>CM039475.1:10331345-10421583 GCA_022433065.1 Begonia loranthoides
ATGTGATTGATTCATGAATTGAAATGCTATAATTTGGGCATTTGAAATTGGTATATTACAATCTTCCCTCCTTATAGAAATTTCATCATCAAAATTTAAATTGCCTAAAAAGCTATTGGTAGACCTTTCTCATTTTGTTTTCTTTTTCCTAGGTTGCCTCCTCCACGTTCCGATTTCTCCATAGTAGTCATTCAAACAAAACCTTCTTATTTCTCAATTTTCTTTCTTGTAAATCCATAATTGAATTGATCTTTCGTTCATATGTAACGACCCAAAAAGTTTTCCTTTAAAAAACCCGAGCTTTATTAAAACCTCTTTTCTCTTTTATTTCGAATACTTAAAAACCTTCTTAAAGCATATATGTTTAAACCATTAAAACTTTTTTCTCATAGCTGCTGAAGACTTTTAAATGCTAATTCTTCTTAAAATGTTGTGAAGACTTTTTCTCATTGTAAATCTTCTTCATGAGATATAGATCTATGCAACAAATATGGTCTTGATGTCCATCATGAGGTAGAATCATGTGCGATATCATGTTATAAATCACTCAAGCTTTGGCCTTCAAGTCATTGGGTTTTGGCTTGTAGAACGCCCAATGTCAGGATTGTGGTGCAACTGTCAAAGCAATGTCAGACTGTTTCCTTGTGTAATAAAATCTGGATCCTGAGATACGTGAAAATACTAATTGCTTGGTTCCACCGTCGAACATCCAAACATTTCATTTATATCGTTCGGAGTTAACCTCAACTCCTATCAAAACATGTAACTTCTTAGCTCTAAGGTTGGGTGCACAATTCCAAATTAGCATAGAACACCTTAACAACTCGCTCACAGTAAGCTCCACCTAGTTTGCACAACTTATCAATTCCACTATGCTTAGACATATCTTCTATTCCCAACTCCATGAACGTATGAAATTCAACTCTCCTAAAGACAATAATCGAATAATTTTTAATATGATTGTCATTCCTATCGTTTGATGACACCATCTTGAAGACAGGTGAGAAAATTTTGTTGCTAGTTGTCGGGAACGGGTCGAATCAGAAACAATTGTTGCTTGACCTAGAAATTAAGAGGAACAACTTTGGTTGCCAATCGATTGACATGGGACGAATCTGCTTGTGCTTGACCACCCTGAGATTGAGAGAAAACAAATTTGGTTACCATTCGACAGACACGAGACAATCAGATTGTAGTTGAGATTGAGAGGAAGCGGCTTTAGACTTGAAGTCAATTTTGTAAACCTAGAATCCATTGAGAAATTTGTAAGAAAATTTTAGGGTTTGGGTTTTTGAAAAATTTGTGAGGGGAGGATAGTGAAATCAAGGAGAGAATCGATTTCTAAACTTCAATCTTGAAGATTTAGCTTTTAGAAATTCAAAATCGATGAAAATCACTCAGAAAACTCTCAGAAGTCCCTCAAAAATTGCTTGAAAAATTTTAGGGTTCGGACATAAACGTGTCATCTGAGCGATAAGCTTATATAATAATGTGGCATTTCTGATCACCACAAACATGTTCTTGTCCACTTCAGATCCCTAGCGCGCCATCGGTTGAACACTATTTGATTGTCTTGATCTAATCTTGCTTGCTGTGGACCCCTTAGCACGTGTCTGTGGACTCTAAATTGTTATATATATATTGGGTTTATATAATTGCATCACAGACACGTTCATGTACTCGTATACTGCAGATGCTTATTCGTCCAATGTAGACGTTCGAACTTGTTTTTTAATAGAAAATGTGACTACAAGGTTTGCCTAGTTCATTTTCTATAGTTCAAGGTGTAAATTGTTAGTGAATTTTATTTAAGATTTAACTTGTCGTTGATTCCATAGCTCATAGTTTTTAATGTCAAATATATTTTTTTAATTTTAATTTTAAGAATAATTAGCATGTGATTTTAATGACAAAGTAATTGTATAAAATGTAATTAAATGGTTTAGTAATTTAACGAGACAATTTTAAGTTAGTTTTACTTTAACTCCATGCTCAATAAAATAAAAGATAACAATATTCACTTTATACTCTAATTTTATATTTTGATTTGAAATAAAGTGTAATTTAGATCTTAATATTTATAGTTTTTTATAGATTAGACTTTAAATAATTTTTTTTGATAAATCAAATCTCAATATTTAATTTATCACAATTTGAACCTTGTCATCAATTTTTTTATTAAAGCCAATATGTATATGCCATATTTTTTTTATATAATTAGGTGTTTTAACCAGATAAAAATTAACAAGAAGTTTTAAATTGTTGATAGCATAAAGATTGATATTTGATATGTGAAAAAAATAGTTTAAAATTTAATCTATAAATTACTTTACGCGTTAAGATTTAAATTAAAGTTTATCATTTGATTTATTATTTATATGTTATTTATTTATTAATGTAAACATCTTATTATTTCAATTATTTTAATATATTATAATTATTTTTAGTGTAAATATTAATATGGATGTCAAACTTAGATCCTCACCACTCCCAAATTATTTATTTTGACTCAATAAATCTTAAAGTTTAATACCATATTAAGTAATATTTCGCTGTTAAAAATACTATTAGAATTTAGGGAAATTAATACCGGAAACCTTATAGTTTGGATCAATGAAAAGTCAAACCTTGAAAATTTTTTTTAACAACTAAAATCCTGAACTATGGAAAATTCTTGCCCGCGACCTCGCAGTCACGTTTCCCATCCAGGACCATCGAGTTTAACGCTTCGGTTTCGTCTCTATCAAGTACCGTCGAACAGAGACGAAGGACGTCAGGTACCGTCCCTCCTAGTAGTTCGAGAAGAAGGACAATGGCGGGCGAGGGAGGATGATGGCGTCCCTCCTGTCGGTTTCGTCTCTATCAAGCTCATTGGCCTTTGGATCGTGGAATGTATGACCAGGATTGAATCTGGCGTTTCCCTAAGGTGACGGACGGATGACAATCCCTGGTCGTTGGATCGAGCGAGGGACATCCCTCATCTGGATCGATGGCCAGGATTGAATCTGGCGTCTTCCAGAGGAGACAAACGGATGACGATCCTTGGCCCTTGGATCGAGCGACAGTTGTCTCTCCTCTAGATCGACGGCTAGAATTGCATCTAGCGTCTCCCAGAGGAGACGGACGGACGGCGATCCTTGGCCATTGGATCGAGTGAGGGACGTCCCTCCTCTGGATTGACAACCAGGATTGACTTCAAATTAATTGGGTCACGTGCAAGGCACGCACGATTTTAAAACGCGCGAATTCCCTAAATTAAGACAGACGTCCCTCGCCATGAAACGAACGTCCATAGTCCAATACTACGTCGTTCTGCCCTCAATGGACGCCTCTCATTTTTTATATGGTGTTGTTTAGGCCATGACAGACGTCCATCTTAATACGAGGGACGTTCGTTCCTCTCAGATTTCATTCTCTAAACGCTAAATGACAACGTTTTCCTCTCGACGGACGACGAAAATTTGCCTTATAATCACAAAGGGCGCCATTGCCCTAGATATTGCAGAGCGGAAAATGAACTTCCCCCGATGAACTCAAACTTTCGATATCCATCCTCCCGATTGTTGAAGTGGAAAATGGCGCCGAAGGCAGGGCAAGTGTCGAAGAAGCATAAGGTGGCTCCCTCCGAGCCCGCAGGTCCAGTCCGCATGTCTACACAGCCCTACGAACACGGATTGTTCTGATCGGCCTCCTCCAAAGAACGGTACAGTAATGACATTATACCTCGTGCTATAATTACATCTAGGAAGGTAGATTTCAGTTCGTTCATTGATTTCGGATTGAAGGAAATGTTTGAGCGAATTGGTTTGTATGAGCTGTGCATGATGGGAGGTTATTATTGTGAGAGGGCTGTGAAATTTTTTTATGCAAATTTGGAGTTGGACATCTCCAGTGACAGTGATTTGAGGACTTTTCTGTATGAGAAACAGATTAGGATACCTCTTAATAAGTTGAATGAGCTTATTGGATGCTCCATGGAGGAGCCATTGGAGGAGTATTTTCGTGTATCGAAGGACCCCGAATTCGTAAAACAAGGAGAAGGAGTGGCATTGCTAAAGCGATTGGTTCGCAATCCTACAACCATTGAATCTTTCTTTCGGCCCAAATCAAAGGATCTCAATGCTAACGTAAGAGTCATCCATCACATGATCACCCACATAGTTGTGCCTCGTGATGGACATAGAGACCTTGCCACTTGCATGGATCTCTATGTGATGGAGAAGCTATACAATGGGAAGAGGTTCAACCTTGCATACGTAATTATGCATCAAATGAAGGCAAACCTGAATAGTGCAAGGAAGAATCTCCCTTATAATTGGCTCATTCAGCGCATTGTTGACAGCAACGGGTTAGCTATCCCTCCCATGGAG
Organism: Begonia loranthoides; assembly: GCA_022433065.1. Lineage (NCBI taxonomy): Eukaryota > Viridiplantae > Streptophyta > Magnoliopsida > Cucurbitales > Begoniaceae > Begonia > Begonia loranthoides. Next base: position 10,335,716 of record CM039475.1, read on the forward strand.
CGATGAACCAATGAAAAACCACTTGACGTGTACAATCAAGTGACATTGGCTCTGATGGGGCTGCACAAAGTACGAGGGGAGTGGGTATTCAAAGGTGAGGTGGCAGCTGCACCTCCTCCTTCCACGTTAGCTGCACTTCCACCTTCCACGTCAACTGCACCTCCGCCTTCCACGTCAGCTACACCTACTCCTTCCACGTCCACTGCACTAATTTCATGGATGCTAGATGCACAACCGTCATATCACATAGAGGTGGAGGACAATTTTGTGCATCCTTCGGCAGACGATGCACCTCCCCCTCCTCAGTCCTCGCCCTCCGTACTGATCTGTGAGGAGAGGTGGCAATGACTTGTCACAAAGTTGGATAGACAAGAGAGCACACTTGGCGAGATTCAAACCAAGTTGGATAGACAGGAGAGCGAACTTTGCGAGATTCAAGCCACTGTACTACAAATGAAAGAAGTACATATGAATATTTCAACCGCTCCTCTAGCAGCCCAGCCAACTCCTCCATCAGCTTCTCTTGCATTTTCTATTGCCGGTCCGGATGTCTGCTAGTATCTTTTTTAACTTACATGCACTTTCCAAATATGCATTAGTACTGTTGATTAAAAATGTGTTACAATTGTGCATGTCTCCTATCATCAGGCAACCGTACCCTCCTCCAACCCTTGCCAAAGTTGAGAAGATTTTGGAAACGGGTCCTCTAGTGACGGGTCCTACAACAGTTCAAAGGATAACAGTGCAAGTGGTATGTCTTTAATTTGGTATTGTACAATGTGTTGAATTTACACTTACATTAATTTTCCATTGCAACCTGTGAAATTGATGGACAAGTTCATGACACTAGCACGGGTAAATACGAAGAACAACAAGGAGATGTGTGCTTTACTTTGCAGCTCCAAGGTAAGAAGCAATGTGATTTGAAAATTATTCTCAGTTGTGATTTGAAAATGTATGTTGTGCATTTTGTTGTCGAATTGCAGGGTAAAGATATCTGCTCAATAACAACCCTCCTCGTGCCAAAGCAAAAGTGAGCTACGAACTGGGAGAGAATGTTTAACCAATTTATAATATGTTGTTATTGAAAACAACTAAATATATAAATAAATCGCGTTCTTAACATGCAGTGCACGTTAAAAAATGAGGAGGACATGACAGAGGTTTGAATAAGGGAGAGGTTGTTGACTCTTGGTTAGATCTATGTAAGACACTTGTATTCATTCATGCAATATTTCTTCCTCATATAATATACGGATTTTATGTCAGTGCCACCCAGAGCTGAATTGTTTCATGTCATCGATTAACATGCACACCCAGTATGCATGCAATTGTCATGCCACCGACAGACAAAAAGTGGTATATTTTTCCACCCTGTGCTTTGAATGAAGTGACAAACTAATTTGGCCTCCCAATTGCAGCCAACAAGACATATTTCAAGTCTCTCACCTTTAGGGTGGTCGGTGATTGCCAAGTGTCCGCAGCATGGCTTCTATCTCCACAAGCCACACAAACTGGAGGACCTTTACGAGGAGACCGCTCATGTCGAGATGAGTTCTGACTTGTAGTTCAAAGTCATCGATATCCGAGACAAGGAGCCTTCCATTTTAGAAGATGCACTAGCTATAAAAGAGGCACCAGCTATAGAAGAGGCACCAGCCATAGAAGAGGCACCAAGAACTATAGCATATTCAAGAACTCCAAGAGGTGCAAGAAGTGCAAGAATTGCAAGAACATTAAATAAGTAGCTCAATTGAAAATTTTCTAAAGTTTTCTGGATGTTGCAAGAACATTAATGCTTATTTCATTCTGCTCTTTGGTTTTGTCTGTTGCAAATTGAATGTTGGTTTTGGACGAGGGACTCCCCAAACAAGTCGAGTGTCGTCCATTGGTCAGCGAGGGACGTCAGTTATGCTATGAGGGACGTCCGTTATACCGATAAGGCAGAATCAAATTGAATCAGGGACGTCTATTATTCTATGAGGGACGTCCGTTATGCAATGAAGGACGTCCGTTATGCTATGAGGGGCGTTTGTTATGCTGAATGAAATAAGGTAGATTCAAATCATAGTTTTGGTCGAGATCACATATTCAAATCACAGATTTAGATCCAAATTATTATTTAATTAATTATTTAAACACATATACAAATAAGATTGGCAACGCATATAACAATTCCAACGCATTGATATTCATTGTAGTACATATGTACAAATAAGATACTAACAAATACATATATGAAACCTCATGGTTAAAGATGCAGGTGTGGGGTGACGGACTCCTACAAAACACAAAAGCAATATAATGTCAGACAAAATGCACATAATGAGAACAACATATGAAAGCATAACAATCTAAGCACCTGCGTATTGGCGACAATGGTAAAACCCATGAATGTGTCGTGTGAGCGTTCTGCTCTGCCACTACCACTTGCCATGCTAGCGGCTGAACCTCCACCTTGACAAGAGTGGACATTGTGGCCCACACCGTGACAACGACTGCATGTCATGGGGACATGTCTCATGCTGAGTACTGTGTGGCTACGGGGCTCGTCTGCCTCTCGCACTCTTCGTTTTTGAGGCCGACCTGGGAGTCTCTTAATTTGCGGCGGCATAATTGGAGGCTAGTTTGTTTCAAGCCACATGTGGTGGCCACTGACAGGTCAGATAAAGTTGGAGTACATCCTCATAAATGTGTCCTGATGGTACCATACTTGCACATAATCCTCAGTTGAAGTCCTAATAAAATTGATGCACGGGATGACATGCACACATGAGATTCCAGTAAGTTCCCACCGGTAATAGTTACAGGTGCGCGCGTCTAAATCGACTACGTACAGTTCATTACTGTCACTGACCTAAAAATGATTAGCTCCTGCAGGTGTTGGACACCAATTCTGAGCTGCATGTTGCAGATTGGTAAGCTTCTTTGTGGTCTTAGGACATAACAGATCCGTCAATTCAGCCATTTGGTTATGTTTCTTAACGATCCTACACATTATGCCCGTTCTAATCATCTCGAACATAGTGAGAGTCGATTTGTCCCAGGTTGGCAAGAGGCAGGCATTGTAGCACTCGCTCAAATTATTGAGGCTCATATCGCACTTTGGGACGAAATTGAAAGTATGTTTCAACCAACACCTCGGGTTAATTTTTTGCAGATATGCGTGTGCTGACTGATCAAGCGCAAGTAGTTTATTCATCTCCTTCTAATATTTCGATGATGTTGTGGCCCTAGCTGCCTTTCACATGATATCTTTGTACTGCATACCTGGAAATTGTTTTTTGAAATTGGTATACAAGTATATGAGGCAGAAACGATACTCTGCTACTAGTGCATATTGTTTGATAGCAGACACCAACCCCATATGTCAGTCAGAAATAAATGTCCATCCCTTTCCTATGTTCAAAAGCAAGCAGCACAAAACCAGGTTCAAGAGTCTCTACATTCTAATTCAACAAGTGCCACAGCAACTGGATAAATTCTATTATTGGTATTAATGATGATGGCTTTGAGCAATTGGCTTGGGCAGGACCCCTTCAGGTGATAGCCATCCAGGAAAATGACGGGTCTACCAAACTCCCTCAGACCTCTCTTGCACGCATCCAAACACATGTACATCCTTTTAAATATTGGACTTGGACGAGGCGTAAGCTCAGACATATCTACCACCTACAAAAATGTGCTGCCAGGATTGGATCTTCGAATCTCTTCTGCGTAGGACCACAGTTGCTTGTACTATTCGTCACCATCCCTTTCGTTCAAGTTCAGTGCTAAATTCCTAGCCCTTCTGGCAAGACTCAGGGTAATGTTCACATTAAAGTCCTTCCTGACAGTCTCAATAATGGAAGGTAGGTCCTACATGGTTTGACTTTTGAATCTATCAAAATATTGCTTTGCCACTCATTTGTAGGCAGTGTGTCGACTTTCTATTTTTCGTGCACATGTGTGCATTTCATTATAGCTCTATAATTTGAAAGTTAAGCTCACCTTTCATTTTTGAAGCGTGAAGCCGCCAACTACATCCATCCTTGCACGCAGTAGTCAACCGATAACATTCGCTTTTGACAAACTTGATCCTGTGCCCATTTTTCAAAGCATAATCAATCACTTTGTCTCTAATAATATCCTTCAACCAACTATTACTTCTTCCCTAGACAGAGCTCCGAGGACGAACATTCTAGTTGGGGATGCATACTCTCTGCTCAATCATCATCATCTGAGTTACATATTGAATGAAGCTCCAAGTCCAGAGATGCCGAGATTGAATGCACCTCTATACCAACTTCGTGATAGAACCACCAATTCTCATCGATCTCTACTACCGAAATAGGAATAGGATCCACCTCCATTCCGTAGTCAATGGATTCTTCAACAATAGATGAAATAGCACCCCTTGACTCCATGTGATGTGCAACACTCTGTTTGTTCGATTGTGTTCAGGGAGTTGGTCACGAGAAGAAAAAATTTCTCTCTCCAATATCTAGGGCAAGGGACGGACTTATTGTGTTCGATTGTGTTATAAGGTAGCATTGCATCTTCCAGAGAATGAAATCCGAGAGGAACGTATGTCCCTCGTATTAATACGGACGTCCGTCATGGCCTAAACGACGTTGTCTTAAGACGAGAGGCATCCATTGAGGGCAGAATGATGTAGTATTGGCTGACAGACGTCTATGTCTGGGTGAGGGACATCCGTCTTAATTAAGGGAATTCGCATGTTTTAAAAACGCATGTGCCTTGCACATGACCCAGAAAATTTGGAGTCACTCCTAGCCGTCGATCCAAATAAGGGACGTCCCTCGCTCGATCCAACGGCCACAGATTGTCGTCCGCCATCGCCCCTGGAAGATGCTAGATTCAACATAAAAGACAAAGATAATGACAAATGGTTATGAATGTTGAGGCATGCCAGTGAATGAGGAGGGGTCCCTCAATATTAAAAGATGAAGGCCTGTGAGGCCCGTGAATGCTGAGGGAGAGTAAGAGTAGGTCACCTCAACTATATAAGTGTTTAGAGTATGCATTCTCAACACATAGAGTTTGCTGAGATCGGTTGAAGGCGGTGAGACTTTTTGTTGAAGCATATGTTGGAACCAATTTGTACCTCTAAAGACTTGCAGGGGTTATAATTGGTTCTATCATATGCTTTAATAGATTCTTCATAGAGTTTACTGAGATCGGCTGAAGGTAGTGAGGCTTTATTGTTGTAGCCTCTACTAGTGCCATTTATTACTTCAAAATACTTACACGTATAATTCATTGAATTATGAGAGCAAGTCTCATGGGGTAATGATTGGTTTTAACAGATGCTTCACCACTTGGTGAGTCTCCTCATAGAGATTGATGGCTAGAGAATGAAATCTGAGAGGAACAGACGTCCCTCATATTAAGACAGACGTCCGTCATGGCTTAAACGACGTCGTCTTTATAAGAACTCAGATTTTTACCCTTTCTTGAAAATCACGTTAAATTTTAAAGCTTTTGCAAAGCGATTTAAATCCCTTTGAAAATAATAAATATCAAAGTGCGCTTTCTAAAAATCCCGATTGTTACTATAATTCGCTAAAAATTCATTTAAATTATCGAAGACTAAAATCGTTAAATCAAATATTTAAGATATAGCGGAAACGTAAACAGAAACACTTATAGATAAAAGTTCAGGGTTTAAAACATCACACATTCAAAATAAAGTTAAAGAAATACTTAGTATTTTACAAACCATGTTTTGCCCTTAAACTCTCACAAAACATACATTTTTCTTTCTTTTTTCAGCCACACTCTACTTCGGTCGTGTTTCCTCTGGATACGCCGTAGGCTCCACGGGAAGGATCTCCTCCTCTACTCCTGGTATTATTATCTGATTACCTACACCACAAGTAAGGACGTGAGCCAATGGTCCAGTAAAGGAAATGAGGTTATGATTATCCTATGCCTCTCTTTAGTCCATTATGGAATGAGGGCCACCCAAACCAAACCTTTCATTTCTTTCATTCGTATCGTTTGTTCTTTACTCATATTTCGAGCAGGATATTGGAGGGTTCTTAGGGGATAGAATAGTGGATCGGACCTAACCCTTTACTTGCGACTAAGTCCCCGTTCTTGTTGAGGTAGGGGGCTTCGCCTAGCCACAGACTAGATTCGCTACCCATCTGCCCCCCAACTCCCGTTTCTTTTCTTTTCATCCTTTCATTTCTTATTATTTCCTCACTCGATGCATGTGAGTATCACCCCGAGGGGGAACTCCTTACTTTTGTTTCTATTAACGTGAATGCATGAGGACACTTCAATTTAAATAGCACATCCATGGAAAGTAAATGACAATAACTTAAAACAATCGATAATCAAAGGGCAGAATCTAAAACACGTAATTGTATACATCGACAATAGCTAGACAATGTGAAGCTAATTAACTAAACACATAGAATGGTTGAGCATGCCTTGACATTATACGATAGCGTTTAATAACGAGAAATCGTATCATGCTTTTTAACGACAATAAGCAGCAGTAAATATCATGGAAACATGCTTCTCAAGCAACTGTAAATATCATCAATTAATAATCTAAATGAAACAGCAAAACGTGCTTCTTATTTGAAAATAAACAACAACGAATATTAATCGACAGCAGCAATATTAATCGAATTGAAACAGTGAAACATGCTTTCCAACAATTAAATTTTGCAGCAATAGTATTGATGAAAACATGCTTCTTAAAGGACAACAATAGCAGTGAAATAACGAAACGAAACAGTGAAGACATGCTTATCCAAAGACTATAAACAATACTAATTAATAATAGAATGAATAGCGGAACATGCTTGTTAAACGACAATATCAAACATAACCATGAAACAAAATTTATAGATCATGCTTCTCAATAATAAATGGAACAGAGATCTATTATACGAAATGTGTTAACGTGCTGGAATATTTAACGAATCATGTTAAACAGTTTTAACTAAGAAATAGTTAATGCATTTGAGGGTTAAACGAGAGTTAATTAACATGCTTGTTAAATGACTATAAGCAGTAGCAACCAATATAGAAACGGAACAATGACATTCTTCTACATAACAACCAATATAACTATAGAGACGAACATATTAACATGCTTTTAAACGAATAATTTATCATTAGAAACCATCATTTACACATGCTTTTCATATAACAACGAAATATTTAAGGCAGGTGTATAATGCAAGAGAAATGGAACTTCAGATCATGCTTTTTAGAGGTGAATTACAGCGAACAACTACGTACAGTACAGAAAATAAACAATGGACAACATGCTCTATACATGAAGTAAACAGGAAGTAAATGCAGAATATAAACGTCTTGTTCATGTATAAAAGAAACAACAAAGTAAACATTGAAACGTAAAAACAGAGTACAACAAAGCTTATCACATTCATATTTCGTTCACAGTTTCACATTACCATACTTGTCTTCAGACAACATTCTTAACAAAGTAAAGCAAACATTAAAATGAAATTAGCAGCAATGTAATATGAATAAGTAACTATAGAGTTCTATAATGTCAGAAAGAAAGTTTGCAGAAATAAAAACATCTAAGGAGTTTACAGATTCTAACTACAAAACCAAGTAAATCACCAAACACACACACACGTTTTACTTGTGGGTAGGGCCTCTTTTGGCCAAGACTAACTCAAATCCTTATCTAAGTGTTGAAGGAATTAACAGCAAACTTTATTCCTCGCAACGCACTCACACCCTAGATGAGAGAAAACTGCTTGACAGAGGAGAAGAAGAAGAACGCAGCAGGGGAAATAGAAGAAAGCTAGAGGTTTAAAGGAGCTCTCCTCGACATAATCATACACATGGGGGGGAGGAGATTGGCTCCCCTAGTGGTCCAGACTTGTAGGGGGGCCACTTTCACTGCCAGGAGATTGAATATTAACTCGTTACGTGACGAGCTGTCTAATCTCTTAATTTATTTTCTTATTTCTTCTTATTTTACTACTTCACTCATCCTTCCATACTATGCACGCGTTCTCCTCCTTTGTATTTTTAAATTCTTATATTCTCTCCCTTTTAATTATTCGTGTCCTTGTTTTGTCCTTTCTTCTATTCTCTCCCTTCTCTCTTCCTTTTATTTTAATTATTCTTGTCATTGTTTTGTCCTTTCTTCTATTCTCTCTCCATTCTCTTATATATATTTTTTAATCTCCTCCTATTCTCTTATATTTATATATATTAATATCCTCATTTCTTTTCTTTTATTTCACCCACGTCATTTCATCTCCACTTCTCCTTAAATCATTTCCCTTTCTTCATGCATGTCTTCTTTCTTTTCATTTTAAACTACTTTCTCTTACGTTAATCCTTTATTTTAATATCTCACTTCACTCTCTCCATCTTATTTTTTTAATCACCCACTTCACTTTGTTCTGCCATTTTAAACCCCCCAACCACTGCCATTAATTCACTTCTTCTCTCTGCTCCCGACAGCATCTTCACAAATCCCTCTTTTAAATTTTCTTTAACCCAATCCTAATTAATCCCCTTCTATTGTTCCCTTTTTAATTATTCTCTCTAATTAATTTACTCCAACAAAATAATTTAATTAATTAAATCAACATCTATTCTAATTCTAATTTATCCCATAAATCCCTTATAATTCTCATTTCCTCTTTTAATAAAAAGAAAACCAAGTCAAACTTAATCTTTCGGACCGAGACGAACCAAGTCGGTCCAATCCATAATTCTCTTTTTAGTTAATACTAATTATTATCCAATAAATTCCCATAATATTTTTTCCACACGTCATAATTGAACACGTAATATTACGCCATGTAATATATATTATCTCCAAAAAAATTTACTTACATAGCGTACACAGGAAAATTAGGTTCGGGGTATTACAGTCTTAAGACGAGAGGCGTCCATTGAGGGCAGAACGACATAGGATTGGCCGACGAATGTTCGTTTCATGGCAAGGGACGTCTGTCTCAATTGAGAGAATTCATGCATTTTAAAATCGCGTGTGCCTTGCACGTGACCCAGTTATTTTGGAGTCAATCCTAGTCATCGATCCAGATGAAGGACATCCCTCGCTTGATCCAATGGCCCGGGATTGCCGTCCGTCATCGCCTCTGGAAGATGCCAGATGCAATCCTGGGTGACAATCCAAATGAGGGATGTCCGTCGCACGATCCAACGGCCAGGGATCGTCATCCGTCCGTCACCTCTGGAAGACACTAGATTCAATCCTGGCCGTCGATTCAGATGAGCGACGTCCCTCGCTCGATCCAACGACCAAGGATTGTTGTCCGTCCTTCGCCTTAGGGCATCGCTAGATTCAATCTTTGCCATACATTCTGCGATCCAACGGCCAATGACCTTCGTCTCCACCATTGCCCGCCATCGTCCTTCTTCTTTGAACTGCCAAGAGGGACGGTACTTGACGTCCTTCGTCTCCATTCGTCAATACTTGACAGAGACGAAACTGAGGCGTTAAACTCGACGGTCCTGGATGGGAAACGTGACTGTGAGGTCGCCGGCAAGAATTTTTCATAGTTCATGATTTTAGTTATTAAAAAAAATTCTCCAAGATTTGACTTGTTATTGATTGCAAACTATAAGGTCTGCAATGTTAGTTTCCCTAAAATTTAAAATATAATTAAAAATAAATAACAAAAAAATTTTCTTTCTATACTTTGGATGGCCCAAGGAAGTGGACTCTCTATTTGATTCAGATCCATTTGGGTTCTTCTTTCAGAAGCCTATGGTGGTAAACTCTTTCCCAGAAGGCACGGTGGATGATGCACCGTCCACCTCTTCTCCTCCTCCTCCTTCCTTCCTTGTTTTACAGCAACAAAATTTCCAGTAAATCTTCACTCTTCCTCCCTTGATCTCTCTGAAACTCCTCCGCCGTTCAATGGTTGCATACGGACGGCCACAAGTGAGGTGGACTTCTCCGACCAGAAAATTCAGAAAGCCGAAGCTCCATCCAATAGCGATGTAGAATATGCAAATCCAAGAAAGTTGGATGTGAACGTAAACGCAAGTGGTTATCCACAAATTTTTAACAATTTTCTCATCTTTCTTTTATCCAGATTTATATTTATTTTTCTGAATTTTCCATTTTATAGACTGGTCTTAATTTATATTTATTCAAATCAGAGAGAAGTAAACTATTTATTTATTTTTAATTATGTTTTAAACTTTAATGGTTTTTTTAACCGTAAGATATTAGTTGCTAATAGATTAAAATTTAAAATTTATTAGATAAAAAAAATAATTTAAGAAAATAGTTGTGGAAATCTCTAAAATTGAAAGACATGTTAATATTTATATTTATTTTTATGATTTTTGGTTTTTGCAATAAAAAGTATTTATTTAGGGATGGGTCGGAGCTCAAGATTTTTGGGCCTAAAGCCTTCAATTGTGAAATTGTTGTAGGAAGTGTAATTTGAATTCCACAACTTATTTGCTTATAATATTCATGTGAATAAAAGGTTATTCATAGTTGTCACCTTTATTCACTTTTTTTTTTGCACACATGATACTCTAAACTTAGCACCACCACCGAATCGAAATTTTAGGTTACAAATTCGTTAAATCATGCAGAATCAATTGAGCGCCGTGTCATTCTTTGAACTTTCTATTCTCGAAAAAATAAAGTCATCTTCATGGTTCGTATGCCTAGTTCAAGTGTTTCTAGTAATCTTCTTTGTGATTGGAGAAGGAAGATCAAGTTAAGAGGACCATCATGTGCAGCTCACATAACTATTTAATAAAGTCTTTCCCGTCAGACTTTACCATTCTACATACAGAGTCTGAAGTGTAAAAAAAGAGTAAGGTTACAACTTTGAATTGTCCTTAAATTCAAAGAGCAAATTGCACTATACTCTAGAAGAAAAAAAAATAAAGTGTAATTTAATTTTATATTTTTATGAATCGGCTTAGGCCAGTCTGTGAGTTTTAATCTTAAAAAATCGATAATCAAACTGAGGTCATCAGTTACTTCTAAACTAAAACTGAGAAATTTAATAAATTTATCAAAAATTAAACCAAAATAGACTGAAATCATTTGTTCAATTTCATTAGTTCAGTCCGGTTTTGCCTCGCCCTATTCTCCAAGTCAAGTATTTGAACAATCATTTTGAAATTCCGCTTTTAAAATAAGGAAAAACAAAAGGGCAAAAGACAATGTTATAGAATTAGTGTAAAGTTTGCAAGCGAAGATGAAAACTTAAAAGAGAAAAGTCAAAGCAGCCAGCATGCACATGACAGCAACTAAAGCTTCCAAGTGTTAGGTGGATAATCCCGCATTAAACAAAACACAACATTATGTGACATTTAGCAACATGCTTGGTTGTAATGTTCCTTCTAACTCTAAATCAACCATCAAAATCAATCTTCCTTGTCCCATTGAGAATCTTGTCTAGAATCAATACCAAAAATTCCATAATTTGAATAAAATATCGGATTATACGCATGATATGGACATAATTTGGCAAAGTATTTGTGGTGCAACGCAACTAGAAAATATGCATTTTTGACATGAAAATTAATAGTGATTCATTGTCAATGGAAACTATATGTCTACCATGTTGTTTCAAACGTCATTTTTATCGTATGATAACTACAAGGCAATTTGGCAACGAAATAATAAGTTTACGTGAATTATTTTTAATTTGATAAACGAACATATTGTACTGCGATCCAAACAATATTTAGCACTGAACGAAAGAAATAATTGTCAAAAACAAAATTAATTATTTACAAAAAAGAAAAAAGAAAAAACATGCACCACAAAACAAAATGGTGTCTACAATCTTCGATTATTAGAAGATAGAGAAAAAGGTGACAACTATTTCTAAGTCTATGATTTGTGTTACCAAAAAAAAATATACTAAAGCTTTAAACTTTGGAAGAGCCAATGCGATGTTTTCACGTCGGGATCACATGTAGCGCTCGAGCTGCTCATCGGGGTGGCCGGGTCGTTCGATTCTTGCTCCCTTTCTGATTTAAATGATGAAGAGAAACTTATCCCCTTGAAAATATTTTTGTGTTTTAGAGGTGAAGAAGATTTTGATCTTTTCTTACTTAGGCTACCTCCAATGCTTAGTGTTAGCTCCACCTCACTATCTTCCTCATACTTGTCATGGGTCGTAATCATCTTCTTATTTTCCCCATCATGTCCGGCTCTCTGGTCCGCTCGATCTTCATCGACGGTGCTTTTTCCGGTCGATATGTCTTCTTCTGCATGCCTTTCGAGGTCAAAACCTCTCGATATCCTCATATTACCACCTGAGCAACTCCCGCTGCGCTCTTTTAAGTTCCGATCATCCCTTAAACTGCGATGATGAAAATGATTGATTTTCTCCTGGAGCTCCTCCGTCAACTTCTTTTGAACACAATATAGTCGATGGAGTTCCCTTACCTGTGTGATTTTCATTCGCTAATTATCGTCACGTTCTTTTTATTACCTTCAACAAACTATGGTGAAGAGGGAGATTGAAAAATTTAGAACGATTAGCTTTTTGTACCTGGTGCTTGAAAACATCTTCGTGAATCAGCATTGTGTTTCTAATTGCCTCCACATCTCCTTTTTCCATTATTCTGCTCATCACATCTTGCAACCTCTCTACCCTGCTCATTTTTCCGATCAGTCTCCTCCGGCAAATCTCCCTGTCATTAACTAGATTTCCAGCAATGATGTTCGTTTTCTGACAATCGGCTAAAGGATTGACGATGTGTTCAAATTTTGTTCCCATGCCTTAATTTGATGAATCTGACAAGAAAAGTCTAGTAAATATTGACAAATCTAAGGACAACCCATTCTCAAACAAGGAATATGTTAGCTTACAAAGCTTTCAACAAAACAATTGTATGTCACATTTTTTTTAACAAATTAAACCATTTCCGAATATTCGTATAAGTTGATGAGTGAGAGTGTTAGAATATAATATAATGGAAGGTTTTGCTTGTTTATCCAAAATTCACTAAGATGAAGATGGAGACAGAGTGTAGTTGAGACCTGAAAAGTGTACAGCTTTTAGCAAAAATTGAGCTTGATTTGGGGAGAAAATGGAAGTGTATGATCATCTTTATTGACAAATCCCTCTAAAGAAGGTCAAAAGTTAGACAAAAAGGGGATCCATGGATTCATACTTCAAATACATTTGTCTTAGATTTGGAATTCAAAATTTATTTTTGAATTATGGGTTTTTGAGATTTTGATTAAACTGTAGAGAGAGAGATAAGAGAGTTCAGAAAAGGATGTGAACAAAAACTCTCTCTCTCTCTAAAATATCTGGTGGAGCCATCACTATCTAACAGTGTTCTAATCTCCTCCCTGTTTTTATTGAAGCCTCGATGCTCAAACAAAAATTCAAACCAAGAAATGTAAAAAAAATATGAGAGAGAGGGAGATAGATGTAGAAGAATTAGAGATTCTTACAAATACAAAGAAGATTTTGAAGTGTGCATTAAAAAAAGATGAAATTAGATCATTTTTAGAACCATTTTTTTTCGAGAGCACACCTTCCAAAAATGTCTCAAAAACCCAGAAAAAAATGAAACAAGATCAACCCAAAACCAAAAACTCCATGATTAAGCTTACGCTGTCTCTCAGGCTTACCTTATGCAGAAAGAGAGAGAACTCATCGAAGATCTTTTTCCTTCCTCATACCCCAGATTCTTTTCTGAAATTCCCTGTTCTGTCATCAAGAACAGCAGCTCATTCTTCTGCCTAACGGATCAATCTCTGCACTCAAGAAGTTTGGGAAAAGTCTTGAACCAGCCTTTCAGAGAAGTAGGGGATTAAAGAAAAGTACATAATGATGGAGTGTAAATAATTCAGGCTTGACAGGCTGTGGGAGGAGGGAGGAAGAAAGCGAGTGAGAAAATCTGTTCTTCTTTGTGTTTGTGCGTGTTCAATACAATAGTCTTGAGAGAGAGAGAGATCTTTATTTCTCGTGTGAATACTATATTACCTTCCTAATAGAGAGGAGAGAGAGAGACCAACTTTAAGCAAAACATCAAAATTTACCTTCTTCCTTTCTAAGAAAAAAACTCAATACCTATGAAATAAAGAATTATGGATGCAGATTGTCTGTGTAATAGTTCAGTGACCAACATCAAATGGTGGGGTTGAAAATACTTAAAATACAATAAAAAATTGAGAAAACAAAAAATCATAAATTTATTTTTGAAGAGTATGGCGAATAAACTCTATAATCTACTTCAATTTCCGTACAAAGAATATCTCCCTCGTCCTAATGATTTTTTACCCTATAGATTTTCTACATAAATTTCACATTTTCATATTTTGTATTTTATTGTATTCACGTTCCACTAACAGTTTGGCTCTGCCGGTTGCGATCGATTTGAATTTGGTTTCAAAAGAGAATCAAAATGACTTTACCTAACAACAAAAGTGTTTGAGTTCATAGAGCAAAATTATTAGATGGGTGGATCCCAAAAGAGTAAAATATAATGAAAAGAAACCAAAACCCTAAAAAAGAAGTAATTGTTGGCAGCCATTGATCAAGATAATTCCAAATATTGTCGGCTCAGGAATCAGGATATGTTGTTGTGCTTCCTTTCCCTTACATATTCCGGTTAATATCTTCTCATTTTTGGTAATTTTATGATCTCAATATATATTTTTTTATGCACAATTAAAAGTAGGGTAATATCACTATTTATTAACTTTTAATCTTTCCATGTGATGTGACACTTAATAATAAGTTTGTTAATATTTACTAAGTTATTGTATTAATAATATGTTGTTATGTTATGGTATAGTGTTTACTATAATATATCATATTACAAATCAATTTATTGAAAATAATTTATTTTCTATTAATCCAATTAAAAATGTCAAATGGGGTCCAATCCAGACAAGAAATCTCTCTTTATGTGACATTAATATTTGACAGTGTCTTTGAAAGTACATCTCATCATTTGCTAATTTGTATTCCATGAGAATGTTTAAAAAAACAAATCTTGGTAACAACTTCAAGAATTTAAACTCCAATGTTATAATTTTAACAAACACAAGCTTCAATTTTTTAATAAATGACAAAAAAATTCATGACTTTTGAAGCATGAACTGCTCATATTAGTTTTCGTGTTTGCTAAAGCATAGTACACGACTCTTATAAAATTTGTTCGATTAGGTGTTTGCTAATTGTAAAAGCAAGATAAATGTACTAAAACAAAAAATACATTTTTTTTCATTTTTCTATAGTAATATAATAGAAACACATATTTCTTGCTTGTTCTTTTGTTTTCTTTCCCTTGCTTAGAGATCGAAGAACTAAATTATGTTTAAGTCGAACAGAAAAGCTTGTGGTGTGTCATGCCCCAAGAAAGTTTCGAGAAAGAACGGAAAATAATCCGTCCTAAAAGCAAATCAAATCGTCTTACGCTCTTTGACGATTAGTTATTATTATAGCGGAAGACTTATTAGAGAATAAAGCCAGCTCTCGATAACATTGCGTTCACTCACAAGTCTGACAGTGACATCAATGACAGTATGATAATAAGTCCAATAAACTGTACAAATTAAATGAATAACAAATAAGTCTAACAGACAATAAAATATACTAATAAGAGTTTTATCTCACCAATAAAGAACTAATAATAAGAGAAATAACTAAAAAGGTAAATGTTGTCATAGTTACTGGGGTAATAACCACTACTACCTTCCCATTATGGTAAGATTTTAAAGAAGGAAAGGTTTTTGAAATGGAATCTTAAAATTTGTTTAATTTTCGTTTATGGGACGGTTTCAGAAATCATGGGGATTCTACTCCCTTTATTTGCATGCATACATCTTCCCATTTAACCAGACTCTTCCCTCCCCCGAAAAAAATTCCTTCTCTTTGCCACAACTTTCTCCCATGGCAAAGGAGCATTGGGTTTTTGAGTTAAACCCTCTTTGGTTAGTGAAAGCATCGATAAAACTGATTTACTTCTCCCTCTATGTTGTTGGTTTTGTCAAAATGTTTAATTTTTTTTGGAATTATTGATTAGTGAATTGAAGACTGAGTGATATACACCTGATCAGATAGTAAAGAAGAAAATCAGGAAGAAGAATGTTAAGTCCTCAACGACATAAAATTTAGTTGATTTATTTTGGAATTGGACATTTGGTGATGAAATAATTTTTTCTTTTAGAGTTTAAAGTTTGAATTTTATGAACTTAAATTATATTTAGCTTTGACTCTGTGAATTATTAATCATTCAGGTCTCGAATTCACCTTAATTTTTGGAGAAAATCTATGAAATAGTGTGGGCCACAACTCAAAAGGTGCTGAGCCATGACCCAAAGGCCTCGGCTAGGCTAGGTCGCAACTCACCCATGTTGGGTCGCGACTCAAGATCTGTTTTAAGCATAATTTGGACTTTTAACCAAATCGCTCTTTGGTCATTTTAGAGCCCATTTTGGAATCATTTTTTACTTTAGAGTCAATCTTTCTTGAGTCATTTTCTTTAGCTTAAGATTTGAAATTTTAAGTAAGAAAATTGGATGTTAATTTTGTGATGGCATTATGGTTAGGTGCCGAGAGTTATATTTTTGACTCAGCGCTTTATTGAACTTCTTTGTTATTGCTTGGGCTTGGTAATTGGTAAGTTCATTTTGAGATAGAGATTTGTTTTATATTCATCATTTACATTGTTTTATAAAAATCTTATTTTGAGATGTGTTCTCATATAAAATGATGTTTCCATTTTATGGAGTGTTAGTTGTCATATTATTTAAATGTTTGTCAATAGACATGTTTTATTGGAGCATGCATTTTACTTTCATTGATCATCTTAGTTATGTCAATCAAGTTTGATCGACCCACGTGGGGGTCCTGTTTTACTACACACATTCGACCGTTGGAAGATGTGTTTGATTGGTGTTAACTAGAGTAATGTGAAAATTATATGTGTTGTGTCCCTAGATATAAAACCCTAAACCTGATCACACTCGTTCGTTGCTTTTGTGTTCACTGAATATTGCCGTTATTTGTGACTATTGATGACATAGTATACTCGGAGTTCATAAGTGACTTCATTTTCACTAAAACTTTTATAGTATTGGTTTATTTTATGTTATGTACCATACTATATTAAATTGGTTTAAAACCTACCTTACTATATGTGTTTTACTCAATATTGTATAAAATGCTTTAATATAGCATGCTTACATTTCTTTCTTTTCTACATAGTTGAATGTAAAGTTTATCCCTAATGAGTTAGTCAACTCACCCCAAATAACTCCCCTCTTTTTATACTTTAGTTTGAAAGACCCCTAATTGCCAAAGCAGGAGTGAGCTCGGTGGTTTATTTCCCTTATTATATTTGTTGTATTGAAAGATTGTTCTTATGAGGTTAGACTTTGATAGATATTATCTCGACTTTAACTTTTATTTCTTCTTTTATTTTTGGCACAATTATTTTATGAATTTATATTACCACACTATCTTTGATGTGACTGATGGATCTTTGGTTTAGCCCAGTTGATGAGACATTAACTATTTTAATCTTATTTAAGTCTTCTGCCATCAAGTTAGATTTTAAAGTTAAGGGTTAGACAGTTCTGTCTGTTTTGGGTTAGGTCTTTTACCATTTTATCTCAGCTCTCCTTTTGGGGGTGACGGAATTTTGGTATTAGAGCTAACTTCTTATCATAAAAGTGACATCAATAAGAAAAATAATATGGTAATAAACAAGAAATTTTAAAATACTGTGCCTAAGGACGTGTTCTATCTTGTACCAAAAAGCTTTTTTATTTTTTTTGAATTTTGAATATGCCTTTAAGAAGAGCACATTGGATATGTGTATAAATAAATAAGTAATAGCCTATCTATTTGCTTGCAGCCTTAAGAGTCAAGGTTATTTTACCTAAAGTGGATAGGGTGAAGAACCCTGAGAGTGTGCATGAGTTTATTTAGTTGGTTGAAATTTTTTCAATGTTTAAGGATGGACTCGATCCTCAAACTCTTGAGAATTGATATTAAGTAATGATCAATGCATGGAATGCCATTGTTATACCGACAAAGTGAAGGATTGATTTTTGCCGCATTTATTTTGGATAAGATGAAGAAGCTGTGGTGAAAGCTATTAAGGCTAGAATATTTGGTAGAGGATAAAATTGGATCCACTTATGGATTAGAAAATGATTCTAAGAGATGGTAAAGAATCTAAGTGCCATTGATATGTTGGCGGAGCACTGGTTTTATTTTGAGGTCATGATGAAAAGAATTCCCAAGAGTTAATTAATTAGTCAATGATACAAAATAGAAAGAACTTAAGGCAAAGTTCTGTTTGCAATGTGAGAAGTAAATGCATCATGATTGGTTAGTATCATAATTAGGTTTAAGAAGAGCTCTCTAATTTGGAATATAATGCCAAGTTGTGGAATTGACATAACATATTAAGGTGATAGGTTGTAATTAATGGAGTTATAAGTTTGGAAAACAGTTGAAGATGTTAAATGAGACAGTTATGAAGTTATGTTTCGTGGAAACTTTTGTAACTTGAGGCATATATAAAACATAATCGTTGTGTATCATTAATTGGTCTCAGAGAAATTATGACTTTTGAATGTCACGTGAAGTTTATGAAATTGCTATAGTGAATTTAAGTGATTGATAAATGGTAAGTTTAAAATCATTTATTGCCTAAGAATTTCAGTAGATTGGCAAGTATGAAGTTTAGTTCGTTTGATTATTCTTAGCATGTTAAGATTATTTGACAAGTGTTTTGGTGAGTATAATGAAAGATTACCAAAGAGAGGCCCAATAAGAGTGAGATGACTAGAAAGAGCTAAAAGAAAAGTTCTTTGAGCATATTTAGGTAATTAAAGGATGCAACTACTCTTTTCAAATATATTGGATAAGTGTTGTGGGACGTTAAGATATGACATATTGTTGTTTCCGCGCTGTTACATTTCTTTTAAGGGCAATGGTAGGGGAAACTTTAGCAATCCCTTGTGAATGGATAACCGTTAAAGGTGATGGTTAGATGTTTCATGTTTAACACTCTACATATGTTATGGTAAATAGGCACGACTTGCCTGCCTGCAAGATAGATATATAAATGGATCAGCTTGGTGTGATCCTGTGTCTGAACCTATTAAGTGAGTATGAAATTAAAGATAATTTTCGAGTGGAGCACGTCTTGTTAACTTTATATCGACCCTACATTGTGGTCTTGTTTTAGCGGTATAGGAGATTAGAGCATTATGAGAATATATTTTTTGTTGTTAGCGGTGACTATGTGACAATCACGTAGGATTTAGATTTGTCAGTTGTGACTATATGTCCTGGCGTTTTTTTAGGATCTGTCAGGGTTACCACTCGACTACAAGATTTTATTTTATGGTGATTTGATTCTCGACATTACTTTAGTTCTTATTACTCCATTCATGATAGCTCCGGCTGAGGTAATTGAGCTTCGTTAGAAACAAATGATTTATTGTGTTATGAAATTTTGTTCGTAATACTTTATTACCATTAGATGCATCGATGTTGGTTAGTCGAAGGCTTGATAGTTGTCTCAGTGGAATATCAATTTTTAGATAGTATCTGTTACAAAGAATTAATAAGCAGTTCGATCAATTGGGTGAAACTAGTTATCTTTCCATAATTGATTAAATTTGGACTAGAATTGATGAAAGGACCATTGAGTAGAAATTTCCTAAAAAAGTCTTTAGACATGCTATGGACATTTTGATTTTATGAGTCTACTACTTGGATTGGCCCACAACCTTTATATTTTATGAATATGATGAATCAAGTTTTAGTCTTAATTGAATCAGTCCATTGTGGTTTTCCTTTATAGCATATTGGTTTGTTTTAGGATCATGTTGAGCACATGAAACATCAAAGAATGTGTACCAGACAATGTGATATCATGAGCCATTTGTTAAGAGAGAAAAAAATACAGCTTTTGGGTGACTAAGATTAAACTCTTTGGATATGTTAATTTTTGTGATGATACTGCCATTTCATGGAAAGGTTCTACACTATTATCTTGCTATTTACTTAGTTAGGGAGAGAGAATGTTAAGTTTGTTTGGAATGAAAAATATCTATAAGCTTTGAGAAGTTGGAAGACAGATTGAGTATGACACCTATGTTGATAGAAATTGACATAAACAATTTATATAGATGCATTAGTTGTGGACTTAGATATGTGAAATGCACTATGATGGAGTTAGTACTTGGGTATTTTGAAAACTTATATAACGGAAGTGTATCTATGCCACTTATGGATTGTCGTTGGTTATGATCGACTTTCGTTGACGTGATTATAAAGTTATTTTTATCATGTGAAATTTTAAGTTATCCTCATGTCATTAAAGTTTGGATATTCCTTTGTGTAAGGAGATCTGAATCTTGAATTGGGGACTAGAATGATTATATGGACTGAGCGTGATTCTTGCTTTGGAATATCATTCTAATAAGCCAATGTTATGACAATCACTTTTAGTTGGCATCTTTTAAAGTAGTTTCTTTGTCCCGTGTTTGATGAATGGAAGAGCGTTTGACTATTAACATCTAAGATATGAGATACTAGGTTGTCGATTAGATTGTTTGTCCGTGTACTCAAATGGCAACTCTTGCTTTTATATGGCGTGTTAAAGGAGTTCATAAGCTTAATCATGATTTTAACAAAATAATTTCATCAGTTAAGTAATGTGATCTTGGAAGGTTGGTACTGTAAAATTTATTTTTTCCAAGGACTCGTGATGACTGTCATAAGTTAAGAATTTTTAATTGTTTAGGTCATTCAAAACGTAACATGACTTTTAAGTTAGTATTGGTAGAATATTATGGAGCCGAATGTAGTATGAATGTATTAGACTTTGACCTATCTATGGTTTGGGGTTGAGCGTTTGAATTGTGTTAGAATGAAATATGTTATCTGGGATATTTGTAACCAGATTGATGAGAACTATGTGTTGATGTGAAATTGATTTGGTTATTATTGATTGATTCACTAACTTGTACCTTTGATATAATGAGAATATATTACTCTTTGTTAAGTTAATTAACCTATGTGTAAATGATATCAAATGTTTACTCATATTTATCTAGTATTGTGATTGATAGAGATCCAAAGTTTGCATCTAATATTTTTGAAGAAACATATTGAGGATTTCTTTTATACTTAGTTTAAAGTGAGTGTGATGCATTAGACTCAAACGATTGGATAGTCTAAGAGAAGAATCAAGATTTTCTTTGGAAGTTATTGCAATCTTGCTTTCTGAATTTTTGTGATGTGATGTTAGGGCATTTGTTGTTGGATGGAGTGTATATGATAATGTTTCACCTTGTAAGACATTTACGAAGGATCCCTTTTTGATAGCCTCATGTTTGGCTGAATCTAAGGAGGAAATGACAAATGAACCATATTTAATTCAGAAATAATTGAGATGTTTGAGTTATTACGATTAGAATGAAATGGTTTTGAGATGCTAATAGAATTTGCAGCTTTCAGAGGAGAGAGATTGAGTTGGAGACTGATGATTTTGTGTTTCTGAAAGTTCGACCAAGATAGGGTGTTAGCCATTTCGGTGTGAAGGGTAAGTTGACCCCAGGATGTATTAAAATATTTCTTTTCTTATTTTGAGTGGGTTGGCTAAGCGACAGAATTTTTAGAATAGATTGAAATTTTCCTTACAGATCACTTATATGTGAAATGTCTTTCATGTGTCAATATTGAGGATATATACCCCAAATTTGTTACATGTGATGACCGATGTGCCTATTTTGGAGCAAATATCTTATGAGGAGGAACCTTTGAGAATATTAGGTTGTGAGATCAGAGTTTTTTGTCACCATGAAATTTCTCTAGTTAAGTTAAGTGGAAGAACTATAGCGAAAGAGAAGTTGCTTGGAAAATCGAATCAGAGATAGTAACGAAATACCCTCACTTGTTTAGTGGAACTTTTGAGGTTGACTTGAGTTTCGAAGACAAAATTTTCTAACTGATGGAGAATCTGATAACTGCTGTTACCCTCCCATTATGGTAAGATTTTAAAGAAAGAAATCTTTTTGAAATGGAATATCAAAATTTGTTTAATTCCTATTTCTTGGACGGTTTCAGGAATAATGGGGATTCTCTTCCCCTTATTTGCATGCATACCATTTTGCATTTAACCAAACTCCTCCCTTCCTTAGAAAGAATTCATTCTCTCTGCCACAACTTCCTCCCACAACAAAGAAGCTTAGGGGTTTTTGAGTTAAACTTTGTTTGGTTAGTGAAAGCACCATTAAAACCAATTTACTTCTCCCTCTATGTTGTTGGTTTTCTCAAAATTTTTAATTTTTGTTTGGAATCAAGGATCAATGAATTGAAGGTTAAGTGAATCAACACCTGAAAGAATAGTAAAGAAGGAAATCAGGAAGGAGAACTTTAAGTCCTCATTGATATAAAATTTAGTTGATTTATTTTGAAATTGGATATTTGGGAATGAAATAAAACTTTTTTTAGAGTTTAAAGTTTGAATTTTGGGCTTGAGGTTGTGATTTATGGATGTAAAGTATGTTTAGCTTTGACCCTATGAATTATTAATCATTTGGGTCTCGAATCTGCCTGAATTTTGGAGAAAATTGGCAAAATAGTGCAGTCGACATTAGGGAAGATGATGCTGGGCCACAACTCAGAAAGTGATGAGTCGTGGCCTAGAGGCCTCAGCCAGGCTAGGCCGTAGCTTAGCCATGTTAGGCTATGACCAAAGCCTAATTTTTAGCCACTGCTCGGGATGATTGGGTCGCAACTTAGGATCTGTTTTGGGCCTGATTTGGACTTTTGATCTAATTGTTCTTGGATATTTTAGAGTCCATTATGAAATATTTTGGACTTTAGACTCAATCGTTCTTGAGTCATTTTCTTTAACCCAAGATTTGGAATTTAAAATAAGAAAATTCGATGTTAATTTTGTGATGTCATTATAGGTATCGAGAGTTAGATTTTTTACTCTGCGCTTGATTGGACTTCTTTGGTATTGTTTGGGCTTGGTTATTGGTATGTTCATTTTGAGATAATAATTTATTTTATGTCCAACATTTACATTATTTTATCGAAATCTAATTTTGAGATGTGATCTCATATAAAATGTTGTGCCCATTTTAAAGAGAGTCAATTTTCATATTATTTAAATATTTTTCATTGAACATGCTTTATTTGAGCATGCATTTTACTTTAATTGATCATCTTGGTCGTATGAATCAAGTTTGATAGACCCACGTGGGGTGCTGTTTTATTACGCACATTTGACTATTAGAAGATATGATTGATTGTTGTTAACTAGATTAATGAGACAATTGTATGTATCATGTCCCTCGGTGCAAATTCCTAAACCTAATTAGGGTCGTTTGTGGCTTTTGCGATCGCCATTATTTGTGACTGCCGATGACTTGGTGTACTCGGAGTCTGTGAGTGACTCCATTTTCACTAAAACTTTTACAATAGTGGTTTGTTTTATATTATGTACCACACTGTAGTGGATTAATTTAAAATCTACCTTCCTGTATGTTTGTCTCACTATTGAATAAAAAGCTTTAAATAGCATGCTCACATTTCTTTCTTTACTACGTAGTTGAATGTAAAATTTATCCCTACTAAGTTAGTCAACTCACTCCAAATGACTTCTCTCTTTTTAGGATTTAGTTTGAAAGACCTCTAGTTACGGGAGGAGGAGTGAGTTTGGTGGTATATTTCCCTTATTATATTTGTTGTTTTGAGACATTGTTCTTGTGAGGTTAGAGTTTGATAAATATTATTTTGACTTTATATTTTTTTTTCCACTTTTATTTCTGGCACAATTATTTTGTTGATTTATATTATTGCACTATTCTTAATGTCACTAATAGACCTCTGATTTATCATAATTAGTTGAGTCATGACTATTTTACTCTTATTTAAGTCTTCTACAGTCAAGTTAGATTTTAAAGTTAAGGGTTAGACAGTTCTATCTATTTTGGGTCGTATTGTTCCCCGTTTTGTCCTCATCCCTTTTTGGGGCTTGACAACTGGTCTTTCTGACTAAAACCTAAAATGGGGGAGTTGTTGGGGTGAGTCTATCAAACTCAATAAGGATAAAGTTTTACATTCAGTTTTAAAATTTAAAAAAAATATGTGAGCATGCCGAGTATAAAATGTTTTATAAAAACTAAGTAGAAAACAAATAGTAAGGAAAACATCAAAACCTTCCACTATAGTGTGGTTCATACGTAAAATAAGCCTCTACTGTTAAACAAGAAAATCCCAGTGCAAATTGAGTTATTCATGAACTTCATTTATTATGTCATAGATATATACAATAATAACAACTATACTCAATGATCATAAAGCAATAAAAGACCTTGATCAACTTTAGAGTTTTGCGCCTAAAGACACATACAGTTTTTAATTACTATAGTTAACAAACAAACAAATACATTCTCTAACGATAGAATGTGTGTATGCGATTGTACTGGACATTATCGTTGTAAAATTTGAATTCATAAATTTGAATTCATAAATTTGAATTGATATATTGGTTCCATACATTTAGTTGTTGAGGGTGAATGAAAATTGATTAGTATGCTAATGTTTAGGTACCAATTGTGAATTTGAATCTGTCTTTTAGAGACATGACGAGCCGCTGTGGTTTTTTTGAAGTGCCACAACAGATTGCTAACAAACCTCGGTGGCCTGTCCACAAAGTTGCAACGGCTTGATAACAAACTGTGGCGCCCTGTTCGCAAAGTGGCAGCGGCTTTCTGACGAGCCGCGATAGCTTGTCAACAAAGCTACAGTGGCTCGTTAGAAACCGTTGTGGCCTGTCCAAAAAGCCGCAGCGGTTTGTCATGTTCACTATGCCTTGTATGTTTTGGTGTTATGTACATCTTGCTGAAATTGTTGCAATGAATGCGATGACCATGCTTACTTGGCTGTTCATGATGAATGGAATCGTTTGAGTCATTTTCACTCTAAAAAATTAAAAATTTTGCAAGAGTTTCGCTTGTTTCTAAGTCTATCCCCCCTGCAACATCAACAACAGCAGATATGCATTTCCCAACCTAATATTATCCAAACTAACTATAAACAGAAAACGTAAACATGTCAAGCATCAATTAAATTTTCTATCAAAATCGATATTTTTCTATCCAAATGACAATGTAAATGTAAACATAAATTACAACAAAGTCTACTTAAACATATATTCCTACGCCGCCTTCTTTGTGGTCCGTTTCGGCCGCAAATCCTTGATTGCAAAAGACAATTGCATGTCCACGAATACGTTCGATACTTTTTCGAACAACGGACCCTCAAAGGGAACATCGTCATGCTCGTAGAATTGTACCTTATTAGTGCACATCGTCATCGTCATGCTGAAGTGTTGCCAACAGCTCACGATTCCTCTATTCTGCTCGCTACTCCACTTTGTTTATTCTGACCTGTGCCATTTGAAAGTGCTCCTCTATTATTTGTATTCTAGTAAGCGCCATATGATGGAGCTCCTCCATCTTGCTCATCCAGCTGGATGTCTCCTCAGGCATCGAAGTAAAATGATATGTCTGAGGAGGGGGCAAATGCATCGACTGCAGAGCATCCTCCTCCATGTGTTGCAGAGCATCCTCCTCCATGTGCTGCAGAGGCGATGCTGGAGTCTGTTCTGCTGAGGGGACTGAAGGCTGAGCCACTGAGGAGGTGGAGGTGCTGGTAGTTGGGACACTGAAGGTGGCTGCTTCGTGGTCTTGCGTAGCCAAGTCCCTCCAACTTTGCTGACCCCCATTCGGTCCACTTTTGATTTGTTGTACATGTCTGTGGCCGTCTCTTCGACTCTCGGCTCATCCTCTGAGATGGATACCCCAATCTACTCAGTAATTCTCTGGATGAGTCAGTTGAACGACAGACTCTTGGCCAGGTTGTTGAGGACCTCATGCATGTGACTCAAGATGACATATCAGATGTCCACCTTTTTCCTAGTGAACACCTTGTCCAGCAAATAGAGATCCATGCAGCTAACATGGTCTCGATGTCTATCCCGAGGCAAAATCATGTACGTCATCATGAGGTGGATCACTCGGGCTATGGTATTCAACTCTTTGCCCTTTGGCTTATTGTACTCGGCAATCTCGGGATCCCGGTGCAACAATCTAAATATTGCTAGCCCTTCTCCTCGACTGATGAATGGTGGATCCTGCGACACGTGATAATATTCATTGCTTAGCCCCTCCAATACACATCCAAGCATTATATTCAAATTGTTGGGAGTCAACCTCAACTCCCGTCCAAAGATATACGTTCACACCTCTAATGGATGGGTGTACAGTTCCAAATTTGCGTAAAATAGTCTGACAATCCTCTCGCAATAACTTCGCCCCATCCTGCACAAACCGCCTAATCCAGCATCCTCAACCAATTGTTCAATTCTCATTCCAGCAAATGACTCCAAATCTACTCTTTTAGAAACAATAATTGAACGGTATTATATATCATCTTCATACCGTTCTCTGGTGTTCTCTATCCTAAATAGTTGGGAATGGAAACCCGCTGTAATGGCCGTTGTTCAGGCTCGGGTTGAGGTTAAGATTGAGAATGTGCCACGGTTTCTCCAGCCTCCGCGGTTTCTGCGTGTTGAACCGCCACGGATTGGATAGCTTGCACTGCCGCGGTTTGGACAGCTTGCATAGTGGTAGGTGCTCCTTCTTGCACAGTTGCTGGACCAGCAAGCTCCGACGTCTCTGGTATCGATTGCGACGGACCACCCTTTCTCTTCGCTGCCATTTTCTTTGCTTGGGAATACATTGTCGTTGTTCGTCTGAGCTTGGTGTTCGCCGAGCCTAGGTTTTCCTTTTTTTTTTTTTTTGTGAAATGGTCGGAGCCCTCAATCGAGTATGTATAATGACAGTGGATCAAAGACCGAGGCACGACAAACCGTTGCAGTTTCGAATGATGTTGTAGCGGTGTCTCAGTAAACTGCGACGATTCAGCTAGGAACCACAGCGGTGTGTCAAGACACCGCGGCAGCTTTATACCAAACCGTAGTGGTGTCTTGACACACCGCTGTGATTCCTAGCTGAACTGTCGTGGTTCATCCAAGTCTTCGCATAGTTTTTTACAATTATGGAGCTACGATGGTTTGTCGACGAACCGCCGCGGCACCACATCATCACATTTAACGACAAACGTGACAGCGATATTGGATTTGATAGTTTTCTATAGGTTAGTGGTTAATTTGTTAGGAAAAAAATGTTAATAGTTAATTTGTTATCAATAATAAAGAATGATGGCTGATTTATCATTTTTCTTAATTTTTATGTATTATGGTATTTTTCATTATTTAAATTTCAGTGTTCATTTATGTTTTTCTCGCTTGAGTTTGATTAGTAAACCATCAATTGGATTTTTTTAAAAGAAATAAAAATGAATTAAAATACATATAATGATGACGTGAAAGGAGAAAAACAAAGATTAGAAAATTGGGTATGAACCCTAGGAGCTTTTCTCAGCATCACTTTCCACTAAAACCCGAAGTGTCCAAGAACATAGCTGTCAGTCCTAAAATAAGGATAGAAAATATCTCAAACCTGTCAATCCTATCCGGTGAAAGCACAACCACACATCCCACACTGCCTTTCATAATACAAGATATAGATATTACACATGCACACGTGTCCCCATACGGTTGGTTCATGCTGTTTACCATATACTTTTGGCTTGCATGCCCTCTTTGTCTTCTACTTGTTTGATTTCATTTGTCTGTGTTCTGTTGCTCTCTTCTACACTATATATAATAGAGAAACTATATATTATAAGTTTGTAAGCAAACCCACTCCAGTGTGTGTTTACCCAAATGATACGTATAATTTTGAAATAAATAATCTTTGAGTTGTCATATAATGACAAGTAAAGGTATAATCAAATTGATCTGTTAATTTTGATTACTAGATTTGTTTAAATTGGCAAGTAAAAAGGTGTTACCATACAATAATATAAGACCATGAACTAAAGATATTTTATTAAATACAATAGAAAGTGGCTACCAACTAAATTAATCAACAATGGGTTCATATTTCCTGCATTTTATGTTTATGTTGTAGATTTCATCCTCCTAATGGTAAAATCTACCATTTTTATAAATAAATAATTTTTTAATAATCTTTCGTTTTATCAATGTCAAATTATCTAATTATCAACTCCAATTTCCATAATTAATCCCCATGTAAAATAATTTTTTTCATCAAATTGGTCAAATTTGATAAAAGTGAAGATATTATGGATGTGGTAAAAAATCAAAATAACATTCGGTAAATTAAAGTGACCTCAAAATAATATTTTGGATAATTTTTTTTTAAATTAAAAATAAATCAAATAACTACTGAACTATGAAATCAATAACAAATTAACCACTGAATAATTTTTGTTAACAATTTAAACATTGAACTATAAAAAATGAACGGAGCAAACATCGCGGTTATGTTTTCATTAAAAAAATGTTGTTTTTTCATGTTGGAACGTTATCTTTCCGCTAAACAGATTTTAAAATTTACTTTTCGTAGAGGAATGAAAAAATTCTACCTGCAAATAAATTACTTTCCGGTGGAGAAAGATTATTTTCCACAGTGGCAATATTACTTTCCTCTGCGAAAAGTGAGACATTGGTGATGAGCACTGGACGATAATGTTGGACCAAGAAGAGGAAAGAGAAGATAGTGATGAGAACTGAATGGGTGAAATCGAGAGGAGGGGTGAGTCATGCCGACGTTCGAAAAACTGAAAATGTGGAAATTATTTTCGACAACAAAAAGACCATGTCAGAGCTTCCTGGCATTGTCTTCGTGGTAAGATTGCTTTAACTATTAAGATGTTAGGGTAAAACTAAAGTAAAATTAGAATTCAGAGAGTAATGCTTCGGCATCGTCTTCCCGGTAATGTTTCTTTTAACAGGTAACGGTGATGTTTGCGTTGTCTATTTTCTATACTTTAGTGTTTAAGTTGTTAGTGAAAATTGTTCAGTGGCTAAGTTCAATGGTCGTTTTATTAATTTCCCTAATTTTTATAAAAAAAAAGGTTTGCTCTTTCTTGACCGCATAAAAAGAGCAGAGGGATAGAACGAGTGAAACCATGAGAGAGAGGGATTTTCCCACCTGATCTGTGTTGTCGAGGCTATTATCTTGGAATTTTATCAAAGATCTTCGAGATTATATAAATTCTAACTTTCGTTTCTTTAGTTTTTTCATTAGTTGTTGTAATTTTTTTTTGAACTTCGATTTCGTGGATGAAAACTCAAAAGTGTGGTTAAATATGATTTATGTTGACTCACCTAGAGCATATTCTTATATAGGGTTTTACACTAAATGGAGGTGAAAATAATGGATTTTCTCATGAAATATATCATTACAACTTGTGTGTTTGACTTTTGATGCATCTATGGTCGACCACGTCTATGATTTGGTCGACCACACATGAACCAAAACTCTAGGCATCCATCTCATCCATTTTTGAGGTCGACCATGCATCGTGTGAGTTGACTGACCTGTGTGTCTAGTCGATCATTCAAGGTTTCAGTAGACCGACCCCTTGTTGTCTGGGGTCAATTGAGTGATGTTGATAGGTTGGCTTATGGCAACATCGGTCAACCCTGTGCAGTGGTCTGGTCGACCATGACCCCGTTGTTTGCTCGATCGCCTCTAGTTTCTAGTCGACCATGACTTTTTTGTTCAAGTTGACTGTGACTCATGTCAACACGGTCCCATTGTTCAGGCAACCACTCCTTATATTAAGTTAACCACCTAGTTGGTTTTCTTATGGCCATACTTTGTGGCCTCGACGCTATGTGCATGAGTGAGATTCATGCCAGCCTATTCGTCAAGTCTTTTACGGTTTTGTTTGAATCTAATCATTATTCCTAGCATTTTAAAAGAGTCAGTGTTGTTGTAAGTTTAAAGAAGTTTGTGGAACTTCGAGCCTATAAAAAGAGTCACTACTACCAAAGTAGAGGTTTCTTTTATTGTATTCACTCTTGCATCATCATTTTAAAAATCTTATTATTATATATATATATCACTAAAAATTCCAACATATCATATTTTATAAGAGGACAATTTTATGTTAAATCTACGCTGATTTTATACATTTACTTTCAACAAGCATGATATTTCATTTTATTTAATGGATGTAGCTTTTAGTTGTCTTAGACACACAATTAGGGTCACTTGTTTATTGTTCACCTTCAATTGATCGAGAAAGAGTTCGCACGTTACGTGATATATTCATGAAACCAATTTTTCAAATGATGAAGTTTGAATATAAATTCATGTATGTACACAATTCCTAACTCATAATTTCAAGGGATAAATAAAATTAGTTTTTCGTGCATTAGGTATGGTGATATGATCCCTTGTTAAATTTAATCATTTCACCTCAAAAAACTACATTTTTTCCAAGGAAGAACTAAAGTGATCCGAACCAGAAGTAGCCGAGTTTCGTTGGAGTTCCTTTCATTTCCATCTTGATAAGTGTTTATTTTCTCTTTGGTGAAGATTATATTCATTTTCTTCTTTTCAATCTCAAGTCTACATAATTTATATTTGGTGTGTCACAATTACCTTTTATGCATGACATTTCTATTTTTTTTTCTCTATTTGATGTAATTTATTCCACTATATTATATTCTTGTGATTACTAGTGTGCGAAGGGCTATTGGGTCCTCTTCTAAGGTCGGATCGATTAATCCAGTGTTTTTTAATCAATCCGCCTCTGAGTTGTGACACTAATTATGACAACCT
This sequence comes from Begonia loranthoides, assembly GCA_022433065.1. NCBI lineage: Eukaryota > Viridiplantae > Streptophyta > Magnoliopsida > Cucurbitales > Begoniaceae > Begonia > Begonia loranthoides. The sequence continues at coordinate 10,366,476 of CM039475.1, forward strand.
GCTCCGTGATGGTAATGATGCCCTAAGATCAATTAATTGTGACAGTTCAACTCACACCAAAAGAGTTGTACAATTACACATCACTTGAAAAATGTAGAGTTAAATAATTTATAAATAGAATTCTACTCTTACATCAGACAACATATTGTGGGGAAACAAATACACTCGAGAACAAAGATGTAAGAGAGATGTACGAGTCTCAGGTCACATCACCGAAGCAAATAATATTGTATTAGCGAACCAAGACTTCACACTTCAAGTTTCGTGAATTAACAAATTCATTTCTTTTTGAGATTTCATTTATGTTCGACTCTACCCTGATATGAGAGAGCAAGAGAGAAATAAAAAAGAGTTAGATCTACTTAGCCACAACCACACAATAATAAGCACAGATAAATATGTTAGTCCATCAACTTTTTTCGATAAATAGCGAAAAGACACTATCTTACCCTCATTTTTTAGGCTTGTACAAAAGCTATGTTATAGGAAAATTAATTTTGCTTGAATTACAAGAATATTTTATTATAAGGATCTCAAATAAATGAGATAGTCTTTCAAATTTTTTACGTACCAATTCCCATCAAAATTCAGATTCATTCATCCCAAGTTTTACATGTGTTTTCATTGCTCACAAAAAAAAAAAAATATGTTGATTCACTCGGAGCTTGTTGCATGAAATATGCTCAAGTGCAAGTGCACACTATCGCAACAACTAATACAATTATAAAAAATCAAATATGTTACTCACAGGGAACAAATTATAAAAGATTCGTATAAAATCAATTCAAAACTTCTACTTTGAAAGGCAACAAAAACTTTGTAATTTTTATGAGTGAAAAGATAAAAATGTAAAAGGAAAAAGAAAGCAAATCAAAGGAGATAAATTTATGAGAAAAACGATTGAGATTGAATTTTCTGTCCCTTATAGTTTTCTGTTTACATTTCATAACAATGCTACAACATTATCAATTAGTTATTTTAGAATTTAATTTATAACACAATAATTTGTCAATATACTATGTTAATTTTTTTTTATTTATTCTTGTCATATGTCTGTGCAAAAATATAATAAAAGATAAATATCAATTCAACAAGAGTTATATGATACAACCCTATATGTCAATAATTATTGTATAAAAACATTAATTTTTTGCCTGGCTAACAATCACATATTATTCAACACAAGTTCTCAATTTCAAGTTAGCATTTAATTTGTATGATAATAAAAATTAAACGCAATGTTGAATAAATTAATTTTTATGACCTAGAAGCAAATCTAATAGAAACCCCAGATCAAGCGACTCGACCATCAGAGAGCACCCAACCACCCAAGCCAAAGCTGGGTTTTAGTGAAAGACATAATATGATTTCAAATACAAATCCAAATTATTTGGGCTAAAGTCTGCATAGAACGGATAAATAAATAAAATCTAAAACATTATGCAATAAGTTCTGACCATTTAGAATAGAATTATATAGATCCAAAATGAATAAACCCTCACTAGAAAATGAAACTCAACACTTCAAAGAAATACACAAAACAGAAAAGCCCTTCAGCCACGACGCTGCTAGCCGCTCTTGTCCTTAACTAGAAGGGGAAGGTGTTGTTTGGGCTGAATGACTAACTCAGTAGGTAAGTTATACTAAATGCGATACATGTAAAACTGTTTTTACCTTTCTTTAAAAAACCATTATCAATTCAATTATCTTTACCGAGCCATGCATGTATTTTAAAACCATTCAAAACCTCTTTACCTGTTTAATTAAAAATAGACTTCCCTAGTTATCGATGAGGCAATTATCAAATCTTGTTGTATACATAGACAACTATATTAAAATATGTCTACATCGCTTTTACTTTTAAAGAACACCATCACAGTGAAAAAAGAGGGTCACTCAATGGACACCTCTGACACACCCACACAGAAAGATAGTGATCCGAAGACTAGGCAGCACCTCATGAGACAAAAGGAATAAAAGTGGTGGCAATCTGAAGACTTGACAACGTCACATGAGTGGCCGGGGATCCAAAGACCAGGCAGTGACATCAAACGTAAAATCGAGTACCGGATAAGATTGTTGATGATGGATTAATTAGCGATTAACAACCAATTTGATCCAAATTAAAAAAGGTTTTCGACGAGCGTAGCTCTGGGATGACACAACCGCCCATCAAATGGAAAGGTTACGACACAAGTAAAACTCAGCGATGACACAAACTTCATTACGTATGACAAAATACCCTCACCAAGTTCAGGGATTTGAAATGTAGCGATCCAGTTTTTGTTACATTTGAAAATGTGTAAAATTTAAAACTTTTATGTTATAACAACAGCGGAAGACTTTGCTTTCATAAAATCATTTAACGATAATAAGTAAAATCATTTTCTTAAAACCCTTTTTACAAATCACAGTGGAAGAATAGAACAAATCATTTGAAAATACAATACATAACTCTTTTAAATTATTTTTTCAAAACCTTTTCTATTTAAATATATTAGCATAGCCAGCCACGATACCTGCGTGTGCAAATCATTTATCAACTGCTCCTTAACCTGTTCTTTTGTTTTCATACGCACCTATATCACAAGACTTAACTAATGAGCCTAAGGCTCAGTAAGTGATATAAAATAAAGCGTGAACATGCTATGCAACTTTTACCACTCATATACAATTATCCATTTTCATTTTCATTTGCGTATCCGTATCCGTTTCCGTTTTCGTTTTCGTTTCCATTTCCGTTTTCATTTTTGTTTTCGTATTCGTATATGTTTCTGTTTCTGTACCCATTTCTGTATCTGTTTCCGTATCCGTTTCCATTTTCATTTCCGTTTTTGTTTCCATATCCATATCTGTATCGGTATCCATTTTCTTTTTCAGAAATCCGTTTCTGTTTTCGTTTTCATTTCCATTTCTGTTTCATTTCTGTATCCGTATTCGTATCCATTCGTTTCCGTATTCGTTTTCGTTTCCTTTTCCTTTACATGTCAGTCTCTTTTCTGTTTTTGTTTTCCTTTACATATCAGTCTCTTTTCTGTTTTCATTTTCCTTTACATATCAGTCTCTTTTCTATTTTCGTTTTCCATTTCTGTTTCTTGAAAGGAACCTATCATTTCATTCATTTTCTTTACGTTTCACTTACCAGTCCAGACACTGGGGATTTCTAGAACAAGAGAAAAATACATCTGTTGGTAAGTGTGGACTTAACCATAACTCAATCCGTACTTAGGATGAGCTACCCATCTAGGGTGTTACCACCAAAGACCGTCACCTAATCTCCCGAACCCCCACATGCCTATTTACGTTTATTCATTCTCTTTTCTATTTTTGTTTCTGGAAAGGAACCTATCCTTTTAGTCATTTTCTTTACGTTCCACTTACCAGTCCAGACGTTGGGAATTTCTGGAAGAAGATAAATGATACATCTGTTGGTTAGTGTGGACTTAACCATAACTCAATCCCTACTTAGGATGAGCTATCCATCTGGGGTGTTACCACCAAAGACCATGACCTAATCTCATGAACCCTCATACGCCTATTTACGTTTATTCATATTTCGTTTCGTTATCATTTCCTTTTCAAACCATGCATGATGCTCGTGAATGCATACAATCTATCATATCAATACTCTAACATCTAAACATGCTCAATATCATAACTTTTAACGTAAGGAACCTACATCTAATAAACACAGTCAGTAGGCATTAATATGATCCTAGAAACATGTTCAATATCTTAATATTTTAATAAAACAGTAAACAATTCCTAACAACTCTCGAAACATGCTCAATATCTTAATATTTTAATAAAGCAGTAAATAATCAGCATACAATTCCTAACAATGCTTGAAACATGCTCAATATCTTAATATTCTAATAAAGCATTAAACAATTAGTATACAATTCCTAACTCTTGCGATGTAGGACCCTAAAGACCAAAACACATACAATATAACTTACTATTCTATTAAAACAGTAAACAATCAACATACATGTAACGACTTGGTTTTCTTTACTTTAAAAAAATCCCATGAAATTTAAAACTTTTCCTTTCATATAAACGTCAGAGTATTTTTCCTTTGTAAAACCCGATCGTTAAAACTCTTTACTTAAAACATTTATCAACCACAACAGAAGTAATAAAATCATTTTTATGAAATGCAGCGGAATGAAAACAAAGCATTATAGAATAGTAAGTAATTTACAAAACCCTTTTTATAAATAATTTCCATTTAATTCCTTAGCCCAGCCAGCCACAAGATCCACCCGTGCAAATCTTTCATTAACTGTCTTTGACCTGTTCTGCTGTTGCTCGTACATACCTACATCACAAGACCTAAACTAATGAGCCTAACGCTCAGTAAGTGATAGAATAAAATGCAATGCAGATGGTATGTATGATCATACAATGCATTACAGAAGATAGTCGTATCTCTTCTGGAAGTCAGGGTGGAATACTCCCTAGGGTCATGTGGCCTAACCAGTCACTCCAACGAGGAGATATATCTATCGGGGGTGTTCCACATGCCAATCTCACTTTTGTTAAAGACGTTGAAGATTTCAGAACAGGGGAAAGGTGAAACAAATTCACATCTCATCGCTCCCTATGTGAGAGTATTCTACGTATGGAATGTCACTGATCTCCCGAACCCCCAAACACCTATTTACATATATTAGGTATGACATGCGGTATGCTCGTGAATACATACAGCTCTATATGATCGTATAAATATCTAATAAACTTATCATTAAAAGAACACACAACATGCAATCCTAACTCTTGCGATGTAGGGTCCGAAGAACAAAACACACTAAGTATCAACTTATCTGGAGTCTTCATTGCGATAATGTCATTCGTCGTAGTACCTTCAAAACCATTAAATTAACAATTGAAATCTCAAATTACTAACTTCACTTTTATCGTTCAGTCCCATAATGATTTCTAACAAGGCAATAATTAGACGATTAACCATTTCCCCCCAGTTACAGAGTTCCCCAATCCATGAAAGAAGAAAACCAAACACTTGAAATTATAGGAACCAACGAAACATCAATGTACTATCACAATAACCTATTCCCACAGCAGAGTAAAAAACCATTTAACTCTTTCTTTATCATGCAATTATCGAGGGAATAATTTACAAAGTCAACTTCATATATCCTTACTCATCCAACCTCACAGTCAAGCTTTAAATCCAACATACAAGACTTATATATCCGATTAAGCAAACAAGGTGCAGTCAATCGACAGGGAGCTTATATTTAGTTACTATCCAATGTAATCTGTCACAAAATAATTTCCCAAACAATGGACTAACATTCTATATTTTAACAGATTAACTTTATCTTTTAATTGTGGAGCTTCAACAATTTAATCCTAACACAATTATCATTCAAAATCAAGACTCAGAACATAATTCCAATCAACAGGGCATTATCCAATCCATGTCCAGCAAATTAATATTTAAGATGCAGAACTAAACTCTAATTCAACAGGGAATAAGAATCCATCCGAGTCCATTGAGTAGGAACTTAAAATGTAGAACCAATATTCAGTAGATTATTTTCCATAACAATAACCTAACATGCATTAATTCACCAACCAATTCTACAATAGAGAACATATCCACAATTCCAAACATATAATCAACAATAAAACTTAGTAAAACCAACATAAGACAATTCCAACCAGGATGCTTATCCAATAGCTCAACCAAAATTTAACATCAATAGAGCATTTATACTACAAAATCCATAACAAAGATGGGGAAAAACTTCTTACCAACAGACACCTGGAGTTAACTCTTTCCTCTTCTCCTTCTATTTCTTCTTTCCCCACATCCTTAACACTCTGTAATATTACAGAGTACATAACCTGCCACACTTCACTGCTGCCATTCATATATAGCCAAGGAGAAGACTTCCACAGACGTAAGGCTGGTGGATAATTGCACACTTCAAGGAAGGAGGTCCAATCAGCAAGAGTCGCGTGGAAAGCCCTCAGCATCTTCTGAAGAATCACGTGGAGATGGCCAGAGGAGCAACTAGAGGAAAACCAACTTCGTTCTGGTCCAACACGAACACACGGCTCGTGGTTCACCCTCCCCTCCCATCACGCTCATCCTGCCATTTCCAACCAATGCGATTCACGGCCAATTCAGACTGAAGGAATGCCCAAATTAGAGTGTCAGGGGAGGAGAATTTGAATTGCAGAATTAACGACTTGCCATAGCTAATGATTCACAGCATCATCGGGACTTCCGTTCCCCAGCCCTAACAGTGGCAACCTGCCGTTCGCCGAGCCACAACTAGCAGTCCACTGCAGAGGAGCACCCACATAGTGAAGTCCAACACTTGACTCCCCGTCGCCAACTCTAGATTTGCTCGCTGTCTCTCTTCGCGTTGCTCTCCCTCTCGATTCTGCTCTCTCTCTCTCTCTCTCTCTCTCTCTCTCTCTCTCTCTCTCTCTCCAATGGCCGAAGACCAATTTCATTTAAAACACAAATCGAATCAGTTTGAACCGAACCGGTTCAACTCCCTTTCATTCTTCCTTTACCGATTTTCCCTCCCTTTATCTCCTAATTTATTTCTTTCATTTATTTAATTTCCCCTCATTAATTATTCCAATTAATTTAAATAATTTAGTTCTACTTATCATCCAATAATTTTCCTTAATTTATAATCTAACAATTGCGTCTTGGTAATATCCTGATAATTATCTAATTAATTTAAATACCCCAAAATTACTTTCCAATTTATCCTTTTTAAGTTTCGTTATAAAAGTCGGGATATTACAATCCTCCCTCCTTATAGAAGTTTCATACTCAAAATTTGCTCAGCGTCATTATTCCTTCGATCTACAACTCAGCGTAACTTCTCATATCCGACTTTTACATGATACGTCCAAAAGATTACATCCTTTTTACTTCTGTAGGGCACAAGGAATTAGTAGAATTTCCTATTTTACATCTGAGTTATGACATCGCCAAGCTCATTTGTCGTATAAGAAAAGCGTTCTTCCAAAATTTATTTCTTTTCATCAAATAACTTATGTCAAACCACCGTAACGTGAACAATTTTATTACATTTTCAAGATCTTAATCCTCCAAAATCTCGTCCTTACTCACAAGATTCCACCTTCATTCGTATAATTCCCAATAAAATATACCCTTGAGCCAACCATTGCTTGTTTCATAAGTCACAACATGACAATTGTTGACAAAATGACCATTTTCATTTCACTTAAAACGTCGCTTCGATCCTACAAGGCATCTATCAAATTGATTTCCTTCATTACCCTACCATAATTTGAAGCTGAAATTCCTACTCTCTCTATAGTTTACTACTCATTTCATCACTTGATTCCTATTTGACCAATATAGTTTTACCAAAACTCCATCCATTGGTAGAACCAAACTTAATTCCAATTCCTCAAACATAAAGTAGCATACTTTCAACAATTATTAAATTATCAATTCATGTCTCATCACCCCCAAGTACCGGAAACACCACATTAAGTTCTTGACAATACTTGTGCACATACCATACAATTTTATTATTTAAGAACAAGTAAATCTTTTTTATCACCTTGAATTCCTCATAGTGTATTTTACCCTCAACTAACTTCTTCTTCGCCTTTCTAATGCCAATAATAACCAACAAAGGTGAGAACAATCACCGAACATTTTCACATTCAGTTCTAACAAAATGTATACACTACAAACCCCACATTGTTTTTAACATACCACCATACCACGTCCAATCCTAGTGCGTTCCAACCACTATTGTTGAGTAGAATAAAATCTCACTAACTTTTGTCCTTCTGACTTAGTATGCTTAAACATGCTCTTTACAATTCAGATTCATCCCTCCAAGCTTGTTGGATCATAAACTTCTCTTTTAAACTATAGCAACTTTAGTCGTTGAAACCATTAGCACTTAAAATCTTTGGGAATCATACGTTAATGATTTCTTCGTTTCATAGGTCGAATCTGATGCACCGATACCCCAGTTAGTTTACTGACCATTTCATTTATTTGATCTTGTATCTGTATCTGTATCTGTATCCATTTCTGTATCTGTATCTGTATCCGTATCTATATCCATATCCTTATTTGTATCTGTTTCGGTATCCGTATCCATATCTGTATCCATTTCCATATCCGTATCCGTATTCATTTCCAGAAATCCGTTTCCAAATTTTTTTTTCCATTTTCGTTTCCATTTCTGTCTCCGTATCTGTGTTGTTTTTGTATCTGTATCTTTTTTTATTTCCGTGTCATTGTCCGTTTTTGTTTCTGTATCTGTTTCTGTATCTGTGTCTGTTTCTGTTTCTGTATCCATTTCTGTTTCTATATCTGTATCTGTTTCTGTATATGTTTCTGTTTCTGTATCTGTTTTTGTTTTGGTTGTGGATAGTAAAACCTTAATCCATTATTTATTAACTTGAACGATTCCTTTAATTAAATCCATTAGCAACATATTTAGAGTATCAATTAATTCCATTCCACGATTCTCTCGGTAGACCAACCATCAATATGTTCGAGTACCGACTTAGCGGATCTTCAAACCTATATCTTGTTCTACAACAGATAACCCTTATATATGTCAGAATTCCAACACCAAATTAAAACAGAAATTGAATCATTCCAAATAATATATTTCTAACTTCAGATCTGAGTCAATTATTAACGTTAGCCATACTTCAACATACAGTGTGCTACCTAAACTCTTAGACAAATTCTTTATCCAATCGGCACACCACATGTTTTCTCTCTATTTTAAGAGAATCGATTAGATCCATAAATTAAAACCTTCCGGTCTAACTGTTCCTCGAAATTTATCAATTTACAAGAAGCAATTTGAAATCCATCATTGAGGTAGTAATTAACTTATTACACATACGAACCCCAACCATTTTCTAAGTCATAACATTCCTCCATATCTTACATCTCTATAAATCTCTATCTTAAGTCCTTGCATAAACTAGTATAACTTATGTCATTACTGCTCATACGATTTGAGGCAACCGTGACAATGTTCCAACTTACGCACATACACCGTAACTGTTTCCTCCAATCGAAGTTAAGTAAATCCTACTAGCTTACATGTCCTCATTGTTTGAGTAAGGTCCTCATTGTAAAGGCTTTTTCTAACTCTATCCTCATCATTATAATCACATCTTTGATTGTCCTGATTGGGTCTCACCCAAGATAGAGAACTTAAATCAAACCCAACACAGACCCTGCAATTCATTTTGAATTTCTTCTAACTCAACCAATTGCCCAGATATTATTCTTAACATAACTTAGACTACAACCCAAAACGGTAGACAGTGAGTATCTTAACCATCTCAAAATTCATCCTCAATTTTAATCCAAACCAATTGTACAAACAGATTATATTTCCAAATTTCTAGTTCATGAAAAATCTAGACTATGAAAGAAACAACAACCAATCAGTTCCTTATTTTAACCTAACAAGATTTCCTATCCTAATTTAGGGTAGGTTCTTAGCTTAACAAAGTGGGTAGTGATCACGGTATCAAATACCCAATTTATCCGCTGCTGAAGGTCAAAACACTCTTTCTATAACTTCTTAATAATCCTAACCAAGTGGATAAGCACTTGACTAACTAATTATCATCTCATAATTCAGCTTAGTCACTAATCCCTCAATGTTCTTCCTTCTCATAACAAATCCACCCTCTTATCTAATTCCTTGTAGTGTAGACGACCTCGCCAAATTGTCTAGTTCACGCAGAATTTACTTTCCATTTATCCCCTTTCTAATTTGTAAAAATTTGGGCAGACTCTCCTCTGTTTCTTTACTCCCCCAAAGCTGATTCCTGCATTTAAAATCCAAGCAGTTCCAGTATCATCTATCTTTTATCATATCTATCATTTTACTCTATCAAAAGAACCATGATTGTTTACATCCATTACAATCATCCCAAATACTGTATTATTTTCATTACCTTTTCTATAAATTTCTCAAGTGATGAGATTGTTGTCCCACCAATTGAGTCAACCGATTGATAGTCTCTTCCGTGTTTTTCGTAACATTTTTATAGTCCAATACATCCATGTACACTTGCCATGATACCCTTTTTATCGCAAGACAAAGACAAACACTTATTTAATCAGATAAAGAAAAGAACTAATTATAATACCTACAGTCGATGGAGTCTTTTCACGGCGAAGCTTGTGTTGGTAGGCAGTATACAGAATCAATTTTTAAAAAACCCAGGACGCTCTGGTACCAATTGTAATGACCCGATTTTCTTTACTTTAAAAAAATCCTGTGAAATTTAAAAATTTTCCTTACATATAAACGTCAGAGTATTCTTCCTTTATAAAATCTGATCATTAAAACTCTTTATTTAAAACATTTATCAATTGCATCAGAAGTAATAAAATCCTTTTTATGAAATGCAGCAGAATGAAAACAAAGCATTAAAGAATAGTAAGTAATTTACAAAACTCTTTTTACAAATAATTTCCATTTAATTCCTTAGCCCAGCCAACCACAAAATCCACCCGTGCAAATACTCTATCAACTGTCTTTGACCTGTTCTCCTGTTGCTCGTACATACCTACATCAGAAGACCTAAACTAATGAGCCTAACGCTTAGTAAGTGATAAAATAAAATGCAATGCAGATGATATGCATGATCATACAATGCATTACAGAGGAGAGATGTATCTCTTCTAGAAGTCAGGGTGGATACTCCCTAGGGTGATGTGGCCTAACCAGTCACTCCGACGAGGAGATATATCCATCAGGGGTGTTCCACATGCCGATATCCTCACTTATGTTAAAGATTTGGGATTTCAAAACGGGGGAAAGGTGAGCCCTAGATTCCACGTAGCTAACTCACATCTCACTCCCTATGTGGGAGTATCCTACCGTATGGAATGTCACTGATCTCCCGAACCGCCCACATGCCTATTTACATATATGAGGTATGACATGCAGTGTGCTCGTGAATACATACAGTCCTATATGATTGTATAAATGTTTAATAAACATATCATTAAAAAAAACACACAACATGCAATTCTAACTCTTGCAATGTAGGGTCTGAAGACCAAAACACACTAAGTATCAACTTATCTGGAGTCTTCATTGCGATAATTTCATTCGCCGTAGTATCTTTTAATCCATTAAATAAACAATCAAAATCTCAAATTACTAACTTTACTTTTACCATTCAAACCCATAATGATTTCTAACAAGGCAATAATTAGACCGATAACAATTTCCCCCAATTACAGAGTTTCCCAATCCATCAAAGAAGAAAACCAAACACTTGAGATTATAGGAACCAACCAAACATCAATGTACTATCACAATAACTTATTGCCACAACAGAGTAAAGAACCATTTAACTCTTTCTTTATCATGCAATTATAAAGTAAATAATTTACAAAGTCAACTTCAATATATCCTTAATCATCCAAACCTCACAGTCAAGCTTTAAATCCAACATACAAGACTTATATATCTGATTAAGCAAACAAGGTGCAGTCAATTGGCAGGGAACTTATATCCAGTTACTATCCAATGTAATCTGTCACAAAATAATTTCCCAAACAATGGACTAACATTCTATATTTTAACAGATTAACTTCATCTTTTAAGTGTGGAGCTTCAACAATTTAATCCTAACACAATTATCATTCAAAATCAAGACTCAGAATATAATTCCAATCAACAAGGCATTATCCAATCCATGTCCAACAATTAATATTTAAGATGTAGAACTAAACTCTAATTTAACAAGGAATAAGAATCCATCCAAGTCCAATGAGTAGGAACTTAAAATATAGAACCAATATTCAGCAGGTTATTTTCCACAACAACAACCGAACATGCATTAATTCACCAACCAATTCCACAACAGAGAACATATCCACAATTCTAGACTCATAATCAACAATAAAACTTAGTAGAACCAACAGAAGACAATTCCAACCAGGATGCTCATCTAATAGCTCAACCAAAATTTAACATCAATAGAGCAACTATACTACAAAATTCATAACAGAGATGGGGAAGAACTTCTTACCAATAGACACCCGGAGTTAACTCTTTCCTCTTCTCCTTCTATTTCTTCTTTCCCTGCATCCTTATCACTCTGTAATATTGCAGAGTACATCACCTGCCACACTTCACTGCTGCCATTCATATGTAGCCAAGGAGAATACTTCCACAGACGTAAGGCTGGTGGATAATTGCACACTTCAAGGAGGGAGGTCCAACCAGCAAGAGTCGCGTGGAAAGCCCTCAGCATCTTCTGAAGATTCTTGTGGAGATGGCCAAAGGATCAACTGGAGGAAAACCAGCTTCTGTAACAACCCAGATTTTTGTAATTCCTTGAAAATGTGTGAAAATTTGAAAATTTTCTTTTTAAAACAAAGCGTATCAGAGCGCGTCTAACCGAATTGTTACTGACTCTTTCTTTAAACTCGTTATAAAAACCAATTGATAAAATGTTCGGAAGCGTAAATGATAAAACCATTTGTTTAAACGTGCGGAAGCAGTATAAAATAAACGCAATATAAAACGTGGCAGAAGCGTAAATCATTTAAAGAAGAAACTAAACAATTTCATAAAACTTAACATATACACAATCGTTTCTCTTAGCCTGGCCAGCTCAAGTCTCGCACGTGCGAATTCTTCACCTCTGCTTGCTATTAGTTCGTCATTCTTGTATACTAGCCTATTATTATTTGTTCGTCGTTTGTACCTACACCACAAGTAATACGTGAGCCTAATGGGTCAGTAAGGAAAAGGGTTTAATGCAATTATGCAATGGGGGCCACCCAAACCAATCTTTTCATTAGCCATTTACCATTTTATTACTTTTCTTTACATCATTCGTTCGTTACTCGTACTTCGAGCTGGAGATTGGAGGACCTGTATGGAATTGTATAGCTGGTCGGACCTAGTCTCCTACTTACAATCTAGAACTCCTATACCCGGTAAGGGAGGGGCTTCGGTTAGATTGCAGACTAGACCCGTCTACCCATCTGCCCCCAAACTCCCTTATTCTTTTCTTTGTGTCTATGCCGGGCTAAGCTACCGGACCATAGAGGCCTTTATTATCTTACAGTTTTACTCATTTTCATCATTTATCCTCACTCATGCATGTGTGCGTACCAGCACTCCTATTAGTTTCTATTAACATGATGCACGACCATACATTCTCAACCTAACGTGATGCATGATGCATATAACGTAACATTACTAATAATTGAAGTGCGCATTCAAAGTAAAAGCAACTTATAATTTAAAGCAACTGAAATGGAAAACGCATATAATAAATAACGACAATTGAAAGTAAATGAACAGTAAAGAAACGATAATGAAGCATACAAGGAATTTCGATTAACTAAATATGCTTGTTAACTAAGCTAACTAAACAGGGAAACATGCTTTAAACAACAATTAACGAAAACATGCTTAGACAACGAATAACGGAAACATGCTTGTAAATCAGTGATTCTTATTATAGTTGATTAAGCATGTTTTTATTCCAATGAGTTAATATCCTATTAATTACATACTCAAATTGATTTCTTGCTCAAGAAAGGATTACAATTATTTTTCATAGAAGACTTCAACATGCTTTCTATTATAATTTATTAATATGCTTGACTTGTTAATTAACTCTATTTAATTACATGCTTGTAAATTATAATTTACATGCTCACTAAGTTAATTAACAGTTTAGGGTGCTAGTCAATTAATCATGCTCACTAAGTAGGTTAATTAACATGCTCACTAGGAGTTAATTAAACATGCTCTAGTTAATTAGTTCACTTACCCAACTAGTTAGATAATTACACATTCTCGATTCGTTACCCATTAAACATACTTGAGTCGATTAATCATGCAAACATGCTTACTAAAAATTACAATTGTTATTCTAATAAATTATTAGTCGATTTACATGCTTGGCTAACCGATTAAACCTGCTGACTAGTTAAACATACTTACTATCCTATGCAGAATTAGTGAACATAATGATTATGATTTAACTAAATAATAAGAACCAAAACTAGTCATAGAACAACGTACGTATCATGAAAGGAAATATAGCACAAGAAAAGAACAACAAGTAAACACTATAAACACGATCATCCTTAGCATAATTCTCCATTTGTTCTCCCTTTCTAGTCATAACTATCATTCATAATTAAAGTATCGATAACAAAACTAATGATAAAGAAAAGTCACAAAACTAACAGGGGACAAAGCTACCAACGAAGGAAATCTACTGAGCATCACAAATAAAACATTTAAATCATAGAACCATCAAGGAAATATCACCGAATCATAGAACCATCAAGGAAATATCACCGTAAAACACACACTCTACTTGTGGTATAGGGCCTCCAAATGGCCAAGACACACCCAATTTTCTTACCTCAATTCCATATCGCGTTCGACAATTAAAAGTTATCCTCGTCCTCTTCTTTGCACTTAGATCTCACAATTCCACAACTAGCCCAATTGCAGAGTATACCCATGCTTCAACATTGAACATGTAAGAATAGTAATAACAGTCATCCAACTATTTGATTCAGAGCATCAGTTTAACATTTCCTACTTCCAACAAAATCCACTCATAACGTACACTTAACACGCTTTAGACCGATAACAACACATAATATATTCTTTCCAATAAAATCACTGAACCCAACAACATTCCAGAATTCAACACAAAGGCATAATCAATATCATCTATAGAATTAAAATTTCCTTCTTATTTTTACTATTTAATAACATGCAGAATAACCGAAACCAATATATTCTCATCCTGACTATTGGCAGAAACCAACCCATGATCAACAACTAAAATTTACCATATGCATTAACAGAGAGAAACGCACTAAAATCCTTAGGCAGAACCTCAAGTCCGGAAAGCATAAATAAGCCATTAACAGGATGTCCAACATCAACAGAGAGCAACACACCAATGTTCATAGTTACAGAGGCACCAAAACTAAACTGTAATCGACCATTTATATCCAAGTGACTAAACTACATAGAGGAACCTCACCTTCTCGGCCTCCAGAAGAAACATCCGAGTCCAAGAGCTTTAGTACTATGCTAGCATCCAACTCTAGAAGGATCCAGCTCTCTCGGCTACCAGGAGGAAAATCACCCGAGCTGGAAACCGAGCACAACAGCAGTACCCATCTCAAAACCAACCTTCAGTCCAAACTAACTCAACACTCCATAACAAACAGGAAGGAAAATCTCCTTACCAGAAGACTGCGAGCAACTCCAGCTTCCTGCTTCAGTAGCTCACAGGTCTAGCTCACAACTTTACTCACAAGCTCACCACACTTAGCTTAAACCTCACAAGAGATCACTCAGTAGCTCACCCACACCCCATGAAGGCAGAGCTCTCACTCTCGCCGGAACACTTCTCTCACACAGCTCTCCCTTTTTGCTGGATGAAAAACGGATTGAAAGGGGAAGGGGGAAGGAGGTTTATACCTAGAGAGGGGAGACCACCACACGTGTGGGAGCAGGGAAAGATGGCTCACATGCTCTGGGGCGATTTCTTGTCGGGGTCGCATTTTTCATTGGTTAAACATCGTTTTCTTTCGAATTTTAAACCAGTTTTGTCGCTGAATTAGGACGATTCGGACAAGTGCGGATGAGGTCTTCGCGTCTGTATCGTCCACAAGGCTAAAATGTCATAGTCAAAAAGGAGCTTTCGGATGGGAGAACGCATCCAATTTCTACTCGTGTTGTCCGAATTCAAAATTCGGACGCAGGAAAGACGTCCGAGATGTCGTCTGCCTCGTCCGAATTTGTCCGGACATATTGAAACGCACAACATCCGCCGCGTCCACTTGTCGTCCAAAAACACCTAGGATAGCTTTTTGTCGCGTTTTCTCACTTAACTCCTATCCCATAACTGTTTTCCCATAATTACATGTCATAAAATAACACGTATAATTACGCAACATAATATCTTAACTACTCCAACTTCTAATTACATTGTGTAAACGGAGAAAAACATAACAGAGGTACCCCAATTTAACGCTCTAGAACGTCCTTGGTAACACCCCGATGATTATCCAACTTAAAGTATCGGGATGTTACAACTTCGGTCTAGTCCAACAAGAACACACGGCTCGCGGTTCACCCTCCCCAAGCATCACACTCATCCTTGCCATTTCCAGCCGATGTGATTCACGACCAATTAAGACTAAAGGAACGCCCAAATCAGAGTGTCAGGGAGGAGAATTCGAATTGCAAAATTAACGACTTACCATAGCCAACGATTCGTGGCATCGTCGGGACTTCCATTCCCGAGCCCTAACCGCGGCAACCTGCCGTTCATTGAGACCTGACCAACAGTCCATTGCAGAGGAGCACCCGCGTAGCGAAGTCCAACACCTGACTCCCCATTGTCGACTCCCGATTTGCTCGCCATCTCTCTTCACGTTGCTCTCCCTCTTGATTTTGCTCTCTCTCTCTCTCTCTGTCTCTCTCTCTCCAATGGTCGAAGGCCAATTTCATTTAAAACACAAATCGAACCGGTCTAAACCGAATCGGTTCAACTCCCTCTCATTTTTCCTTAACCGATTTTCCCTCCCTTTATCGCTTAATTTATTTCTTCCATTTATATAATTTCCCCTCATTAATTATTCCAATTAATTTAAATAATTTAGTCCTACTTATCATCCAATAATTTTTCATAATTTATAATCTAACAATTATGTTTTTTGTAATATCCCTATAATTATCCAATTAATTTAAATACCCTAAAATTACTTTCCAATTTATCCTTTTTAAATTTCGATATAAAAGTCGCGATATTACAATACATATTTTAACTCTTACGATGTAGGGCCGCAAAGACCAAAGCACACACAATATCACTTACCTCGTATCCATAACGCGTTCTAGCACTCCGATTTAGCCTTCACAATACCTTCAAAATCAACGACATTTAATCAATAACCACATATTACTAACTTCAACAACTTTGATACCATTAATCCTCATTCACTGCCTCTATCTATGCCAATAATCTTCATTCATCATCACTAGTTCTTATCCTCACAGTCCAGCATTAAAATAATAACCATAATTTTATCCCACAACCAGACATTAAATCCATTAACCCACAGAGCATCCAACAAGGTAGCAGCTAAACCACAGATTCGCCCTAACATCAACGAATAGTGAACATCATAGATTTACAACTTTAAGTAATCATAGAAAGCATGTAACGACCTGGATTTTCATACATCGTTAAAATGCGTAACAATTTGAAATTTTCTTTTTGATATAAATCAGAGTGTGTAAATCCAAATCGCTACCAACTCTTTTTTGAAACTGGTAGTGAAAACCAACTTATTAAATGTGGAAGCATCATAAAATAACTTTGTAAATCATAGCGGAAGCGTAAGAAATCTTTCAAAGGAAATACTAAGTCATTCAAACGTCACGTCTATCAAATAAAACTTGACAATTAACTTCGTTGATTCATAACCGTTTACTTTCCTTTAACTTCGTTGATTCATAACCGTTTACTTTCCTTTGTCTTTGCCTTGCCAGCCCAGATCCCATGTACGTGAAATCATCCATCCCTACTTCATTATGTGTTTCTCATCTACTTCATGTCCGTCTACTTTCTGTTCATCGTTGTACCTACACCACAGTAAGGACGTGAGATTACACCTAGTAAGGAGATGGGGGAAAACAATTTATGCATTTCTCTCTTTAGTTTTTCTTGGAATGGGGCCACTCAAACCAAATTCTTTCATTACATTCGTTTTCTTTGTTCATTCTTTAAACTCAAACATCGAGCTAGAGATTGAGGGTTTTCCTTTGAGATGACATAGTTGTACGGATTCTAACCTCCTGTGTGCATACTTGTCCCTTTCCCGACTTGGTAAGAGTGTATCCTAGCAGCTAGGTTAGATCCGGACTACCCATCTACCTCAACTCCCTATTTTCGGCATATACTCGCCTTTAGAGTTCTTTCTTTTTCTGGCATATACCCGCCTTTAATGTTCTTTCTTTCTTTTCTGGCATATACCAGCCTTTAGGGTTCTTTCTTTCTTTTCCGGCATATACCCGCCTTTGAGGTTCTTTCTTTTTCCGCACTCATGCATGTGGGTACCACCCCGAAGGTTACCCCCTACTTGGTTTCTATTATCATGAACTCAATCTAACTTCTTCTTGATAAACAAAGCACATATGATAAATAATATACTTTAACATAAACTGAAATGCATATTGAATTAAACATACTATACTTGACTTCACGTATATGAAGAATCACAATAGTTGATGTAGATACGAGAAACATTTATGCTATCGAAATGTAACAGTGAGCGAATACAATAAGGCAATAAAATCTTTTTACCGTTCTATTGAATTCAATAACAAACATGCTGAATAAATCTATAAAACTACGAACAAAGAAATAACATTTACGAGTCAAGTTTGTTATTCATCAAATAGTTCACAACTCACATTTAAAGAAAACAATGGAATCCGAAACAACTTACAACATGCATGCATCTTAACTCCTTAAAGCCTTTTTATTCGTTTGTTTAGTTAACTAAACATTTTTCCTTCGTTTGTTTTGCTAACCATTCATCTCATTGTAGTTCACATCTTATTCATCCTCATCACACATTCTTGCTTTTAGATCATTATTCTCTACCTTTCCATGACTACGTCAAGACTCATTCGTCAACTAATAGCATCTACGTGACTATGCAATAGTATTTTCGTTCAACTAACTTATATTCTAAATTAATCTTGATAATAAGAAACTTACATACAACAATCATGCTAACATACTCTTTTGATGGACAACATACAACAAGTGAACTAGATTCAGGAAAATTACCATTTATTAGGCTAATAAATTATTAATTAATTTCATGCTTAGCCCATTGGCGTACTTAGTCGGTTTACATCCTCAAGTGTTGATATTGTTAATTTGATAGTCATACATGCTTAAGTAATGGGACATGCTAATTAATTTATTGCATGCATAAGGAATTCCAACTATAGCTACATAGCAAGTAAATCAATAACTCTTCTAACTCACTTTCATACCTTCGTTCACTTAGGCATTTTCATCACATAATGTAACTCTTTCAGCTACTTTCATGCCTTACATAATAACTTATCATTTGCTCATTCCACTTTCATACCATCATTCCTTCGTTTACTTAGGCATTTTCATCACATAATGTAACATTCATTAGGCATTTTCATCACGTAATGTAACATAAAACAAAGCTGAGCATCAAAAGGAAGATATCATAGATTCACAACAATTTCTACAGAACATCAAACAACTATCAACATCCATTTTAAGAACACTAACTCTAACTCACATATACTTTACTTGGGTGTAGGACCTCCTCTGGCCAAGACAACCCAAATCTTTACCTCAATTCTTTAATGCAATGCTGGCGCTACATTCTTATCCTCTTCCTCTTTCTGACACCTTCATAATCAACACATTTCATTATCAACGTGCATAACACTATCCAAATATAGCATTTCCATATATTTCAATATTCAGAGTCCCTATCTAACATATTTGAAATCCAACAAGGGCGTCATCACAACAAATCCTATCCAGATCCATTTCCTTTAACATTTCCCACAACCCAACATTTCTTCTTTACTAATCATGTATGAAAAGTCAAATACCCATTTACATAGTTAAAAGCATAACTTAACAAGTTATTACTCTAATAAAATTATCCTTCATATCATAAAAAGGGCATACATAGCATCTCCTGAATACCACATGACTTTCCCTTTATTGACCACAAAACAATCCATCCTAACAGTTGAGTATCACAATTAATATTCAACTCCAAATTGCAACTTAACAATAATTATCTAGGGCGTATATCCAACAACCTAATCCAACAGGGCATAAACTTCTCACAGCAAGCTTAAATCCAAAACAACAACAGTATTCAGAATTACCAAGGCTAAATTGTAATCTGTTCAACATAGTGAAATCCATAAAATTCCATTACATAATCTCAGTTATTTCAAAGGCAGTAGCAAAACAAGACATTATTTCCAAGCTACATAACATGTCAATCTGAAGCCCATAATAGACAGAGACCATTATGCATAATCTATCAATACCATTAAATCCCAACAGGAAATTCTTCATTCCACAATATAGAACTACAACCAAAGTTGAACTAAACTTCAGAGAAGAAATCTCACCATCAGGACAAGGCAGACCAGAGCATCAAGGAGCTTCACCTCTCAGCCTCCTGCAGAATTCTCTAGAGAAGACACACTCGGCTTCCAGGAGAGAATCACCCGAGCTCACCTCTAGCCATTCCCATTTCTCTTCTGCAAGTCTTCTGCCTTTATAAAAAAGCAAACACTCTACAGCTTTGAATTACTCACTCGACAAATCCATAACTCCTCACCTGTAGGCAGTTGTGCCATTAATCGTGCAGTATAGCGTCGCCAAGAACAATCCAGCTGGAAGGTGGGCCACCCAATCCTGCTCCCCATCGTGAGTGTCGGCAGAACACCACAGAACAGAACTTGCTCCAGCCGGTCCCTTCGCGAACCGAGTCCCCAGTGAACCGAAGTCATTCATCTCCATCGATCGCTGCCTCCCCGCCGTAGCCCACGAACTGGCGCCTTCATCGTCGCCAGCACCGTGTCGTCGCCATTCCGAGATCACCGGCCACCAGAAATCGCGTCCCGACCGTTGCCAGATCCCGCGACCTGCGCAACGTCGACGACCCAAGCTCCAACCCGCGAAGCCTGACGTCCAACCGTCGCTAGTCACTCGATCGTCAGACCCAAGCTCACCGTCGACGTCTCCGTCGTCGTTCGGCACTCCCTGTCTTACCATCGTCTCTCTCCCGCCTCTACTCTCTCTCTCCCTCTCGTTTTCTTCTCTTCCAGCAAACACCCAATATCCTTTTGTTTTTGTTTTATCCCCTTTCTCTTCTAAAATTTCACAACTTCCTTCTAATTCATAAACCGTGAACGGTCCGAACAACAAAATCGGTTCACCCTCCATCCCTTCATTAATCAATTAAATTCACTTATTCCTCCAATTTCCACTAATTTCTCTTAATTCACTCTTCCACTTAATATCCAATAAATCTCCACTTAATCACTCTCTAACATTTTTAATCCTTAATTCAATAAATCCAATAAATCTCATTTTATTCTTCTTAATATAACTATCCAATAAATTACTCCTCACAAATAAATCTCTCTTTAATAATTTAATTAAATCTTTCATTTCTTTAAATTATTCTCAACTTAAATCCAATTCCCGATTTATACCAAATATTGCTCGATGACAATTAATAATTACGTCTTTGGTAATACCCCAATAATTATCTAATTAATTCAAATACCCTTAATTATTTTCCAATTATTCTTATTAAATTTTGATATAAAAATTCGAGGTATTACATTCCTCCCTCCTTATATAAATTTCGTTTTCGAAATTTGCTCAACGTAAACCCTCTATAAATCGACAACCAAAATAAAACCATGTCCAAATAAAACTTGCATAAATAACACTTGCATTACATTCTTAATGGTTCAAAATAACAAATCTTGATCCAAAATTCATTACAATAACATAAATTACGAACACTGCTCATCACGCCATACACTTAAACGATCTCACAAATACACTTTTCACTTAACTCCATAGAGATCGTAATCACTTTGCTACAACTATTGCTGGTTTCCTTCCCAAAGTTGGACAATTGTTGACCAAATATCCAATCTCGCTGCACTTAAAACGTGGTCTAGTACCAACCTTACACTTTCTAAAGTCCTTTTTCTGACAATTAACTCATGATCCGACATGTGGGACCTTAACCCAAGTAGTATTTGACTCATTCAGTGCTTGCTTGTCCTTCACACTCTGATCCTTATCATCGAACGTCCTCTAAATTTCACTGGATATGTCTGCTTGATCCCATGCATGTAGCTGAAATCTCTCAACAGAACTGTTTCGTTTCGAGGTTTGATCTTTAATTCCTTCAATGTCCAAAGCTCTTGATACCACATCCAAGTAATCCACATCTTGAGTTCCTGATATTCTAACACCTTCGAGAATCTCTGTCTTAAGTCCTTGAACAAAGTGTTGTACCTTATTCTTATTTTTTCTACCAAGTGCGATGCAAACCGCTACAACGCCTCAAATTCACGCACATAATCCAAAATTGATCTTTCTTGTTGTAACTAAGTAAACTCCACAATTTTCTTGTCCTCAATGAGCGGTCAAAATACTAGTCATAGAAAATCTTCTTGAACTCCATCCACGTCATTGCAGTCGTTTCCTTAATTATCTTGACTGAGTCCCACTAAAATCTCGCATCCTTAATCATCATAAACGCAGCACATGTTATCCTTCTCTGTTGTGCTACTCTGATGTATAATCCTCAGCACTGTCTAGGTTCATAGTATCTCTGTCAAACTAAGGTGTCTTAGTCTTTGTAATTTCTTTTAGCTTACATCTTGTTGCTTAGTCACTCGTTGCTCCCCCACTCGCTCATTTCCACGCGCCAAAATTTCCATTAGCTTCAACGTCATCAATCATAAGCTATTCCTTAGACTATAGTGACTTAGTTGATAAAACTCTTTCACACTTAAATCTACAAAACTATTTGTTATTATATTGTCAAACGTTTATTATGACATTTTATTGTGTTTATTATTATTTTGTTTATTATTTCCAGCTCAACATACGCTCCAACGTGAAACTTCAAACTATCAACCACTACTCTCTGTCAACCACTCACTCTCTTTTCTTGTCAACCACTCACTCATTCGCTGCTTCACCACTTCCTTATTTTTTTCTTTTTTGGTCGAGTATCCTTGGCCACTTCGTCGACCGATCACTCGATAGAAAAACCAAAAAGCAATCAGTAATATATTTTGGTCGAGCTGCTCGACCGCATACTCGACCGCTTCGTCGACCGAAAAACCTCGGAGCAATTTGTAATATTTAGCGGTCGACCATTTAGTCGACCGATTTCTCCATAGTCGACCGAAAACGCCAACTTTACACTTCCCTCAACAATTTACACTATAATCCTTAACCAAAATTCCCACTTAACCAAATTCTAATAATCCCATCAAATAAATCTTCAAAAATCACCCAAATAATTCAATTAAACCAGATTAATTTTTCAATTATCCTTACTTAATTTCGTTACAGAAAATTGAGGTAATATATTCCATAATAAAATCATCCTTAATTTCCACTAATTCACAGTTATTATTGTCCATAAACCCAGCTTAATTCCGGGTATTACATGAAACCCAAGGAGCATGCCATCACCACCCTATTACTAATTTTATTTTAGAGATTTGAAACCCATGGACATGTCACTAATGCCATATTACACATTTTACACGTACACAAAAGTAATATTCATGTAGCAGAAGATGCACAGGGATAGCCTCGTGATACTCTGATACCAAGACCGCCAAAAGTATTGAGAGGATTCATCATCCCGAATATACATAACATATCAAAATCAAATACCATACATGAAAAATAAACGAATAAAACTCATGTATGTATAAAGTATAAAATAACTACCTTGACAATGCTATTTTTACTAATCAAAGCTACAACCTTGGGTACCTGTTCAAAATCCTCAAGATCGTCTGATTCTACAACACGAAAATCAAAATTTTCTATTAGCAAAATAACCAAGAGAGGTGGGAGAGTCCTAAACTGGGATTAGGAACCCAAATCATAAGAATCTGTAAACAAAATGTATGAGGAATGTCACCCACAGACGTGAAACAATGCATCTATGGATGCCTACTCATGCATTTTGTGGACACAAGTGTTTCCACAGAAGCATGATCTTTTGCGGAACCCTATGCTTATGCGGACATGTGCGGAGTATATGCGCTCTGGTGCAATCTTACACTCTGCAGATGCGAATATTTCTGCAGAAGCCTGAGCTTTCACAAACCCATGCGGGGCATGTGCGCGCTATGGAAATTTCACTATCCATGGACGCGAACATTTCCACAGAAGGCTAAACTTCTACGGATAGATGCGAGGCACGTGAGCTCCACGGCAGCCTACATTCTCATAGACGTAAATGTTTCTGTGACATCGTGCCTTCCATAGACATAGGGGTGTTCAAAACTGAACCAAAACTGATCAATTTGTGTCGGTTCGGACTGGTTTTGAACACCCTGGAACCGATCTTTGGTCCTATTTTGTAGGATCCAAAGTTATCGATTCGGTTATCGGTTATCGATTTGACTTATTCAAAACCAACATAAATCGAACCGAATCGATAAATTTATAATTTTTATTCAAAAAACTCGATTTGCAGTTTCGTTTGGGGCTAATATTGAGTAATTATTCAATAAATTGTTATTTTTCAAAATTAAGTCTCACAATTATCTAAAATTTAAAATATTTGATTGATACCTAAACAATAATTGAATTATTAACTAATTAGTTCTTAAATTGTATTAATTAGTAATTAAATTATTATCTAATTACTAATAAAATTATTGAATTATACTAATTATTGGATTATACCGTAAATATATTAATGAATTATACTAACTAATTATCAATAGATTGATTATTACTTATTATTTGATTGAATTAATTAATAATTGAATTTTATATTTTTTATCATCAAAGTAAATATATTTTTTTAATTTTTAATTATTTTTGTTAAATTTATATTGGTAAAAATTAAATTTATATTTATATTTAAAAATAAAAAATATATATTATTTTATATAATGAGTAGAACCGAAACCGAATCAAAAATTTTGATTCAGTTCCGGTTCGATTTTGATTCTTAAATAGTTCCCCATCGGTTCCATTTTTTTCAAACAAAAAAAAATCGGTTCGGTTTAAGTTTGACCTAAAACCGAACCGAACCAATTTTTGCACACCCCTACACAGACATGTGAGGGCACATGGGGGGCACGTTCGTTCCACAAGAGGTTATACTCCTGCGCGAGCAAACTTTTCCACGAAAGCCTAAACTTTTGTGAACACGAATGTCTCCATGATAGTGTGCCTTCCGTAGCTACATGCTTGAGTGTCCACGGTGAATTTCCAGCACAAGACACTATGAGGAAAAGTAATTTCCTTTTTCACTAGTCTTTGCCTCCCTTTGGCCTTAACCTTTTCATGGAGACTTCCGGATTTGAGCTTCCAAACTCTAATTTGATTCCAACATCTAAGCTTGACTCTCAACTCATAAATACCTTTAAAAAATGAGCTTATCCTCAAAGGCTCTTCATGGATATTTTCTCGCTACATCCTTAGGAACAATTCCCAGTCCTCACTTTTGCCAGATTCCTCACTTCACTCACGGGCACTCTTTCACCATAGCAAGCGTCTGAAAACAATGAAGAAAAACATTAGGGTTTTTTTTCCCCTTTAAGTACTAAGACATATTCTTATTTAATATTAAAATTAAAATATATAGAATAATATATAAAACACATTATATATATACTAAAGAATCCAAATTTTTACGAGTTTGACCAATTTATCAAAAATTCACACGTGGCTACTACATGACAAATCGGTCAACCCCAAAAACTTTTACCGAAAATAAGGCAAAAATTTTACACGTGAAATTATGTATATTTTAAAAAAAATTATGCTTGCAACTTTTCCCCCTTAAAAGAAATTTCATCCCCAAAATTTAATACAAGCCAAATACACCTTAAAAAACGTGGGGGTACTTCTACATCATGTCAAACTCAAGCTCCCAAGTTGCTTTCTTTTCAGTGTGATTCTTCCATCGCACATGAACCAAGGGAAATTCTTTGCAACAAAGGACTCAAATCTCTCTGCCCAAAATCCGTTCAGGCTCTTCCTTATATGATGTGTTCTTCTGGATGTGAACGTCAGTCCAAGAGATGACGTGGGATAGATCAGGCATGTATTTCCTCAGCTAGGATATGTGAAAAACAATGTGGACGTACCCAAGCAGGAGAGGTAGAGCAAGTATGTAGGCCACGTTGTCAATCCTTTCAAGAATCTGGAACGGGCCGATGTACCTTGGGGCTAGCTTCTCTTTCACCCCAAATTGACTGATATCGCGCCTTGGCCAAACCTTTAGAAAGATAATTTCCTGCATCAAATTCAGCCTCGTGTCTTTTTAGATCAGCGTAACTTTTCTGTCTGCTTTACAGAGTCTTATGCCTCTCCTTGGTCACCTAAATCTTACTTGTTGTTTCCTGGATCAATTCTGGTCCAAGAGACCTCCCCTCTCCCCCGGCCAAACACATCGGAGAATGAAATAGCTTCCCATACAACATCTCATATGGGGAGACACAAATGTTGGTTTGATAGTTGTTGTTGTACACAAACTTGACCAACGACATATGAGTAATCAAGCTATCACCGAAATCAAGGATACAAGCTCACAAAATGTCCTCCAGAATTTGAATAGTCTTTTCTGTCTGTCTATCAGTCTGAAGATGATGTGTAATGTTGAGGTTTAGCTCTATTCCTAGAGCTTTCTGCAAAGATCTACAAAAATTTGACGTGAACCTTGGGTCGCAATCTAAAACAATGCTCAAGAAAACACCATGGAAACAAATAATATTCTTGATATAGAGACAGCTTACCTTTGACCAGGAGAAATTCATTCGGATCGTGATAAAGTGAGTAGAGTTGGTCAAATGATCCACAATAACCCACATCACGTCTAACTTCTGTGGGGTTTTGGGAAGATTCGTGACAACTTCCATGGTGGTCCTATCCAATTTCCACTTTAGGACAAGCAAAGGCTGCAGTAATCTTGCTGGTCCCTGATGCTCATCCTTTATCTGTCGACACGTCAAACACCTAGCCACAAATTCCACAACATCATGCTTCTGGTCATGATACATTTCCACACTACCTGTGTGGATAGCAAACCTCGACTTGTGAGCCTCCGCAAGAATTGTCTGCTTCGAATCTTGAATGCTGGGAAGTGCTACCTTCCCATGGTAAAGGACAATACCCTTAGCACTAACCTCTCAACCATCAAGTTATTCACCATTATGCAGCTGCTCAACTTTACCTCGGAGCTCATCAATTTTTTGTTGCAACTACTTGGTCTTTTGAAGCGAAGATGGAATATCAATTACATTGTATGCACAAGTCCTACCACCTGACTCATAGTGCTAAAGGTTGAAGTCTCTAATAACTACAGACCACTTCTACTCATCAAGGACCAGAAAAGCAAGGGACCCCTAAGGATTTCAGCTTAGAGCATCGGCCACAACATTCGTCTTTCTTAGGTGATACTCTAGGTTAAAATTGTAGTCCTCCAAATACTCCATCCACCTACGGCATCTAAGATTCAAATCCCGCTAAGTGAAAAGGCACTTTAGATTTTTTTGATCGAAGTACACCTAGAAATTTGTAGTGTACAAATAACTCCTCTAGATCCTCAAGCCAAAATACATATTGCAGCCAACTCCAGATCGTTCATTGGGTAATTCTGCTCATGGAGCTTTAATTGTTAGGTTGCGTAAGCAACCACTTTCCCTTGTTGCATCAGGACACATTCAAGTCCAACTCCCAATGCATCGATGTAACTTTCATAGGGCTGCTCACTATCAGGCATTGTCATAATTGGTGCACTCATCAATTTGTACTTCATCTCCTTGAATGCATTATGACAATGGTCAATCCAAATAAATCTTACCCCTTATCTAGCCAATTTAATCATAGGCACAGCTAACAAAAAAAAAATTCTCCATGAGCTGTCAATAGTATCCAAAAAGACCAAGGAAGCTGTGAATTTCTGACACATTTTTTTGTGGTTGCCACTACACAACTATCTCAATTTTCATAACATCCACCAAAATCTCATTCCGCGAAACCATGTGTCCCAAAAATTTGATCTCTGACAGCTAGAAGTCGCATTTACTCTCCTTTACAAATAGTTGATGATCTCTTAGAGTTTGTAACAAGATCCAAAGATGTTCCTGATCCTGACTCCAAGACTTTGAATACACCAAGATATCATCCATGAATGCCATGATGAACCAATTTAAGTAGGGTAAAAAAACCCAATTCATGAGGTCGATAAAGGCAACCAAGACATTAGTTAAACCAAAATGTATGACCAAGAATTCAAAATACTCATACCTCGTCCGAAAAGCTGTCTTTGGGACATCCTCTTCACATATCTTTATCTAATGATATCAAAATCTGAAATTAATCTTAGAGAAATACTGTGAACCACCAAGCTGGTCAAACAACTTGTCAATCCTTGGCAACAAATACTTGTTTTGTACGATAACTATAACACCCTGATAATATTTCACTGTGTATGCTATGAAATTAATGGGTGGAATAATTCGTATGTTACGTTATATGACAGAACGTGTTATTCTATGCCCTGTATATATGGGGTAAATATTATGGAGTATTTAAAGTATGAAATTTTGATGAAAAGGGGTAAACTCAAGATTTTGGACACAGTGAATATCCTGTGTATTTGGGTTTTTGGACGCATACGGATGATGAACTGCATCCAAAAATGCATTTCAGAATGTTCCCTGAGTTTTGGGATGATGTAGGATGAGGCTTCGCGTCCCAATTCGTCTTTCAACGCGAGAATTCGAACGAGCCAGGACGAGCGCGGACGCACGCAGACGATGAAGGTTTGAATCTGTCCAATTTTTGGACAGTTTCGGACGCATGCAAACGAAAGCTAGGGCAACTTCCTTCGTCCAAAAATGCAAATATGCTTGAGAAATGTTAAATTTGGACGCACGCAGAAAAGGCAAGGATGCACTCCCTCGTCTGAAAAGTTCCAGAATTACAAAAAAAATAGGGTTTAAATATTAAACTTCCTTGTTGTTTTGTCATTTAAAACTCACTTATTCAACAATAAAGGATGACTCCCCATACCTGGGCCATGCCTCCTCCACGTCGAAGCCATCTCTTCCTTGCCGTTTGGTGTACAAATGTCGCTTGCAGGTAAGGTTGTTTGTTAATTGTCCAACCAAATGACTCTCTGCATTTCTCTTTTTCTTCTCTGTGTGAGTGAGTTCTCTGGTAAGAGGGTCTTGTGTGAGCTGAGTTGAGTGTAGTGGGTATCCTGTGGAGTGAGCAATCGTGCCTTAGGATTCGGCTCCTACTCTTGGATGTCCTCGTTCGTCTCGGTTCTTCCTTTAGGTAACACATTTCTCCTCTACTAATTTAGTCTGAAGCATGTTAAGGATTAGTGTTATGGCTAAATGGTTGGACGTAGAAAATGTGAAATTGATGCTCATTGTGTATGAAATGCTCTATTGTTAAATTAAGGTTCGATAAACTCTTTGTAATGGGTATTATAGACCAATTGTTTGGATATAGTCACTGTCCTTAGATTTATACCTGATTGATATGTCAATGCCTCTGTTGATGTTTATGGGAAATCATATTGAAGTTGCATACTTTGTTAACTATAAGTGTGTGATGTTCTCTGTTGTTGTTGCTGGAAACTATTAATTGTTGGGGGAAATATTGGACGAATGCTTTCCATTTCCTTAGAATGTATTAGCCACTGATGGTTAAGTCGTGATTGGTTAGGTTCCGTTTAGGCATCAAAGAAGTTCTTAGAATTATTGTATAAGTTATAATACGAAAATAAAATGAAAGTTATAGATCATAATTATTAATGATAGATGTTTTTATTATAAAGGTGTTGAAAAGAGAAGAAAGATAACTGTTAAGTGCCAAACGCGATAAAGAATTAAGGTAAGAAATTGAGATAGAGTTGTTGGCCTATGGAGGGCCTAAACTATTAGCAGTGTCTTTCTTTTAATGGTTTGTTTATGTTTCTAATATGTTGCTTCATTTATCATGCCTATGCTAATTGCACGTTATTAGTTTAATTTTTGAGCATGTTTAGGATGTTAGCACAATGTTATTGTTTCCTTTAAATTATCAAGCATGTCTATAGTGTTATTATTTCCTTTAAATTACTAAGCATATCTGTATCGTTATCGCTTTCTTTAAATTACAAAGCATGACTATATCGTTATTGTCTTCCTTTATATTGCAAAGCAAGTTTATACTATTATTGTTTCCTTTAAATTACCAAGCATGCCTACATAGTATGTTAGTAGACTTTGCACATCACCTGCTCTTATATTATTATGATTACTGCTTTATCTTTCATGCTCTTATATCTTTGTGAACACTGCATCTCATGTTCATGCATCATGCTAATAGAAACAAGTAGGAAGTGTCACCTTTGAGGTAGTATTCATATGCATTAAGTGAGGAAAAAAAATG
This sequence comes from Begonia loranthoides, assembly GCA_022433065.1. Classification (NCBI taxonomy): domain Eukaryota; kingdom Viridiplantae; phylum Streptophyta; class Magnoliopsida; order Cucurbitales; family Begoniaceae; genus Begonia; species Begonia loranthoides. The sequence goes on from CM039475.1 coordinate 10,396,785, forward strand.
ATATGAGGAGCTGGGGATGGAGGGGTAGTTCGGATCTAACCTGGTAGCTAGGCTCATGCCCCTCCCTCATCGAGAATGGAACTAGCTACACACAGAAGGTTAGAAGCCGACCAAGTGATAGGCTCCAAGAATCACCAAGAGCACAATAGAGCAATCTGTCCAGAAAACTGTATCTAACCGAACTAGCAGTATTAAATCAGATTTATCTCTCAATTCCCACGTGAACTTAATCTGATATTTGGAAGATATCTACTTAATACAGTCACATAAATCATGTCAAAAATCCATAAAAAAAATCCACTCTAGATCCATAGTTATGCTCGAAATAGAGGAACCCAAAAACTAGGGTTTAAACAGGACAGATTTACCATCTGAGGTTCAAACATGGATATCTCGAGTTGTATGTATCTAATGAAGGTCAAATTTGGAAGGCAGCTACTTGACTCAATACTGAATAAATCTCCAAAAGAGCTCGAATTAATATAAACGACGCAAGGACCTCAAACAGAGTCCTCAATCGGGTGTAGTTAACAGCTCAATGAGAAAACAGTTTCGCAGCAAATAGATAATCCAACAAGAACTTCCTCCAACCAATATTCCACAAACGATCACTTTGACAAGGAATAGACAACCGATCACCAGAACATTATGACATTAAAGAACCAAAAAAGATCAAAGAAAACCTTCAAGAATCAAGAGTAGTGTCGAGGAGTCCGCGAACCTCCTAATGAGAGGGGCGACTTGTGGTTGGCCGAAGGACAACACTCTCCAAGGGAGGAAACCTACTTTTATCTCTACACCACAATCCTCACCTCAAAGATAAGGGATTGGAAGAGATAATATTCCGTAAATTGCAAGGCCAAGAGGCTTCAAGAAAACCTTGCAAGGAGGATGGAAGAATCGGCGCTAGGGAGGTAGGAGGCCACGGGTTTGCTCTTCAAGAGAACCAATTTTCTATTCAATCAAAACTGATCTCTTCCTTCCAAAAGAGGGTATATAAACCCTAATATTTACAAAATAGGTCAAAAGATCAAAATACCCTTAACGTCAAAAATTTGGCATGAGGGCGTGGTTTGCATGCAAACCGCGCACCTCTCTAACTCTTAATCCAAAAACAAACAACAAAGTAAAAGAAAACCAAATAAAAGTTTTGTTTAGAATAAGTCTACTACTAATTCAATAACAAGAATTCAAATGGTACTCGTAGTCTTCAAGTCCTCACTCTTCATAGGCTATTTGGAGGTCGGCTTACATTGGTTGTGATTGCTCCCATGAAATCAGATAGAATGGAACTCCTTTATCGTCTTGTGATATCTCCTTCAAGGAATCCCAGATCTTGACATTTCCTGCAAAATAAAATTGAGTTAGGAAAGCTATGAGTTTCTTGGCTCGACTCCGTGTGATAGGACCCTGGGGCACATCACCAAAGACTATACCCTCACACATGGGTTCCCCCAATCTCCCCCTCGATATATGAGTTATGTGAGAAAAAGAATTAGAGAAAATGATATGGGGAGTTGTGGGACAGACAGGTAGTTCAATACTATTCTCTCACACATGGGTTCCTCCAATCTTCCGTATGATGTAAAACGTTACATAAAAACATAAAGATAAGAACGGTTGGGGCGGACTCATTTCGACATAATGAGTTAGAGACATACAACATACTGCATATCTCATTTCTTATTGGGCCTCGGCTCACAGTTTGCTAATGGTGTAGGTGCTTCCAAGAGAACAAATAAAGAAGCAGTTGATGAGGGATTTGCACGCGCGGGACTTGTGACTAGCCAGGCTAAAGAGTTTAAAAGAGAAAATGTTTTGATCCATATTAAATTGTTTAGTATTCCTTAATTGAATTAATTACACTTCTACTATGTTTCAAGAAAAGATTTTATAACTATAGTTTTACACTGCTTATAATGATTTTCATAATGAGTCTAAAGAAAGGATTTTTAACAGTCTAACTTTTTAGAAAAGAACTCTGATTTTAATTTAAAAGGTTTTCTGCTAAGTTTTAAATTTCACGATTTTTAATAAGGTAAGAAAAATCAGGTCGTTACAATAACATGGTTTAACTTTCAATAATTGACGTAGAGCCTTAGAGAACCATCGGCTTTCTTAGCAAACAAGACTAGCGCACACCCCAAGGTGACATACTTGGATGAATCCTTAGCTTCTCAATTTACCCAACTATTTTCTCAACTAAGCCCATTCTGCAAGGGCCATCTTATATGCAGGAATAGAAACTAGGGTAGTGTTGGGGACGAAGTCAATGTGAAACTCGATCTCATAGTCTGGAGGCAACCTTGGTAACTCATCATGAAATACATCTGGGAACTGACGGTCTGGAGGCAACCCTAGTAACTCATCATGAAATACATCTGGGAAATCCCTCACAACGGAGACACCTAGATCCTTGCTAGTGGTCTCGTCTTCAACATCAATAGGCCTAAGGCTCCCATACTATTCTAGTCCATTGCGGCCACCTAAAGAAGCCCATAGAATAGTGTTTGTCATCACCATACTAGGATCATTGCAATAAACAAAGACTTGCCTATTCTTTGAAATTACCATGACTCTTTTTAAATGACACTCCACTGTCACTCTATACTTCCTTAGCCATCCCATACAGAGAATTACATCTAACTGACTCATGGGTAAAACAACTAATTTTGCAGAAAATTTACAGTCATCAATCACTATACAGACTACTTTGCACATAGAAGATACTCTACTCTGGACACCCAAAGGAGTACTAAGCATCAATGAAGATTTCATCGCCTCCACTAACAGACCCAATACAAAAACAAAAATGGAAGAGACAAAGGAGTGTGTCGACCTGGTATCAAACAAAACTCGTGCAAAGAATAAGAAATTAGAACCACACTATCTACAACACCCTGATCACCCTTGCCATAGAAGTAGTCTACTCCACCAACTCCATAAGCTTGACCAAAGACTTTTTCCTTACCCTTGTGGCCACTTCAACGACCATGTTTAGTTGAACTCTGGTCAGCACCACTGCTCTAGAAAGATTACTCTCTCAAGTCCCCCAACCTTTGCCATGGATAAGGATTTGACCTATAACTTTACTGATAACCGACCAACCTTTGGAAATCGAGACTAGTAGGCTAGTATGGAGCGTAAAAACTAGGTCGGAGCCTGACGCCTGTTGGGGAGCAAAACCTGCATATCCTTGATATTGCGAGAATGACAACCTACCAAAAGCATGTTCATCCTCAAGAGTACTACGGATAACACTACCCTAGGAGGAAGGGAATGACCTATATGGCGGCAATTGTTGCTAGTTCTATGGATAGTTCTTCTTCATGTGTCTTGGTTGTCCACAAGTATGACATGTATAACAGCCACTACTAGATGATCCACTAATGGAACCCTGGTTCGGACCTCTGCTGGACCCTTATCTCTGATTCTTTCTAGTGGCTTTCCTCTCCTTGTTCTTTGTTTGTTTCACCAAGAAACTTCCATAATTGGTATCCATTACCTTTTCCATCCTTTGGGCAACCTAAAAAGAGAGTGTTGAACTACATAACTGCTACACCTTGTCGTAGCCTCGATCTCAGACTCTGTTGGAACATAACAACTTGACCCCACTCAAAAATCCCCTCGAAGTAAGGCAGGGCCTCATAGAACTAAACGTAGTACTCCATTACTATCTTTTGGCTAGGGTTAACTTGTTGAAGGCCTTAATCATTGACTCATGTGTTAGCCTTTTTGTTAGGCTTAATTTATTTTGATGATGACTATTTTGTTGGAAATAATAAGTTGGTCATTGTATTTTTATGGATATTATTCATAATGGTTCTATCATAATATTTATATTTATATTTATTGGAAATACCCTCAAAACGAGTATTATTATGTCCTCACATGTTTATCTAAGTCCATGTAGTGAAGAAATATTATTTTGGGACTTGAAGTTATCAAAGAAGTTAAATGGGAGGTGTTGTGGTCGAAGCTGTGGACGGGATAGGCGACCAAAACTGGGTTTTGGTGTAATACCCCGAAATATTTTTCCCATTTTTATTGATGTATTAAATCTAAGAAATTGAATATATATAAATAGTATATCATGTTGTGTGATGGAACGCAATTATGCTCAGAAAGTATAGGGTTAATATTTGAAAATAAGTTAAGTGTGAAAATTTAAGGAAAAATGCATAACATTGGAGTTTCAGATGACTTGCGGACGACGCGGATGAGGATGGTTCGCATCTGATTTGAATCTGTACAATTCAGTACTCATTTCGGACGACTTGCGGACGAAAATGACTTGCGTCTGATTTGACTCTAGACAATTTTATGACACATTCAGAAGAATGGCAGACGAAGATTCAGACAAGACATCTTGTTCGAATGTCACCTGCAGACGGTACGAACGACACTTTGGGACTCATTTTCCCATCCCCAACTAGGTTTTGGACGAGTGCGAATGAGTTTGCGGATGACTTAACTCGTCCGAATGTTCGGGAAAATCTGAGAAACCCATTTATATTGCACTATCTCTCCCCCTGCCTCCTGCTACGATGTCCAGTCTCCCTTGAGGTGTGGAAGCTTTTCCACGTGGGTCTCCCTCATTGGATCTCTCCTCCTTGAATTGGGCAATGGTCAGCATCCCCTTCTGCTACTTATCCCCTGCAGCTGCTGTGTACTCTTTTCCTTCCTTCGATAAGACGTGAGTTCTATATACTCTCTACTCTAGTGATTGGCGATTGTGGGGTGTGTGAGAGTAAACCTTGCTATGAAGTAGTTAGTGAGTAGAGTGAAGGACTAAGGGATGAGTGTTATGCAGTGAAGTATTGCTCTGTTGGAAATACTTTGCTGATCATCCATGAATTGAAGTAAAGGTAAGGATTTGTTCTTGAGAAATATTGCTTTGATTTTGGAACTCCGATTTGGGTTAAATTGGTTATGAGGTTGGAATATTGATATTGTTTTTGCTTTGGAACTGTTGGAAGATTTAGGATTGAGGACACGTTTTGGCTATTGGTCTTAACTGCTGGATATTGAGGTGGACATTAAAGTAAGAATATGGAATTTTGTTGGCCAAGGGATGGCCCTACATTACAGGTTTTGGTTGCTTTGATTTTGATATTATAAATTTGCTTGAGTTGCTGGAGATAGGAAACCATGATACTACTGCTTAAACTGTCTATGCTCTGAATTGCTTGCAAGTGATAGGTATTGTTTTGTTTACAAGTGATAAGTATGAATTCTCAACATTAAGTTTAGAGATATGAATTGCTTGATGACTCTGAGTATTATTAAAGTTACTGCTAAAGGAGAAAGGAAAATATGTAATTAGGATTATTTGGAAATGTAGATTGTCTTAGGTCATTAATTACCACAGTTTGGTTGCTATTGAATGTGCATGAAATGAACTATGATAGCCTGAAATCTAAGCAGTACAAATCACCCTTCTAGAATGTTAGGGTTCTTTAATTGTATACATGTTTTGGACTGTTGGAGTATATTAATGTTAAACCTTGTTCTTAATTGGATCTGTACATATTCCTTTGCTCTTAACGGTTAAAGAATGCCTCAAATTGTAATGTCTTGTTATTTTGTTATTGCACCAAAGTAACTACCACGATAAAATGATGATAGTTATAATGTCTCTAAATTGTACTTCTATGTGTAACTTAATAGTTGGAATGGTTGTGTTTCCCTCGTGTATTATTTCTTTGATTTATTTTATGGCACTCATGCATCATCCTAGGGTTTATGAAATTGTTTACATACTACATGTCATCCTAAAATACTTAAATAGGCGTGCGGGGGTTCGGGTGATTTGGTGACTTTCCATACGGTAGGATACTCCCACGTAGGGAGCAGTGTGAAAAGAGAGTTAGCTACGTGGAATCTAGGGTTCACACTTCCCCCATTCTGAAACCCCAACGTCTTCAACAAAAGTGAGGATACCGACTTGTGGAAACACCCCCGATGGATATATCTCCTCGTAGGAGTGACTGGTTAGGCCACAAGACCCTAGGGAGTATTCCACCTTGACTTGCAGAAGAGATACGGTTCTCTTATGTAATGCATTGTGTGGTCATGCATCATTTGCATTGCGTTTAAATTTTGATTCTTGTTGGGCGTTAGGCTCATTGTTTTCCCCATAATGTAAGTGATTATTTTGGTGATAACGTTGCATTTGTGGAAAAAGCGTTCCAAGATGACCCCTAGTGTTATCAGCCGATTTGACCTGTTGGGTGTGGCTCATGTGGAATGAGAGATGATGGTATTTTGAGAGAAAGGTATTTTGGTAAATTGATATTAGTCATATTTTGAACGTATGAACAATTGTAGTCAGGAACTTTGGGACTTTTGTTAAAATATTGAAACTATGATTTGAATTTCCTTTATTTGACTCGTTTAGTTTACTCTGGTATGTTTTTCTTCCAAACGAATTTCGAACGTTAAATGATTTAAAACGACAAATTTTATATGACGTATTTTTAAAACGAGAAAAATATATTTAAATTAACGGGGCATTACAGTTGGTATCAGAGCGCAACCAGGTCAAACTCGGTTCTGTAGACTGTTGATAACACAAGGAATCATCGTGGAGCGCTTCTCCTACTATAAGTAAAGTTTTAAATTTTGAAATATATCACATTCAATACTTATTAGTCCTTAAATTTAAATGTAGAAAAAATTATTAAAATGGCACGAAGAGCAAGAAACAATATGTCAGTACCCAATGAAAGGGATGAAGCCCTCAATCGAATTGCCAATGTAATTGAGCGTCAAGCCCAATATATGGGACAACAGGCCCAAGTGATAGAAAAACTTGTGGAGCGCGGAAATGGTAACAGGCATGGAAACGAAAACGTAACAGAAATCACTGTGCTGCTATTGTACCTACGGAGGCCGGTTGGGAGTGATTTCTACGACTTAAACCAATAACTTTTGATGGCAATATTTTTGATATTTCAGCAGCTGAGACATGGATTCGTTCAATTGAGAAGATGTTTGCCTATGCCGACATTCCAGAAAGTGAAAAAGTGAAGTGTGCCGTTTACTTGCTGACTCATGACACACAGTATTGGTGGGAAGCAATACAGTCGACTCTGGAGTTGCAGACTCTCACCTAGGAGGGTTTCAAGGAGTTATTCAATGAGAAGTATTTCAGCTTTACCGTTCAAAATCAGAAGGTTGCAGAATTTATACGCCTACGCCAGACGGGGACTGTGTCTGATTATATTCGAAGGTTTGAAGCTCTATCCAGGTATGCCCCATACCTGGTCCGTGTTAATGGATCTAAAGTGCAGCATTTCATACAAAGATTGAAGGTTGAGATTCTGAGATGTGTATGCATGACTGGTATTCAGGATGTTCCCTATGCTCAGATTGTGGCCAGGGCTTTGGATGCGGAGGATGTAGAAGGAATTGCCACCCGACAGCGAGAGTTTACACAAATGATTAGAAGAAACAATCAGAGTTTTCAATAGCATGGGATTCCACCAGTTAATCGTGGCGTGAGAAGGCCACCTAGACTTGATATGCAACAGGCCCTGTGATTGAAGCAACTGTTGCAGCACCTGCGGCACGTAAACCGTGCCCCATTTGTCGGAATAGTCATCCTGGGCAGTGCAAGGTGAATACTAATGGATGTTTTAAATGTGGGAAGACTGGGCATATAGCAAGGAGCTGCCCAATTATAGCTGGCAGTGTTGCCCCGCGAGTGTTTTCATTACAAGGAGAACAAAACGAAGAGGAAGAGCTACCGGGTGTCATATCAGGTACACAACTGTTATCTAATTGTTATAAATGTGTCTTTTAGAATTTTAATGTGACCCCAATGAACCTTAGAAATGTATGCTTATTTGAACACCCTAGGTACAATTTATATTAATAATGTGGCCACGTATGCTTTATTCGATATGGGTGCCACTCACTCCTTTATTTCAACACAATTATGCACAAAGGCAAGATGTTCACCCAGTATTCCTAAGAATGGGTATAGCGTACTCACACCTTCCGGTGAATACATGACTGCTAATGGTATCCTTGAAGATTATGCACTCCAGATCAATGGCCGGAAATTCTATGGAACACTGATTGTTATGGATATACAAGTGTTCGACATTATATTCGGCATGGATTGGTTGACCTTAAACCATGCCGTTATAACTTGTACAAGGCGAGAGGTTCATTTTCATCCTCTTAATGATGAACCGCATGTTTTTTGAGGAATCAAGGAAAAAGGCAAACTGACAATTATTTCTGTGCTAAAGGCAGATCAACTGATGAAGCACGGATGTGAAGGATTTCTCGTCAATATTTTAAACACCATGATCAAAGTGGAAGCAAATGTTGAGGATGTAAAGGTGGTATATGACTTTCCAAAGGTTTTTCTGGATGATCTTCCTGGATTGCCTCCTGCCAGAGAAATTGAATTCATTATAGATCTACATCCTGGTACGAAACTAATTTTGAAAAATCCGTACATAATGGCACTTGCCGAGTTACGTGAATTGAAGGTTCAGCTTGAGGAGTTGATTACTAAAGGATTTATTCGTCCGAGCTTCTCTCCTTGGGGAGCTCCCGTGTTATTTGTGAAAAAGAAGGATGAATCATTACGTATGTGTGTGGATTATCACGAACTGGACAAAGTTACTATTAAGAACAGATATCCTTTACCTCGGATCGATGATTTATTTCATCAATTGCACGGTGCTTGTGTATTCTCGAAGATCGACCTTCGTTCGGGGTACTATCAATTAAAGGTTAAGCAGGAAGATGTACCTAAGATAGCATTTTGAACCAGATATGGACACTTCGAATTTCTTGTGATGTCTTTTGGGCTAACAAATGCCTCTGCAGCTTTTATGGATCTGATGAATCGCATATTCAGAGATTATCTGGATAAATTCATCATTGTCTTTATCGATGATATTCTGGTATATTCTAAATCAGAGGAAGAACATATTGAACATTTAAGAATTTCTTTATCTATTATGAAGCAACATCAATTTTATGCAAAATTCTCTAAGTGTGAGTTCTGGTTGAATCAGGTCAGTTTCCTTTAGGGGTGTTCATGGTACCAGTTTGGTCCGGTTCCATAGTGGAACAGTACCGAACCGGTCGGTACCGGTTTGGGATTTCCAAAACCGGTACCGGTCCCATGGAGAGCGGGTACCGAACCGATACCGGACCAAAAATTCAGTACCGGTTCCGGTTCGGTACCAGTTCAGTACCGAATATATCCATGTATTTTTTAAATATTATAATAAAATTTTATTAAAAAAATGCAAAAAAAAAAATCCTAATCAAATGACATACTTTGCCGGTGCAGTCACACTTCCAAACTACATAATAATCTTCCATAAACATGCAAAATGAATTACCAGAAATTACATGGCATAGATCAATCATATGGTTTACCAAAAATTACAAGTAATTTAAATTACTAGAAATTTAATTAAACAAACTAAATAAAAATAAGTTTAATCAATCAACATATCCATATGATGGTTCAAGCATTCAAGGTGGCGTGAAGGGAGGTGGGATCTGCTACTTTATCTTCTTCCAGCATGTTGGTTGCAGAGAGGCTGTTAATTCAACTAGTTGAAGAGAAGGCTAATGGAGATCTGTTACCCAAAGGTGCAACATTGCTCAAGTTCTGGGCATTCTCGTATGTCAATATCCTTTGGAGACTTGCAAATCAATGGTCTTGATGCGGGACATATGGATCTTAGATGTGTCAAGTCATACAACCATAGTTTACTTAACTTGGGAAGAGTGATTTGTGTGATACTCTCATTTACATCTTTCTCATCATCCAACCACTCTCCTATTATCTCTTCCAATTCCTTGCAACCATTGACAGTAAGTATTTCCAGGTTGTTGAGGTTGGACAACAATCCAATATTAAATACTACCTTCATTCTATCACACCCACTGATTTCCAGCTCTCGAAGAGAAGAAAAGGGTAGAGAGAACTAAAGAAACCCTAATTCTCTGTTTCAATTTTCATGACTTCTTTAAACATAAATAACTCTTACTGGAATAACTACATCATATGTATCTTTCATTGGGTCAATCGACAATGGACATTCCTTGAACTATGTCGGTGAGAAGAAAATCAAAAGATCACTAGTCAAATGAACAATAATCAACAGATTCATCAACAATCAACAGAGAACTATCACAATTCTAAATTCAGAGGACCAACGTCACATAAATTAGAACAGAACAGAAATCACAATTAGGGTTCATATACTGACCTAGCTGGCGATGGAAGCCAGAAGGGCCAGATCTAGAGACGGAATCGGGACTGGAGCGCCGGAGACAGAATCAAGACAGGAGCTCGGGACTGGAGCGCCGAAGACGAAATCGAGACAGGAGCTCGGGACTGGAGCGCCAAAGATGAAATCGAGACAGGAGCTTGGGACTCGAGCTTAGGACAGGAACTCGAGACTTCAGACTTGAGAGAGCAGTGGGAGACGAAGTTGGGAGTCGGGACGGACTAGAGCTCGGGACTCTAGAGCGTCGGTGCCGGAGTGGAGATGAAGGCGGGACTAGAGCTCGCGGGAGTCAGGATTGGAGCTTGCGGGAGTCGGGACTAGAGCTCGCAGGTGCGGGGTCATCATTAGGGACACGGGTGTGAAGCAGTGAAGGTGCCCTAAATTTAATCGATCCCCAGCCTTCTCGGTTCTACGGTCGATACCGATTCTCAGTACCGAGAACCGAGAACCGGATCGTAAAAATTTGGTTATGCTAAAACAGAACCGAATTTGGTCCAGTACCAAGTAAACCTGCACCAAACCAGTACCGAAACAGCCGGTTCTGGTCCAGTTCTTTGGTACTGGTTCGGTTCTGCACATCCCTAGTTTTCTTGGCCAGTTTATTTCTAGGGAGGGTATTGCTGTGGACCTTGCAAAGATTCAAGCAGTTGTTGAATGAGTACAGCCTAAGAACATGGGTGATGTTCTGAGTTTCCTCAGATTGGCAGGCTATTATCGACGATTCATCAATGGATTTTCTAAGATTACTATGCCTCTCACTAATTGAACAAAGAAGAATGTGAGATTTTGGTGGTCTGACAAGTGTGAAGAAAGCTTCTAGAAACTGAAGCATCGTTTGACTTCTGCACCAGTGTTGGCTTTGCTTGTGGAAGATGGAAACTTCTGTATATATTGTGATGGATCTAGATGTGGGCTTGGTGGTGTTCTAATGCAGAACGGGAAGGTGATTGCTTACGCTTCAAGATAGCTTAAGCCACACGAAGCTAATTATCCCACACACGACCTTGAGCTTGCTGCTATGGTCTTTACGTTGATAATCTAGAGGCATTATCTCTACGGCCAGCGATGTGAGATCTTCACTGATCATAAGAGCCTGAAGTATATTTTTACACAGAAGGATCTGAATATGTGGCAATGGTGCTGGCTGGAGTTTGTAAAAGACTATGATTGCAAAATTAAATACCATCTGGGAAAAACAAACATTGTGGCGGATGCTTTGAGCCGAAAGGTAGCTTTAATGAGCATAACATGGAAGGAGATGCCAGCAGGATTGTAGAAAGATATGCAGGAATTAGATGTGCAGTTAGTTCCTGAATAGCTGACAGAAGTTTTATCAGCTTTGACTCTCAAGCCTTCAATATTGGAAAGAATTAAGAAAGTACAAGCGACTGATGCTCTATGTGAAGATTTTAAACTCAATCCGACTCTTCCCGAGTTTCAGGACTATTCTTTATCTGCAGATGGGATTGTCAACTATAAGAATCGGTGGTATATACCTGAGACACTATTACGGATTGCAATAATGAAAGAGGCGCATTCTTCTAGTTTTTCTATCCACCCAGGATGTAACAAGACGTACAAAGATCTGAAAAGGCATTATTGTTGGCCGAGGATGAAGCTCGGTATTCCCTTTTATGTTACTCATTGCGACATATGTCAACAAGTGAAAGCAGAACATCAACGACCTGGGGGCATGCTTCAACCGCTACCTATACCTGAGTGGAAATGGGAGCATGTTACTATGGATTTTGTTATCGCATTACCCAGGACAAGGAAGGGACATGATGCAATATGGGTGATTGTTGACAGACTAACGAAGGTTGCCCACTTTTTACAAGTATAGATGACATACAAAATGGGTCAGTTTGTGGAATTATATATTAAGGAAATTATTCGACTTCATGGTGTTCCCGTATCCATTGTATCTGATCGGGATCCACGATTCACGTCGATGTTTTGGAAGAGTTTAAGTAGGGCTATGAGTACAAAATTGAAGCTTAGCACTACTTTCCATCCGCAAACTGATGGGCATTGAACGGACAATTCCAACATTGGAGGATATGTTACGTGCCTACATTTTGGAGTATCAGGTTAGATGGGAAAAGATCCTTGCGTTAGCGGAATTTGCCTACAACAATAGCTTTCAGGCAACTATTGGTATGACACCTTATGAAGCACTCTATTGCAGAATATGTTGATCTCCTTTTTATTGGAGCAAAGTTGGCGAAGATAAATATTATGGTCCCGAAATGATACAAGAGACTGCTGAAATTATAGATGTTGTTCGACAAAGGATGCAAGCTGCACAAAGTCATCAGAAAAATTATGCAGATAATCATCGTCAAGACTTGGAGTTCACCGTTGGGGATCGTGTTTATTTGAAGTTATCACCATTCAAGGGTGTTATGCGATTTGGGCGCAAGGGAAAGCTCAATCTGTGCTATATTGACCCTTTTGAGATCACAGAAAGAATCGGTCCTGTGGCGTATCGGTTACTCCTGCCAGAAGCTATGTTTGGTGTACATAATGTCTTCCATGTGTCGATGTTATGAAAATGCCTCAGTGAAACTGTTCACATGAGACCTCAGGAGCAGATCAGAGTACGTACCAACCTGAGCTACGAAGAAAAGCCGATTAGAATCCTGGACACCAGTGTAAAGAGATTGCGCAACAAGGATGTCCCTCTTGTGAAAGTATTATGGCAGAACCAGCTAAACGATGAAGAGGCAACATGGGAAAGAAGAGAGGATATGTTAGCCAAATATCCAGAAGTGTTTGTTTAGTTAAATTTTGGGAACAAAATTTTTGTAAGGTGGGTAGGATGTAATACCCCGAAAATATTTTTCCCCTTTTTATTGATGTATTAAATCTAAGAAATTGAATATATATAAATAATATATCATGTAGTGTGATGGAACGTAATTATGCTCAGAAAGTACAGTGTTAATATTTGAAAATAAGTTAAGTGCGAAAATTTAAGGAAAAATGCATAACAGTGGAGTTTCAGACGACGCGAATGAGGATGGTTCGCGTCCGATTTGAATCTGTACAATTTAGGACTCATTTTGGACGACTTGTGGACGAGTCCAAACGAAGATGGCTTGCGTCCAATTTGACTCTGGACAATTTTATGACACATTCGGACAAATCACAGACGAAGATTCGGACGAGACATCTCGTCTAAATGTCACCTGCGGACGGTATGTAACGACCCAGATTTTTCTTCATAAATCCCTTTTTAAAAACGCGTTAAAATTCGAAGCTTTTATGAAAGAAATATCAAAGTGCAAGCCGGGCCATTAGAAACACTTAAAACATTTCTTGCAGAAGTAAAACGTTCATGGCGGAAGTGTAAATAATTTAAAGAAAATAAACTAACATTTAATTACAATTTAAGAAGGAAAACTTAATTTAAATTACATTTCAACCCAAATTGTCCTTTAACTTCTCGTAGTCTGGCCAACCACAAGCTCGCTCGTGCAAATCTCTCATCCACTGCTTCTTCAGTTGCTCGAAGACTCCATATGTTGTGTGTACCTACACCACAAGTAAGACGTGAGCCTAAAGGCCCAGTAAGAAAATGGGTTTATGCATATGAGATGCCACTCGAATTATTTGAAATGGGTTCGCCCCAAGCCACTAATTTAATTACGTATTTTAGGAATAGTACATGTTTTAGGAATAGCTCGTACGTGGAGCATGGAGTTTGGGAAATCCTACAATTTCTAATTAATTATGTCAATTAGTCTTGTAATCCCGATAAGGGAAAGATTAATGTTTTTCCTCACTCAAGATGTGTGGTCACCCTGTGGTGGTTTTCCCAATTGTTTCTATCGCCATAAGACTATCCTAAACATACATACAACAAACTAAGAGTTCGTATATCAACTATAGCGGTCATAACAATGCACGACAATATTAAAGAACAATATCATGCTTAAAGATTTTACAACCTAAGTTTATTAACATGCTCTTATTAATTAACTAGCTAAATTGATTATGTTAACATACTTGAGAGATTTCCAATTGGGTTAACATACTCAATATGCAAGTTAATTACACTAGTTATAATTACTCATTTTAGATATCATGCTCAAGGGTTAATCATTTATACTAGTTACAATTACATTGATTAATTATCATGCTCAATATATTGATTCACAACAAACCTAACAGAATCCAAGAAACAAAGGCAACCATATCAACAAAGGAATTATACAAGGCAATATCAACAGAGAGATACACTAACGACAAACGCTAAATTGATTAGGTTGATGCATTCAATTGATTTGACAACTTTTAAATGAATTAACAACTTAATCGATAACTAGTAAATGATTTAAGTTATTAATTAACATGCTTGTTAAGTAAGTTAACCTAAACATGTGCAGGTTTTAATTGTAAATTCATTACTCTAGTCAATTCATAGTCTAAGCACCAACCAATTAATATCTACAAGGCAGCCAAACTAGTAATACAAGCGAAACTATCAACAAAGCAGCCAATGAACCAACAACAAAACTAACAGAGAGCTAACAACAAGCTAATAACAAAGTAATAAAACTAACAACTAGAGAAATATCACAAAGCAACCAAAGTGTACAGAGCATTAACAAGTCCATACAATCAGTCAAGGAATTATCTACTAACATCAACAAGGAATATATGTGAACATCCAAGCATAGAAAATATACATACTCTACCACTATCACAGAGCAAATGGGAATTAACACTAACAAAGCATTCAAGGAAATAATGAACAGCCGGAATAGACAACCAAGAAATACTACAAGGTATCACAATCACATCATTTAATTGTCAACCAACAATGAATATCACAAGCTAACAAATTTCACAGAATACTAACATCTCTACTCTATCAACAAAGGAAATCTATACAACCAAGGAATCAACAAAGGAATAGCAATAGAAATCATCCAAAGAAAAGTCAATACTACTCATGCACACATACTTGCGGTGTACGGCCTCCACCTGGCCAAGAACACACCTAAGTTCTTACCTCGAAGTGTTCACGCGTTAGCATCAAATCTTTATCTTCTATCTCTTTCTGATACCTTCATTAGAAATAGTTAGTAATTACTAAAATCATTTAATCCACTCGTTAACTTACTAATTAATCTCATAGACTTAGCTTAATAATTAATCCTAATATTCGTTTCCGATAACTACAACAATATTAAATGCAACTTAACAACTTATTTTCCATGGCATAACCAAATCTAACATGTTTATGCATCTAGAATTAACCAATAAATTGACCCAAATCTAACAGAGCACCCATAACATATATATTTCTCCATTAATATGCTTCAACTGATTTAACAGAGGACACCAATATTCATAATCATAAAGGTACCAAAAACTGAACCGTAATCGACCATTTATATCCAAGAGACTAAACTACATAGAAGAACCTCACCATCTCGGCCTCCAGAAAGAAACACTCTGTCTAGGAGCTCTAACTCAACTAGCATCCAACTCTAGAGGGCTCTAGCTCTCTCGGCTTCTAGGAGAAGAATCACCCCAACGCAAGAACTCTTCTGCCATTTTTATCCTACTATTGCTAGAATACAACTTCTTGCCAGCAACAACCAGCCACTGACAGCAGACCGACAACATCCCTTTCCCAATCGAGTACAATTCTAGCTGGAAGGAGAGCCAACGTGGAAGACTCGTTCCTGTCACTTGGTTCAACCCAACAATAGGCTGGACCGAACCACCAAACCGGTTTGGTGACACTCGGGTCAGACCAAACTCCCTAGCCACCGCAAATCGTCCCCTGACCACCACGCAAAATCGGCGATTCAGCTCTTGCCAACACCTCCAGAATGCCAAGAAAAGGAAAATTTGACCAACATCTTACCTCAACAACCTCGCTCGGAGCTTGAATCATCGCCGACAGCAACACCGATTCTAAGCCCTAGC
Organism: Begonia loranthoides; assembly: GCA_022433065.1. Classification (NCBI taxonomy): domain Eukaryota; kingdom Viridiplantae; phylum Streptophyta; class Magnoliopsida; order Cucurbitales; family Begoniaceae; genus Begonia; species Begonia loranthoides. The sequence continues at coordinate 10,413,005 of CM039475.1, forward strand.
TTGCCGTTCGCTTGTCGTCCACAACCCATGTGAGAGAGCCCCGTCCGAGCTCGAGCCTCTGCCGTCACCATTCCTTTCGTCGTCGGCTAGCTCGCTTTGATCGCGTTCCATCTCCCAATCTCTCGCCTCACTCCCTCTTCTCTTCTCTCTGTCATGAGGACAAAAGACCGAAGGCCAAAATAAAACAACAAAATCCCTCCCTTTCTTTTAATTCATGGACTAGACCAGTGTGTGTGAACCGGTTCAACTAAACCGGTTCATGTCTTCCAAAACACCCCCTAATCTTCTTTAACCCAATTAATCCAATTTATTCTTTATCACTAAAATACCTGTAGGCCTAATGCTCCTAATACGCCCTGTAATATCTTGATGATTAAAATATTGGGGTATTACATACTTCCCCTCTTAAAACAAATTTTTTCTTGTTCGGGTGTGCACGGGTAGATAGTAATTAGAGGAAGATTAGGATTTTACAAAAATTCAATACAGTGATCATCATAATCGATAGACTAGTGGTCTAACTGAATGGCTCTAGGAACATTTAGGTTGAGCACCCCTTTATGTCTAGTTAAACAGTGTTCGAATTCAAATTTGAAGAGAAATATGTTGATTTTATGGTCGACTTCTAGTAGCGATCCGATCGACCAAAGCTCAAATCAGTCAATTGAATGTTTAGTTTTGGTCAACCAATTGATTGATTTCTCTCGGCCACATTCGTGGTTGACCAACTTTATCAATGGTCGACCCTCTTTTTTTTGGTCGACCGCTTGCCAATACAAGTCATTTGCTAGGTCATAAAAGCCCATTTTTAGACTAAGTATTCAAGGGTTCCTTTATAGTTTTTCATATTGGTTTCTATCCTAGTTGTGGGTTCCAACATTCATTTTTAAAGCCTTAGAATGTATATTGATGTGAGTATGATAATAGGTGGTGAGACATCACAAGTGGATTTGGATTTCTTGGATACAGTTGTCAGCAGTGTTGAGGTAGACATTGATTGAGGTAGATATTTTATTTATTATACTCAGTTGTGCATGTCATTGTTTTTAAAAACCTATTTTGAGTTATATGTCACACTTTTATAATATGTCTTGTCTTACAACATGTCAATATTTAGTGTTTGTATATGTTTTTTTGAGCATATTTATTTTGTTCATGCATTTACTATTGCTATTCATATTTCGCCTCATGTACCAACATTAGTTGACTTGAGTGAAGGTAATTATTTGTTGTGCACCTTCGATTTTGCGAGAAATTGTTTTCACATTGCACGTTATATTGTATTGGCACAGTTGATGTACTGTGTCCCTAGGTAAAATCTCTAAACCTAATTAGGGTTTTGTTTTACGTCAAAATTAAAAATTGTTTTCTCCCCTCATACATCTATGGCACTGATGTTCCAAGTTTGTGAGCAACTCTTTTTTCGCATATGTTTTTATAATATGTTAGTGGTGGATATTTTCATTACTCACCACATATTTCTATACTATTTGCCCATGACCCACTGATGGTTATTATAAATATGCTCACTACATATCCTTTTTAGTTTGTTTGATCACACTTCATGGTTTAGTATATAATCGATGACTTATAAAGTCGGTTTCTCATGAAAAAGAGAAGAATATAGAAGAACACTTCGTAAAGATGAATGTGCATTTTATCTCAAGACAAGGAAACAAGAAGAAAGACTGTCTCGAGCTCTAAGAAGAGGGAAAGGTTATTTGGAATGAAAATGTTATGGAGAGTGACATTCTAATCTTAGATTTACTCAAGTTAATACACCACCAATATACAACAAGGATTTAATGAATTTTAAATTTAAAAGGCAGTTATCATATTTATCTTAATAGAAAGGGGCTCTTATAACTTTATTTTATAGAGTTATTTAAATATAATTTTATATGAGTTTTGGTAATTAATTGATATTTATGTTAACTGTTTTATGTTTACTACAACATCGTGAGAATTCGACTTAAAAGAGATATTTGGTGAATCTAGTTTATTTTTTATATCTTTCTAAATATTTGGGATAGATTTTTAATGATTTAATTTATTTTGTACAAAAGAAAATTTCTTAGTGCATTAAAGATCGGAGGAAAAAAATTTAAGGAAAGCTTCTAGAAAGATTCAAAGAAGATTCACGCAGAATGCTTGATGTAGAAGAATATTCAAATTAGAAAAGTTCCCTAATATTCTAAAAATATTATGAAATTCAAATCTTTGAAGCCACCTAGAAGGAAGAAGATGCTTGCTCTATAAATACAATTGGTTGGATCTAGATTTGAGAGAGTTGAGTCAAGTAGTCTAGTTTTAAGTAGAGTAGATTTTATTTTCGCAATTTGAGGTGTGTTCTTTATAGCTTGAGAAAAGAGAAAATGCTACAACGAGTTTTCAGCGATTGAAAATCAATGATATTTTCTCATGCTTTATTTCTCTTACTCTAAACCATGTCATTTTATTTTATTTTGTGTGCTTTATGTTCTACTATGAACATTATGTTTTTAAGTTTATATGTTATTTACATGCGTAAGTTTTATTAATTAGTTTATTCAACATTGTGCATAATTTTATTATGATAAAAAGACAATTGTCGAAATCATAAATTGTTTTTCATACGAGCCAAACGACAACTTAAAATTGAGAACTTGTGTTGAATAATATGCAGTTGTTAGCTTTAAACATAAAATTAGTGTTTTTATGCAATTACTATAGGCATATAGGATTCTATCACATAACTCTTGTAGAATTAATCTTTTTCTTTTATTATATCTTTACACAGACATGAATAAATCAAAAAAATTAACATAGTAAATCAACAGAATATTGTGTTATACATTAAATTCTGAGTTAATTAATTGATATTGTTATAATATTGTTGTGAGATGTAAACAGAAAAGTATAAGAGTAGGAAATTTAATCTCAATCGCTTTTCTTAGAAAATAATCTCCTTTCATTTGCTTCCTATTACTTTTTACATATTAATCTTTTTCACTCATAAAAATCACCTCTTTCTCGTTACCTTTTAAAGTAGAAGTTTTAAATTGATTTTATAGAAATCATTTATAATTTGTTATATGTGAGTACAATATCTAATATTTGATGATAGTATTGCTTGTTATGATAATATGAGTAAGAAACACAAATTTTTAATATATAAAATCTCACATACAAAACTTTTGCGTAATTTTCGGTCAAAGTGTTTGAGTTTGACTGATATGTCGCATTGTGAATTTTTGGTCAATGGTTAAAGCGGTAAAATTTTGATTCTTTAGTATATGTGTCATATGTGTTTTACATATTATTGTATATATTTAAATTTAAGTATTAAAAGGGGGAATTATCTTAGATCAAAATTTGGTTAATGTTTGAATTTTTGGAACTGAATGTTTAAGTGGATTGATTTAACATATATATAATTTATTATATATTATACTATATTATATTAATTATTTTATTAAAAATTAAAATAAATAAAATATAATATAATTGAATAAGGTTTCCCTCATTTTCCTATTCGACCGTCAACAAAGAGACGAGAAGAGGGAGAGGGAGAGTTGCATTTCGGCGAGAGAAGAAATTTTGACGTTAGATCGGATTTCAATGCGACTATAGCTTGAACTTTTGTGGAGGCAAATTGTTGGTAAGCCTCTCCTCCTCTCCATTTTAAGATTGAAGTTTTGGGTAAATGTTGTCTTCAGATTCGAGATTGGATACTTGAATCCGAGGGAAATTTTTGGACTATGTTGGTAGATTTAGTGTTTATGCAAGAGATTGGCCGATTTGAGGCAAAAAAATAGAGAAAATGACATGTTTTTTATGCAGAAACTGAGAGTGTTGGTAGTGGTCGGTTGACTGTTGGAAAGGTGAAGGGTGTCGGCATGGCACAGGTCAATTTTGTGGTCGACCACTATTGGAGAAAGGTTGATCGCAAGATCACCAATGCTGTTGGCTAGTCAACTACAGCCTAGACCGATCGACTGCTACACTACCTGGTTAACTGCTACACTGCCCTGATTATTCGTACAATGTATTTTTGTGTATTTTTTAACCATTTACATGTCGATTGAGTTCATAGTCTTGGTGTAGGACCCTTACACTTCACCCTTGTTATTTATTGATGGAAATTCTTAACCTTTGGCATGTTTTTAGGCTCAGACGAATTTGTAGATTTTTAGCCAATTCCCGAAGAAGTTGTAGCTCCAACCGTTAGGAAAAATTACCAAAAAGGTAGAGGTTTTTTTTACCTTATGCACTGCATTACATCATGGTTTTCAAACTAATACTTTGTGAGTTACCACATATGAAAACTCGACGAGGATTATTCAACAACACGTCTCTTTTTACGTAGATGTACGTATGTTTTCCCATGTTTAGTTTATCGTATATGGTATTTAAATTTTGTTGTGTTATCGATATACTTGAGAGGATGAATCCTCTTAATGCTTTAGTCGGTCTTAGCACTTAATCATCACGAGGCTATCGTTGTGCATCTTTTGTTGCGAGAAGATTGCTTGTGTGCATGTGCGAAATGGGTAATAGAGCATTTGTGACATATTCTTGAGTTTCAAATCCCTGAAATGAAAATAGGTAATATGGCAGCGATGACGTGCTCCTTGGGTTTTAAATCTCTAAATATGACCAGGATATTTAGTCACACGGATTGAAGATAATTAGTCGTTGAGTTTTACTCACCTAGTATGTTTTCATTTGATGGGCGGTTGTGTTGTTGTAGAGCTATGTTTCTTGACAACTCTAGTCAATTTGGATTTAACGAGTAGCTAGTCATTGAGTAATCTATCACTGGCAATTTTGTCTGGTTCTCAATTTTATATGTGGTGTTCTTTATATGTTCTCTATTATAAATAGAAGATAAATGGATGGTTTTTGCTTTGCTGCCGGTTTGGGATTTTGTTCTATGTTTGGTTACAATTTTGATAAAAGAAGGATATTATCTAGGATAATGCTCTCTGTTGTTTGGTTGGAAGTAATGTTCTGTAATTGTGATGGTGATGATTTCGGTTGAAGAATTTATGATGCCTGTTATGTGCGGATTTGATAAGTTATGTATGAATTTGATAATTGTGATGTGAAGGAAAAAGGTAAGTCTAAGGTTTGGTAAATTAAGGTTACTCTTTTATTGGTTATAATAGTGATGAAAATAAATGGATGGAACTGTTCAATGATTAAGTTGTATTTAGATTTTGAAATCCAACTATGTGATGAATAGAGAATAATGGTATAAATAGTGTTGAGATTAATGGACTGTGAGTTTGATAATTTAATGTTATTGATTATTGATAATTATATGTTAAGTAGTGAAACGTGTTAAAGCTTCGAAGTAAGTGATATGTGTGTGCTTTGGTCTTTAGAACCCTACATCGCAAAAATAGGATATGCATGTTTGCTTGTTTACTGCTTTAATAGATATTGAGCATGTCTATAGTTTTTATAGCATGTCTATTATATTAAAAGCATGTCTACAATATTAATAGCATGTCTACAACTTTATTAGCATGTCTACAGCTTTATTAGCATGTCTATCATTTTATGAAGCATGATCTGTGAATTGAATATTGGGTGTTTATTAAATTTCCTTAAATATTGTATGCATTCACGAGCATCATGCATCATGGTTTTCCAAGATTACAAAAATAGTTTTCATGCACAACTTTGAAAGGGAAATGGAAACGGATAACAGGAGAAGGATAAAAGTAAATGAATAAATGGAATAAATGGTAAATGAATACGTTACAAGATGAGACGAGGTGTCAAAAGGCCTGGGAACGAATGCGTTACATGATGAGGCTGAGTGTCAAAAGCCTTAGGAACATGGGCGTTACAGGATGAGGGACAGAGGTTGCCCAAAAGGCCTTGGAACGTAGGGATTATAGAATGAGATAGTGTGCCAAAAGGTCTAGGAACATAGGCGTTCCAGGATGAGACGGTGTGTCAAAAGGCCTGGAAACGTATGTAAACAGAAAAAAGAATAGGAACATAAAGATAAAGATTAAAACATAAAAGAAAATTAAAGTAAAGTAAAGAGCAAGTAAAATGCAAAGATAAGTAAAGAAAAGAACTTGAAAAGAGAAATGGAAATGGATACCGATACCGATACGGAAACGGAAACAAAAACAGATACAGAAATGGTACAAGCATAGATACGGATACGAAAATGGGAATAGAAACAAAAACGGAAAAGGAAACGAAAACAAGTTTCCATAAATGGAAACAGATACTGATACAGATATAGATACGGGATAGATACGGGAACAGAAATGAAAACACGTACGATCACGGATACCGAAATAGGAACGAAAATATAAACAGAAAGATAATAACGAAAACATGAAAAGATAAAAGATAAAAGAAAGAAAATGAAAAGAGAAAGTGCATACGATTTTAAAGTGGCACAGCATGTGCATCTAGCATTTAAGTTTTATCACTTACTGAGTGTTAGACTCATAGTTTATGTCTTGCGATGTAGGTACAAGTATAAAAGAAAATGATGAACAGATTAAATAGCAGCTAATGAAGGATTTGCACGGACGAGTTTTGTGGCTGGCTAGGCTAATGGACTAAAGAGAAAAGAGTTTTGCAAATTTAATGTAAATAGTTTGTTTATTAGTCTTTAAATGAATTATTTATGCTTCCGCTACGTTTTAAGAAAAAAGATTTTATAATAAATAGTCTTCTACTATTTATAACAATTTAATTAACGAATTTAAGAAATGAGTTTTTAATGATCAGATTTTAAGAAAAGAACTCTGATTTCAATTTAAAAGATTTCAATAAAAATTTGAATTGTTTTATAAAAGTTTTAAATTTCATGAGATTTTAAACGTAAGAAAAATCGGTTCATTATGATACCTCCTCCTGATATTTCTCATCAACTTAGTGAAGTTTGCAAATTTCAAAAAGCTCTTTAAGGTTTTAAACAGATACCTCGAGCCTAGTTTGAGAATTTTTTATAGTAATTGCTTCACTTGGTTTGAATGCTAGCTACCATGATTCGCTCTTATTTGTGAAATGTACTTCTACTTATTGTATCTTACTTTCTTTATATGTTGATGATATGACTATTACGGATGAAGATGTTGATGGAATGGTTGTGCTAAAGTCAAAGTTGGCTCATTGTTTTGCAATGAAAGATTTAGAGTCTCTAAGTTACTTTCTGGAAATTGAAGTTGCATCTTCCCTTAATGGTTTATCTTCTTTCTCAATCTAAGTATAATGCTAATATTTTTTAGCACCATTGTATCATGGATAACGAAACTAATGGATACACCTATTGAGGTCAATGCTTGGTATTCCTCCTCTGATGGGAATCCCTTGTTAGATCTGAGCTTATATCGTACTATTATTGTTGCTTAGTTTATCTTACTATCACTTGATCCAGATATTTCATATGTTGTCTGCATCGTCAATCAATTTGTTATCTCACCTCCTCCAGTTTTGATTGGGCTACTATCATTCGCATTTTGAGGTATCTTCAAGGCATTCAGTTTAAGAGTTTTCTCTTTCCGTATACTTTGTCTTTAAAGATGCATGCATACTCTGATGATGAATTGGGTTGGTAATCCTATGGATGGCAAGTCCACCACTGAATTGCATATCTTTCTAGGACATTCTCTTATCTCTTGGAAAAAAAAAAAAAGAAGCAAGATAGTATTATTAGATCTTCTACAGAAGCGGAGTATCTTGTTATGGCATCTACTTGTTGTGAGATAATTTAGCTATGTTAGTTGTTTGTAGATATGAGTGTTTTTTATTCATTGACTTACTTCATTATATTGTAATAGTCAAACTGCGATTGAAATTGCATGTAAATCAATTTTTGATGAGTAAACCATACATATTAAATCGATTGTCATATTGTTCAGTATCATTATCAAGCTAATTTGATCACGCTTCCATGCGTTCCTTCTATCATAAAAATTGCTTATTTGTTCACAAAATTGCATTCACTTAACGGTTTCATTTTCTTTTAGGCAAACTCTAGATGCTTAGTGCAGCTGCATCTTGAGTTTTGAGGGAAAATGTTAAATAATAATTATATAGTCTTCTATTAGTAAGGATAGAATAGTCTTTTACTTTTGTCTTTAGGGCTGACCGTTGATATGTTTATTTTCAATTGTATTTCATTATTCTATTAAAGCAATGAAAAAGCGTATGAGCTGTGTTTCCTTCAATTTAGTTTCTTGTATTTGGCAAAGAACTTCCAAATTTCTTAGTACACAGAAGAACACGTGTACGGTATTTTGTGTGATTGAGTTTTAAAAGCTAAGTCCCAGTCAAAAATTGGAGCAGGAGATTTTGATGGGGTGAAAAGGAAATGAATACTGATTCAAATCTCTGATTGTTCATGTACCGCCGCCCTGGACAAAGCATCGAACAGATTACATCATCTTAATTTGACTTAATTATTCATCACAACACGTTTATTATATTCTTTATTTACTCCCATTTTACTCGGCTTCGGTTGGATAATGGGTTGTCCATGTGACCCATTCACATGTCCATAATTAGCCATTTTGATTGACCTCGTGAATAAGAACAGACTATATATATATATATATATA
>CM039475.1:10421983-10683050 GCA_022433065.1 Begonia loranthoides
GAGAGAGAGAGAGAGAGAGAGAGAGAGAGAGAGATTTTCCATATTTATTGGAAGTTATTGTAATATCCTATGTGATTTGCTTCCAAATTTCTTGAAAAAGGTTCAGAAATCTTAAATTTTCATGTCATTAGTTGAAGAATAATTTCATTAAATGTAATAAATCAGTGGTCTTGGAAATGTCTTAAAAAAGAACACTAATTGAGTGTTTATCCAAGAAGTATGATATCATAAAGAAAAAAGTGGACAATAAAAGCTTGGGAAAATGACAAATCAACCATCGTAGTTTTTGATCAATGACAAGTTAACCACTGTGGTATATTTGCTAACAAGTTAACCAGTAACGTATGAAAAATTAACAAATCCAACATCACACTCAAGTGAACCCAGACAAAACTGTCTGGACACCACAAACAAGTGTCTGGACGCCGCCCAAGCAAAACTGTCTGAACGCCGCAAACAAGCGGCATCCAGGCAAAGAAGCAAGCCTGGACGCTGCAAACCAGCGGCGTCTAGGCTAGTGTACTACCCCAATCATTTTCCCTTTTATAAAGGGAAAATAAAAGTTAGGGCTCATTATTTTGCATCTCCTACCCCCTACCCGACCCTCTGCTCTCCCTCTCCCTCCCAATCGGCTCTCCCACTCTCCCCCAATCGGCCACGAGTCCGACCACCGCACGGCGACGACCACCCAAGGCCGACTACCGCACGGCAACGATGAGCACGCAAGGCCGACCACCGAACGGCGACGAGCACGCGACGCCAACCACCGAACGGTGACGACCACGCGACGTCAACCACCGAACGGCGACCACCACGCGACGCCAACCACCGAACGGCCTATCTCTCGGATCTCGCCTTTCTCTTGCCTTTCTTTGATAGAGTGTTAGTATCCTGTGGTAGATCTGCACTGCGTCTATTTTTTGTGGTAATTTCCTTGTTATTTTGTTTGTTAGTTAAATTGAGTTTGTTAGTTATTTTTAGTTTTGTTAAAAACAAAATAGCTTATTGGGTTTATTTGCTAGAAAATGCAATTCTAATCGATAATGGTACTAAGAAACTCGATACACTACTTCCAATTATGAAACTGCTTGTACCATTGGCTAAAGCTAAATTGTGTTTGTTGATTTATGAAACTGCATTCTGTTTTTTTTTTTTTGGTGGTTTGTTGATTTAGGATGTTTTATTATTCACAAATTTTTGTTTGATTGTATTTTTTATTATACTGTAGGTTGTTGGCAAATTACTCTCAACGATCAGCATGGAATCGCGGCCTAAGAAATTGAAGTCAATGCGTCGGAAGGCAACGGTGGAGGCCGTTGAACCCGTTCAAACTACGGAAGTGGAAGATGTCCAACCCGCGACAGCGGTGGAAGACGAAGAAACTGCCGACCTTGAGAAGAATTATTCTGGAACGCTAATTGCAAAACACGGTATTTAGAAGATATACAACATCGTAGAATTACTGTGTCCAAAATAGTAGATTTGGACTTTTTCGCAGAAATGGGAATTGATCGTATGCTTGAAGCTGCTGGATTAGCCGAGTTGTGCAATTTGAGGGGCAGTTACTACGAGAGAGTTATAAGATTGTTTTACGCAAATTTGCGAATATCCACTAAACCATTAGAGGTGCGGACGTACGTTTTTGGAAGAGAGTTAAGTTTCACTTCCAACGATGTAAACATGATGCTTGGATGTGTACTGGATGAGCCAAGTGAGGAATATTATCATATGGCTCGAGAGCCACCATTTGTAAAACAAGGAGGTGGGTTAGCGGTGCTTAGATTGTTGCACAAGGATTCCGAGATTGTCGAGTACAGAAGGCAAAAGGGAAAGGAGTTGAATGCCTTCGCCCGATTGATTCACTTGATCATGACGTACACCATTTTGACTCGAAATGGGCATCACGACCTTGTTACCAGCATAGATCTCTATATGCTGGAGAAGGTGTTTATGGGAAAAAAGATGGACATTGGATATATAATCATGAGCCACATGCAAGAGGTGCTTAATAACTCGGCGAAGTCCCTGCCGTACAACTGGCTAATCCAGAGGATCGTTGAGCAGTTTGGGGTCCCCATCCCAGAGAACGAGCCAAGAATTGAAGAGTCAGTCAATGACATGTACAACAATTCATTATTGGACCGAATGTGTATCACCCAAACAGGAGGTGAATGGTTCCGCAAGGGGAAGAAAGTAGCAGCACATCCACCCAGCTTAAAGCCTTCGTATTCAGTCCCTTCACATGCACTGCCGCCTCCTCCTCAGTCATCTCACTTTAGTTCGATACCTGCTGAGATGCTCAACTAGATGAGCAAGATGGAGGAGCTCCATAATATGTCCATGACCCATATGCAAGTGATGGCAGACCAGATACAAATGCAACAACGCCAAATACAAATGCAACAACGCCAAATACAAGAAGCGGCCAAGCTCACAAAAGAGAGGTGGGGTATCGCAGAAGAGAGGTGGGGTATAGAACAACAGTGGCATGGGCAAGCAGCGGAGTGGCATCGTGAGATGGTGGCAGCACTTAACCAAGGGGAGAGGCGATCAACCCATTCAGGAAGTGCGTCATCCTTTTCGGATGCACCAGATGCGACATTCCGATTGTAAGTTAATTTTGTTGAACGTGAATTCCAATTTTTACTTTATTTGTCTTTCATGTACTGACGTGTTGTTAATTTGCAGCGAACCTATCGGAAGCCGCTTACAAACTCCTCCAGTCGTGCCTCTCAGGCCGCCGCCCCTTAAAATTTTGCGCCTGGTACGTCTTTCATTTCGGTATATATGTGTATTCATTCATGGTTACGCTGAACGTTTGTTGCAGGCTCATGATTTGATGAGTAAGTTCCAAGACTATGTCCGGGCAAATACTCGAAAGAACTTGGGGACATGCGCAATTCTTGTAGGAAAGCTGACCGACAATACATACCTCGTCTCTGAACTCATCTTCCCAGATCAGAAAGGAACGCCAGATACGGTGAGAGGCCTTTTTTGGGTGTTAGTGTATAAGATTTTATCTTAGTACTCATCCAAACTTATATGCAGTGCTATACGATGGCAGAAGCAGACACAGAAGTTTTCAATTATCAACAGCGACACGATCTACTCACACTTGGATGGATTCACGTAAGTAATCATGTCGTTTCTCCAAGTTGGAGTTAATGTTTACTGAGATCATATAATGTGTTGTTCACATTGCAGTCACACCCGAAACATGAGTGTTTTATGTCGTCCGTTGATCTACACATGCAATTCGCTTACCAAACATTGTTGTGGGAATCAATCTCCATTATCACAGCTCCCACTGACAAACAGCAGTATGTAGTTTTCCTAGTGTAAATGCTTAATTTTGCTTTCCACGTAATTGCTCGACACTTGTTCCCTTTGCATTACAGGCCGTTCGGCGTCTTTCAGTGTACCCCTGAGGGGATGAGGGTGATATCAGAGTGCCACATTAAGGAACAATTCCACCTGCACGAACCTCCAACCTTTCAGTATGAGGGTCCGTTGTTCGCCCGAGCTGAGAAAGTAGCCTTTGACATGAACTTGTCGTTTCTGGTCACGGATTTGCGCCGGAAATAGCCCAGGAAGAAGAAGAATGCGTAGTTTAGTTGATTTTGTGTACTTGTACGTTAAAATGTATGTCAAGTTGTCAATGATATGTTGGGAGGTTAGGTGTAGTTTACATTTAGTGGATGAATGAGATGTTTGGATGATACTGAAATTGTTTGGGCTGTTTGTGCAGGATGTACGAGAATAACTATGTGGAGTCAAGAAACAAGGGACATTCTGTTCAAATTTTTAAAAAATTGGCAAGTCTATCAAACTCATTTTATTTTCAACAAAATAATTACATTAATGGCCTTTGACTGTCATGTACATTTGTTGCAAGCAAAAAGGGTTATATCACGGCAGGTTAAGGTCCACATCTGTATACGTAGGTGTGGGAGAACCTTCAGCATCAAACTCCTGCAGACCACATTACAAAGGAAATGAGCGTACTTCAAATATCAATTAAAAGCATAATGCGATAATGCGTTGACCTGTGTCTCATGAACTCTATCGGGAGCTGTCTCGGGACTCTGAAACCCATAAATGTGTCATCCGACCTTCCTCTGCCGCCTCTTCCTCTGGCTCTAGCCGCCCCTTTGTTGCCTCTGCCAGCCCCTGCATTGGATTCCCCTCCCCCTTTGCACCTGCAGGCATGGTGGCCCACACCCCCACACCAGCCACAATGCACGTTCAAATATCTTGTGGTAAGCACTGTTTGGCTTGGAGCCTCATCCACATCCCGTATTCTACGTACGGGGGGCCTGCCTGGAAGCCTTTTATACGGCGGTGGGATAATTGGATCCAGATTCGGCACAGGATGCCACTCGATTGGGCCATTGAGGGGGCGGAGAAAGTGGGAGTACATCACCATGTATGTTTCCCAGTGATAGCACCAATGCACAAACTCCTCAGGAGATCTCCTCATGAAGTGAATGCACGGGATTGCATGGACACATGGGATGCCGGTCAACTCCCACCGGTTACAAGTACAAGTACACCTGTCCAAATCGACAGAGTACATGTCGGTATTGTTGCTGACCTCAAACTGGGCCGCTCCTGCAAATTGGGGACTCCAATTTCGACTGGCAAGTTGGACTTTGGCGAGCCATTTGCTAATCATTGGAAACAACAGATCGGTCGAGCGAGCCATTTTTTCATGTTTTTTCACGATCCTACCCATGATGCCCTTTCGAATGATCTCGAACATACTTAGAATTGGTTTGTCCCGGGCTGGTAGGATGCAGGCATTGAAGGACTTGCTGAGGTTGTTGAGGCTTATGTCACACTTTGGGATGGAAGAGAAAGCATGTTTGGCCCAGCAGGTCACCTCTACTTCACGTAGATATTCATGGGCCGCCGGGTCAAGGACAAATAACTTGGCCATCTCTTTCTCAAATTGTCTCACTGTTGTGGCTCTTGATGCAGCCCACATTGCATCCTTCAACAACCCGCCTTTAAATTGTTTTTGAAAATTGGCGTACAGGTGTCGGATGCAAAACCGTTGGTCTGCTTGCCATGCCACCTCTCTCACAGCTGGCACTAGTCCCTACAAACTTTCATAATATGAGACAGACATTGGAAAAAACATGCATAACATAAACACCTAATTCAAAAGCAATGCACAACACCTTTTGTCGATCAGAAATAATTGTCCATTCATTGCCAGATGGGGTGTTTAGATCGTCTAGCAACAATTCTATAAACCACCTCCATGAATCCCTATTTTCTGCTTCTACAACTGCTACAGCAATCGGATACATACCATCGTTCTCGTCGATGGTGACAGCAGTAAGCAGTTGGCCCGGAGTCACTCCCTTTAAGTGGCAGCCATCTAAACAAATAACAGGTCTACCACAGTGCAACACTGCCCTCTTGCATGCATCCATGCACATGTACATCCTTTTAAATACACTCATATCAAGGTCAACACGCAGTGAACTTCCGGGATTCGACCTCCGAATCTCCTCAGCATAGGACCAAATGAGCTTGTATTGCTCATTGCCATCACCTTCGTTAATTTTCTTTGCCGCATTTCTTGCCCTTCTAGCAAGACTGGGTGTGATGTTTACGTTGACGTCCTTCCTGACAGTCTCAATTATGTAAGATACGTCCCAATCGGCCTGACTTTTAAATCTGTCTAAGTAATGCGTTGCCACCCATTTGGCAGTGGCATGGCGGCTTTCCATATTTCGTGAGCAAGTGTGAATGTCGTTGTAGGACTTTATTTGAAACGTCATTTCACGTCCTATTTGTGACGCGTGCATCCTCCATGTGCATCCTTCCTGGCAGACAGCCCTCAACCGACGAGCATCACTATGGGTGAATTTTATGTCATACCCATTATTCAATGCATAATCAACAATTTCTTCTCTAATTTTCGTCAATGAACTGTATTTTTTGCCAAGGCCCATACCAACGTAGCTGCATTGTGCTTCTACTTGGCGTATAGACCTACTCTGTGCCATGTTAATGTCTTCATCACTAGTGGATTGGCACACTGATTGGAGGTCCTCATTGTCCTCTTCATTTAGACTTGCAGATACATAATACAACACAATTGCAACTTCATTTCCAATTCCACATACCTCGTTTTCATTCGCCAATAATATCTCTGAAGGGCCCACTACAGATTCACGGTTAATATCAGCTTCTTCGACACTCCAAGCACTCCAATGTGCCATTTTCTTGAAAACAAATGCTTCAACTTTGCCAAAATACCTTTCTCTTCTCGCTTCAGTTCTCACAAATCGCTAGGTTTAGGGTATGTTTCAAATTCGGGAAGGAAGAGTCGAGACTGAGAGCCCTAATTTTCATTTTCCCTTTTCATAAAGGGAAAATGATTGGGTGGGTGGGTCCTGGATGCCGCAAACATGCGGCGTCCAGGCTTGTTTGTTTGCTTAGACGCCACTGGTTTGCAGCGTCCAGGCAAAGATCTATGCCTGGACGCCGCAAACAAGATGCGTCCAGACTTGCTTCTTTGCCTGGACGCCGCAAACCGGCGACGTCCAGGCACTTGTTTGCGGTGTCCAGGCAGTTTTGCCTGGGTTAACTTGAGTGTGATGTTGGATTTGTCAATTTCTCATACGTTACTAGTTAACTTGTTAGCGAATATACCACAGTGATTAACTTATCATTAATCAGAAACCACGATGGTTGATTTGTCATTTTCCCTAAAAGCTTTAACAACACACCGGGAGGCCAAGATGGAATATGAGAACAACGTTCCCACTCCCGAAAAAGTTAGGCAGCTCGGCCAAAGGTGTAGTCAATAGTGTTACAGCAGAAGACTAAACCAATTTTAAAATATGGCATATTCCTTCATAATTGCACTTATTGTTTAACTAATCTATCTTTCTTTAATTATTTTCCTAATTAAAATTAATATTAATTTACCACCTTTCAAAATTATTTATTTTTTTACGATTTAACACATAATTTGGGATAATAACTTTATTCATTTAATTAAAAATTTTAAAAAATTGACGATGACACAAGTTTAAGGGTGATTTTACAAAAAAAGTAATATTAAGTTTACTTTTTAGTAATTGAAGTAATTAATGTTTTATTTAAATATTTATAATTTATTTTAATTATTATATTAATTAATAACTATAGATAAAAAATTAAAAAATAAATTTAACATTATCCTTTATAAAAAAAAGAAACATATTCTTACCAAACTAAAATAAATAAATAAAAAAGGAAAAAAAGCATTTGTAAGAAAACGTGCGTAAAAAAAAGACAGAAAAGTAGAAAGGGAAGACAAACAGTAGTTGAGTTCAATATGCTTTGTGCACGCCTTGTAGCCTATCCATGGAACAACCGTAAAGCGCTTGAACCCCACGTTGTCCCACACTAATTGTATTTTCTTCGATCTCTTTTTTTTTTGGTGAAAAATTATTATTTCTCTGTACTTTTACTTGAACAATTTTGTAAAACTATGTTTTATTTTTTTTTTTGTTAATATCATTATTAAAAGTTAACCAAAACTATGACTCTGTAATATTTGATCGAACAAAATCTTGATTGTCTGTCTAAAAGATTAAAATTTAAGTGAAAATGGGTTTCGTAGTTTGTTTATTGATTGACATTTTTACAATTAATCTTATATAATTTATTAGTTGATAAATAATACATCCTGTGGGTGTGATTTTAAATTTATATTTGTTGAAATTGAATGAGAACCGAAAAAAAAATATGAAAAAATAATAGATACTGAGATTTATGTGAAAATTCCAAAACGTAAAAAAAAAAAAATCAAAGCAGAAGAGAGAATTTCACTATAAAAAATCGATATAATGAGTTTTGCAACTCAAGTGTATATTTTATACATTAAACCAGAACCCTAAATGTATTGAAATTCCTAACATGGTTCGAACTGACTTCGTGTAGATAAAATTCGGGTTCCACTAAAATCTAGCAATTTCTGCCTTAACGCGAGTTCCACTATATAAAATATATCTCCCAAAACTTCAATGAAGAAAATAGTTTCCTCTTCCACAAAGGTCCTGAGAGCGTAATCAGTAGCTAATACCAATCAAACTTAAACAATGTTTGAACTTCTGTGTAGGCATCGTCTTGGTCATCATATCAGCAAGATTTTCATGAGTACTGATTTTACTCACAGCAAAATCACCACGAGCAACTACTTTACAAAAAAATGATAACAAATATTGATGTGTTTCGTCTTCTCATGAAACACCTGATTTTAGTGAGAAAGATAACACTCTTACTGTTACAAAACACTACGGTAATTTACAAGTCTTCATTGAACTCACCAATCAACCCTTTAAAGTATATAGCCTCTTTACATACTCTGTAATAGCCATATATTTTGCCTCTGTAGTAGACAATGCAACAGTAGCTTATAAGATAACTCTCTAGCTTATAGCACAATAGAGTTGACAAACGAGCTAGCCGATCTAAGCCTGAACAGTCTGGCTTGCCGAGCATACCGAGCCTAATGAGTTTGCCCAAAAAAACTTTCAGCTTGAGCCAGCTCACAAGCCACTAGTTAAACGAGCGGAGCCGAATCGAACCGAACCGAGTCATCTAAGCAAGCCTAACAAGTTTTAGCAAGTCAAACTTAACGAGCTAATTATACATAAATTTTTAGCATTTATATCAATATAATATATATTATTTAAAAATTTTTAAAATAAATGAAAAAACAAACAATCAATTATAACTTCCACTTTACTCTATTTTTTAAACAATTTTACTTTTAAAATTATTGGGAGAGAAAATAGGAATGTACCTGGAGAGAATAAATTAATTAATTTTTTAAAAAAATTATTTTACCTCAATGGAGCCAGGCTCGACTGAGCCATAAAGCGGGCTAGGGAGCCCCCTTGTTTGGCTTGGTCCAAGGTGGGTTCACAAGCCCTAAAGCTTGGCTTGCCTCGGCTCAACTAGCTTCTTTGGATCGAGCCAGACTTAGCTCCCTATTGTAGCGAGCCTAGCGGAAGAACCATTTAACTTCATCCATGGGTCAACTTCTCTTCGACAATGCTCTAGCTTCGCACATGATAATTCATCTTCAACCGTGCCATCAATTGTTTATATCATTTTGTTTCTTAGTAAGTTCATCATTACCTATACCACAAAGTTCAAACTATGAGTCTAACATTTAGTAAGAGATGCACAACATAGTATAAATATACAATGTACTTTTTGTAAAAACTTATCCTTTTGTTCTTTCTTCTTTCTTTTCTTTTCTTTTAACTACCTCACGAGCTTTGTCAAGATTTTTATGGGAAGAGTAGGCACGACTATGGAAAACACACTACTGAGTCTCGTGAATTTTAGCGACACAGTCCTCCTTACCAGGACCTCCGTTAGTGTTGTGCACTCAATGCACAACCACTTTGTGAACTTCGGTCAACGCCCAACATAGCCAAGTTAACGAGCTTATCCCCCATAGAACCAACATTTGGGACAACCTTTCATCAACCTTCGTATTCTTTCTTACGTATCTTAAATTATGTTTTTGTCTTTCTTACATGAAAACATATGCATAGAACATACATAACAATCTAATATGTATGAACATAACAATAAACATATCATCGATCAACAACCCATAGGCATCACAGAATAACAAGCATCACATAACATATTCTCGATCAACAACGTGTAGGAATCAAAGAACAACATCATAAAACAAACATCACATAACATATCATTGATCAACAGCCCATAGGTATCACAGTATAACATTAAATAACATATCCTTGATCAACAGCCCATAGGCATCAAAGTATAAATTTATAATTCTACCTTACCCTAGCACTTTGTAATGCAACCAAAAGCCAAACACATGCAAACATCTCTTACATGGGAATCTTAATGGACATCTGACTGTTCCTAACCCCTTTCCATTTGTTGACCTTTCTTCTACGTAAGCAAACAATAAGTTATTAAAAGAATAATCCTAAAATTACATATTGTCAAACTACTTCGGGAACTAAATAGTGGAACCTACCTTGAGAAACACAAAGGACAGCTTCACCCGAGATCCTCAAAGAGAATTCTCTTGTCTATGGAAGTTCTTAGTTGGTTAGGGTTTAACCCAAACCCTCAACCTTATAGAACTAAAACCAGAAAGTTTTGTGAGATAAAATCCCACAAAATTGTATCTAAATTTTATCTTTCCCTAAACAGTTTAAGGATTGAATTGTGGCTCATAAGTTTCTAGAAAACTACTGTCACGACCCGACCCGACCCCTGATCCCTCGAAAATAGTGTCGCAAACTGGATTCTCCTCCTAAAGAACGATCACACAACTCTCACATCTCGCAGCAGAAGCTCACAACTCACACACAATACTATGTGTTTGAGCAATTGGGCCACGAAAAAATAAAAATCCACCCAAACAGGAAAGTTATACGCCAATATTTATTTACAAAACTATATCAAAATTTCTTTTACAAACATGGGTCGAATTAAAACTAAATAAATCAAAATATAAACTCAAACTCACACTCTAATCTATGCTTTGCAAACTATCAATCCAACTGATCTTTACCTTTCCGACCTTGAGCTGCTACCACCTATTCCTGAAAAACATCAACATAAGGAACTATGAGCTTTATGAACTCAGTAAGAATCATAATCTAAGGATCTAATAAACTATACCAATATCACAACTAACCATGTACTAAGCCCAACATGATTAGTCCTCACATCCATAACTTCCAACATATAACTTTTGATCAACTTTCATGATCACACATTCCAGAATCTATATTTTATCTACGTCTTTAAATATTTCTAATTAATATCTCATCTATGTGCTACACTTCTTTATGTAAGAAGTGTTTAGTGCATATGTAATAATGTTTTTTCCTATGATTTAGATAACCATAACCTACCTTTCCCAATTCTCATGTGCAAATACTCTTTATGTACATACAATCCTCATATGTGTTTATATGTAATTATATTAATCATCTAACTCATGGCTATCCCAAATAAGTGCCACCACTTCATGGATTATATATTCCATGTAATTCCTTTTTATGTGCTATTCCCTTTTAGCACCTTTACACTTCATAGAATATTAATTCTATAACTTCTTTCTACTTTCCTATGTGATTTCCCTTGTTATGGATTACTTTCTATTTTGGTCTATCTATCACCATGTAACATCCCAATTTATCTTTACTTTAGCCATATAAAAAAAAATTTAAATTTACTTAAAACATATGAAGGGAAAAGCAGAGTAAACAAAATCGGAAGTCAGTAACGATTTCAAAACCTAAGTTCACCACCTTTACAAACATTCACAGTTAACAACACATTTACCACATTTAAACCATTCAAATCGCCCCTTTAAAACTGTTTAAAGTCAATACCATTAACTATTCGAAATAACCACATTTTCCTTTTATAGAGCCATAACCCCTAGGTCGTAATGCGCTAGGTAACACAAGCGCTCATCGTGTCATGCTCCTTCCACCTGTACTTCACTGGGATCATAATCATCACCTACATCACGGGATAAACTGTGAGTCTAACGCTCAATAAGAGATGAAATGAAATGAGTGGTGAATGCTTATGTTGACTCCTTGCTCATGTCTTTCATATCAGAAAAGAACATATCTTTTATGTTCTTTAACCAGAGCCTCAATATAAATTCAGAACGTTGGAGATTTTTCACGGAAGAGAATAGATACATCCTCAGGATCTAACCTAGGTAGAACTGTCACTCATCCCGACAGGGGATGAGATACATTGTCTCGTAGTTCTCCTAAGTAGATTTGTTACTGATCTCCCCAACCTCCAATGCCTATTTACTTTTATTTAATTCATTTCATTCTAATGCAATGCATATATATACTAATCTTATCATAGCATTTCTACTTATGATATGTGTCATGAATGCATACAATATTAAAACAAGGAATGAAACATGAATTAACACCAGGCATGCAATACATTAGCCTCAATAGTTATACTACAACAGTGAGAAACAGAGAATCATACCACTCACTTTAGCATTATCTTAAAGTCACAATTTATCACATTAGCAACAAGGAGAGCATGTTCTTTTCAGTTTGTAGTAACAGTATGAAAAGAGGAAGCATATTTCACTAGTTAGTGTTTTCTTTAACTCAGCCATTTATTCAAGAATAACAATTTAGTTTACCAACATTATAACAGGCAAGGAACACTTACAACCAGTTGAACAAGGTAGTAAATCATCAAAGCCTTGACCAATTTGTCATAGTAGTAAGCACTTAATATCAACTTTCAAAACAGTCAGTGAACTAAGTAATAAACTAAATCAACAAGTTATTATTTTCAATTAATATGGTACATGGATAGAAAGAATCATCAAAGAGAATTATTATTCTAAAGCAAGGACTAAAAACAATTACCCAACAAAATTTCTCAATATTAACTTACAATTAGTGAATGCAATCACTAACAGAGTCGCCTTAATATCACTTTCCTAAACATTGCCCAGTTAGTCTAGTAGTAACCAATTTCAACATGCATATACATGTTTCTCAATGTCCAATAAGCAATATCTCAAGTGCAGAACAACTAACCAATAGAGAATTGAACAAAATTCCTATTTCATCAAGGCAATAACTAGCAAGAAATAAGTGCATAGCAGAATTCAAACAGAACAAAACATAGAACATAGAACTCAACCATCAGTAAATAATCATAATCCTATGATGTAGGCCTCCTTTGGCAAAGCACATACATCATCCCATACCTTTCTTCCAAACCCTTCTGCTGATTCTCCTCTTCGCACCAGTAGCACCACTGAAGAGCAATAACGCAGCTCACTCTCTTTTTGGAGCAGAAAACTCTTGTATGACTACTAAGCTCCCAAGCTCAGAGTTTATAGGCACAAACCAAGGAGGTCGCACTCCATAGAGCCTCCACCTATTAGTCACCACCCATCCCACAAATAAAATTGGGGCAGCACACATTTTCCAGGTGATAGTAGGCCCTTTTTTAGGCGACGGTTTGAATTCCAGTCGATCACTCTTACTTCATGTGATCGACCATGAATTATAAAGCCATAACCATGATCGAGAGCCATTCCTTGATGATCGGTCACAAATCTGCCCCTTTAGAAAAATCAACTGATCATCTCTCTAGTGGACGATCGACCGTAGGCCAATAGTCTACAATATGTACAAATTCTGCTTTGGGACCGGTTGATCACCTCCTTCAGTTAATCGACGGCTCCCAAAATGCTTACAATCTGTATAAATTTCACTTTTGGACCATCGATCACCTCTTTCAGCTAATCGTCCACTCCCAAAATGCTTACAATTTTTATAAATTTTACTTTGGGATCGGTCGATCACCCCTCCTTGTGATCGACACCACCCCTCTTCTTATTCTGCTTTTCATTTAATCGAAAGTCTCTCTAATTTAACTTCATACATATATTTATTTCAATATCAAGTGTACAATGCACTATCACAAAACATATCTCTTTAAACAAAACTTATATTACACAAAGTTCTTTACATTACACATATACAGATTTTCCAGATGTTGCATACCATTACCAGTTAGACATTTTCATTTAATGTCTAATTCTACAAATCATCTCTCATATACTTCTATGGTTTATCTAAAACCAGTACTAGACCCCTCTAATATGTGTATAATTTCAAGCTATCTAAACATTTATAACATATGTCTATCAATACCCAACCTAAACTATCAAGACATTCTAAGTAATGTCTATCTCATGTTATCTAAACATCTCTATTTAATGTCTATCATAATTGATCTCTCTATTTGAAGGAACTCCTCAACATCAACTATCTAGACATTTACACTTAATGTCTATTATCAATGTCCTTCTATATGAAGGACCTTCTCAATATGATGCATACATCAATACCTAGGTTTATGATTTAACATATCATAACCTAGATACTATGACAATCTGTCTAACTACATCATCCTGTAACCCATAATTATACAATAAATATGAAATGCATACCACAGCTCTCTTTTCTCAACGATGCAGTGATAATGTGAATCGCTACAATGCTCCATTTATTATTAAATGGTCATATATTTAACAAGTACCATTCTATTAACATGTATGTGAACGTCAACATACCTGTGAATATCAATATTTATGTGACTATCAACCTAAATGATCATACACTATCATATGTAAAGTCGCACACGACTATGAAATTCCACCATTCTAGCCACTGTGTCCAATAAATGTGTCCATAAATAAAATAACCTCCGGAAGGCTAGGGACTCTCAACCCAAGGGGACTCACATCATTCCCCTTCTATTTTTTCACTTTACATATATCACACAATACGTAGTCTGTCGAGGCATATTGGGTTCCTCTGTGACCAACAATACCACCCAGATAATATGTTTTGTACATATAAATGTATCATGATGCATGATTTGGCATCTTCACTATGCATACATTAAATGCATATAATACATATTAATAATGCATGTGATATGAAACATACAAATCTTTTTATTAAACATACAACAATGATGCATGAAATTATCTCATACTTCTATCTAAATATGTTCTATCTATGTTTCAATCATCTCCCAAAATGGTTTTAAAATCTAGGGAAAATATATCAAAAGAAAACATAAACATTGGTTGACCATTCCCCATAGAGATTTAGATTTTACACAGCAGTGGTTGACCACCCATAGCACTGGTCGACCACAAATTATTACAGATTCTATTTTTCAACAAAAGTGGTCGACCACCCTCAGCACTAATCAACCACAATTTACACAGATTCATTCCTTTCCTATTTTTCTCACTTGTGGCTGACCAACTAGTCGTCCACCTCATTTTTATCTCACATTTTCATCATTTAACACATTCATTTCATAGCATATTCATTCGAAACTAATACTAAGTCATTCTAGGTTTATAATCCCTTTATATAAACCTCCTAATATACATTTAAATCTATTTAAACTCATTAAGCATAACACTTTAAACATGATTTCTAACTTATGCAATATAAAACACACATTCATACTAAAATCCATTTTCTAACTATGAAAATGGTCTAATCACCAAGATAGATATCTCTATTCTATCTTAACACAAAACTAAACATCATTATCCATTATACTCATCCTTTTTCTCACACTTTCTATTCCATTCCAAATTCACCATGATCAACTATAGTTTGCGTGCTGATTTCATGTAATTCATTCAATTCATGCTAACATTGACTTTTTAACGTAATCTTTCAATTCTTTGTGTAACCAACTTCTCTAACTTAACCATTAAAACACACTTTTTCCATGCTTTCTTCTAAGCAATGCAACCACTCTCATATTAACCAAAATCTAACCTTAACTAACATCATCAAAATATTCACATACAAGTCTATGAATTCCATTTCAAACTCTCAACAAATCCATCATTATCTTCACCAAAGCTGAGTAATATTTAACATAGTTTAATAAATACTTAGTTTAGGGTTCTTACCTCTTAAAGATAACTTATTCTATACTTCTTCCTTTTGACTCTTTGCTCAAAAAATTGCTCTTGGTGAGAGGAACTACTTTCCCTAAGGGATGCAAGGCAAATTCCCTCTTTTTCCTCACCTTATTCTCCCTTCTCCTCTTCCCTCTTCTCTCTCTTTTCTCCTTTGTTTCCCTTCTGTTCCAGCACGAAAATGAAGATTATTTTTTTGCCTCCTCAAGTTTCTAGAGACTTCAAGGGGTGAAATGGCCATTTTACACATTTTGTCCTTCAAACTTTACCATTTTACCCTTAATTCCATGTATAATCACCAAAATATCATGGTTAATTATCCTTAACCATTCTTAAGTTACAATAATTACTTTAGATTAATCTAAGCTAATCCCCATGATTATCATCATTAATCATGATTAATTAACCTTAATCATTCAATAATTACACCTTAATCACACATTTAGCTACTAATCCACAAGTGACATGTGTCAATACCACATTTTATGTCCAATTGTATTACATAGCTACGTATTTCAATGTATTAGGAACATTTTTTCTTTTATACACTTCTCCAAATTCCCACTCGAAAGTCTCATTTAAAGACCTTTTCCAAAACAGTGTAGTTTGGACTTATCCAACTTCAAACATGCATATCTTCCATTGCATACAAGCAAATACCTCAATCCAAAGCCAAACATTTCATATATGTGTCTAATTTATGATCTCAAAATGGTTTGAATTAGTAAGCACAATAACTTGTCAAATTAACCCAAAACAATAATTATGCTCATTTATAGTACATTTATCACTTTTGTGCAAAAATTCATATCTTAATAAGCATACATCCAATTAATCTAATTTCATCACCATTCCATAGTCTAAGGTATTTACTATTATACCTATTTTTACTTTGGAAAATTACCCTCAATTGGTTAGTCAATTTCTTATTCAAAGTCATCGCTTGAGTTATTATTACTTAAACATATTTAGTTATAGTAAGTATGATTATTAATGATAATCCTTAATCTGAATCATGACAACTACCTAATGGACTACGGGTCCAGTCCATCATTAATCAATTTTTCAAGATTAGCATGAAGAGATTCAAGGTCAGGCATAGGTAGAAGTCCAAGGACAATTGTGGAATATTTGATGCACTTTTCAAAACTGTCTTCTTTTTAACCTTGGACAATTGTTTGACTATTTTGGCATTCAAAATGATGTCATTTCAAATAAAGTGCTTCATAAAGATTGTAGCTGACTTGTTACGCTTTCTATAATGGGTTGAATCATTAAATATAGAGTTTGGTAACTATGGCAAAGGCCCATGGAACCGAGAGTAAAAATTAAGGAAAGTCCAAGTGTCCAACCTTGGAGACCAAGGAAATCTCTACATGGAAACCATCCAAGTGACCAAGCAACCATATGGATTAGCTGCCAAATACATCTAGACTTGGAGAAGAAGAAAGGAAGATATTAATTAAATATTCTTTTAGTTAATTAACCTAATTTCTATTAAGTAGAAAATTGGATAACTTATACTATGAGCCAATTAGGGTTATTGTTGCTTAATTAGTTTACTATTATTTTATAGTTTATAATTGGCTATTTAAAGCCACCTTATGTACATGTTTAAGGGAGTTGAATTTGATAATAGAAAAGTTTTCGCTTATTTTTTAAATTAGAGTGATTCCTCTTGCACACCTTTGGTGTGTCACAACCAAAGTTTCCCTCGTGTGTGTTGTACACGAGATTAAGTTTACTTGTAAGTCGGGTAACCTTTCTTATTGGTATCCGCATTCTTACTCCTTGGAGGAAGAAGGTATGAAGTGGTGTCCAACTTTCCAAAAACGTTTCATCGACAAATCATCCATACGAGAGTGTTCATCTCAATTATTTCTATTTCTGGAGACATAATTTCTATCAAGCATATTTCCTAATCCGTGGTGGATATTTACATAATTCTTGAAGGATTCTTTTCTTATTTCATACAAGTTGGCGTGGTCTAAATTTCAGCTCAAAAGCCTAAAAAACAAAGGGGTTACAAGCTTCCAAAGTTAGACTTTCCCAAAGTGAGTTGCGACCAAAATAAGGAAACTAGATGACCGGTCGATTAGCTTGACCACCAACTTGACCGATTCCTTCATTCTGGTCGCCATCACCCATTTTGTTCGACCATCTCCTCAACTGCCTTTCAAGAGTCGCCTCTATCCTAATTTTTGGTCAACAATACTCGACTGCTCCATTGTTCGCCATGGCTGCAAATTGCCTCCTTTGATTGATTAACATACTTCAACACATATTTTCAGGTTATATTCTAATCTCCTTCCGCTAGTGCATCATTTGGTATCAGAGATAAAATTCATACTAATTTATGATATCCTTTTTTTCATAATGGTGAGGCGTTGAGATTACATTACGAGAAAGGAAAAATTAGAATCATCTATCTCTACTTTTGGCAGTTTGGATTTCTCCAAACATCATTTGGATTGGGAAGACGAGGTCAATATGATTATTCAAAGAACTATTTTTTTGGAGAAGACCTTGGGTAAAATTATTTCTTCAAACCTTAAAAGAAGGGCTTCAAGATGATGGGACAAATTGACAAATAACCAAAGAATTGATGGAGAAAAGTCATCGACACATGGAGTTCCATGAAGAAAGTTTCTAGACGAAAGTATGCTCCATCCATATCACCACCAATCACACGATATGAAAAACCTTCCAAAAGTCAAATTCTCAATTTGATAAATTTAACACCTTGTTTGAAGGAATATTACAATGGCTTGAAGCAAACATATCGAGTACTCTAACTTTACAAGTGTCTGAAGCTGAGTATCTAGAAGACAAGGTCGACCCATGACAGAAACCAATGATGGTAAGTCATTAGTAATAAATATCGAAGAGGACGAACCACAAGAGGATTGTCAAAAAGAACAAACGTCACATATCCAATGCTCCAAGAAACACAAGGTTTGCTCTTTGGACATTAATGATAGAATTTGTGCTAATATATCTCCTATAATTTTGGTTAAAGGAAGTTGCTTGGAAATATTAATGCATGGCCTCCCTTGCAAATTTTGGTGGCAAATTGACAAGGATCACAATATTCATGGCCAATGTCTAAGCAAGAAAAAAGCATGCCCTTTGATCAAAGATGAAAGAAATTGCACAAACTTGTCTTCCGTGGATTTTAAGGAAAGTTTAAATTGGTTAAATGACAAAAGGGGCATCAAGATAAATCAAACTTGGACTGATTTCTCTTAAGGAAGTTTTACTAGTATATTAATTTGTGATATGGCAAGTACTAGTAAACCTTTTTGGGAATTACCGTGGCATGCACATGAAGAATATCCTAATTACCTTCCTAATTATTATGCATTTAAAGGTAGTGGAAGAATAGGAAGGATGGACAAGCTAGTTCCACCTCAACCAAAGCAAGTTACAAAGGGTTATGAGGTATTAAAGAAAAATTGGTTGAAAATTCTTTTACTCGTGACAAAGAGGTAAGCACCATTGGACAAATTGATTACTTGGATTTTTAGAGTTGGATGGACTAAAACTTCTCATATTATGGCATGATATTTTGTTTGGCATTTATGGTAACAAAATTTTTCTTTAATCTTGATGGAACCTCATTTATGGATATGTATATTGGTGGAAAAAAGATGGTTATTATTAATGAATCTTGAAGTTGATCATTATTTTGGGATTATGGAAATCTGTTACAACTTGCATGAAGATATTAAATTGATTCTTGGGCAAGACATTTATGGCATTAAAGATAATTTTACTATTAAATGGTTTTATGATTTCAAAAACTACTTACCTATTTGTGCATCATTGTCCAAGAATAAGTTGCTAGATTATTTTCCTTATTTGATCAAATGCAAAAGGGGAAAGAAAAAACTATTGGCCAATGCTACAAGTCAATGATTGTGTTTCCAAAGATGGCAAGCTAGGTATGACAACTCATGGAATTCGAAAATCACTCATAAGAAAAGTATTTGTGGGGTTCCTAGTAAGCCAAGTCAAGGAAAAGGCCACTCAAAATTCGATGAATGCATTTGTTCTTTGGCCACACATACTCAAAGGTAGTCTCAAAACTATTTTTATGGAAATAAGGGGTATCCGTGATATTCCTAAGCTATTGTTCAATTATGGGAAGTGGTTTATGAATATCTTACTATTATTGGCCTACCACATCATACAATAGTTATTTCCTTATAGCATTCATGAAGAATTGAAAAATATTGCAAATCCCAAGGCCCATGACACATCTCCTTATTTAATTAAGGAATATTATGAAAAAATCATTCTTTGGCCACACATATTTAAAGAAGTTCTCAAGATTATACTTATGGTAATTCTTATTGTGGCCTATATTAATTTTAACTCAAAGGCAAAGAATGGAAATCTTATATTTGAGTTATTGTTCAAGCATGAGAAGAGGTTTATGGAAATGTTGTTAGCCAACT
Organism: Begonia loranthoides; assembly: GCA_022433065.1. Classification (NCBI taxonomy): domain Eukaryota; kingdom Viridiplantae; phylum Streptophyta; class Magnoliopsida; order Cucurbitales; family Begoniaceae; genus Begonia; species Begonia loranthoides. The sequence continues at coordinate 10,441,988 of CM039475.1, forward strand.
ACAGCAATCATTATTTGTTTCCTTATTACAACCATGAAGATATTGCTAAGTTGATGGCCCAAGATGATTCCTCTTTTTATGGTAATAAAGAATATGGTGACACAAGATATGATTGGAGGTCAAATCCTTTTTAACCCCGAGAGGATGATGCACTACTAGTCCATTCCATTATTAATCAAGTTTCCAAGATTTGCATGAAGAGATTCAAGGTCAAGCATAGGTGGAAGTCAAAGGACAATTGTGGAATATTTGATAGACTTTCCAAAATTGTATTCTTTCTGACATTCAACAAGTGTTTGACTATTTTGGCATTCAAAACAATGTCATTTCAAACAAAGTGATTCATGAATATTGTAGCTGACGTCTTAAGTTTTCTATAGTGGTTTGGATCGTTAAATGTGGAGTCTGTTTGCTATGGCAAAAGCCCTCGGAACCAAGAGCAAAGATTAAGAAAAGTCCAAGTGTCCAAGCTTGGAGACCAAGAAATTCTCTACATGGAAATCATCTAAGTAGTCGAGCACCAACATGGATTAGCTGCCAAATACATCTAGACTTGGAGAAGAAGAAAGAAAGATATTAATTAAATATTCTTTTAGTTAATTAGCCTAGTTTTTATTAAGTAGAAAATCAAACAACTTATACTATGAGCCTATTAGGGTTATTGTTGCTTAATTAGTTTACTATTATTTTATAGCTTGTAATTGGCTATTTAAAGTCATCTTATATACATGTTTAAGGGAGTTGAATATGATAATAGAAAAGTTTTTGCTTGTTTTTTAAATTGGAGTGATTCTTTTTTCAAATCTTTGGTGTGTCACAACCAAAGTTTCCCTCATGTGCGTTATATCACAAAATTAAGGTTACTTGTAAGTTGGGTAGCCTTTCTTATTGGCATCTGCATTCTTGATCTTTAGACAAAGAAGGTGTGAAGTGGTGTCCAACTTTTCAAAGATGTTTCATCGACAAATCATCCATACGGGATTGTTCATCTCAATTATTTCTATTTCTGGCTACATAACTTCTATCAAGCATATTTCCTAATCCATGGTGGATACTTACATAATTCTTGAAGGATTCTTTTCTTATTTCATACAAGTTAGAGTGGTCCAAATTTCAGCTCAAAAGCTTATAAAACGAAAGGGTTACAATCTTCCAAAGTTAGACTTTCCAAAAGTGCGTTGCGAGCAAAATAAGGAAACTAGAGGACTGGTCGATTAACTCGACCGCCAACTCGACCAATTCCTTCATTCCGATTGCCATTGGCCATTTTGTTCGACCATCTCCTTGATCACCTTTCAAGAGTCGCCTCTTTCCTAATTTTCATTCGACGATACTTGACCGCTTCATCGACCACCGCGGCTGCAGATTGCTTCCTTAGATTGATTAACATACTTCAACACATATTTTCAGGTTATATTCTAATTCTCTTCTGCTGGTGCATCACTACCTTAATTTAAACCTACCCGAGCTACAACGGATGCTTGAACAGCCACAGTGGACGTCGGCAACAACCCGCTCGGCCAATGGCCAACAAACACGTTAACCCTTAAACTCACATTTGCATTCGCCACAGCAACCGTAGACGCCTACCCTTCCACGAAAGCTAGCGCATCCGCTGAAACTCCTGTAAGCTTATTGTCTGCAATGTGTACTATTCTATCACTAAAACTCATCCATAGACGCTAACATTCCCGCAAACCGCGAACTCATTAAACCTAACATTGACGTTTCTTACACATAAAACACTGCCACGGACGCAGTTGCAAAAATAGGCTATAATCTAAAACAACGACGTTTCTAACTTACTTAACGCTCTCAAATGGAATCTCTCCCTTCCACAAAAGAATCTTTTCCTAATCCAACAACTCATATTTCTCCCACTAAACTAGATCTAACAGCCCAACATTCTTTCGCACTCAAATGGTATCCAACACTCCCGTGGAAGAATCTTTCCTAAATCTAATGGTCCATGCGCCTCCTGCTAATCTAATCATACAGTTCAGAACTCTCCCGCACTCAAAACGAATCACACTCCCATAGAAGCATCTTTTTCTTAAATCCAATAATCTACATTCCTTTCGCTAAACAGATCCAATAATCCAACTTCCTCCTACATCAGACACTTATGCAGAGCATATTTCTCAATCTTAAACAATCTCAATTGTTCCTAAATCTCATCCAATGGCTCCTAATGCATTCGGTCTTCTTGCACAATATTTTCCTAAAATTCCAAAATTAAATTATTAAACTATTAATTAAATCTTTTCATTAACCACATTATTTCTTTACTAATTCTATTATATTTGTTTTTTTTAATTTCTCAATAATTCATATTTTATTTTATTACCTATAAATAAAATTATTTACTTTAACTTTCTTTATTGCAATAATTATTTAATAATTTTAAATGCTTCATTAAAATTCTCTAATTAATCTATTAAATTATAAATTGTCATATTTACGTAATTAAAACTATTCATGAAAATTTCAATTGTTACACCATCAGTCTGTTAAACAACTCTGGCTTGTTTTAGTGCACGAAGCCTTGGAAATCAGATCCCTTGCAAAGCTTAGTATATGTCCAAGTTCTCTGCATAAATTACACAACTTTTTTTCCAAATTTTAGGAACAGTCCAGGCATTATGGGTAATTCAGTCTAGGGGAGAAGTGACACCATTACATCCACCTCATGCAGGATAGTTAACTCGAAACCCCGCTCACAACGACTATTTACTTATACTATGTTTGTCTTTTAGTCTTTCATTCTCTCTTATCTTTCTTGATAAAAACGGTTTTCATGATGCATGAAACATACATGTAACACCTGATAACAGTCTAACATGCATGAACATAGCAATAACAGTGAACAAATCCTTGAACATCATTTTATCAGAAACAGTAAACATCAAGCAATAAGCATATCCTCAATCAACATAATAACTAGTAACACCAAAACATAGCATCTTTATGTTGTAGGGTAGAGGTCAAACACAAGCAACATCACTTACCTAAAATCCTTAGTGGATTCTATAACTATCCAACATATTTGATTTCCTTAAAATCAAAAAGAGAATCATATTAATAAAAGGAAAAGGATAAAACTTTAATAATTATTCGCTGTTTCAGAGATTCAAAAATAGTTCATAATACCACCGTCCATTATCAATATTCATCTAATTTTTTGTAACCTTAGCCATAGGAGACCTACCTTCATAAAGCTTGAGAGAAATTTCACCTGAGAGCTACAGAGAATTCTCTTCGTCTTTGTAGTTTTAGAGTCATTAAGGTTTCAAACCCTAACATTATTATTTATAGACAATCAAACAGAGGATCCCGTGCAAGAAAATATCATGGAAATCGAATCCTAACTTCATCATTTCCTAATATGCTCAAAAATTGGATCGCAACTCATGAATTATGTGGAGAAAAACTCATTTAAATCTATATGCAGCAGTCGTAGATGTGTAAGCAACTGCAACAGACGTTTGCTTTGTCTATTTTGTCTAATGGTAATCTGCCACGTTAGCCTTTATACTTATATTTACTGTTGTTAATGTTACCGTGGTCACAAATCCTTCCTTGGAAGTCAACTCTTCCATAGATACTACGTACCTTTCCTCACTTCAACAACGACATTTCACTCTATCTTTTATCTTCTACAAACATCTCCCTTTTCTGCAAAAACGTAGCTTCTGCACCTTCACTATTCACCATGGATTCTCCACACGAAATGTTAATGTTCATCCTCTAACTTATTCACAGCATATATGTTTCCATTCGCGGACACTTGTTTTTCCAAATATGATATCGTCCTCCTAGACAACAGAAGTCTCTTCATCCGCGGATGCGTTTCCTTTCGCAATGACACTATTCACTACAGACGTTTATTTACTCTAAATGATGATATTTACTTTTATTTTACTTAACTCTTTTCATGCAACATCCTTCTTTTCCACACAAAATCTTTCCTTTCTATAAAAGCATCTTTCCTTAATTCAAATGGTTCATGTTTTATCCTTTAATTCAATCTAACGATCATTCTTTCTCCCACGTCCTCACTGCATCTTTCCTTTTTGCAGAAGCATCTTTTCTTTCTACAGATCTTTTAGCTAAATGACAGCATTTATTTAGTTATTACTCTATTCGACATCTTTCATTTGCATACAGAATCTTCCCTTTCTGCAGAAACATCTTTCCTTCAATCCAATGATTCTCATCTTGTCCATCCATTTAATCCAAGGATCTAGCCTTCATCCAATCCCTTTCAAAGAAATCTTTCTACAGAAACTTCCTGATTTTATAATATAGATACATATTTTAATAAAATCATTTGCCCAGTGTAACCTTCTTCACAATTACAATATTTTCAAATAAAATTCATAACTCATAAAAATTCCAAAAATTGTTACACTATTTATTCTATGAAATTCCAAAATGTCACATTACCTCATAAACTATTTATGTAAATTATTTGGGTGTTACATTCCTCCTCCGTTAGTTAAACTTTGTCTCCAAAATTTGTATTACAAAATAGTTCTAGGTATCTATCTTTCATATATTGTTTCCTTTCGCACGTTGCCTTTTCCGATGTATAGTTTTGCCATAACACCTTTACCAATGCAATTTACTTGTGTCGAAGTTCCTTGATCTTAAAATCCAATATCTGAATTGGTTTCTTCTCGTAGATCAATGTTTGTTGAATTTTGACATCTTCGTGTAACACCACATGAGAGGGGTCATGAACACATTTTTAGCATCGACATGTAAAAAACGTTGTGAACTCTTTCCATTGACAATGGTAACTCCAACTTGTAGGTCGTCTTTCCTATTTTCTCCACAATATGAAAAGGTCCAATGTACCTTGGACTAAGCTTCCCTTTTTTACCAAATCTCATGACTCCCATGAAAGGTGAAATTTTAAAAAATATCACATAGCCTGTCTCGAAATCCAAATCTCTTCATCTTTGATTTACATAACTCTTTTGACGATTTGAGCAATTAGCATTCTTTGTTTAATAAGGGTCAATGTATCGGTCATCTGCTGAATAATTTTGATAACCTATCCGCTATCACCCATATTGCATCATGACCCCTCACTATTTTTGGTAAGCTGACAACGAAGTCCATTATAAAATGATCTCACTTCCGCTCTGGTATTGGCAAAGACTGTAATGTTCTAGTCAGCCTCTAATGTTATGCTTTTACTTGTTGGCAAACTAAACATAATTCTAAATACTTTGCAACGTCTTCCTTAAGATTAGGCCACCAATAATGTTACTTTAAGTATCTTTACATCTTGGTGCTCCCAAGGTGAACAAAAAATGTAGAGGAGTGAGCTTCTGCCAAGATTTCTCATCATAATTTCTTATCCTTAAGAACATACTATATGCCCTTAAATTTTATGATCCCTTCTTTGGAAATAGAAAAAAATGATTGGTCCAAAAATTTTCTGATTCAATTTCAAGTTCACTTGAAATCGCCTACTTTTGCCTCTTTAATTTTCTCCACAATAGTAGACATTAACGTCATACTTGAAAGTGTAGAAATCAATACCATATGCCCTTAAATTTTATGATGCCTTCTTTGGAAATAAAAAAATCTAATTGGTCCAAAAAAAAATTATTTGATTTAAGGTTCATGCACTTAGAATCGCTTGCTTGTGCCTCTCCAATTTTCTCCAAAATAGTAGGCATTAACTTTATTACTGAAAGTGTAAAAGCCAATTGTGATGTAATTATCTCCAATACAAATTTTTGAATTTTAGACTGAAGAGTTGAAGTTATTTTCTACATTAAAAAGTGTAGTGCAACTACTTTTCTATGTAATACGTCAGCTACCACATATGCTTTTCCAAGGTGGTACTTAATCTCACAGTTATAATCCTTAATGAATTTCAATCATCGTCTTTGTCTCATGTTCAGCTTCTTCTGACTGAAAATATACTTTAAAGTCTTGTGGTTCATAAAAATTTTTCATTGAAGACCATACATATAATGTCTTTATATTTTAAGTACAAGCACTACAGCTGCTAATTTCAAATCATGAGTTTGGTAGTTACGTTCATACTCCTTTAGAAGTAGACAATTACTTTACCCTCCTACATATGCACACAGCCCAATCCATTCTTTGAGACATCGCAACAAATACTAAACTTATGCCTTTCTGATGAGAAAGCTAAGATTGGAGCCGTAGTTAATTTCTATTTCAATTTTTGGAAACTTTTTTCACATTCATTTGACCACCAAAATCGGGCTTTCTTTCTAGTTAAACCAATCGATGGCAAGGCAATTTTGAAAAGCCTTCTATAAATCTTCTATAATATCCTGCTTAACCAAGAAAATTTTGTATTTCAACGATACTTTTCTATTGTGGCCAATCCAAAACCACTTGAATCTTAGTTGGGTCAAAAGCTACACCATTTTTAGAAATGACATGGCCCAAGAAGTTAACCTTTTCCAACCAAAATTCACACTAAAAGAATTTTAATTATAGTCGATGCGCCTTTAAGATTGATAATGTGATCTCTAGATGCTCTATATGTTCTTCTCTTGAACGAGAGCAGAGCAATATGTCGTCAATGGATACAATTATAAACTTGTCTAGGAATCCCTTGAAGACGCGGTTCATCAAACCCATAAATGTTGCAAGCACATTGGTTAAACCAAAGGACATAACCATAAACTCATAGTGTCTGTATCTAGTGCAAAATGCAGTCTTGGGAATATTATTAGATTTGACCTTTAGTTGATAATATATTGATCATAGATCTATCTTTCAAAATACACATGCACTATGGAGTTGATCAAATAAATTGTCAATCCTTGACAAATAATACTTATTATTCACTGTTACTTTGTTCAGCTCTCTGTAGTCGATACACATTCTCATTCAATCAGCATTCTTCTTAAAGAATAGAACGGGGGCAACCCATAGGGAAAAGCTAGGGTGTATAATGGGCCTTATCTAATAATTCCTCGAGTTGAGATTTCAACTCCTTAAATTCAGCAGGCACCATTCAGTATGGGTTCTTTGATATAAGTTCTATGTCAGTGTACACATCAATTACAAATTCAATTTTCTAGTTTAGTGGCAATCTAGGCAAACCATCCAAGAAGACTTTGGGAAATATTTTTACAATAGGAATACCACTAGGCTTTATGTCCTACACCACACGTGTATCCCTTCTACTAGCCAAGAAACCTATGTTTCCACTTTTCAACAATTATTGTGCTTTGATTGCATAAATAATTGGAAGTTGGTTCTTATATGCTGTTCCATGGAATATAAATTTGTCATCATGAGTAGGTTGGAAACAAACTATTCTTTTTCTACAATTGATGGTTGTGAAGTGTTGAAACAGTCAATCCATATCGAGAAAAACCTCATACCCTTTCGTATTGATCACAATAAAATTGACATATAGAAGCTGGTCATTCACACTAATATTACACTCCTTTAGAATATTCATTGCATATCAACATTCTCGTAATGGTAAATTTACTCTATAGACATACTCAAATAATTTAGTTAGGCAATTCAATTTAGAGTAAAATGTCAATGTCATAAATATGTGCATTACCAGAATCAATCAAAGTATAACAAGCAATGTCATTAATAAATATGGCACCTGTCACGACAACAGGCTGCTCATTACCATCATCTTTAATAAGAAAGAAAGCTCTTAGGGCTACTTTCTTCTATTCTTCGACAAGAGTTGGATAGTCTTTGGCTATGTGACCCACCGTTACACACTTGTAGCATTGACCAATTTCTGCTTTACATTCTCCTTAATGGTTCTTCTTGCATTTGGGGCATTGATCAGCTTGAGGCATTGTAGCACCATCCTTGTTCACCATTGGTCCTCCTTGATCACGCTTCCTTTTTCCTTGTTGCTCACCATCATTGAAGGGCCTCTTCAATCCCTTGTTCTATTGAGACTGATTTTCCCCAAAGAATTTTCTTCTTGCCTCTAGTTGTTTGGTTACCATGGATTCAGCTTCTTCTACTTCCAACACTTTAGACACAATTTGGGAATAAGGCACTCCATGGGTGCCATAAATATTACGCCTCTGTATACCTTCACTTTTAAGTCTTGTACAAACTAATATACCTGGAGTCCCATTTGTAGCCACTAAGTGGGTTACAAAGTGTGACAATGCTTCAAATTTTTATACATATTCTGTAATATATCCTATCTAGCAAAGTTGAGTAAACTCCACCAACTTCCATGTTCTTGCCGCATGACTGAAGTAATTATCATAGAATATCTCTTTGAATTTCACCCACGTCATTTTTTTCACATCGTGGCTAGTTTTAATTGAGTCCCACCAAAACCTCGTATCTTGAATCAGTAAACAAGCAACACATGGAACTCTTTTTCCTTCCTCTATCTTTGCATATTCAAACATGTCCTCCAATGCTCGGATCCATTCTTCCACTTTAGTAGGAGCAAACGAATTTCCATCAAAGCTTCAAGGGTTTCAACTGACAAAAGCTTTCCCATCCAGCATCCATATAAGTAGTTGCTCACGCTCTTCCTTGTTCTTCCCTTTCAGCTATTCACTCCAGGTAGTCGAACTGTCGGTCTACAAACTCAGACAATCGTCTGATAGCTTCATCTCTAGAGTCCATATCCCTTCGGGCTTCTCTTACCATACCATATGTTAGAGAATCCTAATGCAATTAATTAAGAAAATGAGTTAATAATAAATCCTATAATTAAATTTAACATACTTACAGTTGAGTAAGCATTCTCATGTTGAAACTTGCATTGTCAAGCAGTCTACAAAAACGACTTTAATCTAGGTGCTTTGATACCAATTGTAACACCCCGATATGTAAAACCCTTTTTCATGTCCCTTTTTTAATACATCATATATTAATTCATGAAAATCATATCTTTAAATGATATAACAGAAGTCTTAAAAAAATAATCTCATTTAAAATCCAAACATAATAAAATCCAACACAAAATAAATGAAAATATTCGCAAATACTTTAACTTAAAACCTAAACATATTAAAGTAAATAATTAAAATAAAAAAGGTTCTTCTTTTCAATTCACTTTCCTTATATATTCACCTACGGGTCAATTTGACTTCAATAACATCTTAGCTTTACCCATGAGAAATCATCTTCAATCACAACTTTCATTCATTTGTTTCATCATGTGCATCATCAATAAATTTTTTATCATTATCTACATCACAAAATTCACCTATGAACCTAATACTCAGTAAAAAAATGTATAGACATGAAATGTATATGAGATACAATTTGTAGAGATCGTGTCTTTTTCAGTCAATGTTCTTTTCTTTCTTTCATTTAACAGTCCTATCATTATGGATATTATGGATACTTTAGTCTAAGGCAAAAAGTAATAGCATTAGATCCACCTCATGCACGATTGCCAACTCGTAACCCTGCCCACAACGGCTATATACGTATATTTCATCTATCTTTCAGTCTTTCATTCTTTCTTATCTTTCTTCATAAAATCATTTTTCATAATACATGAAACATATAGGTAACACCTAATAACAGTCTAACATGCATGAATATAGCAATAATAGTGAATAAATCCTCGAACATCATCTTAGTAGAAACAGTAAACATCAAGCAATAAACATATCCTCAATCAACATAATAACTACTTGTAATATCCCAAAATTTATCATGCAAAGCATTATAAGAGTAAGCCTAAGTAATGAGTAACTAGGAAGGGGAAAAGGAATGATAATTGAGAGTAAGGATTTATTTTAAGGATAAAAAAGTAAGAAATAAAATAGGTAGAAATTAAAGAGTATAAAGTAAAGTATAACACAAGAAATGGAGAAGGATGACCAAAACTGTGAAGAAATAAAATTTGTGCGAAGTACTGATCGACCAAAATTGGGGTGGTCGATCAGTTTACAAGTTTTGAGGAGAGTGGGGTATCAGCTTCAAGACATAGTGCAAGTCTTAAGTGTTGAGGTCGATTAATGAATGACCGGTTTTAGCTATGAGTAACTCTCAAATGTGATACCGGCTGATCAAAATTCATTGTGGTCGTTCAATCTTACAGACAGATTGTAAATATTGTGGGCAGCGGTCGATTAGCTAAAGGAGATGATCGACCGGTTTTAAATAGATTGCAAACATATTGTAAAAGTCATGAGAAGTGGTAGATTAGCTGAAGAAGGTGATCGACCATTTCTAAACAGATTACTGAGTTAGCTAAGTTCGGTCGATCAGCTGAAAAGGGAGTGGTCGATCATGGTCTATACAGATTGTAAAGTCCAAAATATGCAATCGCTCGGTGAATGACCAGTTTTTGATGAAAGGCTGCTCTCGGGCTAAAGGGCGGTCAATCAATGAGAAATGGCGGTCGAATGACTTCAAGACATATTAGTAGTAAGTCTGCCAAAGAAGAATTAGCAGTCGATCAATGGATTTGTGATCGAGCAGAAGGGCAAGATTTTGTCTAAAATTAGGAATAGTGTCAAGTTTTTATTGAAGTTTAAGGGATTAGTTGTAACAACTCGATCCTAATTTTTTCGCAAAACAATGTAATCAAACTCTGGTAGTAAAAATTGGCGTAATATATAGGTACATCGTCCCTATACGTGTTGAGTCGTGACTCGTTATTTTGTGGAAAATTTGATTCGGATAAAAACTTAGTCAAAAATGCAAAGGAAATGGACTTGCAGCCTGTTCGGACGCCTGAGGACGACGTTGCAGATGTGAAGTGTCATCCGTAACACACCTAGAATGTTGCCCCGACTTGGGACGACTTTGAGGACGAGATGACGCATCCAAACTTCGGCGCGACATGGACTTTCAGGCAACCTTGCAGATGATGCGGACGAGGAAGAATGCGGCCACATCAAATCTGTTTAAGTCTGGAGACTTTCGGACGAGTCTGGACGCCGACAGACGAGAAAGGACCTTGTCCGATTTTCCATTGTCCAATTTTTTGGACACATTCGGACTATGCATACAGACGTCGTGCGGATGCCAAATGGTGTCCGAATGGTTATCTGGATAGTACGGACGAGAGGGGGATGCCGTTTCTCGTCCGAAACAACAAATTTGCCTAAGGAAATTAGCCTTGTGGACCAGCTGCAGACGAGATCAAGTCATCCACACTTGTCCGAATCGTCCCAGTTTAGCGACAGAATAAATTAAAAACCAGAAAGAAAATGACGGGGACCCAATCAAAACGTAGCTCAACGCCTCTCACTCCCACGATCCCGACCAGTCAGAAGGTGTCGCCCGCATACTCCTGCTAGGTGTACGTTTGGTCCCCTGGGTGAGCCCTATTTCTCCTGCCTTCATCTCCTTCTTCTTCATTTTTTTTGGTTTGCTGGGAGGGATTGGTGACTGCTGCATGGGGGGAGTCGCCTGAGGAGCTACTGTCCGAGTAAAAGTGTGTGTGTGTGAACGTAGTGATTGTTGTTCTTGATTTAAACTCTGTAAATTTCTTGTATGTCTTAACTCTGTAGTTCCTTTAGCTGCTCTATTTGGTTGTTACATTTCTGCTTCATTCTGCTATGATATTCATACTTGTTCTGCTGCCATATTTCGTCACTTATTTACATTCTCTGGATGATTATATTCCTCTAGATGTTGTGTTAAAATGATGCCAAGATCATAGAGTAGAAAGATGAGTCTGTGAAGTAATGATGGCTGTCAAGGAGAAATGAGATAGACTTTCTATTACATTTTGAATATGCGTACTTTTCTGTCATTCCTTATATATATTCTTGCTGTGAATATTAAACCCGCAAATCGCAATACCTTGCTGTGATTTTTACTGCAACTATATTCCAATCATGTGATTTAAATTTCGAAGCATCGTCTAATATCTATGTAAGCACCCTATTATTATGAAACATTAGTTGTAGTTTCATTTCCCATGCACTACACCTATGCTTTTAGCACATTTTGTAGTTCCATTTTGTTGTATTATGCTGTTGTTATACATGTTGTACAAAAGCATGTTTAAATGATGGATTCTGCTGTCGTTTAAAAGTACGCTAAGATGTTCGTTTCTGTACTGCACGTAGTTCTTCACTACTGTTTATAGTTTTGGGATAAGCATGTTTCCATTGCTCTGTTTCGATACTTTCGTTGCTACAAATAACCATTTAAGATACACATTTCGTTGTTCGGTCTTTATCATTTCACTGCTATTCTAGTCATTAATAAGCATGTTTATCTCTGCTCTGTTCGGATATTATTATTATTGTTGTTTATAGTCGTTTAACAAGCATGTTCTTGCTGTTTTGTTTCTGTTAATTCCTATTGTGATCATTATCATTCAAGAAACATGTTTTAGCCGTCCTATTTAATATATTGTTGTAGATCTAATTGTTAAAAAACATGTTTCATCGTTCATTTCGATTATTCTTCGCTGTTAATATTTAGCGTTAAAAAGCATGCTTCGTGGTTTCGTTTGATAATATTCGATGATGTTTTGCTTTAGGTTTACAAGCATGATTGTTGTTCTAATTCGGCATTTAATCATTATTCTATGTTATCGTTACTTTTCTTATATTAAAGCATGATCTGCTTCTTGTTTTATTGGGTGATTATTAGCATGTTTAACTTCCTCCTATTAGTTATGCATTGTTATTACCTTTGATTTGTGTATAAGTCTATTCTGTTACTTGTGTTACACGTTATGTATTGTAAATTCCTCTAAAGCGTTGTTATTTAATTTAGAAGTGCTATGTTGTATTCACGCTAATAGAAACCAAATAGGTGGTACCCCCTCGGGGTGGTACCTACATGCACGAGTGAAGAAAGACACTAAGAACAAGAATGTTTTAGGATGGGTGGGACACACCCATCACTAAAAGAAACCCTCCGGCAGGATGCGCAAGAAGGGCAGAAACCCTGAAAGCGGGATACGCCAGAAGGGAAGGAACCCTGAAGGTGGGATACGCCGGAAAGGGGACGCATAGAGAGTTGGGGTAGATGGATAGTCTGGATCTAGCCTAGCAGATGGGATACACCCTCACCAAGTCAAGAAAGGGACTAGTATGCACATAGGAGGTTAGAAGCCGATCAAACTAGGCCATCTCAAAGGAAAACCTTCAATCTCCAGCTCGAAGTACGAGTAAAGAACCAAGAATCCAAAGAACGTAATAAAAGAATTGGTTTGGGTGGCCCCCATTCCAAGAAGAATTAAAGAGAAAAATGTATATATTGTTTTCCCCCTTCACCTTACTGGGCGAAAGCTCACGTCTTTACTTGTGGTGTAGGAAATAAAGTGATTATGCCAGGAGCTCTAGAGGAGGCCATTCTGGTGGAGCCTGCGGTAGGTCGGGATGAGACGCCAGCAGAGTAGTAGTACGGCTGCAAGGAAGTAAAGAAAACAAAAAGAAATTTTGTAAGGGCTAACGTCGAGTTATTTTCTTTTACGAACGTTAATTACCCTTTTACCCCTAATTGGATATTTAGTCGGCATATTATGTAGACCTTATGTGGAAACTCAAACCTTGGGTTTTAAAGTAATGCCTAAGAAAATGTTTTCAATTTCATTTTTCCGCTGGATTGTTAATCATAGTTTCTCGTTTTTTATAAATTGAATCTCTTGTTTAGTTACGTTTCCGCAACTTTTAAGAACAAAATTTTATTGCTTCCGCAAACCGTAAATAGTAATTCTTCACTATTAAAGGAATGATAAAATGAGTCTTTGGTAACGAATGAATTTTTGCACTCTGATAATTCTTTTATGAAAAGATTTGTTTTTAAAGAAAGCTTTGGCTCCGAAACTTGTTGCTTTAGAAATTAATAATGTATTTTAAAATGGCTAAGAAATCTGGGTCTTTACATTAGTCATCACGGTGAAACTAAGGAGGCTTGGCACTTCACCTCCAGCTTGTGATTAGCTGGTATTTGAGGAGGAGTTCCTCTGAAGAGAAAAGAGAAATCATGAAGAAACAAAAAAAAGGGAGAATTGTGAAGAAGAGGTAGAGAAACAAAGCAGAAAAGGGAAAGGCTTGTGAAGAATGGGAAGAATTCTTTAGGTGTTCTCCTACCTTAGTCTATTCAAAGGTAAGAATAATATTCCCTCTCTATATTATGAGAAACCTATGTTTGAGTTTGTTGATGAAAATTGATGAAAAGCATAAAGATGGTAGAATCATATAGTTGTGGTGTTTTGAAATTCTTGATAACCTTATTAACTTGGTAACTCAAAGAAGGAAAGTTGTGGTGATGCATATTTTGAAGGAAACCGTGGATGTTAGAATTGTTGAGTTTAATGGATTATGTTGTAAAATATGCTTAAATATGATAAAGAAGAGTAATCATACTTGAATATGAGCATTGGGTGTAGTAGTATCTAAGTTAAGGATTTAAAATGATTAAACTCATATTTTCTGTTTTGTAAAGGAATGATAATATGAGTATCAATGTGTTTTGTTTAAGAATCAAAGATCAATGGCAAAACGTCAAAGCAATAAAGTAAACAATGAATTTAAGTTGCCCTTTTGGCCTACATCACAAGAATTTAGGAAATTATTTAATATGTTGTGTATTTATGAGGATATTATTATGATATGATGTGATTTGCTCACATGTGACTAGTTATAGGAAATATATGAGGTTAGTATTGATGCGATTAAAGAAAAAAATGTTGATTATTGTTTGATAGATTGGTTGTTTGATAAACTGTTGATCATATGCTAATAGTTGAATTGAATGCAAACATGTCATGCATCATGGTTTTAGTAAGATACGATAATGTTGGCATGTATATGCATTGCATTGTAAATGAAATGGACTGAATAAACGTAAATAGGCATTTGGGGGTTAGAGAGATTAGCAACAGTCCTGTTTGGGATGGATGTATTTCATCTATCGTCAAGATGGTTCAGCCCAACATGGACCATAGGATGTATCTTTTCTCTCAAATTGATAATCTCCAATGTGTGGACAACTAAGTGGAACTAAATTGAAGGACAGAAAAGATAAGTTCTTTTCTAATATGAACGACATGAGCATTGAACCAGCATATGCATATCATGTTCACAGTTATTGTTTTTAGATATTCATTCTTACTAAGCATTAAGCTCAAAATTTATGACTTGTGAAGTAGGTAACGACACTAGTGGAAAATGAAGAGGAGCAGTTGATGGGGGGTTTTCATGGCGAGATATTGTGCTAGCTAAACTAAGCAGGAACAGTTTAAAGAAAGGAAATTGTTTTATATGTATACTATTAATGGTTAAAGAAAAGAATTTCATTGTAGTACATTTCAAATTGTTTTAAAATGATTTTTCAAAGGTCTTTTGTTGTACGCTTTGTTTTAAAGGATTGTAAAGGAAAATGAAAAAGTGGTCACTACACTAGTAATCCAAGGGTCTAGCCTTCGTCTGATCCCTTTCATGGAAATCCTTTCGTGGCAGCTTCTTGAGTTCATTATTTAGTTACATATTTTCATAAAATCCTTTGCCTTTTTTCGCAATTACAATATGTTAAAATAAAAATCAAAACTCATAAAATTCCAAAAATTGTGACACAATTTATTCTATTAAATTCCAAAATGTGACATTACACTCCTAAACTATTTAAGCAACTTATCCAAGTTTACAATGTGGATGTCCAAGGATGGTACTCGGGCATTAGAGGATGGCACTCAGACATCCGAGGATGGCACTTAGATGCCTAATGATATCACATAGATGTTCAAGGATCAGCTTTGGATGTCCTCCAATGCTAAAGGACATCTAAGAATCAGCCTTGAACATCCTCTAATGTTGAGGGACGTCTAAGGATTAGCCTTGGACATCTTCCAACATCTAGGGACGTTGAAAGATCAGCCTTGGATGTCCTCCACCTCCGAGGGGCGTCCATTTATGACTTGATCTAACATTGTTCTTTGATTAATTATTATAGATTATTCAATAAAATAAAACCCCTCTATGGAGTGAGTGTCCGATAAAAGTTTGGTTTTTGAAAAATGTAAAGCGGGCATGTGTGTAATTGTGCGAATGTTCGCATTTGAAAGTCCTCGAGAGTAGACGACCAGAAGGCAAAACATGCAACCTAGACTGGGCAACTGATCCAAAGAAAAATCATAATATAAATGCCTCAAGTAGTATTGCAGTCGACCAGGCATTTAGATAGCAATCATCCACAACGGATGTGTAGATTTTTTCCAAGTGGATGTATCATGTCTGTGGATAGGTTGGCGTCTACAGTGGATATCAGATATTAGATTTTCTTTGAAAAATAATTATGCAAATGACCAAAACCAAGAGCAGGCTTCCGGGAAGTCGAAAAGTCATCTTTAAGTAGATAATTAGTTGTCATGTTTTAAGGGTCATATTAAGTGGGAATCATGCTAACTAAGTAGAGAGATTGTTGATGGTTGTGACACCTCAACATCAAGTGATAAGACATCACTTTCATGGGTTGACACATCTAAGAAGTGTCACGATATTATGCTTAGAAACTCCAGCTGAGATATCCATTTTTGAAGATTAAGAAACTCACAAAGTGTTACGGCTCTCTCTCTTTACTTTCTAAAGGTTTTTCAATTCAATAAAATATTTGATTAGGTTGTTATAACTATGCTAAAACAACAAGGTAAGAAATGTTTGTATATGTTTTGTCTTCATGCCTATATCACAAGAATTAGGTTATTGATGAATTGAGGTTATGCTGTTTGTTTTAAATATTAAACTTTGTAGATGATGGTAATTATTGAATTGAAGATACACTGATTGTTTTATTTACTATCTACAATTACTTAATGAATACATTGACTTGAGGATATGTTGTATTGATGTTAAATGATAGGTTAAATTATATGTATTCATGTTCATGCATCATGGTTTTAAAGAAAAAATTCAAAAATATTTTCTCATGTGATATTTTTCATGTAAGAAAGATAAAGAACAATATGAAAATATGTAAGAAGTTTTAGTGATACCGCCATCATTGTAGCTTTGACAACTTCAGTCATGGATGTAGGTTTGGGCGAGTTATGATCCCTAATGATTTTTACTTAGCTTTGATGGTGTATCCCAATGTCAAAACCAAAAGCTTTAGTGGACATGTTCCCCAATGATGAGACTAAAATGTGAAACGAAAAAGAAAAAAAAAAGGAAGGAAAGAAAGAGAGAAAGTACTGCATGTTTTTATAAAAGTGCATATCAAGTTCATATTGTAAATACATTCCTTACTTAACATTAGACTCACAATTTCCTTCTTATGATGAAGGTAATCATTTTACTATCATCAATCTTAGAGGAAGAAAGGAGCAGTTAATGAAGGATCCCTATGATTAGGATGTTGTGTTCGAAGGGCGATTTGGGAAATGAAAAGAAAATTATTTTATTTATAAATTGTACTTTGTAAATGTAAAATATGAAAAGTTTAAATAAGAAAATTTACTAGCTACTTATTAATTGCTATTTCCAAACGATTTTAGAAAGAAAAGTCTTCTACTATGCTTGATAGAGCAAGCATCAAGCCCCACCAAAATAATCATGCATAATAAAACAAACGTTCTTATACAACTCATAACATAAACAGTCATTAGAAAGGCAATGCACCATACTTTTTGTCAGTCAGAAACAAATCTCTATCCCCTGCTCGAAGCACTGTCTATATCCATAAGCAACAATTGTAAAACTGGGACCAAGAGTCTCTGTATTCTACTTCAACCATTACTATAGCAAGTGGATAAATTTTATCATTGTTGTAAATGCTAACAGCTTTAAACAACTAGCCTAGACATGAGCCCTTCAAGTGACAGTCATCTAAGTAAATGAAAGGTCTATTACACTCTACCATATCTCTCTTGCACGTAGCCAAATACATGTACATTCTTTGAAATATTGGATAAGGCATAAAACCATTCTGATCCATACTAACAACCAATGTTGATGCGCCACGATCCCCGTTTAGCTTTTGAATTAATTTTATGTTATTTTATTTTATTTTATTTTAATTTGTAATAGTTTAAATGTTATGTTTAGGATTGTCTCAGCTAGAGTTGTTCTAGCAGTGTGTGTGTGTTTTTGTTTAAGGGGTTATTTTTATACTTTAGTCGTTAGGACTTAACCCTAATTAGTGATAGTATTTATATCTCACTTAGGACCTTTGTTAAAGGACTTTTGATAAATAAAAAAACCTAATGCCAGCGGCTGCTACTTCTCCTTGTGGAGTTTGCAAGAAACCACGTCTCTCTTAGATTGTTTGCAATCCAATTTGAGTGTGTATGTTTGGTTCTTTGTGAGAGTTAAGTTAAACATCATCTTTTGCTGCAGTTTTTCTCCTTTGTTCTTACAAAAAGAACCCAAGGTAAAATTGTTGAAACTCACGAAATTATCAAGTTAGAGCATCTCCTTGTTTCTCAAGGTCGCCAATGGAATTGGGAGTTCTATCTAGGAAACTTCCAAACCAGCTTGTTCATCTTTGGTTGAATTATCTTCCATTTCATCGCACCACCATTTCACCATCGCAACAGGGTTTGAGTTTGATTTGGGTTGTTGTTCCATGTCTTTCAGCCATCAGGCGAACAATGAAGAGTCTCCATGAACACTAAGAGAATTGTTGTCTACTACTGAAATGTGCATTGCACCTGATATCCAATCCTCGTATATAAGGTATTTTAAACTCCCTCGACACCTTTCTCTTCTGCTGAGAATCTTTTTAATCCGTAGACACTAAAGATTCTCATCCAACGCTCAATCTTTCATTTGCCAAATCCATCAAATGGTCATCTCGTTTCATTAAAGTCACATGTGTTGTGCACGTGACTTCTTTCTCGCCGCAGAAGTCTCTATTGTCGCGAATACCCAGACTACCATCACCAGTTGTCCACGTGTCTCAATCCTTTCTGCATACACTTTTTCAATCCTTCAATTCTTTCTGTGAAAACCTTCCTATCCACATAAATCCTTTCTTTCTTTGCTAGGAATTTCCTTTCTCATCTAACAGCTCTCCTTCCTCCCCTATTTTTATCTAACGGCCACCCTTCTTTCCGACAGAACACCATTCCCTCCGGATATCCAAATCTCTTATTTCTGGATATCAAATCTTTTTCATTAATCGACCACCCTACTTCGACCCAACTTCCTTCAACTCTGATTCTCATCTTCCCTCCCTATTCCATACTTATCATATTTATTATCCAAGTATTTAGCTTATAGCTGATTCTGCTTCTCTTCTATGTCCTTACCAGTAATCCCTCCATTTTCTATTGTTCATTCGGTTCAGTGCATCTAGGTATTTCTTCATTTAAAGATGAGTTATTCAAGAGCTTCCGTTTCCACACCAAATGTGTTGTCATGATTGGATCTCTAAATCTCTTCTTCATACGACCATAGTTACTTATATTGTTCATTTTCATCCCCTTCGTTCAATTTTTGGGCTTCATTTCTTGCCCTTCTAGTAAAACTCTGGGTAATGTTGACATTAAAATCCTTTCTAGTTGACTCAATGATAGAAGGAACATCCTACATGACTTGACTTTTGAATATATTCAAGTATTGGTTTGCCACCCATTTGGCAGAAGTATATCAATTTTCTATCTGTCGTGAACAAGTGTGAACCTTGTTATAGCTCTTTATTTGAAACGTAAGTTCACCATACGTTTTTTAAGCATCAATCCACCAATTGCATCCTTCCTAGTACACTGTCATCAACTGATGAGATTCACTTTTGACAAACTTTATCTCATATTTGTTCTTCAATGCATAATCCACAATTTCTTCTCTAACTGCATTCAACGAACTATACTTATTCTCCAAACAAATATTTGAGAATCATTCCAGTTGAGGTCTACTTATTTCTCCATCTTCAGAATCACATAATGAACGAAACTCATCATCTATATATGCCAAAATCAAATGCATCTCTATAATAGCTTCATGATCGAATGCTCGAAGCTGAACTTATGCAGTTAATGGGTTCTTGATTGTTAGTTTCTTCCATGTCTGAAAACCACAGCATTCACACACCAATTACATTACACAATAAGTTGCTACAAATAATTGTTAACAGAAATTACCTCTCTTCGACTCCATATGTGCAACACTCAAACACTTTGACTTCTGCTACTCCTTCACTCTTGGATGGTGTTCAAGGATTTAGGGTCACAGAGGATATAGGAATCGCACAGAAATTACCACTATTCGTCTGTTACTCTTTAAAGTCAATACGCGGAGGCCCGTTTGGACATCTACTTCTATGTAAAGGCGAAGACGTGGACGTTAATTATATAAGTACAATCATTCGCTTTTATGTAAAGAAATATCCATAGACGTCTATGGGTCTACGGGTTGGCGCAGACGTCTAGGAGACGTTTTTTCACAAAAAAATATGATTGCAAAGTTTACTTTTTTTCATTTTCTATAATTCATTATTAGCAAAATTAAATTAAAGTCTGATTTATTACACATATGTTAGAGTTTTTTATATTAAATACTCTATAAGTTTTGTATTTTTCAGGGTGTTGAAAAGTCAAATTATGAACAGGAATTTTGAATTCAAGTTGTTCTATTTCTAAAAATAATTTTAAAAAATATATTGTTTTAGTTTGTTTTTGTTGTGTGTCGTTGCTTATGTTTCGCTGTTCTTTTAAATTTAATGATTTAGATTAAGTCACATAGATTGTCTTCTTTATTAGTTTACTATATGGAAACCTTCACATTTATAATAATGGCTAAGATTAAACCAATAATAAATAATAAAAAATCAAGGAACTATATTTGCAATTACTTTTAACTTACCAAATAAAACACTATTATTTAAAAAATGTAAATCTTTCCCATAATTAGCTCCGAAGGAATTTAAAGCAATTATTCTTCTTACCTATCTTCTTTAAGCATATAAATAATAAGACTAGAAGAAGAATCTGAATTGTCCCTCATACTAGACTCATCACTCATCCATGAACCGAATCTCTCTCTCTCTCTCTCTTCTCTCTCTCTCACATTAGTAAATACTCTGTATCTTGTCGTTTACCCTATCTTACTTAGTCATTTATCCCCTCTCTCTCTCTCTCTCTCTCTCTCTCTCTCTCTCCATATATATATATATATATATAATGGCATCCATGATGGACTACATTAAATTAAATCGTCTAACTTATTAGTTTTGAAATCTACTTACATTTTTCCAGAAGAAACCTTATATTTTTTACATTATATCAGAATAACATATTTGATAGAGATGTATTCTCTCTCTCTCTCTCTCTATATATATATATATATATATATATATATATATAATGGCATCCATGATGGACTACATTAAATTAAATCGTCTATCTTATTAGTTTTGAAATCTACTTACATTTTTCCGGCAGAAACCTTATATTTTCTACATTATATCAGAATAACATATTTGATAGAGATGTATTCTCTCTCTCTCTCTCTCTATATATATATATATATATATATATATATATATAATGGCATCCATGATGGACTACATTAAATTAAATCATCTATCTTATTAGTTTTGAAATCTACTTACATTTTTCCAGTAGAAATCTTATATTTTCTACATTATATCAGAATAACATATTTGATAGAGGTGTATTCATAGCTGTCGCATGAGAATTCTTTACCTATTATTACTAAAATTAAGTCATGATTTTCAAATCTAATTACTTGGATTTAGCTAACTATGAACGAGTACAAAGATGAGTCATATTGTTGAAGTTCAACTATGGAAGTAAGATTTTGTTCTTTTCTTCACCAAAGCCGGGAACATATTCAGTCTTTAGGTGTAACACCCAGATTTTTCATTCGATGATGTTAGCTATGTAATGTAACAATTAAAATTTAATAGAAGTATTTTGTGTCACATTTGGGTAAATTCTACACTTAGAATATTTAAGATTTTATTATTAATTGTAATAAAGTAAATTAGTAATTGAGTAAGTAAAATAATAAATTTAAAAATCAGATTTTGACTAAGGAAAGGAAAAATCGGACTCGACAGCGTTTTGGAGAAAACGTCGTCGTACCGTGAAGGGTTTCATGCAGCGTGTGGAAGGGCAGATGAATTATCAGTCATTGGATCAAGTCTCAGACAGCTGTGATCAAACTAGATAGGAGTGAAAGTTTTCGTAGAAGTGGTGGGAGTTGAGGGAACGCAGAAGAAAATTGGACCGTTCGATTATATTTGACGAAGGAACGTGGAGCATTCGATCTAGAGAAATATGCTCCCGCAGAAGCAAAAGATTCCTTTCGGGAGTGTTTTCAACCATCGGATTAGAAAAGGAAAGTGGGTGAAGTGTCGACCGTTGGATGGTTCAAGTGGAGCGAGAATTTTAAGTTGAACGGCGTCGTTTTGGTTTGGAACACGTTTCCTCGATAGCATTTGTGTCTGCAGCAACGAAATTAAACGGATGGAATGACATCGTTTGAAAACAAAATTTAGTGGAGAAGTGGGATTTTGCGGCAGCATTGGCTTCCATGGAAGGGTTGGCAATCGCGAACTTAAGAGAATGGACTAACGTGGCTCGATGTCATTGCCTGAAACTGATATAGCGGACACCCCTGCGGCAGCTTAGGAGTCCGCAACTTGATGAAATAGATTTTTAAAAGAAGAATTTTTCCAGAATCCATGCCAGCTAAGTTTCTGTCTATTTGGACTTTTCGATCACGTTTGGATCACGGTTTTTGCAAGATTATTATCTTGCGTAACCCTACAATCGACCATCTATATATACTACATATTAGGTATGGGAGCCCTATTCTCCCCACGGCCGCTCAGACAAAGAAGAAAACTACGCTCTTCTCAGTCTTTTCTCTTCAAGCTTCTAGAGGTAAGTTTTACACTTGAGTGTTGGTAGAGATACAAGATGAAACTGAGAGATAATATTTCTATTGAGTGTTTATGTCTTTGGCCACTTTCATGTTTAACCCACTTTCTATTTTATTAACGTATAGGATGCTGCGGGTTTATCAAAGGAGATGAGGTTACAAATTCTGCTATGAAGGCGCAGGTAAGTGATGTTTTGAATGTGCTTGGTCTTTGGCCTACATCCCAAAGACGCTAGGATATGGTGTTTTAATGGTTATTCTATTTAGGATACTTGTTTATAGTTATGTCGAGGATATGATATATGTTGATTGTTTACTGTTTACTACTCATGTTTTGATGTTAATTGAAGATATGTTCATTGTTATGTTGATTGTTATGCTACCATAATGCCTAAGGGTTATTGATTGAGGGTTCATCTATTGCTTGATGTTACGGTCTATGTTATTGTTCATGATGCCTAAGGCCTATTGATTAAGGACTTGTTGGATGGGTTTGGAATATGATACTCTCGTTTTGAGACTCGAGAATATGTTATGTGATACTTGTAGATTACGTAAGGGATATTTGATTGTGTGTGGCATTTGGGCCTACATTACAAGGGATATTTACTGCTTCATATTTTTGGGTTGAGGATCTATTTACCTATTGGTTGGTGGTATTGTTTTCTTTTTACGGAGATTATTGTGTTGTTGGTCGTAATGACCTAGTTATGAGGATCTATTTACATGATACTTTGAGATGTTGAAATTCTGTTCACGGAAACTCCCCATTTTTGTGTGAATATAGTACATAGAGGTTTAAACTATTGTTTTCAGTTTATGATAATCTCATGATATTGAGGGTTTGTTTTGTAGCTGCTGTAGTTTATTATCTAGGTCATTAAATGCACGAGAGTAAATGTTAGGGTTTTAGTAGATACCATGTTCTTATGCTAACTGATTTCTTGTGAACCTATTATTGTCATATTCTCTGTTTGGATGAAATGTTATGTTTTGTTGCATGTAAATGATATGTTTCATGCATGAATTTTATGTAAGACAGATAACAAATCATAAAAAATGGACTGAATAAATGTAAAGGGTCATTCTGGGCGGGGTTCGAGATGGTTGTCCCACATGAAGTGGACCTAATTGTGTCATTCTCCCTTAAAATGATGTTTCAAATGATCGAACTGTAAAGTGAAAGAAAAAAAAAAGAAAATATTGTTGACTAAAAAGACATGGTTTTAAATGTTGCATCTCATAGTCATGTTACATGTTGCATTTCACAGTCACATTATATGTTACACATTTGATGTTATACATTTCTTGCTAAGTGTTAGACTCATAGGTGAACTTTATGATGTAGCTAATGATGGAGATTAAGGAACATGATGATAAAAGAAGTTGATAGCACAATTGAAAATGAATTCTCATGGAAGAAGTTTGAGCCTTGTCGAAGCGATGTTGACCCGTGGGTAAAAATTAAAGGAAAGATAGATTTTAATGACGTGTTTTAATTAAATACTTTTATTAAGAGTTATGTCTATTACTGTTTAGATTTAAATAGAAACATTTATAAAGGTTTTTAATTATTTTAAAGTTAGGGTTGCTGCATTTAATTCTAAATGAGTTTTCATAAAGACTTCCGCTGTATGGTTTTGAAGAGGTACAAAAAAACATTTAATAAGGCCGAGTTTTATTAAGCTCTGATTTCAAAGAGGTTTTTCATAAAGGCTTTTGTTGTACAATTTTCCAAAGAACCTAATTTTCTATTAACATATAGTTTTAAAAAATAAAAAAAAAATTTAATGCTGCAGGGCATTACACATTAGTATCATTGATTGTTATCGATGATCTTGATGTTTTAATTGAGATTCTTCTAGATACTTGATTTTATGATAAAAAAATATGTTAAAATTCCAGTAAACTTACAAGAACATGTTTTGTTTTATTTAAGAATGGTACTTGTTTTCCAATAAAATCTTTTGATAAACGTTTGTATATGAGCAAGATTTGATGATAACTTTTGTAGAGTTTTGCTCTTGCCAAAAAGATATTGTTCAATTTAAGTTAAAACATGAAAATTGTAAAAATTCATTCATTTGGTACGATATTATTTGTTTTAATTTGAAGTCTACACAATTTTATTATTAAGTTTTATCCTAAAACGTATTATACTATTTTTAAAATGAATCTTACTTATATGAATCATTCAATTCACCACACTCAAATGAAATAGGATTATGCACCTCCTACATGAGAGGTCTAATAAAAATAAATAAATAATAATATCATTATTAATATTATTATTTATTTCCTTTGTTAAGAGCCACACAATTTACCTTAATATTATAACATTATAGATCGAAACAACATAGGTCAACATAGGACTTACCTTAAAAACCATGTCTTGTTATTGTAGGAAGAGAACTCAACTTATTAATTATTTTTCTTTATATTTTCAAATGATATGAGATTGTATAACTCTATTGCTTATTAGTTAGGCTTGTGACCAGTTTTGTCCTCACAAGAAAGGTTGCCACAACTTAATTTTTCATTATAATTTTAGATTTATTATATGTTTTTGAAAAATATAAGAGAGATCAGCACTTTTAATATTAATTTTATATTGATGCCATAATTTTTTTTTCAGACCAATCTAGTATTAACTAATCTATGTGAACATGTTAAATTATATGGGTCTAATTTTATCTGAATGATTGTGGCCGTTGTTCATGATTAGGAAGCAAACCCCACAATTCGGTTTTTTAGCTACATTTCACCCCACAATTGAGTTTCATTTTTGATGTCAATGATAATTTCATCAGTGAATGATTTGTCTTTAAGAAATAGAAACCAATTTTCTAGTTTGATTTGTTGTTGTGTTGGGCATATCGTTGTTTTTAACAAAAGCCACGATGTTCAACATTTATCACATACGTGCATCTAGGGTTCGTTTTGTCTAAAATTTAATTTAATATAATTCAAAATTCATATGGCCTGAATTCAAATTTTAAATGCATCTACCCATTTTTTTTTTAAGAAATCATCGATTTATATGATCGACGCGAATCTACAAAATTATAAAAATAAAAGAAATACAGAAAAATAAATAATATAATATTAGAGGAAGACTTCATTCATTTCTTTAGTTTACTTGGCTCAAGATAATGTGATTAAGTTTAATATTATTTAATTATATGATTTATTTGATGGGGACCATTCATCCTTGTCTCCATTTAATTCAATAATTGACCAAATATTTAGTGAGAAAAGAATATTTAAGGCCTAAAAAATAAAATTATAAATAACTAATTTTAAAAACTTAAGCTTAACATGTGTCCAAATTTAATATATGCATCATATTGTACGTACGATGGAGAGGTAATGTTAAGTTTATTTTTTAATTTTACACTCTAATCTTATCTTTTAATGTAATGTTTACGTATCAATTATTAATTAATATAAATTATAAATAATTAAATAAAGATATTAATTACTGTTAATTAATAAATTACTTGTATGCAAGCGTAGAGTAAAAAATAATTATAATATTTCTATAGATGGAGTGACCAATCAATCTTAATAATTAAATAGAGTAAAATAAATCAATTATTATATTCCAATACATTTAATCCAATTAAATTAAATTTAGAAAGAAAAAGAAAAGAGTGGACCAATGGAATCTCTCTAATTTTGAGGGATTGCTTTTTCAGGATCCAATTCCTTCTCATCTTTCAATTTATTTATGATATCCTTTCTTCAACCCCACGTTGTGCTAATCAATCAATTATTCTATATTTGTTTAATCATAAAGAATTATTTTATGCATGATTTTTAATAAATAAATAATTAGTCTACATTTTTCCTGTTCTTGTACTTCTGATTACCAAGAACCAATTTTCAATTTCCAACTTATAAAATTAATTAATGTTTTTTTACAAAAATCATTAATTTTTTGCTTTTTTATCAGACGATTTGCAATAACAATATTTTAAAGTTTTTCTTCCAAAATATGAAATAATAAGTGTTTATTTTTTTAAAATAAAAATAACAAAAATTTTGAAAAAACGAGAACAAGATTTATTTTTCTTTCCCGAATTGGTAAAATTAAATTTGAAGATAGATCCACAATAAATAAAAAAAATTGGGCCGAGAATGCAACACCTTGACAACAAACAATTGGGTCAATCCAAACCCACTTTGGTTCACAAATATTATTGTGGTTATTCTTTTATTTTACTTCTTAATTCGAGTCTCCTAATGTGTTGACTACAATTAATTGGACTGAAGAAATCTTGATTTAGAACTTAGAAGGTTTGACATTTGAATGCAGCTGACTGTAATGCATTTGAAGAGTTGAGGTGTTTACCCAGTGAAGGAGAATGTAAGGGAAGCTCAACATATGAGGAGACCGATTAACTTTGGGCACAATTCATGGTTTAAGAGCTCCATGATTAGTATTTTGAACTAAATTTTATTCAATTATTTAAACATTTTCATGATAACATTAAGTACACCTTTTAGAAGAATTAAAATGTCTATAGTTTCACCACAAAGGAATAGTAAAACATAGACTAGGACTTAGGAGCCTCTCCTTCTAAGATGACCCATTAACAAGGCTCTTTCTCTCTCTCGATATCTATCTTCTTTCTCGCTCCTCCTCCTCTTAACTCCATTTTCATCATTAAGGCGGGTACATAGATTATTGAACCTCAACTCATTTGGCAAATTTTCAAACTGTATAATGTTGCTGAATTGTGTCAATATCGAGTCCTTTCAACTTCACGACCGATTCGACGTGGCCCTTCAACGTAAGAAGCTCCCGGAGCCTGAAACAATGAAAGTTTGCATCCTCAACCTCCAAATTCCATTATAAGTGCTCCAATTGCACAAAAAAAAAGAGAATAAACAATTTTAAATACAAGAAAAAACATCGAGAATAAAATACATACCTATAACAAGTCTTACTTGGAAGTTGAGATTCATAGGACTACACATCAGTTTGGTACGAATTTCAAGATGTGATCAACTTTTTTCTTACTCTAGAGCTAAATGATATCCTTACTGTAAAAGTAAACAATACTAAAAGATATATTTGATTCCAGAACGTATAGAGAGAAACTTTAAATCAAGTGTTTTCTTCTTGAAAATAGTTTTTTCAGTCTCTTACTTTCCTTGTATCTTCTTTCTTTCAATATAATTCTTTTCTTTTTCAAGAAAAAAAAAAGAACATATAGAGGGAAGGGCATCTTATTACCTTGCAACTTCGGCTCGTCTCTTGGCTTGCTCAGCGATCTCCGATAGCTCTCTATAACTGCTCTTTTCGGGGAAAATATTACTCGATTCTGGAGGTTGGAGTCCATGGAGAGTTCTTTGAGCCAGAGCCCATTGTGCTTCTCTTTCCTCCCTTCCATAATCCTTCTTGGTTGTGAAGGCTGTCTGTTGAAAGAGAGTAAAATCATTGAGAAAATATAGACTGCTATCCAAGTTCATAATATAAGAAAAAGTAGCCATTTTTTTTACCTTGTTCTCCAGCAAGTTAAGCCAAGCCTTTCCACTTGAGATATAGCGGATTGCAAACTTCATTATGTCGAGCGGGACATAAAATACTACACTGTATACCCAAATGACACCTGCCCATCCCCATCCACAACCCTTTATCCTAGCGAAACCCCAGTTGACGTAAATTGCTATGACAGTTGCGACCTAAAACCCCATAAAATCATTGGGATTATGGTGCATTTTGCAAATGAAAGAGTTAACTCAGAAAAACCAAACTCAAAGGATATGTGTAGCCCCCATGAAATAGCTACTTCCAAAGATTAAAAGTACACATTTTCAAATATTAGGTATGAAAAATATGAAATAATGATTTGTATTCTAAAATTTGGTTGAGAATCAGAAAACATTCAATATGTAAGCCTAGAGAAAACTTTAAGTGAGCTAAGACAAAAATTGGAGAAAATTTTGGAGAAAAAGTTGGAGAAAAATTTAGCGAAAAAGTTGCGGTGGAGTGTAATCAGAGGGATCATTGAGAATGCGGCAAATTCGTGACGGGAAATCAAATTTGTAACTTTTTGTTTTTAAAAGCCCAATCCTTAAATTAAACAATTAGTTCTTTCCTAAAAACATGTGACCACGTTTCAATAATTTTACCAAAAAATGATTTTCCATGTCCTTATCATGCATACCAAACATTCCATTAGTCTTACCAGTTGCGCAATCATAAAAGCACATATAAGCAGCATGCCTGGACGTTCGATATACAACCAGCTTCGTGATCTGGTCACAAATATCAGCGCTTGGCTGACAATACTCACTTGTAAGTATAGAGCAGCCATCATTTCTTCATCTCTCTTCCTAATAGACCTTACACCAAATTTTTCCTACGAATAGAAAAAAAACAACTTGCTAAGACAAAATTGAAGTCTAAAGTGTGCGAACATTTCAATATTAAAAAATATTTTAAAAAGAAATTACCGTGAAAAAATCTGGCTCTCATTAACCAGAAAAACACTACAGTCATTATAGCTAGGTAACCTCCAAGCACGATCCCAGTAACAAATATTTCTTTCAGTTTCCAACTATCAGGCATTGGAGATGGCTTCACTCTATCCTTTGAAATTGTCATAATTGTACCTTTTATGAATTTTAACAGCCTCGATTAGTAATTATTGTCTCCATGGTAGCAAAAATAGAAGCACTATAATTAATTTATCTTTCCATCGTTCAAAATGGCAATGATCAAAACCATGAACGGAGAGAAGTCGAATTTCCATATTAATGCAATAAGCATGAAACCAAACTATAAGATTGACATACGAAAAGATGTTATAACACATCAACAAAAGATATGAAAATTTTAAGAGTTCTAAGAAACCATGTCTACATACCACAATTCGAATGGTGATAGAAACAGCATAAATCTGTCAAAAATAATGGAAAAAGAAGAAAATGTTGTCCAATCAGATGAAAGAAAAAAATTCAAACGAGTTTATGAGAAGAAAATAAGTTGAACTAACTGTGTAGTTTTTCATTATCTGGAAAATAGCTCTGCTTGTAAGCACTGCACTAATGATGACACTGAGGCCAGGTTCAGTGAGAACAATGTCTGAAGCCCCTCGTGCAGCATCAGTGGCATCTGCCACTGCAATTCCAATATCAGCCTTCTTCAAAGCAGGAGCGTCATTTACACTATCTCCTGTCATTTCACAAATGTGCTTCCTTTCTTGCAATTTCTTCACTATTTCATACTTGTGCTCTAAGAAAAAGATATTGTGAGTTAAGACTCGATCTATTCATCTAGTATATTCTCTTCCAAATTGATACGTGAAAAAATGGTACAAGATGATTCTAGAAAATGTTTTAAAAAACAAAAAGAAAAGATGATTTATTGATTTTAGTTCCCTTGAATCTGCTTTTAAAAAATTTATTTTTACTGTTTCCAAAAGGTCAAGAATTATCTTTGAACTTTTTTGTCTTTTTTGGAAAAAGGTTTGAATATGTTGTTCCTAATTGTTCTTAATTTTCTGGTTTCAAAAACGTAAAACTATTTCATATACACAGTGGGTAAACAGGCCAAGTTACCAGGAAAAACTCCAGCAAACCCATCTGCCTTTTCAATTAACTCTTCTACCGGAAGGCCAGCAATACTTTCATCCTTGTGCTGTCCTAGTAAAGAAGCTGATGGGTATATGTTCGTCCCCATTCCGAGTCTTCGGCCAGTCTCCTTGGCAATAGCAAGTTGATCGCCTACGCATATAAAATGAACATAAAGAACAAAAATAGAGAAGAAAAGAACTGTAAAATCCATTAAAAGAAAAACAAAATGAAAGGATAAAAAAAAAATTACCTGTGATCATCTTCACATTCACGCCCAAATTGTGAGCTCTGCGGATTGTTTCAGCACTATCATGTCTAGGAGGATCAAAAAGCGACAATAAACCAACAAACTGCCATGGTCCACCAGGGCTTTCTTTGCTCTTCTCAGGCACTTCCTGTAAATATATTTTAAAAGAACAATTTTATGGATTTTCCTCTGTTAATTCTAGTCTAAGACACTCCTACCAAACAAAAATTACAAATACAAACCTGTCTCGCAACAGCCATGGAGCGAAGTCCACGTTCAGCATATTTATCTATGACTCCATGAACCTTCCTTTTCACATCCTCTTTGCAGTTGCAAAGACTCAATGTCTATTTGCATAAATGAATTCGATAAAAGGCAAATATTAGTTTTGTTTATACAATTACAAAGTAGTTTTAAATTATGGAATATTGCTTAAAGTTGTAGAATATATGGAATATCACACTTACTTGCTCAGGAGCTCCTTTGCTAGCTCTGTGCCAGCTTCCGTCTGAATCAATATAAGTTAAGGCAGTTCTCTTGTCCACAGGATTAAAGGGCAAGAAGTGAACTTCCCTAATATCAGCTCGTGCCTGAACCAATGAATATGCTCTTAAATGTATCAACCTCAATGGTGCAGTGGAACAATTGTTTTGATATGAAACATAAGAATAAAGAAATATTAGAGAATAAATTCTCGAGAATAAAGAAATTTTATCACAAAAGTTTATTTTCTAATATTCATCACACCCGTTTCAATAGAGTTTGGATTATGATTTAAAATTTCAAAAAAAATCTTCAACAAGATAAAGTAAATCTCTAAGAAGATAAAACAAATAAAATTAAATATTAAAATATTAGATCATGGGGTTACAAGCTTGGCCCATAGCCATGTACTGCATCACTTAGTCTATTGCCTTAAATTTTCTTTAAGAGTGAGAAGTAGAAAAGATAGAATGACAGATATTTTTGTACCTCCTTTGGGTCAGCTAACATTCCAACAATGGCAGCATCTATTGCGTCCTGGTTTTCAGTTCTAGAAGCCCTTGCAGCAAGCAAAATAAAGACCCCTTTAGCAAATACCTCAACCAAGTTTTTGTCAACACTAAGCTTGTTGAGAGTCAGAGTGCCAGTTTTGTCACTGCAGAGGACATCCATTCCCACCATTTCTTCAATGGCAGTCATTCGTTTCATAATGGCACCTTGTTGGGACAGCTTATGGAACCCAATAGCCATTGTCACAGATAAAACTGTTGGCATGGCAATCGGGATTCCTCCAATTAAGAGAACAAGAAGATTGTCAATTCCATCTCTGTACTTTCGTTTTTGAATTGGGTACATGACGATGATTTCTATTAGCATTCCAACTGCAATGGAACATATACAGAAATTTCCAATGGCTGTGAGAACCTTTTGGAAATGTCCAACTTGGTTTGTACTGTCCACAAGATGTGCTGCCTTTTCAAAGAAGGTGTGAACTCCAGTTGCAATGACAACCGCTTCGATTTCTCCTTGTTTGCACGTCGAACCGGAGAAAATTTCGTCTCCTGGGTGTTTTGTGACTGCAAGTGATTCTCCTGTGAGAGCCGATTGGTCAACTTTTAAAGGATCGCCCTCAAGTAGATGGGCATCAGCCGGAATAATGTCTCCGAGCTTAATGCTAACAATGTCTCCTGGAACAAGAACTGCAGCATCTTGCTCACTCCATTGACCATCTCGAAGAACCTACTCATCACCCCCATGAAAATAGATAAACAAGCTATTCCATACATTTGCTTGACGCATTCTATTAGAAGACTATATAATATCTATACTACTCATCAGACAAACTTCATTTTCATTTTTTTAATACCATTTATTCCACTGTTTT
This sequence comes from Begonia loranthoides, assembly GCA_022433065.1. Taxonomy (NCBI): domain Eukaryota; kingdom Viridiplantae; phylum Streptophyta; class Magnoliopsida; order Cucurbitales; family Begoniaceae; genus Begonia; species Begonia loranthoides. The sequence continues at coordinate 10,474,470 of CM039475.1, forward strand.
CATATCAATTCAGCTCACATGCTTCATGTTCTCAATCAAACTAAGTCAATCAAACTAAGTCGTAACAATTTATGTGCCCAAGTTTAAGTCCATCTATCTACACAATTGATAGGATTGGCAAGTGACATTTGCATAAAAACATGAGTTTGAAGCTAGAACATGCTCTATGAAATCAAAGTTTCTATCTAACTTCTAAACTAGCCATACACTTCATTTTCTTTTTTGGGTTAGCATTCTATTGTTTTCGTTAAAATGTGAATCACATCCTTCTTTACTTAATCGACGTCTGAAAACTTTAAGAGAACATTTTAAATCCATTTATCTACATTTGGCAAGTCAAATTCACATAAAAACACAGTTCCAGGATAGAAGATGCTGGATAAAATCATAAGTTTCTGCCTATATACCTTGGTTTTTGGGGCTAGACCAGCCATAAGAGCAGCCGCAGCATTTCCAGCATTATTTTCTTCAATAAAACTAATGGTGGAATTAATCACCAACAAACAAATAATACCGACGAAATCCTGCCAATCCGGAGGCTTTCCTCCGCCATTTGCAAGGGCGATTGCCATAATCGCAGCAGCTTCCATCACCCACGATAGGGGGTTCCACATAAACCCTGAAAACTTCAGAATCTTGCTCTCCTATTGACACAAAACACAATCGAAACATATAAAAATTCAGCACAAAACAGTAACAAAATCCAACATGAAAACAGTTTTCATCAAAATTAGATAAATAAAACTCACCTTTTTCTCTTCTAATTTGTTGGGTCCGAAAATCTGCAACCGGGCTTCTCCCTCCACCGATGTCAGACCTTCTCGAGTGCATTTCAACTGTTCAAACACTTCCTCTATCGGAATTTTTTCCTGCAAACGAACCTGTTAGTAGAAATTCAAAGCCGACGACTGGTTTCAATAGAACAATCCAGTTTCAAATTCAGTATATTTCAATGAAATCATATAATTCAAACTTGCTGAACAGCTTATGCGGATGCCCTTCACCCCCCAATAATTGCTCAAAAAAAAAAAATTTTAAAGAAGACGTCAACTTGCAAGTTTAATATTTAATTTGTTTATTAAATTAAAAATCTTTACTAGAATTAACAATATATATTTATTTATTTTCCGTGTTTAAAATAAATTGAAATTAAATTAAAATATTAAGAAATTCGATACAAATAAAACTATTTATGATAACAAAGAACTTTCGAATTTTAATTGAATAGTTTCTTTTTATATGAATGAATAAAATTGATAAAAAAATCAAATTAAATGCATAATAATGTTTATTATTTTTCTATTTTTTCTAATATACTTTTAGATATTAAAAAAGAAAATTAACAAAATTGGGATCAGCCACACACCAAACTTTGAATAAATTTTGCGGATAACTAAAATCTCGAACTATAGAAAAAAAACGACACAAACCTCGCAGTCATGTTTTCTGTCAAAAAATATCGAGGCAAACACATTCACGTTAACGTCAAGGATCGTCCAACGAGGATGTCCAAAAATCAACGACAAATGCTTTTTTTAACGATGAGGGACATCTCAGGTTGATCCATGAGAAAGAGCGTCCTTGGGGCCATCGTAAGGTAAGGCCTAAGGACGTCTTTGTTGGGCACTGGATGAAAAGACAGATGTTCTTCAAAGAGGATGGACATCCAAGACGGAAGAAGAAGCACTGGCGGACGAAGGCTCATACTTGTTGGATCGAGAGACGGACATCCCATAACAAGGATAGACTCCTTCAACTTAAGATTGACGTCCCTCATCCTACAATGACCGTCTTTCAACTTAAGACAGATGTCTCTTCATTTACGATGGACGTCCCTCCACTTCCGATGTCATTTAACATTTAGGGACGTCCATGTATGTTAAAGACATCTGTGGATGTTAAGAGATGACGTCATTTAGAATTGAGAAACGTTTATATTGACGGACGTGATTGCGAGATTTACGTTATTATTTTTCTATAGTTTTAAGTTTTAGTTATCCATAAAATTTATTCAAAGTTTAGTGTGCTGCTGATTTTAAATTTAGGGTTTGTTTTGTTAATTTTTATGTTAAAAAAAACTATTACAATTCATTAAATAAATAGTTTGGAAAGTCAGCTTTCGATGAAATTTCAATGTCAATACAAAAAATGACATTGACAATTAATTTCAGTAAACCCCGTACGGTTTTGTAGTTGACTTGAAAAGCTGGGCGGAGGAAGATAAAGGTGGCTAATGAGCGGAGCCGGCCGAGCCGAGCCGAGCCTAGAAAAGTCTGGCTCGTCGAGCCTGCTGAGCCTAACGAGCCTGCCGAGCCTAACGTGCCGAGTCTAACGAGCCGAATATACATAAATAATAATATCTTATGTAAACATATTATAAATTATTTTCAATATTATATCATTTAAAACTATAATAAACTTTTATAATTATAATGTAAAAATACTATACTAAGAAAATTATAATAAACTTTTGATGCAATGTTATGTAAAAATACTATACTAAGAAAACTATAATAAACTTCTGATGCAATGTTATGAGTTTGGACTTTTGTACATTATTTATAAGAAAATTTCATTTTGTCTACTTCTTTCTCAATAATAATTCAATTCCTGTTGTCTCAGTCTTTATGTCTAACCCTAGTTACACCTTCAATCTCTCTACCAGCTACGCTCCGTTGGTGAGCCGCTGAGGGCAGCAAAGCAACGGTCTTCATTGAAGACTCTTTAGACCGTTGCTGCTAGTCTCCACAAAGAGAGAATCTCCTCTTCGTTGTTCACATCGTGCAGTAGCCATGGAAGTCGAGAGCTTTCTTCGTTGTTCGCCTTCGAGATTCACAAGGGGGGCCAGGCTCGCGAGCCCGGGCTCGCTGGTCTTCGCCAGGGATCGTCGGCCAGCAGGGACACCACACCGATGCTGACGGAGCTTCCAAGCAGGGACAGGGGTGTTGAGTTCCTCCGCCACTCGCCAAGGACAGGGGACGCCGGGACGGGTGCCGAGTTCTCGCCTTCGCCATCATCTGTGAAGCGCCAGGGCTAGTCGGCCCTACCAGGAGCTTGGTGGGGGGGCACGCCGAGCCAGCCCATGGGCCAGGCTCACCAGCCCGGGTTTGCGAGCCCTTGTTTTCGGGCTTGGCTCGGCTCGCCTACCAGGCTCGGGCCGAGCCCGCTCGATTACTGTAGCGAGCCGAGCTCCGCTCGACCCGCTACAGTAACGCTAGTCTGCCCGTTAGCCACCCTTAAAGGAAGATGACTGCAGCGCATGTAATCTGGGTGTGTGATACACGCGCTCAAAAGAGTAAGAACAAGGTTTGGTTTGTGAACAGGATAGAAAATAAAGAATTTTGAGAAATTAAAAAATAAAAAACATTTTCTAAACCTATTATTTATTACGATTTTCTATTTAATTAAGGTTTGCAATAACTAAAATGAACAAAACGTATGATTGAAGGCTGAATTCGAGGAGAGTAAAGAAGTCGTCTGGTCAAAGCCTATCATTGCAGCAAGCTTGTACTGAAAATTTCCTAGAGCAGACGACGGCCCTCTTTGGCAAGAGAGAAAGTGGAGGAAAAGCTCTTCCTTCTCTCTTTCTAAATCATGGCGAAACAGAAAGCCCGCATATAAAAAAACAAAAAGCAGCAGAACTGGTGCATGTTTTCGAAACAACTAAAACATAGAATAAAAGGAAAAAAATGAAACGAATGATGATTTTCTTTGGCGAGATTGGGAGGATGAGAAGAAGATGAGACGAGTCGTTTGCTTTTCGGGAAAATCTGATGGAAAAAACTTGTGAAAACTGTCGAAATCAAGCTTGATGAATTTTCTAGAGAAAATGAGGAGGAAAGTGACGAAAAACGTACCAGATCGACGGTTTCATTTTTTATCTCTTCAAGAGTGATAGATTTGGCCATGCTTTCTCGGGAGAAGGAAGATTCCGGCGCTTAAAGTGGGGTTTTGCTTTTGTTGAACTGTAATTTAAAGCGATGGATTCAGTGACAGAGGGAAGCCATTGAATGAGGATTGGTTTTCCCGAGAAAACTGAAAGGGAGAAGAGGAAGAGGGAGGAGGAAGGTTGGATATGGGGGACGTTGTACATATTTGCTTGTCCTTTTATGCTTTTCAAATTTGACTCCCAGGCCTCTCCCATTTCAATTTAGGATTCATTGATTTCAATTAAGTCCTCGCTCTCTCTCTCACATGAATGTAGGTTTATTTCATTTGAGTTTTTTAAAATTCATTTTATCCACGGTTGCTTAGATTTCAGTGTGACTCAAATTTTATTGGATCATGCTGGTAGACTAACATTGTAAATCTTATTTAGAGTTTTGTTTTTTCTATAAATTGATGTAAGCTACACTTGCAAAACTCGGCGGTTGTATTTTGATCTTCATAGTAGATTATTCCTCTGCTCCTAGTTTTTTTCTTGTAAAAATTTTTCCACGTAAATATGGTGTCCCACATGGTATTTTCTTTTTCCGGTTATCGTTTGATCTTTAACAAATGGTATCAGTGCTTTGGTTTTGGGAGTTCGAATTTCTAAGTGTGGAGAAACAAATTCACTCCGGTTGTTCCGCATCGAACAAGGTTTGTGTAATTTTTTAGAAAATTATAATTTTTGGGAAAAAGAAAAGAAAAAAATTGGAACGGGAAAGTTGTTCCCCCTGCCATTCGTCTTGTTTATGAAGATTTGTTCTTCTCTGTTGTTAGCCGCCGTCAGAAAAAATTGCCTCGTTTTTCATCTCTGTTTTGAGTTTTTCATAGCAGTTGTGTCTCCGAACAACAGGTTCGTCATTGGAGGATTTTCTATTTATCGCCAGTTGTTATAGATGATCTACATTGTGTTCTCTATTCTCGCTGTCAAGCCATTTCGATTGGGGTTGCCGCAAGAGTGTCCTTTGCAAAATTGGATTTTTGCCAAAGATAAATATTTTTGAAAATTATTGGTATTTTTGGAAGATATTTGGGAGATTAAATTTGATGGATTTATGGCAGATTTGAAATCGTGGGAATATCTCAATTATGGAGATTGTTTTCGGTTGAAATTCAAATAAAGTTTGAATTTTGTACTATTTGTGATTATTCTAGCGATTAGATTTGATTTGATTTTGGAGATGATTTGTTATGGTAAAATATCTGAATTTTGGGGATATCTTTTGGAATCTTGTGATATCCATGGTTTTCCGCTTCAATATTTTAGGGTGAATATTTTATTGAAGTCAGTGTTCTTTTGGGTCGGATATTTTGTTAAAAATTATGTTTCTGGGGCGATGAGATCTTTGAAGTAGATCTTCCACTTTTGAATTGAGATTTGAGATTTTGTTATAGTAAGATAACGATAGTGGAGTTTTAAAGGATTTTGAAAGACGGTTTTGATATGGCAGGTCAAGAGGCGAGATATACGCATTGATTTGGCTGACTCTTTGTGGGATTTGAAGATGTCATCATCGTGGTTTAAATGTTTTTAAACATGGTATGCATCAGTTGCTGAATTTACCTTTAAAGACTTTTATATTGGTGATCTATATCTTTCTTTGAGACGGGCAGGTGGGCCCTCATTGCAGATCTTCTTTGAGTGTGTGGAAGAGAAAGATTTTAAGATTTAAAAATTGGTTTCTTGCATCAGAATTCGTTTCGAGATGGAGATTGTCAGAATTTAGGGTTTTGAATTCAATTTGTTGGGTCGGGCTAACGAGCACGCGCAATGGATCTCTTTCATAGAATTAATGTCAAGGTGGAGATTGTTAGATTACAGTGTGAGCCGAATTCTATTGGGCCAGGTCGATGAGCCCGCATTGTAAATCTCATTTAGAGTTTTGTTTTCTCTATAAATTGATGTAAGCTAGAGTCGCAAAATTCAATAGTTATATTTTGATCTTCATAGTAGATTATTCCTCTACCTGTAGTTTTTTTCTTGTAAGAATTTTTTCACATGAATCTGGTGTTCCACATAATATTTTTTTTTTTCAGTCATTGGTCGATCTCTAACAACTATTAAGACTTAAGAGTTGTCATCTCCTTTTTTAACAAAAATGAAATGATTTATTGACAGGAATATAAAACCAATCAACCTTTGTCATTAAATGGATTATAAAAAAGATCCTTTACCAAAACAAAAATAATTGAAACTATAAAAATTATCATAAAAATACTGGAAATATAGGAATCAAATATAAAAAAACCATAACGAAAGATGTAAGTTGAAGAACTAAGTTGATTTTTTGACTAACAATTTTAAGAGAGAGCAGCCGAGGTGATGATCATTGATGTTTCAACGTGGCTGCAGCTTCTGTTACACCTTTTTCTTCGCACGCGATTGCTTAATTCAACGGCCGATTATTATTAATATTAACTATTTTGAATCTAATTTAATTTCCATTGATTATATGTACTTCGTTACGTATGCCTCATGGGGACTTTTTAAAGTCCTTTATTTCTAATAAACAAATAATTAGTCTACATTTTTCCTCTTCTTGTACTTCTGATTACCAAGAACCAATTTTCAATTTCCAACTTATAAAATTAATTTTTTTTTATAAAAATCATTAACAATATTTTAAAGTTTTTCTTCGAAAATATGAAATAATAAGTGTTTATTTTTTTAAAATAAAAATAACAATAATTTTGAGATTATGGAAAAAAAGAGAACAAGATTTATTTTTCTTTCCCGAATTGGTAAAATTAAATTTGAAGATAGATCCACAATAAATAAAAAAATTGAGCCGAGAATGCAACACCTTGACAACTAACAATTGGGTCAATCCAAACCCACTTTGGTTCACAAATATTATTGTGGTTATTCTTTTATTTTACTTCTTAATTCGAGTCTCCTAATGTGTTAACTACAATTAATTGAACTGAAGATATCTTGATTTTGGGCGACCAGAAGGTTTGACATTTGAACGCAGCTGACTCTAATACATTTGAAGAGTTGAGGTGTTTTCCCAGTAAAGGAGAACGTAAGGGAAACTTAATCCATGACGAGACCGATTAACTTTGGGCACAATTCATGGTTTAAGAGCTCCATGATTAGTATTTTCAACTAAATTTTATTAAATTATTTAAACATTTTCATGATAACATTAAGTACACCTTTTAGAATAATTAAAATGTCTTGACACACCATTGTAGCGTCATACCAAACCGCAGCGATCATAACAAATTGGTGTCGTATTTCTATCTCTTTCTCATTTATAATTATTATTGATTGTATGCTTTATTTGAGATAAATCACTTAGAAGACAGAATAACAATATCGCACAAAAAAGTTAACTCGCCTACATCATTAGAGTTCTTGGAATGTTACCCCTACATCATTAAGTATAAAAAGGGTGATATAAATCAGGTAGCGGATGCCCTCTCTCGAAGACATGCCTTGCTAACTGAACTCAATGTTAGACTCTTCGGTTTTGATTGGATCAAAGACACATATGCAGATGACAAGGATTTTGGGTGTATATTCAAAGCGTGCTTAAAGAAGGCCGATCCACCCTATCATGTGGTTGATGGATTTCTTTTTAAAGATGGAAAAATATGTATTCTCGCTTGTAGCCTCCAGGAGTCCTTAGTGCGAGAAGCCCATTGTGGTGGGTTGGAGAGACATTTCGGCGAAAAAAAGACCCTAGAAGCGATCAAAGAACATTTTTATTGGCCCCATCTTCTTTGAGATGTACAATGACTTATTGATAAATGTATCATATGCAAGAAGGCCAAGAGTCGGATTTTACCACAAGGACTATACATGCCTCTACCTGTTCCCACTCATCCTTGGGTGGAAGTCAGTATTGATTTTGTCTTGGGAATTCCATGAACCGCACGAGCCAAAGATTCTATTATGGTGGTTGTAGACCGATTCTCAAAGATGGCTCATTTCATCGCTTGCCATAAAACTGACGATACCAATCATGTTGCTGAATTATTTTTCAATGAAGTGGTGAGGTTGCACGAATTGCCTCGATCAATAGTCTCCAATAGAGATGCGAAGTTTTTGAGTTCGTTTTGGAAAACACTTTGGAGAAAATTGGGTACTAAACTACTCTTTAGTACTTCCTTTCATCCTCAAACGGAAGGCCAAATGGAAGTTGTGAATCACACATTAGGATCCTTATTAAGGACTATTGTGAGCAAGCGACTAACGAATTGAGATTTACACTTGCCAAATATTGAATTCGCCTACAATCGTAGTATGCATCGGACAACGCAATGTACACAATTTGAAATTGTATATGGTTTTAATGCACTCACATCGATGGATCTTATTCTGTTGCCCCTTGACGATCTTGATAATAAGGATGGTGCTTCTAAAGCTGAAAAGATTAAGGAATTGCATGAGCAAATGGTAAAGCCATTGCTGCAAAAGATGAAGTGTATGCCCGACAAGCTAATCGTGATAGAAAGGAAGTGATTTTTGAGGAAGGGGACTTAGGGTGGTTGCATTTACGAAAAGAAAGGTTTCCCCAACAACGAAAATGCAAATGTGTTCCTAGAGAAGATAGCCCCTTTAGAGTTCTAAAAAGGATCAACAATAATGCATACCAATTAGAGCTTCCGAAAGAATACGGAGTTTCTTCTACATTCAACGTACAAGACTTATCACCATACTTGGGAGAAGAAGTAAAGGAAGGGGAGAGCCAACCCTTGGATTTGAGGACAAATCCTCAATCACCCGGGGAGGATGATGTGCCTCAAGGTCCTATCACCCGAGCCCAAACAAAAAGGCTTATAGCTTATCTAACGAATTGTTCTTTTGTAGGTAATACATTACTTGAAGACATGGAAGAAACTCCTATGCATGAAGATAAGGAATCTCCAACATCTCATCACTTGGAATGTTGAAAGCAACTTTCAAACCTCTCCCGCTAGCCACGACCAAGTTGGGAATAAGAACATCAAGCTAAGTTGGACTCTTAATAGGGATTTATGATTTAATTATGCCTTTTTTAGCTAGTTTAATTTATGTTTATGGGACTACTGGATGTTTGGTTATTTGTTTTTGTTTAATTTTAGGTCATGGACTTGGTTTTATTAAGGGTGCTCGGCTAGCATGTTAGTGGAGCATCCATGCTCAAAATCTGCATTTTGAGGGCATTTTTGTAATTTTGTGTTAGGGTTTCTTGACCTCTCCTAGGGTAACCTTAATGTTAGTTTGTCATCAATTAGAAGTTGGCTTTGTTGGTTTTCGAAGCTTTCTCCAAAACACCAAAAAGAGGACTCTTGCCAAGGTGACCCGCGGTTAGTTTCCAAAGAACTTTCCTCCTCACGTTTGTCTACTTTTTGAGCTTGGATTTTATGATACTTTCTCCCAACAACTTTCCCTAGTTGCTAACCCAGAGAGGAGAAGTAGAAAAGTGGAGAGAAAATGAGTTGGAGTGGCTTCTTTCAAGGAGTCCGTTGAAGTCGCGTTTATTGGCTGTAGAGAATCTTCGGACCACTCGTGATTTTCATTTCTGTTCTGTACGATTCCTTTCGAGATTGGTTCTATATTTTCAAAGGATTAAGCTCTGCCTGTTAGGAAGGATTGAGCACAAATTTGGTAACATTTGGATTTAAATTTGTCATTTTATGAACGTTTCTTTACCAGTCACAATTTCTGTTTATGTGAGTACAAATTTAGAGCTAAACCTTGTTCTGTTCATAACTTGTGTTCCACAACAAGTTTGAATGAGATTTATGAACTACATTACCCTCTCTAGTACCTTTTGAATCCCTGAAATTTTGGTGGCGTTTGGATGTATGAATTTTGAGATATAGTTGTTGAAGTTACTTTCCTGTTTTGAGTTAACCGATTGAGCTCCTTTTGTTGAATTGATAACATTGCACTTGGAAGTGCATCAGTCACTTTCTCCCCTAGACTGAATTACTCACAATGATTAGACTGTAAACTAAAAGAAAAAGAAATATTGCTAACTGAATAAGACATGATTTTCCTTATGAATTGCATTTCATGATTTCATATTTATATTTTTTTATGCATCTCTTGCTGAACATTAGGCTCGTAGTTTGAACCTTGTGGTGTAGGTAAGGATGAAGTTTTTTAAGAGCTTGATGAAACAAATGAATAACGGTGGCAGTTGAAGAGGTATACTTACGGGAAAATCGGTGCGTTGTTTGAAGTGAGATTTGCTGGCCTAAATGTCTTAAGCTTAGTTTATTTTGATGATGACTATTTTGATTGAATTAATAAGTTGATTATTGAATTTTTATGGATAATGTTCTCAATGGTATAATCATTATATTTATATGTTTATTTATTGGAAATACCCTCAAAACGGGTATTAAGTTGTGTTAACATATTTATCTAAGTCCATGCAATGATTATATATCAATTTGGGACTTATGAAATCAAAGGAATGCAAATCGAAGAGATGATCTCATTCTGGAAGTTTTCAGAAATGACGTGGTCAAAGCTGCGGTCAAAGACCTCGGCCGAAATCATACACAGATTACTCTAGAAGATTTCCGTTGAGACACGGTAGAAAGCGCGGACGAGAGAGGTGACCGAAATTATAGGCAGTTTGCTTCTTGTGCTTTCACATCATTTTTCAGACGCAAGGTGGTCGAGGACCTGGATGAGAGAGGCAACCAAAAAGCTCAACACTTTGCTTCTGTCCTAATTCTTGCATTTTTTGGACGCGACGCGGTCGAAGGAGCAGACGAGAACAGCGACAAAAATTGTACACAGGGAGCTCCGAAGTTTTTTGGACGAACTTGCAGTCGAGGTTCCGGTCGAGACATGCGACCAAAAATGCACAACAGACACAACAACTTGTTTCTAACGGTCGGATGTGGTCGACCAAAAAGAAGTGGTCGACTGAATATTACCGGTGTCTATAAATAGAATCACTTTGAAGCTCATCATAACGAAGCGAGAGAAGTAACGAAGCTCTGCCAAATTTTACACTTGACTTCTCTTACCTTTAAGTAAGCTTGTAATCCAACTCTCCTAACCCCAAATTTGAGATTTCAATTTGAAAGAGTTTGGAATAATTTTTGGTCATTCAATTCCTTAAACACTTTGTACTAAATTGTAAAGGGTGACTTCCTACGAATTTGTCAAATTAGGGTGATGCCCTGAAACAGTCAAAGGCTCGATTGACGCTTAGAAGTTCAATTAAAGGGTGACACCTCGTAATAGTTAAAAGGAAAGAGTGACACCCCGAAATAGTCATTTTAAGGTTTGTTTGACACCTGTAAGTCCAACATCGTCAACCGGGGAGGTTGGAAGGATTAGGGATCTCCAAGTACGGCTTGGAGCGTGGACGTAGGCGGGGTTGCCGAACTGCGTAAACAAACCTTGTTTGCATTCTCTCTTTCCCTAATCTCTTTATATTTATGCATTGAATGTTTAATTATATGCGTTAAATCACATAGGATTTTAAAGAAACAATTATCGCATGAAAATATTAAAAAGCCTATCTACCCCTCTCTCCCTCTCTCTCTCTCTCTCTTAGGTTCATATCTCTCCTTCAAGATTGACTATGGGTGACAAAAATAAAGCAAATAAAGTTTTAAACTGAAAGCATTTTCTTATTTATGCTCGTTATGTTTTGACATTTAGTTTTATTCATGGATACTAATGTTTATTTCGTTGGATTTTTACTATATTTTAAATGAGTTTTTAATTTTATAGACTTCCGCTGCAAATTATTTTTAAAGACATGAATTTTATAATGGACATGTTGTTATTATTTATTTTAAAAAAATGTTTTTAACGCTTTAGGGCATTACAAGATATGTCTATAATCCCTAAGTCCTATACATGTTCCTAAAAATGCTTTGTAGGTAACATCTTGGTGAAGGGATCAACAAGATTCTCAGCTGATGGAATATTCAAAATAGTTACATCTCCACACTGCACTATATCTCTTATCATGTGATACTTTTTCTCTATATGTTTTGCTCTCTTGTGACTTCTAAGTTCTTTATAATTCTTCACTGCTCCATTATTGTCATAGTATAGAGTCAATGACTTATCCATATTTAGAACTATTTCCAAATCACTAAAGAGTTTTATAAGCCACACAACTTCTTTGCTGCTTCACAAGTAACAATGTATTTAGCTTCCATACTGTAGTCTGAAACACCATCTTGTTTCACGCTTCTCCAAACTATGGCTCTCCCTTCCAATGGTGAAAATTGATCAAGATATAAATCTTTGATTATTTGTATCAGTTTAAAAATTAGAATTTGCATATCTAGTTGGAATCAAATCCTTACCAGAATATACAAACATATAGTTTCTCATTTTTCTTAGATATTTGAGGATATGTTTGACTGTTATCTAGCTATCTAATTCTAGATTTGACTATAACTGGTTGACTATCCACTATTGCATAACATATATCAGGTCTCGTACACAACATAACATACATCAAGTTTCCAATAGCTGATGCATAGGGGTAGCCTCTTACATCTTTGAGGTGTGTCAAGACACTGCCTTTTAAAAAGAATAACTCAATGTCTAAAAGATAAATAACCTTTCTTGGAGTTTTGCATTGAATATTTGACGAGCATCTTGTTAATATACAACACTTGAGACAAAGCTAACATTTTATTTTTGTGATATCTTATTAGACAAATTCTAAAAATGTAACTTGCATTTCCTAAATCTTTCATTTGGAATTCCTTAGTCAATCATGTTTTTTATTTGATAATAATTCTACATTATTGTCAATAACTAGAATATCATCAACATCCAGAACTAAGAAGACCACACGCTTGTCATTGATGAGCTTGTATACACAAGACTCATCAAGGCACTGCATGAGCCTATAAGATTTACTTGTTTCATAAAATCTCATATACCATCCCTAGATGCTCACTTAAGTCCATTAATAAACTTATTTGACTTCTATACTTTTTTTATGCATCTTTATCTAGGAAACCCCCTAGTTACTTCATATAAATGGTTTCTATAAGATCAATGCACGCCTATAGAGGGAGGGGGAGGGGTAAAATAGGTGTGCTAAACTTTTTTGTACGATATTAATTAACTCTAAACCCTAAGTGATTTAACACATTCAATGTATACAATTAATAACAAATAATAAAGGAGTTTAGGGATAGGGAATGCAAACACGGTTTGTTCACACGGTTCGGCAACCTCAGCTTACGTCATAGACCCGCACAGACCCACACCGTTAACCACAGACCCGCGAGGGAAGAACGAAACAAAGAAGATCAACACTCACCAGATGAAGAACACCGCTGCCTTCACTTCAGAGAACCCACACCATCGACCGTCGAGAGAGATGAGCTTCACCGAGAATGGAAGAGAGAGAGAGTGGGTGAGGAAAAAATGGGAGTGGGGAGAAGGAGTTTCACTCCCCCACATTGAAATAAGTGGAAAATCCCCCCTATTTCGGCCAACTACCCCCGAAAGGGGTTGTTTCTAATTTTTTTTAAAAGTATATATATTTTTTAAATGGCCAAAAGGGCCGGATATAACATTTTTCCCCACTTAAAGAATTTCGTCCTCAAAATTTAGAACAACTTCAATCGTATAATTGAATAGGTGAGAATACTTTGCCATCATTTCTAGTTCAATTTCTCAAGTCGCTTCTCTTTCATTATGATTTTTCCACTATACTCGAACCAACAATATCTCACGATAACAAAGAATTCTTATTTCACGAATGATTATTTTATCAAGCACCTTCTCGTAAGAAACATCCTTCTAAATGGTTTCTCGGTCCAGGAGATCACATGTGATAGTTCAAATGTATACTTCCTTAGCATAGAAACATAAAAGATTTTATGAACTTGACTTAACTGCGGAAATAAATCCTATTGATAAACCATTGCATCAACACTCTTAATAATTCAAATAACTCGATACGCATTTGAGAACTTACTTACCCATTACAAAAAAATGACCAATAACGCAGCACAGTCAATCTTCCAAATTTCTAAGTTGTCGCCTTGAAACTCTCTAAATGACTCAAAATCATTTAAAAGTCATTTCATAATCACTTGAACTTTCTTAATAATTACATTAACTCAAACAGAGCCAAGGTTTATCTGCACCTCGTCCTTAGCTCAATATAGCGATAGTTTGCATTGTCTCCCATAAAGAGTTCCATAGGTTTAAATTTTGACAACAATTGGAGTTTATCATATTCGAGGCTAGATAGCTCACCCTACCACCCCATAAGTCTGAAACTCAAACTATCTTTTTATTGAGAACTACATATTACTTAAATATAACTCAGTGCTCAAGATGACTAAAGAGCTAAACATTAATCTAAACATTTAGATCTTAATGAGACATAACATTGAGAATATACGTAAGATTGAACGATGACTTCTATAGTTATTTTACTAAACTAAACCTATAGTAGTTCATTTTCCCTAAAAATGTAAGAATTGAGCAGAAAGATCAATCATTTTGCGTCAACTCAATATCACCATACATCTAAAATATCCTCGATAATTGGATCATAAAACCAATAGTTGTTACATCTTGTTTCTCACACCTTAAGTGCTAAGAGCGTAATAACCTATCAGATTTTAAGTGTTCAATCTACTCTTAAATTGCTAATTAAATTCAAATCTAGTCACTCATCATCCATATTTAACTCCAAATTAGCACACTTACACTAATGTTTCAATTTTAAACACCATCTACTGATTTCTTTACCAAAATCTAAATTATTAGACTCTATGAATAACCAATGTGAAGTCACAGTTTCATTAACACTAACCCTTCAATAGTCATGATGTTCATCCCACTTCAATTTGTCAAAACTCTCTTTAAATTGATCCTTAAGATCCTATATTTTCCAAATACATTGTAGAAATTGAAAAATTGTTACAAATTTATATACCTCAATTATCATATCAACACCAATGGTTAAATATTTCTTATAATTCTTTACTATTAGACATAGAATTAAAAGTTTGAGGTCAATGACTCAAAATGTCAACCACAAAAGTGACTTAGCATAGTTGTGCTATAGAGCAGGATCACAACTCTTCACTTTCCCCACTTATCAGCACTATATGGTATTGACTTTAAATATTTCAAAATCTTCACTCTCAGGATCCAAGAGAGTATCAAATTTCACGTCATAAAATAACTCTAATTTTTGCCAATATAAACTCATGAGTTAGGGTTCTCAGTTTTGACTAACATAGCTTATATATATAAATTTCATTTTTTCACAACATTAAGCATCCAAACCCAACTTTTGATGCATCAACATAGTCAACATATAATGAATATACTCATGTCACCGTCAATAATATCGCAATAACTAACTTAAATCTCAGCTACTCAAAAATCAACCAACGGTTTTCCTTTACAACCAAGCTTAACATTTTTATTCATAAAGTTACTCAATAATACCAGCAACAAATGAAATTCTTACAATTAGACGTTAATGCAACAAATCTGAATTCAAGAAAATCTAGACTTTACTCAAACACTTTTGCGGTGCCAATCTAACACAATTGCAATCCAATTAGAGACAAAAAAGATACAGACTCAGAATCCTTAAGTTTGAAAATGTTTACTCATCACCCAATAATTGTATCCAACCACACCTAGCTTACAACTAATGATCTTTAAAAATTTACAACAAAGTTCCTAAATGTTCCATAAGCTCTCATCACGAGTATTCCAATACCCAGTTACTTAGGGGATATTTAACCAAAATAGTTTACAAGGATCTGAAAATTTACGTCCTTCAAATTATAATCTTAACATGTTAAACCAACATCAAAATCTCAAATCTAAATCATCCATAACAAACTCAAAAAGTTGATGACATCTACATCTCATTAACAAATTACTGATGATAATCCAACTTGATTTCTTCTATGGCAAAACTTATTAATCTTTTCAACTAATCAATTAGGACACTCCTCTATATAAATGGATCATTGACTTTGATCATCATAGGATTGAACTTCAAACACAAAATGAATAAAATTGGAAACAACTCATTCCATTTCCAAACAATCATCAAAATTGACATCTCTCATCATAACATATTAAACGTGTGAAACTCATTTCACAAAAAAAATTAATCTGTTGCGATTAAGATTTATTCACCTCCCTAAACCATCTTGTATAAAGTAATAATATTTAGGTCATTGTTGGGACAAAATAAATGTATAATTGAAGCTCATAATTGGATAATAACCCTGACCGATCCTCTAGAAGAACGTCAAGACACAATCATAACTAACAAAATTAAGCTAGGCCGACTAGCTCAGAATCACTATTGATAACAAACATATTCTCGTAATGCTCTAATCTCCACGACTGCACAGACAAGAATTAAATGTGAAAAGAAACATCTCGCGAAGCAACAACTTGCTCGCTTACAATTGAAGAGTCACACTCTTCACACAATAATTTAGTTTAAACTTTATCTCAATTGATCAATCAAATTTGAAATTACAATCCTCTCTCTCCTCCAGCCTCCTTCTGCATCGACTAGTCCTCCCCTACAACTTGGAAGGCTTTCCACATGGCATGGGATTGTTGGACCATATCTTCCTTGAATTGGGCAATCGGCAGTCTGCCCTTACAACTTATTTTCTGCTGTTGTAGCTCCCTTCTCTTCTCTATCTATATAGGTAAGCTTCCTACGAAAATTTACTTGGGTCTAGCAACTGTGAGAGTGTAATTCTGCTATGAGGAAAATGGTGTGAAGTGAGAAAATTGTGAGTGGAGTGCTGAAAAGTGTAGTATGATTAGTGTATTTTTTTTTTTTGAAGATATTGCTGCTAAAGATTTCTCCACCGTGAAGTGTTGCACTGTGAAGGAAACTTTTGAAGGATTGAGAGACACTATGAATACATAGGCTGCTGTGTTGGTGATGAAGGTCGTAAGCTAATGGCCGTGAAGGTAAGGTTTCTGAAGTTTAGTCCATTGGGTGCTATTTGTAGTTCTGTATTGTGAAATAAATGGTTATGTGGATTATCGTTGAGATTAAATGGCTTCTGAAGAATCTGTTAATGTGAATAACCTACTGCTTTGTGGATGTAAGTGGTTTTGTGTGATATTGGTTCCCTGTTGTTGTTTGGACTGAGAACTCTGAATTTTGCTCCCTATTTTCCTGCTGTTTGGGTTTTGTAGTCGATTAAGTTTGTTTTCTCTGTTCTTTGATTTAGTTCCTTTTAGAGAATGATAGAATGCTAAATGTAGTTGCTATCAAGTATGATTTGAACTATCAAGGTTGGGCTGTGAATTGTGAAGATTGGGCTGTCAATTTCTTGATGTGGTTAAGTGTTATTGTAGTTGTTGTCAAATGAAAGTATTATAGTTGCTGTCAAAAGAGAATATAGGAGTTGTTGATTGTTTAAGTTGAATATTAAAGGTGTTGTAAGAAGATGTTAAATATAATGGTTTTAGCACAGATGTTGTCTATAGTCTTTATGAGTTTGGTGATAGAATATTGTTTTCGTTATACATGTTGACATATTGAAATTTGTTATTGCAAGGTTGCTAAAGTAATAGAAAAAGTTAAATGATCCTTTACTTTGCTGTGAGATGTGGTTATTAGTCTAATTATTGGCTCGTTAGAAATCATTATGGACTGAACGGTAAAAGTGAAGTTAGTAATTTTAGATTTTGATAATAGTTTATCTAATGGTTTTGAAGGTACTATGGCGATTGACAGTATCACATTGAAGATGCCAAGTAAGTTGATACTTACTGAGTTTTGGTTTTCGGACCCTACATCGCAAGAGTTAGGGTTTGCATGTTGTGTGTTCTTTTAATGATATGTTTATTAGACATTTGTACAATCATATAGGACTATAGGTATTCTCATAGGCATATTATATGTCATACTTAATATATGTAAATAAGTGTGTGGGGGTTCGGGTGTGACACTTCCATATGGTAGTATTCCTCCCACGTAGGGAGTGGTAGGTTTAGAGTTAGCTACGTGGAAGATAGGGTTCACCTTTACCCCGTTTTGAAAGCTCCAACGTCTTTAACAAAATGACTGGGTATGGCTTGTGGTGACACCCCAATTGGTGTGGATTCTCATCGGAACCATAGGTTAAGCCACGAGAGCAATTGACTTATCCATCATCCCGACTAATAGATGAGATATGGTTCTCCTCTGTAATGCGTCGCATGATCATGCATCATATCTGCGTTTTATTTTCTTATATCACTTACTGAGCAATAGGCTCATTAGTTTAGGTCTTGTGATGTAGGTATTGTACAAGAAAACAGGAGAACAGGTTAAAGACAATTGATGAAGGATTTGCATGGATGGATCTTGTGGTTGGCTGGGCTAAAGAGTTTTAAAAGGAAATGGTTTATAAAATGGTTTGTAAATTATTTAATATTCTTTAATGTTTTGTTTTAAATTTCGTTGCATTTTATAAAAAGGATGTTCATTACTTCTTCTGCAAAATGTTTTAAGTAGAGAGTTTTAACGATCGGTTTTTATAAGAAAAGTTTCACTCTGATTTTATAAAAGAAAAAGTTTTAAATTTCACGCGATTTCAAAGTAAATAAAAACCGAGTCGTTACATTAGTATTAATCTAGAACTCTTATATGATACGTCAACTCCACAACTTGATGTTATATCCCAAAAATGAAAGTTTATTTCAATCCAAATTATGATCTATCTTTATATCAAATCACACTGAATGTTATCTCGTTTCTATCAATCACACACCTTTATCTAGTAATTAATTCTCAAAAAATTTTCTATCATTATCTCAATATGAATCATAGCAAAACAAATCAGGTGTTCTACAGACATAATAATGGTTTTTAAATTCGTCACTATCAATGAAACGTTTCAATATAAACTTCAACCAAATAAATTTTCGTTGTAGTCGTTCCTTAAGAAATACCCACTTGAACGACTCCAGACCTCAAATCAAATATTTTCAACAACTTACTCTAAGTTTGACTCTAATATTGAAATGCTCCAAATAAAATCTATTCAGAAACTTCTATTAATAGCTTTCAAACCAAATTCTACAACTGAAAGGTTCCAACTCAGACTAATGAATTCCAAATAAGACAGACAATTGTCGGGTTTTTGAAGGAAACTGAGACTTTGAATTTCCATATAAGATAAGTTTTCTTAAAACCAAACTTCATAGGCCAACACATAACCTAGAAGAGTTCGCAGACTCATATGTTCTGAAAAGTTGTTTCTAATAATTTACAAAACATACTCCTCATCATTTCTAACTAAATTCCGTCAACTTCAAATTACTTGTGTCCGATTAGAGAAATACTTTCATTCACAACAAATAACCTCGAGATGTTTTTCTAGCAGTATCTTAACACAAATTGATTTTTGTATTTTGTCCTAAAGTTCTACAATATCTATTTTCTTAATGTCACTTCTTCAGGATGTCAACCATGATTTGATACCAAAAATTTTATCAGGCCCCAAAAGGGACTCCAGACTGAATGGGAAATGATCCGACCCAAAAGGACCAAATCGTCTCACCCTCACTTAAATCTAATAAATAGTAGCGAAAGACTCACATAAAGTAGTTACAAACCAGACCAAAAAATAAAGGTCTAGAAGTGACAATAATATAATGCAAATTAACAAATTCTAAAACCAGAAACTTAAAAATAAATTTTAGGGTACAAACCTTCATAAAATATTTTAAGTATCTCAAAATAATTTATATGGGAAAAGTTCTAAATTTCTACTCCTGAGGTGGCAATGGGAGACTACTCTGATTAATTCATGAAAAATAAAGTTAAATTTGGGGTGAGTCGACTAAACTCAATAGGGATTTATCTTATATTTAACTTTTTGCCATATGAATTTAACATACTTTTCCAGTTAAATAAATTTAACAGGTCAACATATAAAAGAAATGATGACGAGCAATAAATTAAATAACGAAATTTAAATAACGTCGATACTCAGACAATCACAAACAGCCAAATTAAATGACGGCGATACTCAGGCGATCGTAAACAGCCAAAAAGACCTTGATTAGGTTTAAGGTTTTGCCTCTAGGAACACGACACATACAACTATCTCATTACTCTAGTTAACAATAAAAATAAATAAATGTAAAAAAAATGTAAATGAATTAAAAAGTAAATGTAACATGTTCAATTTAAATTTAGGGAAAATGACAAATCAACCATCGTGGTTTGCGGTCAATGACAAGTCAACCACTGGGGTATGTTTTCTAACAAGTTAACCACCAACGTATGTGAAAATGACAAATAAACCATCGCTGTCCGTTAAAAAAAGTTGATGGCCCCACCATGTATGCCTGGACGCCGCGGCGTCCAGGCAATTNACGCCGCGGCGTCCAGGCATACATGGTGGGGCCATCAACTTTTTTTAACGGACAGCGATGGTTTATTTGTCATTTTCACATACGTTGGTGGTTAACTTGTTAGAAAACATACCCCAGTGGTTGACTTGTCATTGACCGCAAACCACGATGGTTGATTTGTCATTTTCCCTTATTTTAAGAATTAAGGTGCGTTAAATATAAAATAACCCCTACCTCAAAATTAGGTCAACCAATACAAAAGCCTAACCAAAATAGCCCACTGAAACCCGATAGCAACAAGTCCAATATCCCTTAAGTTTGGAACCAAGAAAATTTAATTTTTACCATTTAGAACTTGACTAAAAAAAATAAAGGATTTTAATCTTAGCTAGCCCAAAAATAACTTAGGCAGTGGCCCAAGAGAAATGTGGGCCAAAACCCATAGAAAACTAGACCGCAGTCCAGGGTGGTCCTTGTTTGCAGATCATGTTACATTAAATTGCGAATAGGGGTTTCTAGCTTTGACGAGGAAGCCTACAATGCTCTCAAAAATTCCAATCACAACTTGGTCGAGGGAAGGGATCCTAATAAGAATAATCTAAACTAACATATCAATCCTTTAAGCG
Source organism: Begonia loranthoides (assembly GCA_022433065.1). Taxonomy (NCBI): domain Eukaryota; kingdom Viridiplantae; phylum Streptophyta; class Magnoliopsida; order Cucurbitales; family Begoniaceae; genus Begonia; species Begonia loranthoides. Next base: position 10,495,329 of record CM039475.1, read on the forward strand.
AAAAGAAACAGTAAATTTCAGATTTCCAGTCAACAATCCAGAAGCTTACAGAAACAAAACCAACAAATTTAAACTTATTTTTCATATCGACCGCCGACGTTGACTTCCTAACATCGGTGACCAACGTTTTGCCGAAAAAGGAAACAATTTTTATTAACACTAGACAACAGAGGGAAGAACAAAATTCTCAAACAAAAGTCAAAACTTTTCATACCTCAAGGGAAATCCTACACTGCCAGAAGCCTCATTGTAATGTTCACGCAACGCTGATTTCTACTTTAAAAAATCCATTCACAACCAAGATCCCTATCGAAACAGATTGCTAACACCAACAATCCATTATTCAACAGAAAATTTGGAAACAAAATTGGGAATCCAGATTCTCACTCAGAGGAATCCCCTTTTTCGTCAAGCTCCCACGCTAAAAACTCCTTCACAAAGGTCGACGTCCAACACTCAACCTTTAAAAAAACCTAATTTCCGGTTAACCATAGACTTGTGAGGGAAGAACGAAACAGAGAAGATCAACACTCACCAGATGAAGAACACTGTTGCCTTCACTTCGGAGAACCCACATCGTCGACCATCGAGAGAGATGAGATTCGCCGAGAATGGAAGAGAGGGAGAGTGGGTGAGGAAAAAATGGGAGTGGGGAGAAGGAGTTTCCCTCCCCTACATTGAAATAAGGGGAAAATCCCCCATGTTTCGGCCAACTACCCCCAAAAGGGGTTGTTTTTAATTTTTTTTAAAGTATATATATATATATATATATTTAATGGGCCAAAAGGGCAGGATATAACAATTTCACTTATAAGGACAATATTTTGCATTTCAAAGGAAAACTGGTCCTTGGCTCCGCGGGCTATATATGGCAAAAGGTTATCACTGCCATACACCAGTCACATGCAGGCAGCCATTCTAACATACAGGCTACACTGCAGAGGGCTAGACAACTCTTTTGGTGGCCGGGTATGTCAAAATCCATTCACACTTGGGTGCCAACGTTGTAAGCACGAGAATATGACTTATCCCAGCCTATTACAACCGTTTCTAGTTCCGAAACAAGCTTGATCACACATTTCGATGGATTTTATCGAGGGCCTACCCTCTTCTAACAAGGCAAATTGTATATTGGTCGTGGTGGATCGTCTCACCAAATATACTTACTTCGTGGCCTTGTCTCATCCTTTCATAACCATGCAGGTTGCTATAATTTTTCTGGATAATGTCTATAAACTGCATGGGCTGCCTCAATATATTGTATCAGATAGGGATAAAATTCACTTCAAATTTTTGGCAATCCCTCTTCACGGCCTTGGGCACATAGTTGGATTTGTCCACTGCTTACCATTCGTAGTCTGATGGGCAAACAGAGCGAGTCAACCAGTGTGTGGAAATGTATTTGCATTGTATGACTCACACACACCTAGGCTAGTGGCATAAATGGCTAGTCTTTTCGAATGGTGGTACACACCACTTTTCAGTCCGCAATCAAAATTGTCCCCTTTCGAGGCACTTTATGGCACTGCGCCTCCGCAACTGGCATTAGGCCCTTACCAGAAAACCAATACAACTGTTGTGGATGCTGTGCTCATGGACAGATTCCATATGGGCCACCTACTTAAACACAACATCACCCAAGCACAAGCAAGGATGAAGCTTTATGCCAATAAAAACCGTTCTGAGCGGGAATTTGTTGTCAACAATTGGGTGTACCTCAAGTTGCAACCATACAAGCAATTATCCGTGGTTGAGAAGCATTCCGACAAGTTGTCCCCAAGTACTATGGACCATTTCGCATCATTGCTCGGATAGGACAAGTGGCAAACAAATTGGACCTTCTCGTTATAGCCAAAATTCATCCGATTTTCCCTGTCTCCCTTCTCAAGAAGCATATTGGTTCCACTAATGTTTCATCCCCCTTCCTGCCATCCTAAGTTCACCATGTTGGCATCTCACACCCCCCAGTCACTACTTTAGACAAGAGTGGTCAAATGGGGAAACATGCAAGATACTTAGTGGCTAATACTGTGGACGAGTCTACCTATTACGAGGCTAATACTGTGGAGGGCGTTGATCATGTCGGAGTTTTCATCATTCCAACCTTGGGGTCAAGGTTTGCCAAGTGGGGATGCCTTTTATGGACTGGCTTTATCGGATTGGAAACACAAACGCAAGAGGACCGCTAGGAGAAGAGCGGTCAAGGATTGAGGTGTCGTACTGAAGCTGACATGGAAGATGTATATAAATAATAGCATGACAGAGAGTAGTGTTTGCTATGATTATGTTATTTTCTCTTCCCCATTCTTCTGGAATTCTCTTCTTCTTCATCCTGGAATTCTCTTCCTTCTTCTTCCTCACTGGTCTTCTCTGTTCTAACCAGCTCTTCTCTGTAACTTATTTCTAGCAATTTAAATAAAATAATCTTCCATATCTCTTCCTGTTTTCCCTTTACCATAACAATTTCTTGCTTTTCGCGGCAAATTCTGGGAATTTAAACAGAAGAGAAGCCCCTTCTTTAGAAATATCAGTGAAAATTGATTCTCTAGTGGATTCCGATGCTGCAAAGACATGATCGCAGAGAATCCTCTCTCTGCTGAAGAGAGTTCTCATCACTATTTTAATGGCTTCCAATCAAATTTTTATTCTAAAATCAAGGACGTTGATTTTAAATGCTCATTGATGATCGATTTTCTGATGGTTTTGTAAATGCTCACGCACTCTCTAGCATTCCCGGAAGATATCATGCACTAGCTATTGATTTCAGATCCGCCATGGCTATACGAGAACCCTCTTTGGATGGAATTCCCCACTACTTTTATTTCGTCGTTGTTGTCGTAATTGGAGATACTGGATCTGGAGGAGCAGCGAGAGGATCGAGCACAGACGGACTCAGGATTCAGTTGGTTTGGGTTCGTTGACAGAATCAGGTAGAACTCTTTCTGAAATCTTTTCATGGTCATCTCTATCAATCTCTGACCAAAAACTCTGAGCTTGATTTCAAAAATGAATTAAATTCATTTAGTTAATTCGTTGGTATTTTGTCCTTCGTTTGCACCCTTCGCCAATCGAAGAACCACCATATCTTCTGCCCCCATTGTTGTTCTTCTCAGAGCAGTAGCTTGTCAATTCCATTCTTCTTCTTCCTACCATTTTTGGTTTTCATTAAAAAATGCAGCTTAATTTATAATAAATTACATTTCATAAACTAATACTTTATTCTGTATATGTATATCAATAGTGGTGTACAGAACCGAACTGGTACCGCAAATCGATACTGGCTGTTTCAATACCAGTTTGGTTCATTTATAGTGGGTACTGAATCGAAGTTGGTTCTGGTCACTCAGAACCAACTTTGGTGGTTTGGTTCGTGGTACTCGGTACCGCAGAACCGCACCGACCAAAGAACCGAGGTTACAATTGAATTTATTGCACCCAACCCATTCATTCTGGTCTCTACCAAAATTTTGAGGATCCCACCCGACCCCCGCACCCCGAAGTTGAATGGCGAACGCAGATTGTACGTCGGCAAGGCAAGCAGACTCCCCGAAGTCGAATGGAGAACGCATGCGCTATTTCTCTGAGTCCTCTCTATCGTCTCACTCACCATCACTCCCAGTCCAGTCTCTCGAGTCTTGAATCCCGCTGTACTGCCTCCCGAATCCTGACTCCAAGTCCCGAGCTTTCCGGCGTCAGGCGAGTCTCCACTCTGGCCCTCCCAACCCATATGACTTTCGTTTACTGGGCGTCGACTTCCATTTGCTTCCTCCGGTCAGTATTCCTTTTTCCGGTTCTCGATACTTGGCTACACAGTACTTAGTGTGTCCTGTCGATTTGAACTGTTGTCTCTTGTGACTTGTAGTCTTTTTAGTGTTGAATACTTAATCTGTTGATTATTGAATACCTGTTAGTGTTGATTGTTGAATATGATGTTAGTGTTGTTACTGAGTGTTGGTGACGTGTTGATTTTGTTGAATCTGTTAAGTTAGTTAACCTATTCTGATTGAGTTTTTAAATTGTTCAAAATGATTAAATTTGATTGTTAGTGACACTAATCTGATTGTTTGTTGAAGTTTTTATATTGTTTGATTCCATCACAGTTACCCAGTGTTTGTTGAAGTTGTTTGACACTAATTTGATTAAATCTGATTGTTAGTGACACTAATCTATTGAATACCTGTTCTGTTGAACTATTGTCTTTTGTAGTCTTGTTAGTGTTGAATACTTGAATTTGTTAGTTAACCTGTTCTGATTGTTAGTGTTGAATCTGTTAGTGTTACTGTTAAATCTGATTGTTAGTGTTGAATGAATCTGAGTGTTAGTGACGTGTTGATTTTGTTGAATCTGTTAAGTCAGTGTTAACCTGTTCTGATTGAGTTTTTAAATTGTTCAAAATGTAGATAATGGAAAGCTTTAATGAAACTATAGAGAGTGCTAATGTTAACCCTGTTACGAGTCAAACGAAGAGGAAAAAATGTAATGTTTAGATTCATTTTACTATGGTAGAAAGCACTGATACAAACAACCCTAGAGCAAAATGTAATTATTGTTCTCAGACATGCATGTCATCCAACAAAGAATGGGGCTTCAAGCTTGAAAAAGCATGTTAGCTCTTGTAAAAAATTGTTGGCAAGTGTAGATACGAAGCAAAAGACTTTAAGCTTCCAAAATATAGATAAAATGAGATCAACTTCCACACTTGCATCTTTTAGTAGTGCAACTGGCTGAGAACTACTAGCAAAATGGTTATTATTGAATAAATGTGTAACAACCCAGTTTTTATTTACTTTAAAATTGGAGTGAAATTTAAAACTTTTTCTTTTATAAAATCAGAGTAAGACTTTTTCTTTTATAAAACTCGAGCGTTAAAACTCTTTACTTAAAACATTTATTAATTTCAGAAGAATTAATGAAATCTTTTTTATAAAATGCAGCAGAATTAAAACGAATGATTAAAGAATATTAAATAATTTGCAAACCCTTTTTACAAATAAATTCCCCTTTTAAATTCTTTAGCCCAGCCAGCCACAAGATCTATCCATGCAAATCCTTTATCAACTGTCTTTGACATGTTCTCTTGTTTTCTCGTACGATACCTACATCACAAGACTTAAACTAATGAGCCTATTGTTCAGTAAGTGATAAAAGAAATGCAGTGCGAATGATATGCATGATCATACAAATGCATTACAGAAGAGATCTGTATCTCATCTGTTAGTTTGGGGCGATGGGTAAGTCAATTGATCTCGTGGCTTAACCTGTGTTTCCGACTAGGAACCACGCCAATCGGAGTGTCACCACGAGCCATACCCAGTCGTTTTGTTGAAGACGTTAGGGGTTTCAGAACGGGGTAAAGGTGAACCCTAGCTTCCACGTAGCTAACTCTCATCTCACCGCTCCCTATGTGGGAGTATACTACCGTATGGAAGTGTCACCGATCACCCGAACCCCCACACGCCTATTTACATATATTAATTATGTCATGCAATATGTTCGTGAATACATACAGTCCTATATAATAATAAAAATGTCTAATAAACATATCATTAAAGGAACACACAACATGCAATCATAACTCATGCGATGTAGGGTCCGAAGACCAAAACTCAATAAGTATCAACTTACCTGGCGTCCATAGCGCAGTTCGGAAATTAACGTTGTCCTCCTCCTTTTTATACCTTCACAATTTCATGACATTTATCATTAAAATCACAACTCATCAATCTCAACACATTTTCATTTGTTACTTACTAGAATCCTTAACCCAAGTTCAACTTAGACACGTAACCATATACACCAATATAACACTTCTAATATCTCTACGCTTATCAACTTCCAACAACATAATCAATTCTATTTATATCAAATCTTTCTCTAACTAATTCCTTTTCATAAATAGAATATTACACCCAGATAAAATCATGCTTCTCAAGGCAATAAAGGCAGAATTACTAACAATGGCCTACAACAACAATCAGTTAGTATTATTTTCATCGACCAATTTAACTAATAATTATCCATTATTAACAAACTACCAAATTTTCAAGAATCTCATCGCTTAACAAATCCCAATAGCCAACTTGAGTACTTAACAATTTCCATTGTTTACAACTTAACAAATTCATATAATCTAACAACATCCTATAAGCATGCCAAAAATGGACAATCACTAGAGAACAATTTCAATTCATTTCCTTTGCTACCTTTTTCTTTTTTTTCCTGTCAATTATCTAAATTGTTATCCAACATCCTATTGCAGTTCAAAAACAATGATCAACAAAGCAACCAACTATTCCTTATTACCAAAAAGAAATCCTTACAATATCTAATAAGCAGAAATTGCACATATACCAAAACTGTAAATCATCAGACATCCCTTATCCTAACATCTAACTTCTCAAGGTAATAATCTCAACTCCAAGTAACATATTCAGCAGCACAATTCATGCTACAATAATTCCAAAATAACAGGTTGTAAATTCATTAATTATGCTTATCATTTAAATAACGCAACAGATAATAAACCAATCACATTAACAGATAATCCATCAGTAGAACATATCCATATTCTTTGCATCTAATGACCATTTACAGAAGTCCAACCAATTAATAATGCAGATTTACCTAAAAATGACATCTTCCTTACCTGAAGACAGGAGGACTTCTTCTTCCTCCCTAACTCTCGGCCTTCATCTTCCAACTACTTCTCACTAAAGCCAATAGCTTCACTGTCAACTTCCCACTACTTTCTCCAGCGTTGTAGCACCCTCCAGAGAACCCAGCTCACAACGCTCATGAATTCCTCATCCCACTGAACTGTGACAGAACACATCACTTGTTACTGCCATCCATTTATAGCCGAGAGGAAACATGCACAGAGGGAAGGCTGGTGATTTGTACACTTCAAGGAAGGTGGTTCAACCAGCAATTTCCACGTGGAAAGTCTGCTAGATGAGGAGTAGCTGGAGGAAGCCAGTTTCGGTCCAGTCCAGCATGAAGAACGATTCCCCCTACCATCGCTAAATCTCTTTGCCAATTCGCCTCTACCGAATCATCCTTGTTAACCACCACTGACCAATTTCGTCCAAGATAGGATACCAGGAGAAGAAAACGCATAACAATCAAATGGCTTACCTTGACAACGAATTCACAGCGCACCAGAGGAACCGTCCCACGAGGTGTAACCCGAGGCCTAGCTCACCATTCATCGCGTCCCAGCAGTTCGTACGCCAGGAGCCGCACGCCGACGCCAAACAACGCGCACCTGAGCCCGAGCCCCCGTCGTCGCTCGTCGCCTCCCCCCTTCCTGCGTCACCCTCTCTCTCTCGTTCCTTCTGTCTCATTCCTCGCCCGAATGGCCCAAAGGCCATTCCTTCTCTTAACATGCTGGACCGATTCATCTTTGAACCGGTTCAGCCAAATCTTCCTTTAACCCCATTTCTTCATTTAATTGAAATCCAACTTTATAATTAAATTACACAATTTCCATTTTATCTTCAATTAATCACTCCCCTCTTTTATGAATTCTTCTTTTCCTTTTAAAGTAATCCATTTCCTTTAATCTAATTAATTCACTTAATTCTCCATTAAATCTTCACATAATATTCATCAAATCTCTAATTAATTTCTCTCTTACATTTTAATCTCACTTTATTTATTTTCTTCATTTTTTAATTAAAACCAAGTCACCGAATTATTTCAGACCGAGCCGAACCAACACCGGTTCAGTCCATATCTAACAATTACGTCCTTAGAAATATCCCGATAATTTATTCGACAAATTCGAATATCCCTAATTATTTTCCAATTTATCATTTTTAACTTCTGATATATATAAAAAAAATCAGGATATTACAAAATGCCTTTTAAGATTGTTGAATCAGAGAGTTTTAGAGTTTATTCTAATTATCTACAACCGAAATTTGTTGTACCCTCTAGAACTACGATTACACGAGATGTTATTGGAATTTATGAGAAAGAGAAAACAAAGTTGAAAGAATACTTTAAGAACACATCTCAATGCGTATGCTTGACTACGGATACATGGACTTCTATTCAAAATTTGAATTATATGGTTTTAACTTCGCATTTTGTTGATTGTGATTGACATTTATATAAGAAGATTATCAATTTTTGTTTGATTGCAAATTACAAGGGTGAAACCATTGGTAAAGAAGTCGAGAGATGTCTATTTGAATGAGAGATTGAAAATGTTTGGACAATTACAGTGGATAATGCTTCTTCCAGTGATGTGGTCATTTCTTATTTAGTTAAAAGTATTCAAAATTGGAATGATTTAGTTTTGAATGGTGAATACATGCATATGCGATGTTTTGCGCATATTTTGAATTTGATAGTATGTGATGGTTTAAAAGACCATCACGAATCTATTACGAGAGTACGTCGAGCTATGAAGTATGTTCGATCTTCTCCTGCGAAACTATAAAATTTTCAGAAATGTGTGCAAAATGTTAAAATTGGGTGCAAAAGTAGTGTTTCTCTTGATGTGCCAACAAGATGGAATTCCACATATTTGACGTTGGAAAGCATAGAAAAATTTGAAAAATCTTTTGAGAAATTGAAAGAAACAAATGTTAATTATCTCGCTGATTTGAGTGGAGAAAGTCCTCCCACAAAAGAAGATTGAGATAATATTCGAGAACTTGTAAAATTGTAATACCTCAATTTTTGTAAACATAATTAATTAAGGATAATCAAGATTTATTTGATGAGAAAATTGATTGGGGGAAATTGTTGGATAATTATTTTGGAAGCCAAATTGAAGAATTTTAATTGGACCGATAATTATCATCATTCGGAGAAAAGAAAAATTAGAATTTGGGATGAAAATAATTAAATGAAGAAATTAAATAAAGGAACGAGATTATTTAGAATTAAAGATTTAGAAGAAGGAGTGGAATTAAAGGGAACCGGTTCGGTTCGTTGGTTCGGTTCAGGGCTGGTCCAGGGTCACGGTTCAATTGAAAACAAAATGGGCAAAAAAAAAGTTTAATTGGCCCTTGCCCTTCGCTGGCGATCAACAAAGAGGGAGTGAGGGAGATTGAGAGAAGGGAACGATCGGGAAGGACGACGACGAGCGGTGAATCAGCGATGGCATGAGGGAGACATCGGCGATGGCTCGGGTATGGCGTGCGACTCCAGGCTCCGAGTGCTGCTGGCGTGTCGCGGGTGTGCCTAGGCTAGGGCATGGATTTGGACCGTGTCGATTTTGAGCTACGAAATCGTCAGCGGAGGTAAGTAGATAGTCTATATTTGATGTTCTTCCTGGCTTCTGGTTATTGTTGATTTGGCGTCGGGAGAGGTGATTTGGCGGGGGTGATCGGTGAAGGTCAGAGGCAGGGCATCTATTCAAGTCTATTGGTCCACTATGGACCGGTTTGTTCCAATTGCTCTGATTGCTGGATAAGGCTTCCACGCGTCTCTTGCTGGCTGGACCTCCCTCCTTGAGTTGTGTAATTGTTCTAGCCTTCTCTGCCTATATAGTTTCGACAGTGCTTTGGAGGATAGTGGGGTGATATTCTGGAGTTGAGGGCCGAGAGGAGGAAATGGCCGAGTGTCTGGGAGAATGAAATGAGAAAATGGAGAAAGTGAGGTAGGCAGCAACACTCTCGGGTCTGCAGGTATTGGATTTCTTGTACTTTGATTTTGTCTTTGTTGTTGAAAATCTGGGTGATGCTCTGTTAATATTCTGTTGAAAATGGCTTTGTTCATGATTGGGTTTCTGCCGAGGGATAATACTGGTTGCTGTTTAATTATTAGATTTTGTTTGGATGTTGCTGGCAGATTACAATTCTGCTTGGTTGAAGTTCTATAATTTTTGACATATGTTAACAATACTCTCTGTTGATGGATTGGACCTTGTTAGAGGAAGAATGTGAATATACTCCAGTTGGATTTATGTTTGGTGTGTCCATTGTTAAATGTTGTTACTCCAATGGGGGTGGAATTACACAATGTTTTATTAAGGAAATAAGTTTATAGGTTATTATTATTATTGAAATTGTTGTATGGACATTTATTGGAATTGGTTAGGTTTGAGATTGCCTCTTGATAAAATCACGGTTAAGAATAATGCTCTTGATAATTGTATGATTCAGTCGATATTAGCTATTAAAACGTAAAAGAATATATGTTGACTCCAAATGTAATAACGGCTGAAGTGAAGAAAAAATGGGTTCGTTAAGCTGCTGTCTCGATGACACTCTGTTGATTAAGTTTATCCTTTTGATAGCTTGTTGCTTGATATGAAATGCCATGAATGAAATAAATCGAATAAATGTGCTATGTTGGTTATCGTTTGGATAAAAGGAATTAAATGGTTCTGTACTTTGCTGTGAAAAATATGATTTTGTGATAAAATGCTATTCGGTTTTGTAATATAAATTCCTTCTATTATCAGGTCACATTGATGAAATGAGCAACTATGGTTGAATAATGAAAATTATTAAGCGTTAATGTTTATGAAAATTCAGTGGTCAATAATTATTAGTTAATTATTCGATGAAAATCATTGGACGAAAAATGTGAAATGAATTTACAGAATAATGATATAAAAGTTAAGGTTTATAATGTGTAAATATATTAATAAATATATATTAATTATTTTGAAGGTATTAACGGGAAAAGAATAGAGTGTCAAACGCGTCACGGATGCCAGGTAAGTGATACGCATGTGCTTTGTTCCTTAGGGCGCTATATCGCAAGAATAGGAGATGCATGTTTCGGTGTTTACAGTTTTAAATAATATGTTTCGGTGTCTACAATTTTAAATAACATGTTTCGGTGTTTATAATTTTAAATAGCATGTTTCGGTATTTACAATTTTAAATAGCACGTTTCATTATTTACAGTTTTTATAAGCGTGTTCTATGAATTGTATGTTGGTTGCGCTATTAAATTCTTCTAGTAGAGAATATATGCATTTACGAACATCATGCATCATAGTTTTCAAAAGATACGAAAATGGTTTTTATGCATACTTTTGAAAAGGAAACAAAGAAGAAACAAAACGATTACAAAATGACAAGAAGGAAACAAAGAAGAAATAAAACGATTACAAAATGACAAGAAGGAAACAAAGAAGAAACAAGACGATTGTAAAACGTAAAGAAATGAACGTAAATGGGTGTGACGAGATGTGAGGTTGAGTTAGCCCGTCCCTCCTCGTCAAGTTTAGACATCTCTAACACTTTCAAGATAAAGATAAACATAAACAGGGTCGTTTGGAGATGTGAGGTTGAGTTAGTCGCTCCTCCTCATCAAATTTAGACATCTCCAACGCCTTTCAAGATTAAGACACACAACAAACATAAATGGGGTCGTCTGGAAATGTGAGGTTGAGTTGACTACTCCTTCTCGTCAAGTTTAGACATTTCCAACGCCTTTCAAGACTAAGACAACAATAAACATACAATGGGGTCGTTTGGAAATGTGAGGTTGAGTTAGCTGCTCCTCGTCGTCAAGTTTAGATATTTCCAACGCCTTTTAAGATAAAGTAAAGATAAAGATAAAGATAAACGGGGTCGTTTGGAGATGTGAGGTTCTCCTTGTCAAGTTTAGACATCTCTAATGCCTTTTAAGATAAAGTACAGTAACAATCAAGTAAAGAAAGGAACAGTAAAGTAAGGTCAAGATAAAACAAAGTTAAGATCAAGAAAATGATAAAAGAAAATAAAAGAAAGAAAGAAGAGAAATAATAACAGAAACAGAAAATGAAAAGAGATTTAAAAGTTTCATGAAATGTGCATCATACTTTTTATTTTTATCACTTACTGAGCATTAAGCTCATTAGTTAAGTCTTGCGATGTAGGTATACGCACAGGTGAACAGACTAAGAGGCAGTCGATGAAGGATTTGCTCGAGTGGATCTTGTGGCTGGCTGGGCTAAAGAATTAAAAGGAATTTATTTGTAAAAGAGTTTGTAAATTATTTAATATTCTTTAATGTTTTATTTTAATTCCGCTGCGTTTTTAGAAAATGATTTTATTATTTTCGCTGCAATTGATAAATGTTTTAAGTAAATGGTTTTAATGACCAGACTTTATAAAAGATAAATACTCTGATGTTTTTATAAGAAAAAAGTTTTAAATTTACACGATTTTCAAAGTAAATAAAAACTGGTCGGTACAAAAATTTTTGAAGATTTTTTATGATACGACTCTAAATGTTTCAGCCTCCTCGCATGTTACTTCGAATACATATGTTTGTGAAGTATGCAACTTGAAAATGGTTATCCAAGACTATGTTGAATGTGATAATCCATTATTGAGGCGACTAGCTATTGGAATGCAAGGCAAATTTGATAAATATTGGAGAAGTTGCGATAAAATGAATGTCTTGATGTATATTGTAGTTGTTTTAGATCCTAGTTATAAAATAAAGTATTTGAAATATTGTCTTTCCATGGTAATGGATTATGATAAGACAAATGATTTGTTAACCCAAGTACAACTAGCGCTTCAAAAATTATATCTTGAATATAAATGTGATTCGGGATTGGAAAATGTAGAAGACAATTATAGTATTACAAGTGTACCAGCACATATACAATCTTGAGACAAAAGAGCAGTTTGAGCCACAGCGAACTACATGAGATGTTTTATACTCGCCCCGAAGAACAAGATGTTTCAACTACTTGGTCAGAACTTAATCAATATTTGCATGAAGCATTGGAAAAATTTTCAGACAAACAAGACATTCTCATATGGTTGAAAATGAATTCATTGAAATTTCCAATTCTGAGCAACTTGGGAAGAGATATATTGGCTATTCCTATTTTTACTGTTGCATCGGAGTCAGCTTTTAGTAGTGGAGGAAGAGTACTTGATCCATTTCGCAGTTCTTTGTCCCCAAAGACTGTCGAGATGCTTATTTGCACTCAAAGTTGGATTCGATCTTCAAAATATGAATCAATCAACTTTAGTGATGGTCTGGATGAACCAGGTATCTTTTATATTGATAGTGTTTTTCCTTTATATTTGTTTTATTAATTACTATGTGTTTATAAATTTGTTTTCAATTTATATTTTTTAGAGATTATACAAATTAATGATGCTGATGAAGTGAATTAGTCTGAAATCAATAGTGATGACCGATGACAACGTAGAACAAAGTATTTATATTTTTATTCATTTTGAACCATATTATCATCATATCTTATTGCTTATGATGTTGTATCATTCCTGATTCCAATATTCAATTGATTAATGTTTTTAACATGCAGGGACTTGGAAATAAGTAACTCAGTTGAGTATTTATATTTTAATTCATTTTTATTTTTCTATAATTATCGTTTGTCAACTAATTACTTCTAACTCGTATTGTCTAATATTCATTCTTTGACAGTTTATATTTTGAAATTTGAAGATACTGGACATTGGATTTGGAGTCTTGGACAATAGAATGGACAATGAAATTGGACAAAAGAAAATGTTTTTTTTTGTTCATTTAATATAAAGTTTTATAGCTTTTTTTATTTCTGAATGTTTTTTTTTGTTTTGTAACTTTACTTTTTCGGTTTTTAATTTTTTTTGTTATTTTATATTTTTGTTAGTTTATTTATAGTTGTTTTATTTATACTAGGGTAATGTTGTGTGTATAGTGAATTATTTAGGATATTTTTTTTGCATTTTTTATTTTTATATATTTTTATTATAATATTAAAAAAAAAAGTTTGGTACCGAATCAGAACCGGTATCGGTTTGGTACTTAGGTCCCATGGAATCGGTTCCGGTTTTGAATTTCTAAAACCCAAACCGATCGGTTTGGTGTGGTTCCACCTCGGAATCAGACCAAACCGGACCGTGAACACCCCTTTATGCTCTTCCTCTGCAACATTTATGAGATGGAATAAATTTGGCATCAAACCACCATGGAGACCCAATATAAAACTAGCACGAAGTTCATGCATAAAAAGTTTCAGTGTCGAAGCTACTGTGAGATAGTAGATATCATAAAAGTTGTAACATTACTAAATATATATGAATATTGAATAAAGTTTACATCAGCCTCATCAAATGGCCCAAGGTGTTTGGGCCAAATAGTTATAAAATTCAAGATTGGCTTTTAGGGCCTTGATCCAGTGGTCAGTCAATCTGATGGAATCTATAGACCGCTGGAAAAGAAAAGAAAACCTGAGCGGCAGCAGCAGCACTGGTGTGGCGGGAAAACATCAACAAAGCTAGGGTTCGGTTTCTTCCTCCATTAGAGATCAGGTACTGAGAACCATGTACAATAGTCAATTCGATGGAAATGCTGCTTTTTCAGGAGGTGGCTTTATGCCCTCACAAGCCACTCAAGCTCCCGAAACCTCCTACTCTGCCACCAAAGTATGCTTCCTCCCCTTCTCTTTGTTGAGTCTCATTTTGCATTTGTAGATGCTTTTGATTTTCTTTTCTGAGTTATTGGAAAAGCCTTTGACACTTCCTGTTTCACTAATTTTGTCTGCTAATATTGTCATCGTTTTTTTATGTACTATAGTGCTTGGATGTTCTTTAGCTCTGTGATTGCAGTTTTGACGTCATTTTTTTACTATGTTACATGTTCTTGACTGGAAAATCGAGACATGATAACTCTGCGGTTTTTGTTTTTACTACATTTTCGAAGTTATTCAGACGATGACGTTCAAGTTTTTATTGTTGGCGGGTTTTTGTTTCTCTTTCAGCACTGTTTCTTGATTAGGAGATGATCTTATTTGAAACCCTCTGCAGAATCGTGAAATCCAGGCTTTGCTTCCACTAACTGTAAAGCAGATAAATGATGCATTTCTGTCAAGTGATGATAAATCAAATTTCGTAATAGATGGCGTTGATGTAAACAATGTGAGTTCACTGCCAAATGCAGTTTACCTTTGCCTTTTGTTTTGATTTTGCTTTTTTGGTTTAATGTGGATGAGTATGAGTTTTGATCTTCTTCAGGTTAAACTTTTGGGTATGGTAGGCAATAGAGCTGGAAGAATCACTGATTTGACTTTTATACTTGATGATGGAACAGGACGAATTGACTGTAACAAATGGTAAAAGTATTTTCAAAATTGTTCCCCGAACTACGTATTGTGAGAATTTATCGTACAAGTTTGATTGTCTTGGCTTTACCGATCTTGCATTTTACATTTATAGGGTTAATGAAGCTGTTGATACTAATGAAGTGGAGGGAATCAGGCATGTCTTTTGATCCTGCCTTACTATACTTATCATTTGAGTTTGCAAGAAAGTTGAGTTGATATGTTGCAGTTTCAATTCCCATTTCGTCAAAAAAGAAGAAAAGTTGATGATTATTTCATATTTGATTTGAGAAGTATTTTGGTTCTATTAAACTTTGAAGTTCCACCAATTGGTCTAGGGGAGAGTTTAGGTCCACAAGGCTTTACTGTTTTCCATTAACTTGAAAATGCATCAAATTCTTTTTCAAAAATAACAATCACGTTGCAAATGATCCATAATAGATTTTAGACGATTGAAAGTCTAATTTTTTATTGGCTAAATTCTATCTTGCGAAGTTAGCTTCTAAGGAGAGATTATCATCATCAGCAATGTGATTTCAGGATACTTTTCCATCTAAACAAAATTATGAGGGTTTAATTTCATTGGGGAAGATATTTCTTCCATTAAACAGGATACATATAATTGTTCTCTTTTAGTTTATAATTGTCTTTTGCATCAGGGATGGAATGTATGTCCGTATTCATGGACACTTGAAAAGTTTTCAAGGTAAAAGGACTTTGAATGTCTTCTCTATCAGGTATGGTATTTGTTATACTCTTTTTTATAGTGCATAATGTCTAAGTGCTGCTAAACTTCTATGTTTATTCATTTTAAGATTAAAAAAGTCCAACAAATCTCCCGTGACCATTTGAGTTTGGGTTTTATGAATAGCATTTACTTTTATGATATTGTTTGGAAATAGGCCTTTAGAGACGTGTTTTTGCATAAATTTTTAAAATGACATCTTAATTATATTTCCAGTGTATAACTTTACAGATTGTGTTGGGATTTCCTGTTACTTTTCCTTCTATGGCTTCACAATTATATAACACAAAACGCAATTGCACATTAAAATGAGACAAATCCCACAAGTTTACACAACAACAGCAAAACACAAAAGGGGTGTGCAATCCCTTCCCATATTCTTTCTTCCAAAATGAATTCCGTAACTGCTTCCCCTTTCCTTTTATTCTTTAAACAATTAAAACATATTACTAAAACACCCTTAAACTATAATGTCTAAAATACAAGGAATTAATATGAAATAAGAGTTCTCCTTCCTGATATTACCCCTGCCCAAACAGTCACCTTGACCTCAAGGTGAAAAAGAGGGAATTGATGTTGAAGATTAGTGAAGAACTCTTTGTTCTTTGTCGTCATTGAATTCATCTATTTCTTCTTCTTCTTGACAAATTAAAAGTTGTAATTCTTTTGCTTTACATCGATGTCCAATACTGAATTTTTCATCACAACGAAAACACAACCCTTTAGCTCTACGATCTTATACTTCGGCATTATTCAAACGTTTGAACGGTTTATCAAAGTTCGGAAGAGCCGTCTTGTGTGCCAAAGTCTCATTTCGTAGTGTACCAGTCACCAGTCTTGTACCACTGCTTGTCGAATCAACATTAGATCGACTTCTATGATAGATAGGATTTTTAATTGAACCCAGTATTTGCATTTTATCGTCTACCCTTTGAGCAGTCAACATTAAACCGATCGGCCTCAACAAAATAATTTCAGCTTTAATTTCATCCTTCAACCCATTAATAAATTGAGTTTCTAATATATTTTCTGGAACAGCAACTAGGGGTGAAGATAATTTCTCAAAATCCCTTCTATATTCTCTAATAGTACCCTGTTGGCGCAAAGACAAACTTTTCTTCCTTTGACCCAGCCAACGTGGAACTAAATCTGTCAAGGAGCTGCGCTGAAAAATCTTCCCACGAATGGAATTGTCAACGTGGCTCTTCCCACTGGATCCAGACGAGAGCTTTGCCTTCCAAACAAACAGCAACAGCCTCCATCCTCTCAGCATCAGTCATTCGGTTGAAGGAGAAAAACGCATTTCAAACGATTTTTGAAGGAGGAGATCCGGCCGATTGGATATATCGCGCAGAGCGATTTTTCTCCTTCAAAAATTGGCATTTCTAGTCTGCGGTTATGAATCTTTGCTCTCGATCCTCTGTCACGGTGTCGGAACACACCTTCATCGGCGACGCCACCAAACCCAACCTCTGAATGGACAGCATCGGCTTCGTTCGACAATGTTCGCTGCCCGTCAAAACGGAATTGCTGCTCTTCGCGGGTCTCGCCATTTATTCGGGTAAGTCCTTCTAATCCTTCCAAAATATTTTGCAAACTAGTTTCCAGCAACGGAATTTTTGAAAGGCCTCCTCTCAACAATTCCATCTCTTCCCTGACTGCCTCCAATTTCTCTTCCACAAACTCCAAACGCATGTCGGACTTCTTTCCTACCATCCCAAAACCTGCTCTGATACCAATTTGTTGGGATTTCCTGTTACTTTTCCTTCTATGGCTTCACAATTACATAATACAAAACGCAATTGCACATTAAAATGTGACAAATTCCACAAGTTTACACAATAACAGCAGAACACAAAAGGGGTCTGCAATCCCTTCCCATATTCTTTCCTTCCAAAAATGAATTCTGTAACTGCTTTCCTAACTTCCAATTTTCTTTAATTCTTTAAACAATTAAAACATATTACTAAAACACCCTTAAACTATAATGTCTAAAATACAAGCAATTAATATGAAATAAAAGTCTCTCCTTCCTAACAGATTGCTTTCTATTGGTATTGTTACTGTTGTTCAATACTGGGGTTTCAATTAATTTTTACGTGTTAATTACATTTATGACTTGATTTTTTTTTCATATTCTTTGTCACCAATCTTATTCAAGCTAAATAATTTAAGTCCTGACATTAGTATGGAATTTCTGACATTCTTGGAATGGTTTACCAATATTGACTTAACTTGTAATGTGTAAATGATTGATCATATTGTCTTTCATCATGCTTTTGCTGACCATCCATTTAGTAAAAGCTATTCCTTTGTTTACATATGTTAAAGCAATTAGAGACATGGCCTTGTCTAGTTGTGTTAAAGCATTTTCATTCATGCGCTCATTTATTGGTTGTACATGGAACGTGTACCAACAGGAATTTGAGCTTTGCCTTGTTTCTTGGCAAGATAGAAGCCCGATTGTTTATGATAGAGAGTTCATCATTCACTCTTGAGAAGTGAATTAGGGGGGTAGATTAGAGAAATAAAAGAGTAAGGTGCAAAATTAGTTGTAGTAGAGAGGTTACTTTGCTATATATTAGGCATGTGGTGGGAAAATGAGGAATTGAATATGGTCTATAGCAAAATACTCCATAGAATAGTATATTTTTCAACTGAGTAACTCGTGGTATTTTCGGGCAGGTGTTTCACCAGACTTGTGGTGTTTTATTTACCGTTTGTGTGTTGTTTTAATCATGTTATTTCAATTAAGTATTTAATGCTCATCAATGGTATCAAAGCCGAGCCAAGCCGATCCAATCCGATCCTTAGTTGGAAAGAATGAAGAATGTGGTGCAAGAAATGAGGGCAGAGACAACGAAGGCTTCAGAACGGCTTGCAGTGATGGACAACTTGCTGTCAATGTTGCCAGAATTACTGGCAGACCTCCGTTCTTTCTGAGAAAATTGGGAAACAATTAAAACCAATGACAAAGGCAAGTGAATAACTCAATTTGATCAGACCATTCTGGGTGGTGAAGAGAACTATGTGAAGAAGAGTCTGTCATTCAAAGTTATGGATGGCAAAGAGCAAAAGACAGTTGGCTGAACCATGACAAACCAATCTGATGAGACAGAGGAAGATAACCATTGGACAAAGATTACTTCTCATCTCGGTGCTGTAGAGAATAGACACTTGGAATTTGTCGAAGGGGATCTTCCTAGGCAGGGAAAGCGAACTAGCGAGACCTGGTGCTAACCAAACTAACTCGTTCATTTTTGTTGAGAGAGGATAGCCCCCCGGCCAACAGAGATTCGTTGGAGGCCAGATTGGGGAAGACTGCCAAATTGGGATTCGCCAGAGTTTGGACAGAGTTTCGGGCGGCCAGAGGAAAGGGGGTTTTGTGGTCCATTCGAGCAAAACCGTTGGCAGTGATGGTTCCGCAAGGGAAAGCCAACAATTCTATGACAGCTTCTAGTGGCTAGATGGGTTTCCTGGGCAGCAGGGTGAGGCTAGCAAGCGACTGATCTTGTTCCAAGGCCGACTGATTGTTGGTAGTCTAAGGCAGACCATCAACTGCTGCACCAAGAAGATAACATTTTTAAGTGGGATAGATTTTAACCCTAAAATCCAACTTTGAATGTTGTGGTTTGGGCTGCAAAGTTGGTGCAGGAGAGTTCTTTCTATTGAACTGGGAAAAAAGAATGGTGAAGGAGAAAGAAATGGGCTGGACTAAAAGTTCAATGGACCAGATTTTAGATGAAAAGCCAAGTTATTTGAGGAAAACAATTAAAGAGACAGGCGCATAAGTTTGAACATACACTTTATGTTATTTGCTTTATTTTGTTTGAGACCGAAGTAAATCAAGATGCCGTAGTGAAAATCAAACTAATGACTCACGACCTTGAAGATAAGATCAATTTTGAAGGGGGGGAGTATTGTTGAGAAGTGAATGAGGGTGGTAGATTAGGGAAATAAAAAAGTGAGGTGACAAAATTGATTATTATAGTGGGGTGGTTACTGATAGAAAGTCTGTTACTTTCCTTCTTTGATTTCACAATTCAGAACACTAACACCAATTTACACTAGAATTAGTGAGATTTCACAAAGTGACACCAAGTTGCAGAACAAAGGGTCTGCACATCCCTTCCCACATTCCCACAATGAACTTCCGTAACCGATCCCTTAACTTTCCCCTCCCTTTTATTGTTTAAACACTTAACATATATTACTAAAATACCCTTAAACCTCCTAACATCAACCTCCTAACATTAAAGTTTCCTCCTAATATTACCCCCGCCCAAAGAGTCACCTTGTCCTCAAGGTGAAAAAAAAAAAATAAATAATAATAATAAATAATAATAATAATAATAATTGATGTTGAAGATTAGCGAACGATTCCCACGGAACCTCCTCTGTGCTCTTTGTCGTCATCAAATTCATCTATTTCTTCCTCATCCTGACAAATTAAGAGTTGTAATTCTTTTGCTTTACATCGATAGCCAATACTGAATTTTTCATCACAACGAAAACACAACCTTTTAGCTTGACGATCTTGTACTTTGGCATCATTCAAACGTTTGAACGGTTTATCAAAGTTCGGAAGAGATGTTTTGTGTGCCAAAGTCTCATTTCGTAGTGTATTAGTCACTACTCTTGTACCACTACTTGATGAGCTATATGGACCTCGAGAATTTGTTGGCGGATATCGGAAAGAATTTAACAAAGTCAATTTATCTTCAATTTGTTGGGCTGTGAGCATTATCTGGCCCAAACCTGTTGGTTTGAGGACATGAAGCTCGGCCCGAACTTCAGCCCTTAACCCATTGAGAAACTGAGCCTCCAAAATTGCTTCTGGAACATCAACCAACGAAGAAGCTATTCTCTCAAACACGTTCCTGTACTCCCTCACTGTAGATTCTTGACGCACCGCCAAGAAACGTTCTTCCAAGGAACCTTCCAGACTCGAGCGAAATCGCTCGAACAGTTGATGTTTGAAGTCCAGCCACGATCGGAAAGGCCGCCGTCGTTCTTCCCACTGAAACCAGGCGAGGGCTTCGCCTTCCAAGCAGACAGCCACAGCTTCAATTTTTTTTGCCTCAGCCATGCGATTCAAGGAGAAGAATCGCTCCACTCTGTAAACCCATTCATCGGGATCACCGTGGTAAAAAATGGGCATTTCTAGTCTGCGAGTATGAGTCTCTGCTCTCGGTCCTCTGTCATGGTGTCGGAACACACCTTCTTCGCTGACGCCACCAAACCCAGTCTCTGAACGGACAGCATCGTCTTCGTCCAGCAACGTTTGATGCCGAGCAACACCGAAATGCTGCTCCTCGCGGTTTTCGCCCTATATTCGGGTAAGTCCTTCCAATTTTTCCAAAATAGTTTGCAAACAAGTTTCTAGGAACGGAATTTTTGAAAGGCCTCCTCTCAAAGACTCCATTTCTGCCCTGACTGCTTCCAATTTCTCTTCCACAGACTCCAAACGCCCGTCGGACTCTTTCCTGCCATTACAGAACCGGCTCTGATACCAATTTGATAGAAAGTCTGTTACTTTCTTTCTTTGATTTCACAATTTAGAACACTAAACACCAATTTACACTAGAATTAGTGAGATTTCACAAAGGACACCAAGTTGCAGAACAAAGGGTCTGCACATCCCTTCCCACATTCCCACAATGAACTTCCGTAACCGATCCCTTAACTTTTCCCTCCCTTTTATTGTTTAAACACTTAACATATATTATTAAAATACCCTTAAACCTCCTAACATCAACCTCCTAAGATTAAAGTTTCCTCCTAACAGTTACCTTGCTATATATTAAGCATGTAATGGAAAAATGTGGAATTGAATATGGTCTACAACAAAATACTCTCTAAAGTAGTCTATTTTCCCCGAGTGAATGACTCGTGATGTTTTCTGGCTTGGTGTTTTGCCGAACCTATGGTGCTTTATTTTCCGTTTGTGTATTGAATTTGTTGTGTTATTTCAATGGAGTATTATAATACTCATCATTCACTCCCTGCACGATCGTTGTAATTTTTTCCAGTCAAAGATTGGATGAGTTCTGATACTATTGATAAACATAAAAATCCATTACAGAAAAATAATCAAGAATTGAAGAACCCTAAATCTAACCACAAGTCTAAGCAACCATGCTTTACTTGAAAAATCCTAAGAAACTAAGATAATAATCCATTCATCCATAAGCATAATCCCCAATCTCACTCTCTTAATACTATTTCCTAAAGTATCCTCTTAATTTATTTCCCAACATGTGAATGGACCTGTGGTTAAAATTTATGTGCCTTCAAATGAAAATTTTCTTTGGTGTAATTAGATAACATAAATGTGGGTTGTAAGAGTTCATGATTTAATGAGTATGTATATCACAAGCATTAACACAATTTACAATCAGTTATACCATTTTAAGTATTATATGTCTATTGGTTCAATCATCAATGTACAACTTAAATGACAATTGGGGAACAAATTCACTGAATGAATCACTACTAAGATGCACATATTGAACAATTTGCTAACTTCTCAGTATGCTTGATCCTGGAGTTAGGTACAATGTAGGTATCGCTTATATTGGTCAGTCAGTTGGATATTCCTCTCTTGCCTTTTAGCTGGATCTAAAGTACCCTAATTTCCTGATATAGCAAATATGACTTTGAATAACGGACATGGATGTGTTATAACATGAGACTTGAAATATCTAGTCTTCCTGCTTTTCAATCCATTTATTATTATCATCATTTTATTCTTTTTACCATGGATTCTTGTGTATCTTGTTTGCAATGACTAGTTTCGATGTGTATTAACTATATCAAAGATATCACAAAAATTTGTTGTGGTTGTCAGGCCAGTTACCGATTTTAATGAGATTGCTAATCACTTCATCGAGTGTATGTACGTCCATCTTTACAATACCAGGGTATGCAAATTTATCCAATAAGAAAAAAGTTTTCTATGGTGTTTGATAATTGCACATAATTTTTGTTTCTCTGCTAGCAAAAGCAAAAGAGTGGTACGCCTAATCAGCCACAGATGACAAGTTCAGCTTCTAATCCACCTATAATGGGGCACCATGCTGCTACGTCAAATCAAGTAAGAGACCTATGTAATGTAAATAGTATTTTCCGGAGTAACTGATTGATCTTTTTGCTTTTCTCTCTATGCCTTTTTCACCAGTTCTTGGGCCAGTATAATGTTGGTGGACAGAAAAGTATTGAACAAATGATCTTAGAGTTTTTGCAGCTTCCATCATGCGAGTGAGTATTTTAGTAGAGTGATTTTTTTACTCTCTTTTTATTCTTGTACTCTTCACTTTAATGATAAACATCAAATTTCACATATTTTATATTTATGGATATGTTTTGGTAATCACTTTACATCTGAGATGTCCTTGTGTCATACTGTATGTGCTTAATGAATGATGAGATGGTGGTCAACTTTGGTTCTCTAGAGGTACCTTTAGTGAGTGTCCTGTCAAAATTAATGACTTCTCTAGTAAAAAACCCTCATTAACTTGATAATAATTGCATATTTAGATGTATGTGAAGTTTGTGGATGATGATGTGTAAAGGTTTAATTATAAATTTTTGTTTCATTGGCAACCTTAACATGATTAAAATGATAAGGTTGAGTTTGTGGGCTATTATTCTTGTTTAAGGTGGAGAGTTTGTCTAGCAAAAAGTATGGAGAGCAATTACTGAACAAATAATTTGCGTTGAATATGGATGATCCCATTGCGATCTGTTTTAATATTTATTTTATGTGCATGAAGAACATCGAACGTGATTGTAATGACAGCTCGGTTTTTTCTTTAAGATTGTTACTGCATATACTTATGTTTTTGTTCTATTCCCACATCCTAAACATGCATTATTTTGACATAATTTTTTTCTATATTTTTTTTAGCACGGACCGGGGTGCCCACCGAGATGTTATTGCCCGACAACTAAATGTTCCAGTGGATAAGCTCATGTCTCTCTCTCAATCTCTCTTCCTCCGCAGTATAAGTATGTGCATTTTATTGGTAACAACAATTTCTTGACCTTAAATTTGCTGGTCTTGGCAGGTTAGCCATGAAGAACCTAGAAGAGGAGGGCCTTGTTTACTCAACAACTGATGATTTTCACTTCAAATCAACTGCCAATGGCTGAAACCTGTCGCCAACCTGCAAAATTCATGGTTAGCTCTTGTTATGATTATGCACTCTAATTTGTTCTGCACAAAAGTAGATGAGGGCCTTGACATTTCTCAATGATGAATTTGAATTTTCGGAATTAGTTGGGTTGTCTGTTAATGATCTCTGATTCTGAAAATTTCATCACATACCACCCTATCTGTAGCTCAGAATTCTGAAGATTCAATTTAATAAATAATCTTTTTGGAATATAAAATGATTGACTAACAGTCTAACTGAAGTCTGGAAATGACGAAAAAAAAAACCCAACTCAGAAAAATCCTGCCCGACCTTTGGTTGTAAGGTAAGCCTATTTGTTGGCTTTACCTCCTATCTAATTGAGCCCGTCTGGCTCAATGTCCAATAGTGGAAAGGATCAAATCTAGAGCCGGACCCCAAGCCTCAATTTTGGACCTACTGGCCTGACCAGCCATCAATCCGAATTGCTATGGTGGCCATTGGGATTGGCATTAAAAAAAGTTCAGGCAGTGTATGTGATTAAGGTGAAAATGTAGTATTATCTTTATGAAAGTTCTGATTGAGAAAGAGTCGCCTTCTTTGATTTATGGTTCTCCATTTTTAGGCTGTTTGAAGCTTCTGCTGTGATTCCTTGATTTTAGACAAATTTAACAGCTGTCTTTTTTTTTTTTTTTTTTCTGATAATAACTGATGTGCTCACGCTGTATATTATCACTCACCAAATGTAAAAATGGAAGGTTGAAAAAATTAATGTAAAATAACACCCCTAAACTCAAGAGACTGACCGTTGAGACAAAATTGTGGCATTAAAGAAATCAATTGTTCATGTGAAACTATCAAATTAATGACTTTCTGATTTTTGTCAAATTCAAAGAGTTGCATTTGAAAATTGATGAGTTTTACAAATTCATAAACAAATTCTAATTTTTTCGACCAATTGTGAACAGCAATCAAGTTGGTTCTGGGTTGGTGTAGCAGACCCTCATTCGAGTTTTGACTTCACAAACTCAAACCAGATTCGTTATTTATTTCTTATATTCGATGCCATAATTGTTAGAAATGAACACTCTTGGATTCGTTATTTTTGGTTAAGTCGGATGTATGCTGGAGTTAGAATGAAATCTTGTCGAATTCGATTGATTAACTTGATCAATGGCTTGATTGGGAGTAGAAATTAGGAAATTCCATTCTCCACCGCAACTACTTATGCCAAAAATGATATATTCTAAGAATTCTTCCAACAGTTAGGAGAGAAGCGAATGGGAGCTGGCACAGCGCCTTTGATCAAATTTGGAACGGTATCCAAATTTCAAATGGTATCTAGCCAATCGTTTTGTCGATCGATTCGAGGCGTGGATCAATGCAGATTGTGATGTTGGCCCAAGCATGAGCTTTTGTTGTGCTTGTGGAGACGTCAATTTGATCGTGTCCGGCAGTGCACGGCTCATGTGTCCTTTAGCATTAATGTGCTCAAGTGTTCGTCATATTGTCTTCTTGTTTAGCTGATCTTGAAACACAAATAAAAAACTTTGACATGTGTGCAATTCAACGAGCTATTGAACTAGAAAGGAGAGAGGTAATTAACACGTTGGATGTGACGACCCGAACACAAACTTAACAGAAACTCCGAGTTGAACAACCTGATTCTCTGAGAGAACTTGATCGCCTAGTCTAATCCTTGGTTCACAACATAAGTTTTGAACACATTTCAAATTCATAGTCCACATGAGAAGAATAAGTCTACATAGTTATCACAAAAATAACAACTTGAATATCTTAAATACTATACATCAAATCCAAAAATCTAAATATTGTCCAAATATTTTAATATAGACTCAAGTTCAAAAGTATAAGTCCTCTCCAAGAAACGAGAATAAAACACTTATGGGAATAAGGGGGAAAAATAAAAAATTCACCTCCTAGTTGCTACTCCTAACTAGTCTTATCTTTACCTAGGATGAATGGGGTCGATGGAGTAAATGATTAATTCAGTAGACATATCATACTAAATACAATGCATATAAAATTTGTTTTACCTTTCACGTCAAAAACCATGATCAATTTAAATGTTGTTATTATGTCATGCATAGATTTAAAATCATTCAAAATCTTGTTACAAATTTAATTAAACAAAGGCTCCTCTAGCCATCTCATGAGACAATTATCAAAATATTTGTTGGAGACCCAATCTTCTATAGTAAAATAGACTTATATCATTTTCTACAAATTTAAAACAGTTATCCGTGAAAAAGGAGGGTTGCTCAATGATCTCTTCAGTACAATTACACAAAAAGGCGGCAGTCTGAAGATGGCAACGTCTCATGAGCTAGGAGGAAGAAAACTGTGAAAGCGATCCAAAAATCAAGCCACCTCATAGGGGTTGCCGACGAACAATGGTCAGGGACAACACAACCTAAATAAAATATAAACATATCATGATTAGGCTTAGGCATTCGAAACCCAAAGAGTGTGTTATCACAATCCTATTACCCATTTTTCACACAATGTGCAAACAAACATCTTCACGCCATAGAAAATGTACTGGAATAGCCTCGTGATGCTTTGATACCGAGATCATTCAAAGCATCAAGATGATTCATTTTCCATTGAATATAATGAAATACCATGCATGGAAAAGTAAACGTGTAAAATTCACGTATATAGTATAAAAATTGACATATTGTCGAACAGTAGTCGTCAAGTTTTCATATGTAGCAACTCACAAAATAATAATTTGAAAATCATAATGCAATATAATGCGATATGGTATAAAATTCCTATCTTTACGACACTTTTCTTGCCGACTAAAGCAACAATCTTCTAAGGAATTGACACGAAATCTACGAAGTCGTCTAAACATATAATAGAATCAACCATAATGAATCTCTATCTAAATTCAAGAAAAAAAAATAAGAAATGTGTTCTATACCAAGACAAGGAACCCAAACAAAAAAAAAATGACAGAAAAATTTTAACTCAAAAGGACGGATGAACAAGGCAAATGCCCAGTTGATGCACCACAAAAGTGTAGCTCGAAAATACTGTAAGTTGGTGTTGAAATATGAAATTGTCTACGGCTATGTAGTAGGCTTCGGAAGCGTTTATCTCCTGGAGTGTGAATATCTGCATAAACTGATGAAAAATATGTGGAAGGCTGATGTGTCACGAGGGAGAAGATTTGGCCGTTGATGATTGATGCAGAAGCAGCGAGGATATTCAGATGGGAATCTTCGGAGTCCGTGGTAAGTAAGATTCTTAACAAAAACACAGAACGATGCGGAACGAGAACGCAGCGATGTCTTGCGGTCAGGTACTGCAACAACGAAGATTATGTTGAAATATAAAAACAAGACAGTTTCTGAATTTGGCCACCCAACTTAGGAAATACTTCAACTTTGGAAATCCGCAACTCAATCAATATGGAATCTTTTCTCTCGATTTTTGGACAATGGCTACTTTAATAAGTGAGAAATAACTTCTCCAAGAATATAATTGAAAATCCGCCGTAAATATGAAAATATGCATGATTGAACTAAATTGGCTGAACATATAAGAAATCACAACTTGAACTTTCGATTCGAAAACCTCCACCAATTCAATTATCTTGAAAGTTGAACACTACTTCAAACGCTCTACCTTAAACAGAAGAAGAACACAGAAACAAATAAGAAAGATTACTCAATTAACAAAGTAACCATAATGTGATATTACACCACAACTTCGGATGAGCACACCGAAAGGAGAAAAAGGAATTACTTCAAATTCAAAGAAAACAAAGTTTCATTAATCAAATCAAGCTGCCGAAAACAATCACCAAAGAAAGCTTAAATAGCTCCTTATAAACTAGAGTTTGTATGAAATAGTAAAATGCTAAAAAGGAAACTAATTAATAATACTAATTCGGCTACACACACACTTGGCTATTTACTATACTAATAGTTACTAGACTTTAGGTAACTTAACTTAAGATAAACTACTTAAATTATCTCTTGTTCCTTCTTCTCCACGCAATGCAAAACTTTGAAGATATCTTCCTTTTGAGGCTCGGCTACTTAGGATGGTTTTCATAACAAAACATGTTTTGACTTTCCTTGATCTTAACCAGATGATGACTCCTCCACTTGATCCAAAATTGAGTTACCTTCTAAATAAGTAGAGAGGTAAGTGTTGATGAGTATTTGGGCCTTAGCCCTTGTGATTGGACCTTGTGGTCCATCACTAGTCCAGAAGCGCTTTTTAGCGCGAAAGTCCAGATCATTCTACAAAAATTAAAATCTTGTCACGCAAGATCGGCGGGAACGCTGGATGTCAACTACAGATGATTGGCCCATGTACATGCCACAAACGTCTAACGCAGACACTCAAACTAGACTCGTGATGTCTGACTCCAACTGCAAATGATCGGCGGGAACACCAGTCACTTACCGCTGACGCCCAATCCCGAATACTCACGTTCATACGATCGATCGGACTCGATAGAGGTCGACTAGGGATGACATTTCTAATGAAGATTCGCGAGGAAACTCGTTCTTCTTCGCCATTTTTTCCCACCAATCGGCCAACACTCCTGCATAGACTCTTAATCTACCAAAATATTGTAGTCAAAACTCACATATTCAAGTTTTCAAGCTCGAATCTGAATATAACTTTTAACCAAAACTTTAAATATAAAAACAGAGATGAGAGAGTACTTACTCATAAAATTCTTTTACAAAGGTTGGAGAATGAAGTGTCACAAACACAAATCGAGAGTCAGAAATCTCCGCATGCAACTATGGTCTCACTCACTCATCACACACACACACACACACACTCTCTCTCTCTCTCTCTCTCTCTCACACACACACCCTCTCTCTCTCTCTCTCTCACTCACTCTCTCTCTCTCTCTCTCTCACACACTCTCTCTCTAACGGTTGAATAGTGGAAGGGTTCCTTTCTTTCCCCTTTGTAAATGATAAAAAAAATTAATTTTATTTAATTATTTAATATATATAATATATAATATAATATTATATATATTAAATAAAATTATTTTAAATTTTTATTAGTCGAAAATCTAGATTTTGTAAGAAACTTAACCCGTTGTAACTCAAATTGATTGAATATCAATTATTCAGATTATAAATTACGTGATAACACCTACTTTTATCGATTTGATAATTTACATGGGGTCACTACGTGACAAAACAGGATAACTCCAAATCATTTGATCGAATTCAATGGAAAAAATTTACACATAAAATTTATTATTATAAAAATAATAATTTTTACATTGGAATCTCATTTAACATCTTAAAAAAATATGAGTAATGTTACTTATATTTTTTTATATCATAAAATTTACTTTTTGACGTAACATTCATAGATTAATATAATTAATGATTTATTTTAAATAGAGAAATTAATGAAACTAACTCTGAATTTTGGAATCCGAGACAAGATAAACCTTACAGAAATTTCACGGAAAACTAAAATCTCGAACTATGGGAAATAAATGACGCAAACTTCACAATCACGTTTCCTGTCAAAAAACGTCGATGCAAACGCCGCAATCATGTTTTCTTCTTAAAAATGTCAATGACCGTCCAATGGGGATGTCCAAGGATCAAAAATGGATATCCTTCAATGACGAGGGATGTCCTTCAACGATGAGGGACGTTGAAGGCTGATCCACGATGAGGGACATCCTTGGGGCCTTATATTGGTCGTTGGATGAAGAGACCGGCGCCTTGCAAGGAGAATGGACGTCCATGATATGAGGAGGGGCATTGGTGGACAAAGGTTCATGCCTATTAGATGAATAGACAAACGTTTTTCAACGAGGATGGACGACCATGATGAAAGATGGTCATCGGCCAAAGGCGCTGGAGGATGAAGGTTCATGCTCATTGAATCGAGGAACAGATGTCCCTCAATGAAGATAGATGGTCAGGATGGAGGATGACAATCCTCCAAAGGCACTGACGAACGTTATGTTGAAGGGGGTCATGTGCAAGACACGCCCTTTTTTAAATGAGAGTAGACTCCCTCCACTTATGACAGACGTCCCTCAAACAACAACAGACTTTCCTCATCCCACAACGGACGTCCTTCCACTTACGACGGGCATCTCTCAACCAATAACAAACGTCCCTTAGCCCACAACAGACGTGATGTGCCACGGATTTCATCCATTCACAATCAAACCTGAAGAGTTTCTAACCATAATTTTAGTGTCTTTTGTAGGTGTTCATGGAGAAAAGAGTAATATAAAAATTTATTACATCCATCAAACACTCTAATATAGCCTAGAGTTATTTAAGATAAGGCATAAGTTGGGATTTAAACACAAGATTAAGAGAATTATGAAGCTTTCTCAAAACTGTTGATAATCTGACCCCTGAGCAGTATGTGGCTTTTTTGGTAGCTTATACGATCTTATATTGAAATGCTTTCTTGACAAAGATTGTAGGGGACATCTTAAGCTTTCCAAGATATGATCTTTCATATCAATTGAAGATCAACAGAGTCTGGATCAGAGAGCTTTGTTTCACCAAATGAAGTCTTTTCTTCTTACTCGGACTTTAGGCCCAAATTCACTTGAAGAAGGGCTTTGAAGATTAAACCAATTGGTTCTTTTCTTCATTTAAGATTTAGGACTTAAGGGAGGTAGTTTAGTTTTATTTGCGTCATTTTGATTTAACAAACTAATATTATGTTTGTGTTGCTCTCAGTTTAGCTTGGTGACCGAAAGCATATTTTTGTGGTTCTTTTAAATTGGTCAATTTTGTAATTTACCTTTTAATGGCATCCCTAATTAGAGAGGTATTTAAAGCCTCTCTTAGGTCCGCCTTAGACAGAAAATTATCAGCTCAAAGTTATCATTTTTCAAAGGTTGGAGTTACCTCCATTTCGGCCAATCGTTTTGGTGTTCGCCGATCGGAATTTGTGTCAAAAATTGGTTTCACAAGTTTCTTGTGAGCTTTTGGTGAATTCTCTTAAAGCTATCCACTTCTCCATTTTTTTCTAGAGGTCGACATCCCCAACAAAGGAGTAGAAAACTTGCAAATATCAGTTTGAGTGCTTCCACCATTGAAGGTCATTGAAGCCAATAGGCACAGTTTAGGTGCCTATTCGAACTAGCTTGCACCCCATCATCCATATCTTCCTCTCTCGATCGTTTCTTCCTCTGATTTTTGTAGAGCTTCTTTTTCACTTTCAGAGTGAGGCTTGGTCCAAATTTCACACTATTTGAACACATATTGAATGAGAGTTTTCTGTCATTTCAGTCCAAATCTTTTTTTATTAGATGTTTGAACCAATTTGCACCCATTTGTCCATAACTTCCTCCCAAACGTATTTTAGTGGGATTTTTGGGGAGCTTCATTTTCATTCACAGAGCAGTGCATGGTCTAAATTTCACATGATTTGGACACCTATTGACTGAGTTAAGTCAGTTTCCATTTTGGGTTTGATTATGCCCTAATAATCGCTTGCATCAAGGGGTTTTCGTCCTATTTGTGGTCCATCAGGATGTTCCTCAACCCACAACGGATTTCCCTCAATACTAAAAGATGACGTCGTTTAGTATTGATGGACGTTCATAGATGCTAGTGGACGCCCATTGATGTTGAGGAACGATATCATTTAGTATTGAGAGACATCCCTCAACTTATCACAGACGTCCTTCATTGCCATGGACGTCCGTCATAAGTTGAGAGATGTCTGTTGTGATTTTAGGGACTTCCGTTGTAAGTTGATGGACATCCATCATAAGTTGAGGTATTTCTGTTGTGGGTTGAAGGCATTGTTAGACGTCCCTCAATTTAAATGATATCGTTATTCAATAATCATATCCTACGGCCAATGGTGGCCTTAGACACCCATCATTCCATCTTGAACATCCATTTCTAGCGACGGACGTCCCTTATCTCGAAGGACGTTCCTCATCTCGAAGGATATGTTGATCGACTTTCAACTCTGTCTTATAAGCGAAAAAGACGTCTACTACGACCTAGCCGATTTCCAAGCTACATTTCAACTTCCTTAGAGCATTTCAACTTTCTGAAATCCCTCCTCACATTTCTAGAACCGAAAAATGGCATCGAAGGCTGGAAAAGCCACAACGAAACATAAAACGACTCCCTCCGACGCTCAAGGTCAATCACGAGATGATTTGACCCATCCCTACCTATCTGTAGAGGACCAATTTTCATGTATGTTCAGGACAACACGTCTAAGAAAGGTATGATAATGACCTTAGATGTCGTTCTATCATTATGTCTAGGAGAGTAAAGTTCAATGCATTTGCTGATTTTAGAATAGAAAATATGTTCGAGCATATTGGACTGGCTAGACTGTGCAATCTAGGGGGGGGTTTTATTATGAGAGGGTTGTGAAATTATTATTTTACGCAAATCTGGAACTGGGTGGCAACCAACTAAAGAAGCTGAGGACTCATTTGTTTGGGCGGGAGATTAGGGTAGCTCTAAATGAGTTAAATGAGCTGATTGGATGCTCCACGGAGGAGCCTACTGAGGAGTATTTTCACGTATCCAATGAACTAGATTTCATAAAACAAGAAAAATGTTTGACATTGCTGAAACAGTTGCATTGCAATTCCTACGTTGAATCTTTCTACGTGCCCAAATCAAAGGACCTAAACGCCAAAGCTAGAGTTATCCATTACATGATAACCAACACAGTTCTACCCCGTGATAGACATAAAGAACATGTCAGCTGCATGGATCTCTATGTAATTGAGAAGCTCTACAACGAGAAGAAATTCAATGTTGGATACGTGATTATGAATCTGATGAAGGTAATTATGAAGAGTTCAAGGTAGAACCTCCCCTACAACTGGCTTGTGTAGAAAATTGTTGACAGCAGCGAGCTGGCGTTCCGTGCCAACTGTAGGATCAAAATTACCCTATGAGGGGAGTGAATTAGACTTATCAAATTTTTTTCGAGTGATTAAGAAACTTCAATTATTCGAGTAATGTTAGATGATCTTATATGAGTTTAATAACTATTACGTTTCAAGCATAGTCAAAATATGCAATAAAGGAGATAGGTAAGAATGGTGCTAACAAATTCGATAACACGATTCAATAAAAAAAGCCTACGTCTACGCTTCAAGGCTCCTCCTTGAAGATCTATTCACTTCAACCTTCTTGGTTACAATTGATTGAACTTCCCTGGCATTAATCTAACCTTACAATGGCTCCTTCGTCACTCACATAAAACAAATGATTTTTCATTGAAATATTCAATACAAGACAAGCTCACTCTCACTATGGATAACACCAAATGGATACAGAAAAAGTGAGGGTTCTTAAGCTTATGAACGAAGGCACATGATGCAAGAAAATTTTGCAGCACTTTATTGTTGATAGCTTGTTCGGGTGCCTCTTCCCAGAGAGTTCTCTTCTATATAGATTTTTTAGACAAACTGCTGATCGGTTGACTACCCAATCATTTTGTTCAACCGTTTCATGACCTTTACGTGTTTTTTCGTATACACTCGGTTGATCAGTTTTCGCTCTAGTCAACTGCACTGATCGACCTATGTCTTCCTGGTCGACTGCTTCAACGCATTCCAAAAACAAAGTTTGCTCTCTACAATAATTTTGGTCGACCAACGTCCATACTGGTTGATCGCTTTCACTACTTCAAAATTTTCAAGCAATCTATAAGATTTTTGGTTGACTGCCTTTCTTCTCCGGTCGATCGCCTTCATTGATTTCAGAAACCTTTTGTTCTCTGTAAGATTTTTGGTCGACCGCCTCAACACCTTGGTTGACCACCCTTTGTGTTTTCTTCAATTAATTTTGTACGTCCCAAAAATTAAAGCATTAACTAGAATGACTTCAACAAACATGTTAGCACATTTAAATACTCATTTTAGAGGGTATTTTCAATGAAGATTAATAATATATTCAATTGAGATAATATTTATAATTCTTAAACAACTTAGCAATAATTCAATTACGCATCATCAAAACAACTAAGCTTAATACCTATTAAGCTAACACTAACAAGCCAATAATCAATGAAATGACATTGATGTCTACAATCAGATGACCTTCGCTCAGATGGGGATGAATAAATTCAGAGGGGAGTTAGTAATCAAGGTAGTAGAGACTCCATCGACGTTGGCTGCAGAGACTCCATCGAAGTTGTCTACACAACCTCCTTCAACGTCGGTTGTAGAACTTCCTTGGACGTCGGCTACACTAGACTTAGATTAGGTGGATGTGGAGAACGATACTGTTCAGCCCTTTCCTCAATCTTTGCACTCTATGTCGATGATTGAGGGGAGGTGGAACTAGATTGTTGCCTGGTTGGAGAGACTAGACAGGCAAATTAAGGATGTTCACGCCACTTAACTACAGCTCATAGATGAGTAAAGGTGTGTGGATCCTCTAGCAACTCCTTTACCAGCCCAGCCAGTAGTCCCACTAGTAGCTACTCCTGCAGCCTCACTAGTAGCTCCTCCTGCAACCCCTCCAGCAGCCTCTCCATCTTTCGACGCCGGACCGGACAGATGCTAGTTAGTCTTTTAGTTTATATGCATTTTCCATATATACATTAGTATTGTGGTTTAGACTATCTGAATTAGATATAACAGTGTGTTACAACCGTGCAGATCTCTTAGCATCAAACAATTGTCTCCTCCTCCAACCCTTGCCAAAGTGTAGAAGTTATTAGCAACGAGTCCTCCATCGAAGGAAGTAGTTTCAAGGCTTGCTTTACAACTAACGTTGCACGTGGTATGTCTTCAATTTAGTTTTGTGCAATGTATCGAATTTAAACTTAATAGTCTGAGGGTAGTGCTTAAACTGATCATTGCAGCCTATGAAATTGATGGAGGAGTTCATGAAATTGGTGCGTGCAAATACTCATGGTATTCTTGCCAGCATTAAAGTAATAAACTATATCATTTCAAAGTATCACCAATTTTGATTATATGCTTAAGACATCTAAGTTGTGTTGTCTTTTTTTCAAAATACTGATGTTTTCACGATAACGACCATCATCATTCCAAAGCAAAAGTCAACATCTGAATCGATGATCATAACTTTGTAAGATTGTGTAATCAATGTTTGAAAAGTTGTTATGGAAAATAAATCTCTTGAATGCTTTCTTTTTATGTAGCGCGTCACTTTAAAGGAGGAGGAAGTACTTGATGTACGACTAAGGAACTCGTTTATAAGTTTTGGTTGGATCCATGTAAGATACTTTTATTCTTTCATGCAATATTTTTTCCTCTCATTTTGAAATCAACCCGACGTTGAGGTTCAATGTTGTCGATCTCCAGCAAGTCTAATTGTGCATTTGATAGATGATTTTTGTATATTTAAGTTATTCTACATTTGTTTATCTATGTTATTGTTATGGTATTTTGGTTGTTGTTATTGTTGTTATGTCAAAATGGTCGGAAGAAAGTGATGTAAATGTTTATAGATGGTCATCTATAAGTAGACGCTATTATGTCAAACTGTAAGCCAAGGACGTCCGCTATAGGTTAAGGGACGTCCGTATTAAGATAAGGGACGTCCGCTATAAGCTGAGGGACATCTATTATGGGTTGAAGGACGTTCGTTGTAGGTTGAGGACGTTCGTTTTGGGCTGAGGATGTCCGTTGTTGGCTAAGGGACGTCTGTTGTAAGTTGAGGGACGTCCCTCAACCAACAACGGACGACCCTCAGCCCAAAACAGACGTCCCTAAGTTAAAATGGATAGCCTCAGTCCACAACGAACATCCCTTGGCTTACAGTTTGTCTCTCCTTACCTTCCCCCCGTCATGTTATGTGTTAATGTTGAATTGATATAACTTTATATTTCTTCACTCAAATGACATAATTTTAAAACCAATTTACAACTCATGACTTACAGTTTCAATTCACAACTCAAATGATGATTTCATTAACAAAATACGTCAATCCATTGAATCAGTTAATTGCATCCACTGATTATAATGTTTAATAATTTGTCTTAAAATCAGTTGTATCAAGACAAACCCAAGTTGGTTGATTGGAAGTGTGGTGATTGATTCTCGTAACTTTGTACATCATCGCATGGTTGCTGTATGGATGTCCATACAACAAACATGTGAGGACATACAAAGTGACAGAAATGAATCACCACACAACCAATTAGCCAATTTGTGTTTGTCAACTTGTGTTTGTCTTTATGATGATACAAATAAGACAACAATATTATTGAGTACAATTAAGTTACTAAAAAATAAATGAAATAGTACTATTAAGTCACATAGTTAAGGATGTGGACATGGGGTGGTAGACTCCTGTGTAACAAATTCAATATTATGTCATACAACGCACACATAGTTAGAATAATATTTGAAAGCGAACAATGTACTCACTTGTGTCTTGACAATAGTGGTAAAACCCATAAATGTTTCTTGTGAGCATTTTTGTCCACCACTGCCACTTCTACCTCTAGCCCTACCATTGCCACTTGTCTTGCCAGTGACTGAGCCTCCACCTTGACAAGAGCAAGCATTGTGGCCCATACCTCAACACTGCCTATGTCATTGAGACATTTCTCCTACTTAGGACCATCCGACTATAGGGCTCATCTGCATCCCTCACTCT
Source organism: Begonia loranthoides (assembly GCA_022433065.1). Taxonomy (NCBI): domain Eukaryota; kingdom Viridiplantae; phylum Streptophyta; class Magnoliopsida; order Cucurbitales; family Begoniaceae; genus Begonia; species Begonia loranthoides. The sequence continues at coordinate 10,531,851 of CM039475.1, forward strand.
TTGTTTTCGAGGCCTCCTTGGAAGTCTCTTAATTGGCGGTGACAGAATTGTATCTTGGTACTTTTCAAGCCACATATGTTGGCCACTGACGGGTTGGACAAAGTGGGAGTACATCCTCATGTATGTTTCCTGTTGATACCATACATGAACATAATCCTCAACTGACGTCCTCATAAAATACATACACAGGATGATATGCACGTATAAGATTTCAGTCAGCTCCCATCAATAACAATTACAGGTACGTCTATCAAAATCTACTATGTATTGTTTGTTACCATCACTGACCTCAAATCGACTAACTCCTGCAAATGTTGGACACTAATTTCGAGCCACGTGTTGTAACTTGACAAGTTTCTTTTTTATATGAAGACATAATAGGTCCATTAACTCAACCATCTTTTTATGTTTCTTAATGATTCTACAAATGATGTCCATTCTAATAATCTCAAATATAGTTGATATTAGTTTGTCTCGGGTTGGTATGAGGCAAACATTGTAGGACTCACTCAAATTGTTGAGACTTATATAGCACTTTGGGATGGAACTGAAAATATGTTTTGCCCATAATCTTGTTTCACATATATGCATGTATTGTCCAGTCAACCACAAATAGTTTCTTCATCTCTTCACTGATGTTGTGGCTATAGCTGCCTTCCATATCGCTTCCTTGTACAACTTGTCTCAAAATTATATTTTGAAATTGGCATATAAGTATCTGAGGCAAAAATGATGCTCAGCTGACAATGCAAACTGTTTGATAGTACGCACCAACCCCTTATGTCGGTCGAAAATAAATATCTATTCTCTGCCCGAATCACTGTCTACATCTATAAGCAAGCAAATCAAAAACCAAGACCAAAAGTTTACATTCTGATTCAACTGCTACATCAATTGGATAAATTCTATCATTGCCGTCAATATTGACAGCTGTGAGCAATTGTCCAAGGCACAACCTCTTCAAGTGACAGTCATCCAGGCAAATGACTTTTGAACCTATCCAAATATTGGTTTGCCACCCATCTGTCAGAAGTGTGTCAGCTTTTTATGTGTCGTGCACAAGTAGAGATGTTAAACAGGCGGGCCGAGCCAAGCCCCATTTTTCAGGCTCACAAGCCTGCCGAGCTGGGGCTCGTGAGCCTGGCCCGCTAGCTGGCTCAAGAGCCTGGTGAGCTAGCCCTCCAGGTCGACCCACCAGGCCGCGGGCGGGTTGCCCAGCAGGGCAACTAGGCAAGGCAGGGAACAACGAAGCTAAGAGGATAGAGAGATGGTTGTGCTCAGTAGTGGCAGCTCGATCAGAAAGAGTAGAATATCGGAGCCCGGAGGTCAGTGGTTCTGCGTGAATCTGAGTCAGCAGATCTGGCTCTTCACTTGGCGGCATCTTCTGCATTTGGACGGATCAGCCACTAAGCAGCGACAGAGTGGCAGTGGCTTGATTGGTTCTGTGCATGGGCAGTTCGTCGGCATTGAGCTCTTCTCTTCCTCCTTGGTGGCAGGATCTTCCCTCTTCGAGTTCGCGCTAGGGTTTCTTCTCTGATGAAGAAGAAACGGCGAGTCCCTGTCAAGTGTCAGCCGATTTTTCAAAATCAAAAACTAAAACTTGTTGGATATTTCCCATCAATCCAAACACCATTTTTAAAAACTTTCGACATCGCTATGATATTTGATAACATTAACAGTGGTTGGATAATTGGTATCAAAATTTATGAAAAAAATTCAAAACCAAAAAAAAATCACATATACACTATAAGGTTAAAAATTTAAATAAATATATGAATTTTATCATATACTTGATAAAATAGAAATAAAATAATTAGATGGGTGCCAACCTAGTAGGGATGTATCTAATTTTTAGTGATACTAGTGTCCAATTGATAATGGATGATATTTTTTTTTATATATTTGTCTCAAATAATTTTCTTGTAATTACTTATTGAAAGATTGTAAATAACCTAAGAGATTTTTGTAATTCCTTACAATTTCTTCGAACTAAAACTCTCAAAAAATCAAGCTCTCAAGCTTTTACAATCAACCTCACAAACAATAAATCTCACTAGGCTTATGTGAATGTTGTATTTCGTACATTTTTTTCAGTTGACCTCATCCGACCAAATGAAAACTAGTCGTTACACATTTCTACACATTTTCGGTCGTCTGGCTCGACCGAAGACTTGACCGTGTCTCGTCCAAAAAACTTCGGAACTCTCTGTTTTACTCTTTCGGTTGCATTCCTTGATTGAAATCTTCGACCCATCTCAACCGTAAAAATGCCAACTATTACAGATTTGTTCTGTGGTGCATTTTTGGTCGCCAAATTTGACCGAGACTTCGACCGTGTCTCGTCCACCAAATCTCCAATTATTACAGGTTCAAAGTGTGACCAATTTTTGGACGAGGTCTTCGACCGCAACCTCAACCGTGTCAAGTCCGCAAAATCACCAAATATTACATAAGCGAACTTCAGACTTTTTCAGTCAAATTTCCCATCTGCAGCTTCGACCGCGTCATGTCCAAAAAACCACGGTTGGCACAACTTGACGTATTTGGACGCATTTCCTCGCGTCCTCACTTCTTCCAAAACATGAAACTCGAATCTGTAAAGTATTTCGGTCAACTTACTCGACCAGGTCTTCGATCGCGTCTCATTCGAAAACTCCCAGAATGAAATACTTCGCTTCCTATCTGCACATCTCGAATTCTCTAATTTCCACAAGGATATTTACTCACTACATGGACTTAGACAAACTCATTATACAATAATAATACCCTCATTAAGGGTATTTCCAATATAATCAATAATATTTATGTAACATAAATTCAACAAATAAACAACTTATTGAATCCATTAATATTAATCATCATCAAAATATAAATACGTTTCACACACTTCGGCTAACACTAATCACTTATTACATATCATTTTTATATTAATTAAATAATTTTATTATTTATACGACTAACTATCGTCTAATTCTATCATATTATAACATTACAGTAATAATTATTTATTATAGTTTTAATAACTAAAATTAAAAAAAAATATGTATAACATATTTATATAAAATAATTTTGTTTATGTATGCTAGGCTCGTTAAGCTCGGCTCGTGGGCTGGCTCGTTAGGTTTGTGGCTCGTGAGCCGGCTTAGGTTGAAAATTTTTTGGGGTCAGCTCGTTAGGCTCGCAAGGTTCGGTGAGCCAGGCCTTCACAGGCTTGACTCGCCTCGGTCTACTCGTTTAACATCTCTATGCACAAGTGTGAACCTTGTTATAACGCTTAATTTGAAATGTAAGTTCACCTTTTATTTTCAAAGTGTGAATTCACCAACTGCATTTATCCTTGCACATGGTAGTCAACCGATGACATTCGTTTTTGACGAACTTTATCTCATGCCCATTCTTTAACGCATAATCAATGACTTTTCTCTAACTGCATTTAATGAACTATACTTTTTCCCCAAACAGAGATCCGAGGAAGAACATTCCAGTTGAGTAGACATACTCTCCCCCCAAACATCATCTTCTGAGTCGTATATTGAACGAAGCTCCTTGTCTAAAGATATCGAGATTGAATGCACCTCTATAACAGCTTCGTGATCGAACGCACATTTCTTATCGACATGGACTACTGAAATAGGATCCACCTCTATTCCGTAGTTAATGGATTTTTCATCGTTGGACGGTGCAACACTCCTCAACACCATTTGATGTGCAACACTCAAAAACTTCAATTTCTAATACTCTTCCGTTCTTTGATGGTGTTAAGGGATTTTGTGTTGCTTCTTGCTCTTAAAGAGGATGTCTTTACTGCTTATATAGATGGAGTTGAAGGTCGCTCAATGTTGTCATTTTGTATTGAGGGACATCCATAGCATAGAGATGTCCATGGCAATGAGGGAGGTCCATTGTAAGTTGAGGGACATCTCTCAGTACTAAACGACGTCGTCTCTCAACATCAATGGACTTCCACTAGCATCCACAGGCGTTCCTCACTGATAAACGATGTCGTAAGTGGAATGACATCCGTCTAAATTTGATGGACATTTGTTGTGGGCTAAGGGACGTCCATCTTAAGTTGAGGGACATTCGTCTTAAGTCGAAGAATATTTATCATGGGAGGAGGGATATATGTTGTAAGTGGAGGGAGTCTGCTCTCATTTAAAAAAGCACGTGTCTTGTATGTGACCCCCTTAGACAAAGCATCCGCCAGCGCCTTTAGAGGATGATCATCCTCCATCGTGGTCGTCCATCCTAGTTGAAGAAAGTTTGTCCCTTCATCCAACGGGCATAAACCTTTGTCTGGCAGCTCCCCTTCTCCCACCCAGGATATAACGACCCGTATTTAAAACTTTAACTTTTTCTTAGCCATATAAAATTTTTTTTTCATTTATTTAAAACGTGTATGAAGAAAACAGATGAGAGTAATTTAATCAGAAACTAATAATAACTTCAAAACATGGTTTTAACTCTTTCAACAAATGTCCATTGTTTAACAAAACATTTATCGTAATTTAAAACCGTAATTAATTGTTCAAAACAACTAGTATTACTTTCCGTGAGCCATAACCCTCAAATCAAACCCGGCTGATAATCTAAGTACTCAACAGACAATGCCTCCTCCTCCACAGGTATAACGCTTATATCATGATGGTCACCTACATCACAAGATAAAACAATGAGTCTAACGGTCAGCAATAAATAGAATGAAATGTAATGTTCATGCTCAGGTTATGCTGTCTGTCTCAGAGAATAACCTATCTTCTCTATCTTGTCCAAGCATTGGGGATTTCTGAAACAAGAGAAGGGTTACATCATTGGTCCATGTGGCATAACCATAACTCCATCCCTACATGGGGCGAGCTATCTATCTAGGGTGTAACCACCAAGAACCATCACCCATCTCGCAAACCCCAACACGCCTATTTATGTTTATTTCAGTCATTTCATTTACATGTCATGCATATGTCAACATTTTCATAATTTCTAATTATGATGCATGAATGTCATGCCATATTTAGTCCACAACAATATACAAAATATACAAAAGGAAACATAGCATTAAAACAGTGAGATACTAGTTCATGGCTTAAGCTAAAACAATCCATTTCTATCATCTAGCATTTTATCAATGATTTATAAAGAACAATTAATAGGACTATTGAATTAGAAAAGGACTATCAAATTAAACTGTATATTTGTTAACAGAGAGCAATTCATATATTAATTAACATAGAGCAATTTATGGAACCAGGGAACATTTATCACAAATAGAGCAGAACCATCCAAGTCCGAAGCACTAATCAAAACAACAGCAAAATAAGACTTTCCACTAGTAACCAACCCCTAGGTCAACAAGAATCACAGGGTAATATCAAACAATTAATGATAGTAGCTGTCTAGTTTCTCAATCCAATTCAAAAAAATAGTAACAAATCATTCAATACAGCAGAACAATTCCTCCTCATCTAAAGTCGCATTCCAAGCAGTAAAATACAGAGTATTATCCAATCCGAGACAATAAATCCAAATACAACAGAATAATACTTCAAGCAATTCTTCATTCAACTATAATTTACAGTAGCTAAAAATCATTGACGGCAACAGAGAATATTTCACAGCAAGTAAACAAACTCATACGTGATCCAGCTTCTCAAACCAACAGAAAATGGCATTAACAATTCATTCAACAACAACAGAACAATTATTCATAGTAATAACTGAAGCAATATTTAAACAACCAACATTCCTATGATGTAGGCCTCCACTAGCCAAACATATTCCATTTCTTACCTCTTCGTAAGTTCTCCTACAGAAGCTCCTCTTCACGCCAATAGCAGCCACTGTGAACCAAGGTAGAACACTTCACTCTCCCTTTTTCTATTTTTCTTCTCTGTGAAACCAATAATTGGAACAACTCTCTCCCTCTCACTCACAACTAGAATAACTCTCTTCTTCCTCTCTACTTCTCTTTCGCTTTCTCACCCTCACTTCTCTTTTTCTCTTCGGCTCTCTGTAAAATAACCAGAGTACTTCTCCTCAGTGACCAACACCACTCTGCCTTTCTCTATTTATCAGCAAGTGGAGAAGCTTCCCAGAGAAACCAAGGTGATGGACGTCTCACCAAAGATGAGGAAGTGGCCCAATACAAAATTGTCACATGGAAAAATGTTATCGCTTCGGGAAATTCGTCCATCGGGTGGAAATTGGCCGCTGCTTTCAATAGCGCCACACAAAATTGCATGGGATGCTCGACCGCTTAGCCGTGATTTGCAAAAATCCAAAATTACTGCTCGACCTCTCTGCCTTCAAAATTCCTTTTCTCCCTGCATTGCTCGACTCCTCAACTACAAATCCACACTTTCCATTTATAGGTCGAGCTATGCTCAACCTTTCCCACTGCACTTTGCCAATTTAAATTCTTTTCACAAATCCTGCTCTTCTCTCTCGTCATTTGTATTTTTAAGTTATTTAACATTTTCTTTTTAATTAATCAACTTGATTTCCACATTAATTTCATACCCTAATTAATTTAACAATATTTCTACCTTAATTTTCATTGTATTATATCAATTGTACCATATACAATTACGGAAACGTATTTTTCTTTTATCAAAATACTTATTCCTTAAAATCCTTTACATTATACATAGAGGGATTTATCCAGGTATTACATTGGAGGTCCATCTTCCTTGCAAAACATCCATATCTTCATCTAGTGGCCAACATGGAGGTCCCTTGGTTTGACGATGATCCTAAAGATACCCCCTCCTCGTGGATCAGCTTTGGACGTTCCTTGTGGTTGAAGGATGCTGTTGTTGATCCTTAGACGTCCCCGTTGAACGGTCATTGACGTTTTTAAGTGGAAAATGTGACTATGGAATTTGTCTCGACATTTTTTGACCAGAAACGTGACTGCGAAGATTGTGTTGTTCACTTTTTATAGTTCGAGATTTTAGTTGTCATTAAAATTTTTTTGAGATTTGGCTTGTCATTTATTTGAAAGCTCAAGATTTATTTTATTAATATCTCTTATATGAATTGATGAATGTTACATGTAGAAGCAAGAACCAAAAAGAAAAAGTACTGGATGAATGTAATATTAAAAAAGTATGTCAAAAAAAAAAAGAGGGGAAGAGAGGGCGAGGTGGTCATCAAATTAAGTGGCTAAGTTATAATTTAATAATAATATTAATACATACAAAGCATAAAACGGGAGGAATGATTCCTTGCACTCCCCATCATCCCTTTACTTTTCAATCCTAGTTTGACCATTTAAAGTGATTTTGAAATTTGGCATTTTATCACTTTCTTCAGATTATTAAAACCAGACTTGTATGTTATTATTACAATTTTTAAACAAAAAAACGAAGACACATTCCCGCCCAACCCCTCTGCCAATCTGCTTTTCCCCTTTTGTTTATTCTATTTTCGGCGAAATTTATAAATATTTTTATAACAAAAAGATTAAATGCACCATGTGATTTGAAAGCTTGCTCTTTTAAGGGACAAAGTGTTATGCTCTATGATCGCTTTCCATGCTATTTTCTTAAAATTATTTGGAAAGTAAAAGAAACAAATGTTATTTTAAGTGCACAATCCCATGCCCATGGCTACGGCTACGGCTACAACCTACTACGACAACCAAACCAAGCTGGACCACGTCCATGTGTTCATGTGCAGATTCGAGCCCATGCAACGAGACATGTATTGGACACGTGTCTCAATGTAAGTATAACTAATTCATTAAAAATGCCACGTGTTATTTTGTCGGAGAAAGTGATGTGAACGGATTGGCATTCACCAAACTTTAGCAGCTCAGGATCCAGAGCAGAGACTGACTCGATCTCACTACATAATCTCTTTCTTTTTTTAATATTAAGATGGATTTTATTTTAAAAAATCTTATTTTATTGGCATCAACATATTTAGGGATCCTCATAGTTGGTAGTTCAATTAACATAACCTAAACTTACAATTGTTTAGTAACATCCTAGTGTCGTTCTCACCGGGATTTACATGATTTGAAACCCAAATCCTAACTTCTTCTTAGTCATTTTACGAATATTTGAATTTGACGATAACTAACATTGCATGTTTCGATCTTTGAAAAAAATATTTGAGCCTTGCTGCAGTGAAATATTTATTTCAAAGCAAAGAATAAAAGAAAATATTTGAATCTGGGCGCAGTTGTGGTGAATTAAAGAAATGATAAAAAATAATTTTTAAAATAAAGATAATAATATTAATTATCAAAAATCTTTTTTTTTTTTTATATTTTTTTATCACAATTTCTTTAAATAAAGTTCTTTGAAATCTTTAATAGAAGAAGTAAATCTCTTAGAAATTATTTATAAAATCTATCTAAAAAAATTAAAATAAATAAAATTACATCATATTGCATTAGGTGCTTTTACAATATTTATGTTGTAGTCCCTAATTAAAATTTATATATATTTTTCTAAATATTCAGTCGTGCAGTCCTTGGAATTCCATATTTGATCATTAACTAATTAATTAATTGAAAAAAAAAAACGTAGCCGACTTACAAGGGAGGATAGAGTTATTAACACAACACACTTGAAAATGAAGTTGTTTAATAGCGTTGACTTTTATGAATGATTGAACTTTGAACGTGTGGGGGTTGTGTAACACTAATCATAATAAAAATATGATCTTGGTCTAATAAACATGTTTTTTTGTCCTAAATGTGTTTCAAATAAAAACTGAACCTGTGTAATAAGAAAGTATAATTCATATTTTGCTACTAGTTTAGTAAACTTTATGATAATCCAACACGACACCATGTCTTGTTCTTTTAATAATCAAACCACAGTTGTTTATAATAAAAAACGAAGTAGATAATATCAAGAACTCCTATATATGATATAATTTTGTTAAGTACTCAGTTAGAATCTCATTTCCATGTCAACAACCATTCATATTAGACATAATTTACTATATCTACATGATCGATCTCTTTCTCTCTTTACATATAGGAAAATTAACATAATAAACTCTATAGTTTGCGATCAATGACAATTCAAACTCTAAAAAAAAAAATTTAATAACTAAAATTCTGAACTATGAAAAATTCTCGCGGGCGACCTTGCAGTCACGTTTTCCATACAGGATAGTCGAATTTAACGCCTCGGTTTCGTCTCTGTCAAGAACCATCAAACGGAGATGAAGGACGTCAAAATCGGGGCCGAGGGACGTCCCTCCTGCCCGTCAGAAGACGAAGGATGACTATCGGGCGATGGCAAATGTCCCTCATTTGCCGTTGGATCGCGAAATTGACGGCAATGATTGAATCTGTCGATTCCCAAAGGCGAGGGCAGATGATCGTCCAAGGACGTCGGATCGAACGAGGGACGTCCTTTTATAGTGATTGACGGCCAGGATTGAATCTGGCATCTTCCAAAGGCGATGGTGGATGACAATCCGTCGCCATTAGATCAAGCGAGGGACGTCCTTTATCTGGATCGACGGCCAAGATTGACTCCAAATTATCTAGATCATGCGTAAGGCACACGTGTTTTTAAAACACGTGAATTCCCTCAATTATGACGGACGTCCCTCGCCCAGAAACGGATGTCTGTATACCAAGACTATGTCGTTCTGCTCTCAATGGACGTCTTTCGTCTTAAGACAACGTCGTTTAGGCCATAACGAACGTTCGTTATAATACTAGGGACGTCTGTTTTCCTCTCGAATGTCATTCTCTAAACGCTAAACGACTGTGTTTTCCTCTCGAAGAACGACACAAATTTGCCTTATAATCACGAAGGGCGTCTCTTGCCCTAGATATTGCAGAGAGGAATTTTGTCTTCCCCCGAACAAATCGAAACTTTCGATATCTATCTCAGGTTTGTTGAAGCGGAAAATGGCGTCGAAGGCAGGGCAAGTGTCGAAGAAGCGTAAAGTGTTTCCCTCCAAGCCTGAAGGTCGAGCACGCGTGTCTGTAGAGGCGCAACCCGTGGTGTTCAGCTCAGTCTCCTTCAAACAACGGTACGATAATAACATTATACCCTGTGCCATAATTATATCTAGGAAGATAGATTTCAATGCGTTTGCTGATTTTGGATTAAAGGAAATGTTTGAGTGCATTGGTTTGTATGGATTGTACACAATGAGGGGTTATTATTGTGAGAGAGTTGTGAAATTATTTTACTCAAATTTGGAGTTGAATAGCCCTATTGAGCTGAAGACTTTTCTATATGAGAAATAGATTAGGTTAACTCTTAATGAGTTAAATGAGCTTATTGGATGCTCCACGGAAGAGCCGACGGAGGAGTATTTCTATGTATCGAAGGACCTCGACTTTGTAAAACAAGTACAAGGTCTGGCATTGCTAAAGCGATTGACTTGCAATCCTACAGTCGTTGAATCTTTCTGCCGGCCCAAATCAAAGGACCTAAATGCTAAAGCAAGAGTCATCCATTACATGATCACCCACACAGTTTTGCCTCGTGATGGACATAGAGACCTTGTCAGCTGCATGGATCTCTATGTGATGAAGAAGTTGTACAATGAGAAGAAGTTCAACCTTACATATGTCATTATGCATCAAATGAAGGCAATCCTGAAGAGTTCAAGGAAGCATCTCCCTTATATAATTGGCTCATTCAGCATATTGTTGACAACAGCGGGTTGGCTGCCCCTCCCATGGAGTGACGAATCAATGAAAAAGAACTTGACGTGTACAATCAAGTGACATTGGCTCGGATGTGGATGCACAAAGTAGGAGGGGAGTGGAGGAGCGGACACTCCCTCCACTCAACCTGCACATCCCTTTTCCACGTCAGCTGCACCTCCTCCAGCAAAGTCAGCAGCGCAATTGCCTTCAACGTCAAATGCACCTCCTCCTCCTCTATCAAAGTCAACTGCGCAATTGCCTTTAATGTCAGCTGCACCTCCTCCTTCGATGTCCAATGCACTAATTCTGTGGATGTCGGATGCAGAACTATCAGATCAAGTGGAGTTGGAGGATGATTTTGTTCATCCTACAGTGGATGATGCACCTCCCCCTCCTCGATCCTCGTCCTATGTGCTGATCAATGTGGAGAGATGACAGTGAATTGTCGCCAAGTTGGAGAGACAGGAAAGGCAACTTGACAAGATTCAAGCCACTGTACTTCAAATGAAAGAAGCCCAGTCAGCTCCTCTAGCAGCCCAGCCAACTCCTCCATCAGTTTCTCTTGCATCTTCCGATGCTGGTCTGGACGAATGCCAATATGTCTTTTAGCTTATATGCACTTTCCATATATGCATTAGTACTGTTGATTAATAATGTGTTATAATTATGCAGATCTCCTATCATCAGACAACCGTCCGCTCCTCCAACCCTTACCAAAGTTCAGAAAATTTTGGCAATGGGTCCTCTAATGATGGTAGCGGTTCCAAGTCTAAAAGTTCAAGTGGCATGTCTTCAATTTGGTTTTGTACAATATGTTGAATTTGCACTTACATTGATTTTCCATTGCAGCTTGTGAAATTGATGGACGAGTTCATGGCACTGGCACGGGTAAATACGAAGAACAACAAGGAGACGTGTGATATACTTTGCGACTCCAAGGTAAGAAACAATGTGATTTGAAAATTATTCACAGTAGTGATTGTATGTTATGCGTCGTGTTGTTGATTTACAGGGTAAAAATATTTGTTCAATAACAACCCTTCTCGTTCCAAAGCAATTGGGAGCTTCGGACAGGATGAGAATGTTTAACCAATTTATAAGACGTTGTTATTGAAAATAACTAAATATATAAATAAATTGCATTCTTAACATGCAGTGCATGACATTAAATGAAGAGGAGATACTTGAGGTTCAAATGAGGGAAGGACTGCTGACTCTTGGTTGGATCCATGTAAGACACTTGTAATCATTCATGCAATATTTCTTCCTCATATAATATATGGATTTTATGTCAGATACACCCGGAGCTGGATTGTTTCATGTCATCGATTGACATGCACACACAATATGGATACCAAGTGATGATGCCGGAGGCAATTGCAATTGTCCTGACACCTACAGATACAAAAGCGGTATATATTTTTCACCTTGTGTTTTGAACGAAGTGACAAACTAATTCTGCCTCCCAATTTAGCCAACATGGCATATTTCAAGTTTTGGGCCCTTTAGGGGTGTCGGTGATTGCCGAGTGTCTGCATCAAGGCTTCTATCTTCACGACCCGCATGAATCGGAGGACCTTTATGGGGAGACCACTCATGTCGAGATGAGCTTTGACTTGCAGTTCAAGGTTATCGATATCCAGGGCAAACAGACAACAACTACAGAAGATGCAACAACTACAAAATCTGTAAAAAATGCAAATGCAACAAAAACTTCAAAATCCGAAAAAAAAATATGCAAAAACAGCAAGAATTGCAAGAACTAAAAAAACTTTAAAAATGTGGCTGAATTAAGATTTTTTTAGAAAGTTTATTGGTTTTGGTTTGGGATGTTGTATCTCTGATTAGTTGTTGTTGATTGTTGTGGTATTTCTGTTCTTTGGTTTTGTTTGTTGCAAATTTAATGTTGTATCTTTGTTTTTTTGGGCGAGGGACACCCCAAATAGGTCGAGGGTCATCCATTTTTCAGCGAGGGACGTCCGTTATACGGATAGGGACGTTTGTTATTAGGAGGGCTCATCAATCGCTGAAGAAAATAAGGTAGATTCGAACGTTAAAAATATGAGGGACATCCATCGGTGATTTCCAACGTCCATTATGTTATGAGGTGCGTCCGTTATGCTATGAGGGACGTCCGTTATAACGGTTGTTCACTGAGCGACCCCTATTTTTCTTTAGTTTGAATATGTAAAGAAGCTGATCGACATATCACAATAATATTCAAACTTTGTACCACATATCACAATTCCAACACATTGAAATTCAGGGTATTACATATGTACAAATAGGATACTATCAAACACATAAAAAAAATATAATAGCACTCATAGAAGCCCCATGGTTAAGGATGCGGGTGTGGGGCGACGGACTCCTGCAAAACGTAAAAATAATACTATGTCATACAAAACACACATAGTGAGAACAATATATGAAAGTATAACAATCTAAGCATTTGTGTATCGACAACAATGGTAAAACCCATGAAGGTGTCGTGTAAGCGTTCTACTCGGCCACTACCACTTGTCACGCCAGTGGTTGAGCCTCCACATTGACAAGAACGGACATTATGGCCCACACCATTACAATGACTGCAAGTCATGGGGACATGTCTCATGCTGAGTAACGTGCAGCTATGAGTTCATCCGCCTCTCGCACTCTTCATTTTCGAGGCCAACTTGGGAGTTTCTTAACTAGTGGAGATAGAATTTGAGGCTGGTTCATTTCAGGCCACATGTGGTGGCCACTGACAGGTCGAGGAAAGGGAGTGTACATCCTCATAAATATGTCCCGATGATACCATAAATGCACATAATTCTCAACTGAAGTCCTCATGAAATTCATGCATGGGATGACATGCACGCATGAGATTCTAGTAAGCTCCCACAGGTAACAGTTACCGGTGCACGTGTCCAGATTGACTACGTACCGTTCATTACTGTCACTGACTTGAAACTGATTAGCTCCTGCAGGTGTTGGACACCAATTCCGAGCTGCTTATTGTAGATTGGTAAGCTTCTTTGTGGTCTTACGACATAATAGATCCGTCGATTCAGCCATCTTGTTATATTTCTTAATGATCCTACACATTATGCCCATTCTAATCATCTCAAAACACAGTGAGGATCGGTGTGTCTCGGGCTGGCAAGAGGCAAGTGTTGTAACACTCGCTCAAATTATTGAGATCCATGTCGCACTTTAGGACGGGACTGAAAGTATGTTTTGACCAACACCTTGGGTTAATTTTCTATAGATATGCGTGTGTTGATTGGTCGAGCGCAAGTAGTTTATTCATCTCTATATGAAATTGCGATGATGTTGTGGCCCTAGCTGCCTTCCACATGATGTCTTTGTACAAATTGCCTAGAAATTATTTTTTGAAATTGACATACAAGTGTATGAGACAAAAATGATACTCAGCTGCTGGCGTATAATATTCGATAGTAGGCACCAACCCCTTATGTTGATCGGAAATAAATTTACATCCCTGACATACCTGCCTATGTCACTGTCTATGTGCAAAAGCAAGCAACACCAAAATTAGGTCTAGGAGTCTTTGCATTCTGATTCAACAAGTGCCACAACAACTGGATAAATTCTATCATTAGCGTCAATACTGACAGCTATGAGTAATTGGCCTGGGCATGACCCCTTTAGGTGACAGTCATCTAGGCAAATGACGGGTCTACCAAACTCTATCAGACCTCTCTTGCACGCATCCAAACACATGTACATCCTTTTAAATATTGGACTTGGACGGAGCATAAACTCAAGCATATCTACCATCAGGCCCAATGTGCTGTCGGGATTGGATCTTCGAATCTCTTCTGTGTACGACCCTAGTAGCTTGTATTATCCTTCATTTAGGTTTAGTGCAAAATTTCTAGCCCTACTAGCAAGACTTGGAATAATGTTGACGTTAAAGTCCTTCCTGACTGTCTCAATAATGGAAGGAAGGTCCCACATGGGTTGAATTTTGAACCTATTCAAATATTGGTTTGCCACCTATTTGTAGGAAGCGTGTAGGCTTTCCATTTGTCATGCACATGTGTACGCCTCATTATAGCTCTTAATTTGAAAGGTAAGTTCTTCTTTCATTTTTGAAGCTTGAAGCCGCCAACTGCATCCATCCTTGCACACAACAGTCGACCGATGACGTTTGCTTTTGAAAAACTTTATCTCGTGCCCATTATTCAAAGTATAATCAACCACTTCATCTCTAATTTCCTTCAACGAATTATACTTTATCCATAGACAGAGCTCCGAGGACGAACATTTTAGTTGGAGATGCATACTCTCTACCCAATCATTATCATCTGAGCCACATATTGAACGAAGCTCTGAGTCTAGAGATGCCGAGATTGAATGCACCTCTATACTAGGTTCGTGATAGAACCAACGATGCTCATCGATATCTATTACCGAAATAGGATTCACCTTCATTCCGCAGTTAATGGATTCTTTAACAATAGATGTTGCAGTACTCCTCGACTCCATGTGATGTGCAACACTAAAAAAACTTCGTTGCTCGTTCGCTTGTGTATAGGGAGTTGGTCGGGGAATACAAAATTCCTCTTTACAATATCTAGGGCAAAGGACACTCTTCGCGATTATAAGGCAGATTTGGGTCGACCGTCGAGAGGAAAACGTTGTTGTTTAGTGTTCAGAGAATGACATTCGAGAGGAAAACAAACGTCCCTAGTATTAAGACGGACGTCCATTATAGCCTAAACGACGCTGTCTTAAGACAAGAGACGTTTATTGAGGTCAGAACAACGTAGTCTTGGTAGACGGATGTTCGTTTCTGGGCAAGGGACGTCCGTCATAATTGAGGGAATTTGTGCGTTTCAAAAACACGTGTGTCTTACACGTGACCCAGATAATTTGGAATCAATCCTAGTCGTCGATCCATATAAGGGATGTCCCTCACTTGATCCAACGGTGACGAATTGTCGTCCGCCATCGCCTTTGGAAGATGACAGATTCAATCATGACTGTCAATCACTATAAAGGACGTCCCTCGTTCGACCTGACGACCCTGGACGATCGTTTGCCATCGCCTTTGGGAATCGACAGATTCAATCATGACCGTCAATTCTGCGATCCAACGGTCAATGAGGGACGTCCGCCATCGCCCCGATAGTCATCCTTCGTCTTCCCAACAGGCAGGAGGGACGTCCCTCAACCTCGATTTTGACGTTCTTCGTCTCCGTTAGACAGTTCTTGAAAGAGAAGAAATCGAGGCATTAAATTCCACAGTCTTGGATGGAAAATATGACTGCGAGGTCGCCGGTGAGAATTTTCCATAGTTTAGGATTTTAGTTGTTAAAATTTTTTTTTAAAGATTTAACTTGTCGTTGATTACAAACTATAGGGTCTACGATATTAATTTTATATATATATATATATATATATATATATTATCATTAGATTCAATTAGATTTAGAGTATATAAAATGATATAAGATATATCTTATGCGCCAAATATATGGGTAGATATCAAATTTTAATTATTTTATTTTGTGGTTGGCAAATAATAATAATGTATTTAATTATTTAACACTTTTAATGATCATTTTATAAGCCAATGTCTACATTCTCTCTCGAGTTTTATCGTGGAGGAAAACAAGACTTTGATATAAAGAAAAATGGAAGATCCAATAAAACCAAAATCTACAGCAGTAAATGTCTTCAATAGATCCGAACATGTCTATTTTTTAAAAATTATCTTAGCATGGAATAAAGATTTGATGATAATAAAGGTTAAAGTGGGTAAGAGAAATTAGAATGGATGCATATGAAATTTCCAAGGGGAAAATTAGTGTTAATATAAGTCCATTAATATTAGTATAGTTGAAGAAAATTCATTCCTTTTGTTTTGTATACATTAAATTTGAAATTTATTAAAAAAAAGCATATAGTAAAGAAAATATTAAGAATAAAATGATTGAAAGAGGGTCGTCTTTCATTGGGTCACGTTGTCCCCCTTTCCCCCTCCTTGTTTCCCCACAATCATGCACATAATTATAACCATTCCACTGCCCTTTCTCTCTCTCCCCCCTCATTATTTTAGCCTAATAAAGTTAATGACACCGTCCAGTTCTCCCATTAAAAACATTACACTTGGTTCCTTTGTTTCTCTCTCCTCCATTTTATTCTCATTGTTATTAAATGCATCCTTTACCATTTTCTTTCCTTAGAGAAAGAACCTCGATGCTTGTGCAAACCCTGACTCTCTCTCTCTCTCTCTCTACGTAGTCTTTCTCCTTCCATATTTTGTGTTCATAACTGAATGTGAAAATCGAGTTTAATAATTTTGTTTTAATTAATTATAAAACTAACTTTGGTTAGTGTTTAAGCAAATAAAAAAATAAAAGCTAATTTTGGCGAGATATGATAATACACATCTTTACATTAACATAGAATGAAGAATGCAATTAGAAAGGAAAGATTATTAAAATTTATTAAGTTAATAGTTTGGCTAAATATAATCAATCTAATCTACAATAAATTAATTCTTATATTTTTTTCATATTTATAATTAAATCAAATTAATTCAATAACTAACAATTCTAAAAAAATGAAAAAATATATATATTAATAAAGAACTCAAAAATAAAAGAGTGCATGCAATGCCAGGCGCTTGCCAAAACTCGATGCTTGTGCGAACCCGGCATTTCTCTCTCTCTCTCTCTCTCTCTCTACATATTCAATCTCTCTGTTTCACATCTATATCTGTGTCGTCCCTGCCATTCACCTCCATTGCATTTCCCATTTACACTTCTCTTCCACGGAGTAACTCTCTCTCTCTCTCTCTCTCTAAGAGCAGCGTATAGGAAACAACTGCGAACACTGGGATTCGCACTTTGCGGTTTGCTATTTCCAAACAAACTCCTTTCACGTCCACCCAGAGAGAACAATGGATTCTTCGTCTCAAAACTGGCTTGGATTCTCTCTCTCTAACCCCTCTCATTTCTCTCTCTTCCACGCTTTCGACTCTACTTCTCCTCAAGGTTAGCTGAAATTTCATCTCTCTCTATTTTAATGGCGAAAGAGTTTATGTATATATTATTTTTCCATTACAGGTAGTCTCGTAGTGGATAAAGGAGAAAAACAAGATGCACAGTCCGCAGGTACCGACCTCTCCATTTTTACTGGCCGCCCGAAGCTCGAGAACTTTCTGGGTGGCCCGACTGTGACAGGAGCTCCGGCTCCGACGCCAGCTCATTTCTCTGCTGAAAATGAAATCTATGAGTCCGAGCTCAAAACCATAGCCACGAGCTTCCTTCGTGGATATGCCGCCGAACAAGTCGACGTCAGAAATCAGTCACCTGTACCGGAATCTGCGCCGATGGTTCAGTCCGAGCACTGTGTGAAGAAGGCGCTCGATACATTTGGCCAGCGTACGTCGATTTACCGCGGCGTTACGAGGTGACACAAATTCGAAATATTATTATTTTTATTTGAAAATAGTTTTTCAAAAATAGATTTTCGTGGAAATAAAATATTTGTTTTGAATTGTTTTTTTTAATTAAAACAATTAAAAAATTTCTTAATTATTATCAGACATAGATGGACTGGTAGATATGAAGCTCATTTGTGGGATAACAGTTGCAGACGAGAAGGTCAGAGTAGAAAAGGAAGACAAGGTAATTTCTCTGTAAAATATTTCGTATTTTAAAAAATAAAAATAGAAGAACCTCTACAAATTATGTTACTTAAAATATTTTAATTATTTACATAAAACTATTACCGAAAAGTGACAGATGACCCATAATATTAGATCTTATTTTTTCATTTTTTTGGGTAAATTAAGCATATTTTAGACCAACAGAATATGCATTTTCAACGAAAAATTGACAAGATTGGGATGACTGTTATTTCCTGTCACTCTCCTCTCACTCCCCTCTCTCTGCCTCTCTCTCTCTGAAAGGACTGGACGAGACTGTAAGTCTGTATGAGCGGCATAAATGGGAGTAAAAGAATGAAAAATGGTGCGAATTCCAAGAAGAAAATGAATAAAATAAAGTGTCTGCAGGTTTCTAATGGATTTGTTCAGAGTTAGGTCTCTGTTAGAATTCATTAGATTCTGATGAGCTTATAATGTTGCAGTTCTATATCTTACCCTTTTAAATCTTACAATATTTTTGAAGATTCTAATGGGTTTCTTCTTTCTTACTGTGACATGTTCATCGTTGATTGCCGCCATTGATGGACTGTCATCATTTCCATTTTCTCAGTTTATTTGGGTGAGCTCATTCAGGCTTTAGGAATCTGAAGTAGGGTATTCATAGATCTTGAATGGATGATGCATTGATTTTATTAACATTATTTTTAATATTTTTTGTTCGTGTAGGAGGATATGATAAGGAAGATAAAGCGGCTAGAGCTTATGATCTTGCTGCCCTTAAGTACTGGGGTCCGACCACCACTACAAACTTTTCTGTAAGTTTTTAGGCAGTTATCCGCGGATAATGCTGAAAAAAAGCTTTAAATGTCTCTTTATTTTATTTTTAATGAAAGAAAAAACTAACTTTTGCCATTGGTTTTCAAAATTTTACCTCCCAAAAAGGTCAGCATCTATGAGAAGGAGCTGGAGGAGATGAAGAACATGACCAGACAAGAATTTGTTGCGTCGCTTAGAAGGTGTATATTATTAGCTTAAATTTTAACCTGCTATAAACAGGCATGGTGGTAGCTTTTCTATGAATTTAATTTTCTGGTTTTTATGTTTTAGGAAAAGTAGTGGGTTTTCTCGAGGAGCCTCCATTTATAGAGGAGTGACAAGGTAATTCTTGTTTTGCTTTATTGTTTCTTTTTACTTTTCTTCTTTCATTTTATTTTCGGAATGCAAGGGTCTGTAAGTTGCAGTTTAGATGATTTGTTTTGCACTTTTGCTGTGTTTTAGGCATCATCAACATGGTAGGTGGCAAGCAAGGATTGGGAGAGTTGCAGGCAACAAAGATCTCTATCTTGGAACATTCAGTGAGTTTCCTTTCTCTTGTTTCTTCTCTTAGAGAGAGAGAGAGAGAGAGAGATCTCTAAGTTTATGGTTATATTGTTTTGTCTATTTACCCAAACTGAGTTTTCTCTTATAATAAATAATGTACTAGAAAGAGAGAGAATTACATAGTTAAATGTTTGTTGTTGTTTTCATTCTGTACAATATTTTTGTACCATAATCAAACAATTAATGTAGGTTAACAATAGAGAGAGAGGGAGAGATTTTGACGGTGGACAATGATGCTCTCCAGTCCGCGTTCTCTTTTATCTTCTATTATATTTTTTTTCAATTAAATTAAAGTCATCTTTGTAAAATCTAATAGTCTAGATTTAATCATTTAGATAATCTTCTTATTATGGATTGATTATATTTTGGTAATTATGTTTATAAATTTAAAGAATAGGGTCACGGAGGGAGATATTACCTTTATATGTTTTAACATCAACTTATTTTCAATGTAAGGCTCGTCTTCTTTTTCACTCAGGTACTCAAGAAGAAGCTGCAGAAGCATATGACATTGCCGCCATAAAATTCAGAGGCCTCAATGCAGTGACCAACTTCGACATGAGCCGCTACGACATCAAAAGCATCGCCACTACAAACCTTCCGATTGGAGGAATTGCCGGAAAATCTAAAACCTCCTCCGATTCCATCTCCGATAGCAAGAGTCTCAACGGAAACCACTCGGACGATAGAGATCATTCAGCTTCCTCTTCTTCACCCTTCCTGGCTCAACCTAACACCTCTGCATTAGCCTTCTCCATGCCTATCAAACAAGACCAATCAGATAATTACTGGCCAATGCTCAGCTACCAAAACAGTTCCTTCCTCAATTCTAGAAACCCTAACCCACCATTTTCCACGGAGTTTTCCTCTGGTTCTTCAGTTGATGAAGGCTATAACACTAATCAGCAAAATGGGGGTCATTCTAATCAGATTTCAAGTCAGTTTTCAACACCCATTTGCTTAAATGGTGAGATGAACGCTTATGAAGATTCAAATAATCCTGGGTATGGAAACCTGGTAGGGCAAACGATGTATTCTATACCTAATTTTTTTCAGACTGCCATTTTTGGTGTGGAATGAGCTCAGCAGAGCGGTGAGAATCTGTGCAAGAGGTAGACAAAGATTTATGTTTTCTTTAAAATCTTAGGAGGGGGAGGGTCTACTGACAAAATCATAATTCAAAAGATGAAGCGATCTGACACTGTACTAACTCGTAGTTTTCTTTTGTTCAAGTTGAGGCTATGTTACTTTCTTTCTTTTTCTTTTGCCTTTTTCTTTATGTTTGTTCTTTTTTTTTGGCCCTCTATTTTTAGTCTTTTTTGAAAAATTTTGCTTTGAATCTGACATGATTCACCCATAGTCAAGTATGTTAATCTTGTCAAGTACCGTTGTTAAAAATGTCTACTTTTGATAATTTTTTCGACGGAGTAAGCTTACAGTTATCCTTGAAATTAGGGTTAAATTCAAGTTTTACTTTTTACTCTTTACTTTTTATTAATTGTTTGGGGTTCCGATGCGATTTCAATAGAAAAACAAATAGATATGTAAAGGGGAAAAACCTAGGAGTTTTATCAAGTGCATACGGAACTCTGCTTGAGGGGATTTTGTACACAACTTTAGCTTTATCGTTATTTCATCATTCTAATATGATATTATATAATATTCTGACATGCTCCACTTTGCCTTAGTCACTGCCAAATAATGAAACAAGTCTTAAAAGCATTTAATGCACAGCATTTCGATTATGTCCATTGTTTAAAACCTCTAGTCATAAAAAAAAACATCTTTTGGTTGATGATATTCAGGAATAAATGTTTTATTTGTTGAAGTTAAAATCAAATCTTTTGATCCCACTTGAATAGTTCTGGAAAATGAATTATAACCTACTGTTATGGTCATGAATAACCTCTAGGCACCTCCATTAGGCTCACTTCATGGACATGACTGATTGGTCAAACTAATGCTATACGAGTTTATTCGTATCACTCGAATCAGACTTGCTCCTCAGTCGTGACATTGGAAACGACAATAAATTAATAAATAAAAGAAAGAAGCATTCTAGGGTGTTTAAAAGGGCTACAGACGGTCTTAACCCTAAGATGGTAGGTTACAGACTTCATATCAGAACAATTATTCAAGAACAGGAAAAGGAAAAAGTGAAAACCCATTTGCATTTCTGTTCTATTCTTCTCCTTAAATTTTGTATTCTTTAAGAGAGGGAGAGAGAGAATTGAGTCCATGTATATTCATTATATTCTAAGATGATGGTTGTTCTTCGAACCTTTTGGCGGATACAATTCCTCTACTTTTGAACATTATTTTGACCAATTTAGATTGCCTAATTTTTCATTCCCAAACCTATCTCTTAAGTCCTGTAAGTTGTAAAATTTTGAATTCTTAAGATCTTTTGATGTTTTCTATGAAGCTTATTTAATGATTATTCTCATTTTTACATGCTGTAATCTCTAGTGTAAAGCATAATATTGTTCGTTTTAACTTTAAAATCGTACAATTTTGTTATTGAGTCCTACATCAAAAGTCCTTATACTAGTTGAAAATTATATCATACTTACAGATTTTACTAAAACATTTTAACCTCACAAACTCTCGAAATGTAATACTAAAATAATAAAAAAAATGTTGGCTCAATCCTGCAATGACAATTAATGATCGTCTAAATTAATATATGAATTTATATCGTCTCGAAATGTAATACTAAAATAATAAAAAAAATGTCGGCTCAATCCTGCAATGACAATTAATGATCGTCTAAATTAATATATGAATTTATATCGTTAGGGTGAGTTGACTAAACTCCATAGGGGTAAGATTTTATATTCAACAATTAAAATTTTATAAAATTAATGAGGCAGCATTCCATGAATAAAACGTGTGCAAAACTGAGTATAAATCGACTAGTGAGGCAAAAGTGGAAAACGTCTACTATAACGTGGTATGTACGAAAAATAGGCCCCACCAAATTTTAGTGAAATGGAGTCACTCACGGGCTCCGAACACAAATGCCATGGACATATAAAACAAGGCAATACTTGGCAATCGCTAAATCCACAAAATAATATCCTGATTAGGTTTAGGGTTTTGCGCCCAGGGACACGGCACAGTTAGCTGCCTCATTACTCTAGTTAGCACAACAAAAACATCATCCAATGGTCGAATGTGCATACAGAAAACAAGATTCCTTCATGAGTCGATCAAACTTGGTGCACTTGACCAAGATGATTAATAAATAATGTGCATGCTCAACAATAAAACATTTCCTTGAAATTTAAAGATAATCATATCATGAAATTAAGATCAATTTATCCCGTTTAAATTCTTAACTTTAGGTTCAGGAAAATGACTTGAGAACAACTGAGTATGAAGCCAAAACTTGTTATGGAAATAGCCTCGAGTCATCCCACAGACAATTGAGTTAAACATCCAAAATGACCCCAAAACAGGGTCTAAATCGTGGTTTAAATAAACCAAACCGTGGCCAAAACCGAGCTCGAGTCGTGACCTAAAATTCTTGAGCCGTGGCTTAGTATAAAAAATAGAACAAAACATAGAGCGCCTGGCCAACCACAGACTGGCCAAACCATGGTGCGTTGTCGTATTCCCCGATGCTGCCCATCAAAACTCGTCGAACCTCCATAATTTCAGGCAACGAAACGACCCCAAACAATCTATAAGACATTGATTTATGATTTTGAAGCGATAAAAGTGTGAAATCAGCAATTTTAAACAACCAATTCATCATCAATACCAAAAAATGAAATTTATCAAATTCCATACTCAACAGAAATCCCAAAACTTAAACGAATTCAATTGTAAATCAACGATTATCTCATTGAGAAGTTTGAAAAATTCACCTGCTGCCTGAACCAATTCGTCTAACAAAACTCTCTATTTTTCCCCACATAGAGTTTTCTCCTCTCTCTCTGAATTCGATTTCATACAACAATGATGAGAGAAAAGACATCCATTTAAAGATGAAGAAGGAGTGAAGTGTATGGGGTAGGGAAGGATTATTGGGGGAAGGGCTTATGCGTTGAAAAATTAGGAAAGCATCCCCATCCTTCAATGCGGTTGTTGCTCCCCAAGCCCAAAGCCTTCAACTTGCCAACACCCACTGGCCTACTACCTTCAAGACACCACACCCCCACTTAGGAAATTTCATTCCAAAATTTAGAACAACCTCAAGGGTTCTACTGAACATATGGTGCATCTCCGATTCAATCTCCCATGTAACTTCCCTCTCACTATGATTTTTTTTATTGAACTTGAACCAAAGGAATTTGACGACGTCGTAGGACTTTGATCTCATGACCCAGTATCCTTTTTCGCTCTTCCTTATAAGATATATTCTCTTGAATGGGTCCATCGATCTAGGAGATAACATGTGATGGATTAGAGATATATCTCCTTAACATGGAAGTATGGAAGACGTTATGGACATAAATCAACTATGGTGATAACTCCAATCTATAAGTCACCGCATCAACATGTTCAAGAATTTGAAAATGATCTATATATTTGGGAGCTAGCTTTCCCTTCACACCAAAATGACTAATATCGCGTCGTGGCCAAACTTTTAAAAACATGAAATTATCAGCCTCAAATTCATCTTCTCTCCTCAAAAGGTCTACATAACTCTTTTGACGACTTTGAACTGTCTTCAGTTGTGCTTTAATCCATTGTACCTTCTTAGTTGTTTCTTGGATTAAATCTGGTCCAAGAGCAACATGCTCCTTGGCCTTAGCCCAGCATAACAACAATCTACACGGTATTCCATAAAGAGCTTCATAAGGCAAAACTCCGGTTTGGTAATTATTATTGTTAATGAACTCCACTAGGGGCAAATGGTTCACCCAACTACTACCGAAATCCATAACACAACATCTCAACATGTCTTCCAGAGTCTGAATTGTACGCTCAGACTGACCATCCATCTGAGGGTGATGAGTTGTACTCAAATGAAGTTTAGTGCCTAAAGTTCTATGAAGGGCTCTCCAAAATTTAGAAGCAAATCTCATATCTCTATCTGATACTATGCTCGGAGAAACACGATGAAGACGAACGATGTTCTCAATTTACAAGTTACTCAATTTTGTCAAAGTGAAATCCATTCTTACTGGAATAAAGTGAGCAAACTTTGTCAGTCTATCAACTATCACCTATATGACATCAAAGCTTTGTAGGGTTCTTGGCAAGTCGGTCACAAAATCCATAGTGATTTTGTCCCATTTCCACTCCGTAATAGGTAGGGCTGCAACAGTTTAGCCTTAACTTGTTGACAAGTTAGACACTCGGATACATAATATGTTATATCACGCTTCATTCCAACTCACCAAAATTGATGTTTCACGTCAAGATACATTTTAGTGCTACCAGAATGAATGGCAAATCTGGTATTTGTGGCTCTCTGATAAAACTTCTTGCCTTAAATCTGAATCATTTGGCACCACAACACTGCCCCTAAAATATAGGAAGCCATCAGAACTAATTTTCCAACTCTCAAACTGCTCACCAACTTGAATTTGGTCAAATCTTTCCTTCTACTTGTCATCAGACTTCTGCATACCCTTAACACGTTGCAAAAGTGTAGGAGTTGCTATCAAATCAAATACTCAAATTGGTTGGTTATTTTCCTGATAGTGCAGCTCATAGTTCCATATAGTCAAACATTCATTTCACTGATCCAACACAAAGGCATGAAAGCAATTCTTGAGGATGATGACTCAAGACATTGGCCACCGCATTGGCTTTTCCTGGATGATATTCCAAGGAAAAGTCATAATCTTCCATGTACTCAATCCAATGACCCCGTTGGAGGTTCAAATCCAACTGTGTGAACAAATATTTCAAACTCTTGTGATCAGAAAATACCTTAAAATTAGCACCATATAAATAGTTTCGCCATATCTTTAGAGCAAAAATAATGTCCGTAAGCTCTAAGTCATGGGTAGAGTAATTCTGTTCATGTGTCTTTAACTGTATACATACATAGGCTATAACTCTGTCCTGCTGCATCAAAGCGCAACCAAACCAACTCCTAATGTATTCATGGACACGACATATGGTAAAGTCTCATCAGATACTGCCAGAACAGACATAGTAGTTAATCTTTGTTCCAGCTTCCCAAAGCTATCTGACATTTGCCATCATAAATAAACTTAACGTTAGTTCAAGTCAATTGAGACAACGACATGATAATGGAAGAAAATTTTTCCATTAATTAGTGGTAATAACCAGCTAGTCACAAGAAACTACGTAGTTCAGTAACATTTTTTAGGTGGCTTCCAATCTAATCAACCTCAATTTTTGCCTGATCAATAGAAATGATATTTTGGGAGATAACATAGCCTAAGAATTTAATTTCAGTCATCTAGAAATTGCATTTTTCCCGCTTAGCATACAATTGGTGTTTACGTAACATTTGTAAAACAATTCGTAGATGGTCCGTATGCTCTTCTTGAGACTTTGAATATATAAGAATATCATCATTGAACACCACCACAAACTGGTCAAGATAAAGCTGGAAGACTCAATTCATAAGATTCATAAAGGCATCTGATGCATTAGTTAATCCGAACGGAAACATAAAAAATTCAAAGTGTTCATATCGAGTCTGAAAAACAGTTTTAGGAATATCCTTCTCATGGATTTTTAACTGGTGGTAGACAGACCTCAAATCAATTTTCAAGAAGAACATAGATCCACCAAGCTGATCAAACAGATCATTGATTCTCAATAACAGATACTTAATCTTGACTGTCACGTGATTTAATTTACGGAATCAATACACAAGCAAAGTGAACTATCTTGCTTTTCCACAAATAAAACTGGTGCACCCCACGACAAAGTACTATTGTGAATGAAACCATTAAGTAATAAATCATTCAACGAAGTTCTCAACTCATTTAACTCAGTAGGAGCCATTCAGTACAGAGCCATAGATATTGGAGCAGTGCACTACATCAATACAGAAATCAATCTCGTGGTTGAGTGGCAACCCAGACAGATCCTGAGAAAAAAATCTAGAAAATCGGAGACTATCAATAGCTCTTGATCCTACCTTACCAAAACGCGATCATCGTTAATAAGAAAAATACTCTAATAGTGCTCCAATTTTCTTCGACCACTCAAACAAGCTCGTAAAGTGGGATCAACAAGGAATATATTAACACCACATGAATATATCAAAATTATCCTGTCCTCCAATGTTAAAGTTACATTCCTTCAATGTTAATTAATTTTTGCTTTATAACTGCTCAGCCAGTCCATACCTAGGATCACATCAAATTGATCCATAATTATCACAATCAAATCAATAGAAAATTTGTGGTCACAAACAACAAGGGTAACAACTTCCGCGAAAAATTCCATCTCGTGACTTCTATTAATGGAGTTACTTAACATAAGGGGGGTTTCAAGCCTCTTCATAATTTGCACAAACGATGCATAAATGAAAGAATGAATTACAACAGTATCACATAGTACATGAGTAGTAGTAGAAAAGATATAAAATCAATGACACCCTAGCTAGACAGATCAAATGTCTTAGATCTGGCAACTGCATACATTTGATCCGTCATCTTCTCCTTTCCTTTCTGCCACCTCCACGACCACCTCCGGATTGGCTAGGAATAGGTCCCGTAAAATGACTAGAAGACTCTGCAAGAGTGGGGTTAGAAGCAAAACTCTGCTAGTACTCAATAACTCTCTAGAAGTCAGTACCAAGTGGCTAATACTGATGCTGATAAGGCGGCCTGTAAATGGCCTACTGCTGAGGAATAAAAGATTGGGGTCTAGAATAAGTACACTGACCTTGTCCGAAAAATTCTCGACCAGGTCCAAAATCAGGTCTAGATGGAGCCGACTGAGTAGGTGTAGAACAAGCTTGAGAGAGCCTCTAATTTGCTGGACAGTTTCTCCTCAAATGTCTAGGCTGCCCACAAGTATGGGAGGCCCCACTAGAGGGTCCACTAGAGATACCTTGAGAATGACCCCCACAGTTTAGACCTTTCCTCTGGTCTTTCTTGGTCACTTTACCACCAGTCTGCTACTTTCTTTGCTTTACCTTCGTATTCCCCAAAGAATTTATCAAGATCAGCTTTAACACGCTGAGCTGCAGCTAGCACCTTAGAAATATTACTGAACTCAACAACAAGGCCTCAAGTTCATCTGGAACTTTACCATCCTCTCCACTGGGTCCACATCTCTAATATACTGGGAGAGCTCCACAAATTTTGCATGATATTCAAGAGCAGTAAGGTCACCTTGAGATAAATTTTGGAATGCACATATCATCTTTTGTTTATGGCCAGCATTGCATTAATTGTCCCGAAAGATAGCTTAAAATCATTCCCAAGCCATTTTGTTGACCAGAAAATCAAGCTTCAGAGATTTCCACCAAACTGCAAAATTTTCTCAAAATAAAATACCGCGAGGCCAACACGGTACTCTATTAGGACTTCCAGAGCATCTATATTTTTCAACATGACACTCAACAAGTTTTCTGCAACAAGAGGGTCTGGTTGTCCCTCAAACACTAGAGGGTTTAAATGCCCAAATTACTGGAAATAGTCCATACGGCAAAGTATTGGGTTCTGGGCCAGGCTGTCTATAGGCAAGCTTTGCAATGCAATTCTCAAGGCAATAAGGGTCTCCATTGGTTGAGACATAGCCGTCTGTGTAGCCGGTACTGTAGGTGCATGATCTCTAGAGACTCTTCTTGGAGGCATTTTTCAAAAAATCTGAAAAATTTTCGGTAAACATTAGAATTGGTTCTTAGGCATAATAAATGAAAATTCTTTTATATTATTACTCTATCTATCTTAATAATGTCACATTTCGAAATGGTAACCTGACTTTAATACCAAAAATTCTATCACTACCCGAAGGGAACCCGAGATAGAATGGGGAGCATCCCAGCCCAAAGATGGATCGAACCGTGCGATCCTTTAGTTTTTTACTCATTTACTTATTTAATTATACGGAAGTCTTTAGTGAATGACAATATGCTAGGGCCTAGCCAAATGGGCTATACTGAAGGTCCAATAGTGAAATCAAAATAAAGTGATAATATGTCCGAAATAAAAAGTGTCAACAATTGCAAGAATTTAATACCATTTTTATTACAGATTTTACTAAAAGAGTCAAACCTCACAAACTCTCGAAATGAAATACTAAAATAATAAAAGATATGTCAGCTCAATCTTATGACAACAATTGATGATCGTCCAAATTAATATATGAATTTATGTCGTTAGGGTGAGTCGACTAATCTCCATAGGGGTAAGATTTTATATTCAACAATTAGAATTTTATAAAATAAATGAGGGAGAATGCCATGAATAAAACATGTGCAAAATTGAGTAGAAATTGACTAGTGAGACAAAAGTGGAAAAAGACCACTATAGCATGGTATGTACGAAAATAGGCCCCATAAAATCTCAGTGAAAATGGAGTCACTCACGGGCTCTAGACACATAGATGCCATAGGCATATAGAACAAGACGATACTCGGCGATCGCCAAAATCATGAAATAATATTCTGATTAGGTTTAGTGTTTTGCGCCCAGGGACACGACACAGTCAGCTATCTCATTACTCTAGTTAGCACAACAAACAAATCCTTCAACGGTCGAATATGCGTATAGAAAATAGGATCCCTTCATGGGTTGATCAAACTTGGTGCACTTGACCAAGATGATTAATAAATAATGTGCATGCTCAATAATAAATATGTCTAGCGAAAATTGTACATATAATATCATAAAAATGGACAGTCACAACAGACTTGTCATTTTATATAAGATTACGTCTCAAAATAATTGTTTGAAAAATGATGCAATGCTAAACATAAAATAAAATCTCTCTCTCAAAGTGGCCAACCAACAATTAAGGCTTAATCCAAAACGGGAACGTCAAATAATCACTCGAGTCCAAATTTCAAATCTCAGAGTCTAAAGATAATCATATCACAAAATTAAGATCAATTTATCCTGTTTAAATTCTTATTTTTAGGTTTAAGAAAATGACTTGAGAACAATCGATGCAGAGGCCTAAACTTGTTCCGGAAACGGCCTTGAGTCAACATAAAGAAAATTGGGTTAAAAGTCCAAAACAACCCTAAAACAAAGTCTATATTATGATTTAAATATATCAGACTATGGCCAAAACTGGGCCCAAGCCATAGCTCAGTATAAAAAATAGAACAAAGTAGAGAGCCTTAGGCCACGACCCCAGACTAGCCAAGCCGCAATGCCACGTCATCTTCATGGCACCGACCATCAATACTCGCCAAACCTCCATGATTTATGGCAATGAAACGACCCCAAACAATCCATAAGACATTGGTTTACAATTTTGACGCGATCAAAGTCCAAAATCTACAATTTTAAATAACCAATTCATCCTCAATACAAGAAAATGAAATTTCTCAATTTCCATACTCAATGGAAATCCAAAAACTTCAACGAATTCAATTGTAAATCAATGATTACCTCACTGAGAAGTCCAAAAAAATCACTCGTTGCCTGAACCAATTCGTTCAACAAAACTCTCAATTTTCTTCGCTGAGAGTTTTCTCCTCTCTCTCTAAATTTGATTTCATACAGCAATAAGGAGAGGAAGGACGTCCCTTTAAGGACGAAGAAGGAGTGAAGTGTGTGGGGTAGGGAAGGATTATTGAGGGGAGGGGCATCCATGTTGAAAAATGAGGAAAACATCCCTATCCTTCAATGCGGTTGTTGCTACCCAACCCCATAGCCTTCAACTTGCCAACACTTACTGGCCCACTACCTTCAAGACGACACAGAGATTGCATAATTTTATCTGCTCTTGGACATCTTTGCCTTGATATGAGTCTCTATTGTAAGAATCTTTATGATTTAATATGGAATAAATTTTACATACCTTCCGCCATTGATGTTGTTTTTATCCAACAGATGTGTTCTTCGATGGTGTTAGATCTTTTAAACCTTAACATCTCTCTAACTAGTGGTTTATTTTGTGTTCTTAAGAGTAATGTCTTAGGGATCCAATCATTTAATTGAAAAACTCTTTCTACCAATAAGTCTCAAATGAATATATCTATTCATGAATAAAAATTAGGGAATGATTGTGGGCCATTAGCCAAGGATTTCCAAATTATATGTACCGCTTTATGGAGTTTATATTATAAACTTCTAACATTCTCTCGCTTGTTCCATATATGACATCACCATCAGTAATAAAACTTTTTTCATATAATAATTTTATAATTTTTTTTGTTAATTGTACTAAGTTGATTTCTCTTAATCTTAAATTGTTAATATTATAAACAAGCAATTAATAATCAACCAAATAAATAGAAAGATAAGGAAAGAGAACTAAAAACACAATTGTTAATGTGGTTCAATCAAACTGCACATGTTCACACTTCAAGACCTCCCCTTGAAGATTCAATTTTACTATGAAACTTCTTTACATTTAATGGACTTTTTAAGCGTCCATCAGGCCTATACACTTTCTAGGGTTTCAACTCTTTCTCAACTCAACAAAAAAAGTGTTGTTTTGAAATATTGAGATCAAAACCTAATTCTCACAAGAGTAACAAATACCAAAGAATGAGTAGGTGAGAAATGGATTAGATATGCTCAAATGTTTGCTCAAAGATCTAGTAAGAAATGTGTAGTGAATGTGTGAATCTATTTATAGGCGAGCACTAAAAAAACTGATTCAACAAAAAGAAGATTCAGATATCAGAATAAGAAGCACGTCTGATAAGATTTAGGGCATGACCGAGGGAGGATTTATCTTGCTATAGCCAGCGGAAGAAGATTGACGTCAAACCTGTCTCTATCTTTATTTTTAGATCAACATTTTGAAGCTTTTAGAGACAACAAATTGGTGACAGAAATTGCTGCAGCAAGGAGGAACACAACATTAAAGAGAAGATTTATTATATATTTTCTATTTTCAATATTATGATATTTATGATAAATATGATTGTCTTTTATTCTTTTATGAGCTAAATATTGAGTGACTAAGAGTAGCGAATAACTAATTATGTGATTTCATATACTTTTGTTGGGTTTCGTTGTGTGAATATATTTAGATAATTTAATATGATTTTTATGATTAATTTGCTCATTGATCAAAAGTCATGAACGAAGATTTAAATCTTTATTTGCTTAATGGAGAATAGAAAGTAGGACCGATATTGAATTGTGTGAGCACACTAAATTCATATATGTTATGTATTTTGTTTCAAATATTTACATATTATTTTATTTTAATCGCTTGATCATTTTAGAATTGTGCTTTAATGAATTATGTAATATTTTTCTATCATAAATTTGGAAAAAGTATTGTAGGAATTAAACAAACAACTCCAACAAATCTTGTATGAAAAAGAGAATTCTACGTCATCTAAACAGTTTTGATGCAACATCTCTATAGCATTTGTAGTAAATTTTATCTAAAAAGAGAAATCAAATCTAAATCATGTTTTCATCATTAGTATATCTTATTTGATTTATTTAGTGTCTATTTTTATTTTCAATATGTTTAGTTATTACCCAATTCACTTTACCCAATCAATTTTCTACTTAATTGTCTTTTTTTTATTTGATTTAAATTTTGATAATTTTGTCTTCGTAAGATCAATACTTTACTCATCATATATTACTTGATTGTGACATGTGCACTTGCGTAGAGTATTATTTTTGTACAACTGTATTGAATTTTGTCTCTTGGTTCGATCGTCCACATTTCTCATCCTCCTGACAAAAATCAGGTATTCTAGAATATTATGCAATCTGTCTATTCTTAGTTAACTATGTTTGTAGTATGGTCGAAAGTGATCTTATCCTCAAATCTGTATTGAATTTTGTGTCTAGGCTTCATTGATTACTTTTATAACATGGTCGACCACATGCAAGTCCTTCAAAGTGTAGTGCATGCAAACTATTTAAGCTTTGGTTGTTCTTGTCTAGTCAACAAAAAAAGATCTGATGTAGCGACCCGAGTTTTACTTACATTTGAAAATGTGTAAAATATAAAACATTTCTTTTATAAAAACAATGGAAGATTTCATTTTAATAAAGCAAATAAAATCATTTTCTTTTACAAATAAATAACTTTACAAAACCTTTTACAAACAATTTTCTTTTAAATCCATTAACCTAGCCAGACACAATATCCGCGAGGGCAAATCATTCATCAACTGCTCCTTAACCTATTCATCATCCTGATCTCGAATGTATACCTACATCACAAGATTTAACTAATGAGCCTAGGGCTCAATAAGTGATATAAAATAAAACATACACATTATGCCACTTTTAAAACATTGCAGTTTCTGTTTTTGTTTCCTTTACTGTTATCTTGATCTTGACTTTACTTTACCTGGAGGCGTTAGAGATGTCTAAACTTGATGAGGAAGAGCGGCCAACTCAACCTCACACTCGTTACACCTATTTACATTTCTTTTGTTTCTATGTCATGCTTTGCCTGCTAGTCCACAAAAACGTCTATTTATATTTCATGTCCGTTTCGTTTGTGTTTCTGTTTCCTTTTCAAAACATGCTTAAAAACCATTTTTGTATCCTTTTGAAAACTATGTTGCGTGCAATGCTCGTGAGTACATGCAGTTCTATATCCTCAACAAAATCCTCAAAACATACATCCTCTAAATATGATCCGTATCAAATCCTTAGCTTAAATCTATAAACACATCATTAAAAGAACTTACTTCTAAAAAACACACAAGCAGCAATACATCCTCAGGACATGATCACAACCTATTACATCTAGTAAATGCAGTAAATGTAGGTATCAAACAATCCTAACTCTTGTGATTTAGGACTCCAAATACCAAAACACATACAATATCACTTACCTAGCATCCACAATGCGTCTCAGCACTTAACGTTATCCTCCTTCCTTTTCAATACCTTCACAACCATTAAATACACAATCATCAGTAATCACAGTTCATCATCTTAACAATTTCAACATCATTATTTCCCAACAACAGAGTATATTTGTAACGGCCCTCTTATAAACAAACCTTATCATATAAAATTTTTCTCTTCTTTTTCTTTATTTAAAATTTATACGAGAGGAAACCAATCAGAGTAAATAAAAAGAAAATTGATATTAATTTCCAAATATGGTTTTTAACACTTTAAACCAAAGTCCGTCATTTAACAAAACATTTAAGAATTTTTTGTATTTCCTAAAACCATTAACTATTTCAAAATCACAATTTTACTTCCCGTGAGCCATAACCCTCAGGTTAAATCCATTGAATAACCCAACTTCTCATTATGAATCGCTCCCTCCTCAAGTATACAGCTCGTATCCTGTACATCATCTACACCACAAGCAAATTGTGAGCCTAACGTGTAGCAAGAAGTAAGATGCAGTATGATGCATGCATATGTCTTATTATGTCAGAAAGGAATCCACTCAATCTGTCTATACTCACAGTTTCATATAGTTAACTCATACATTAAGTTGGGACATTGGAAATATTTCCCACAAAGAGAATAGTTTATGGTCAGAGTCTAATCCTCAGGAGACAGGCTCTTGCATCCTGATGAGGGAAGGATTTAATCTTAAGTCTCTCGGTTAGATGCGAACTACCTCCCAAATCCCCAATTCTCATTACATTCATTTAGTCTGGTCTCTCCCGTGCAATGTATGTGAATACCAACTGTAACATCCCGTATTTTTAAAATGTGTAAAATTTAAAACTTTCTTTTCGTAAAACATCAGAGTCTTTTTCTTTGTAAAACTTAATCGTTAAAACTCTTTACTTTCACTTTTACTCTTTACTTTCATCTTTATCATCCTTTTCTCTTTACTTTCATCTTATCACTTTGAGCATAAATAATTAAAATCATTTGTATGAAATGTAGCGGAAATACAACAAAGCTTTAAAGAATATTTTACAAAACCCTTTTTCAAATACTTTCCGTTTAACTCTTTAGCCCAGCCAGCCACAAGATCCACCCGTTCAAATCCTTCATCAACTGTCTTTAACCTGTTCATCTGTTGCTCGTTCATACCTACATCACAAGACCTAACTAATGAGCCTAATGCTCAGCAAGTGATAAGTGAAGTGCAAATGATATACATGATCATACGATACAATTTAACTCAGGAGTACATACATGACAAACACCGTGGGGCTATGAGGAAGAATTGGCCAATTAACTATAATTACACATGTCATGGTCTTCCTCATGCCGTATGTACTTTTTGTTCTAAGAACGTTAGGGATTTCAGAACAGGTAAGGTGAACCCTAGCTTCCACGTAGCTAATGTATGGAAGTGTCACCGATCACCCGAACCCCCACACGCCTATTTACATAGATTATTATGTTATACTCTATGCACGTGAGTTCATACAATCATATATGCAATAAATGGCTAAGAAACATATCATTAAAAGAACCTAAATCTAGTAAACACACAACATATAATCTTAATTCTTGCGATGTAGGGTCCAAAGACCAAGGCACAGTAAGTATCACTTACCTGGCGTCCATAACGCGTATTTGTTTCTTTTCTTCTCTTCGTACCTTTAAAACCATAACAACTATGCATTAATAACAATCCCCTAAACTTTAATGCTTCATTAATCCCATGTAACACAACACTAATTTCAAGACCTTAAGTTAGATAATGAAATAGTATTAACCTACAATGTTGCTCATTCCATCAATGTGCCATGATAAATTAACTTTATAAAACTGACGAAGAATATTGTATCATAAAACCATATTTCCCATAACCAATAATAACCAATATGCACAATATATGCATTTCAAACCAAGATGTAATTTACTAAATCATTTCTTGAAATCAAACCCAAGTCCATCAGAGACATCATATCATTACGCCTCACTACATTACCATTCTTGTGCCAAACATAAAGTCCCAACAACTCAACTATTTAAAAGTCCCAACAACTCAACTATTTAACAGTCTACTAGTCACAATTTGATTCACAACTGTTCAACTTAACATTTAATAGGCAACTAAACCAAGGTCAATCAAATATAACCAGATTATTCATCAACAAAACCCATCACAGAAACATACTCAAACACACAGAACTTCTTTGCTATTATCTTCATTTATCAAAACTATAACCAAATAGATAATAAACTCTCAACCCAACACTAATTAATAACTGTACAATAGGCCATCCATAACTACCCAATCACCAACTACTAATCACAGCCATCACCAGATTCAGATTAGTATGCATTTATCTTTATAGCACGTTTTCATGAATAACATGTTTTCATCAAAGCAGAACCTACATAAACATAGCAGAATCCTTTTACTGACATACCCTCAACAAAATATCACCCAGCATGTTTACTTTGTCACAGGGAGTAGCATCAAAATAACCAAGCACAGAAAACATATTCCAGTCGTAGCAGAGCATTCATCCATTCATTATTAACACAGAGAGTCATCTCAATAAAATCAGAAGGAAGCCCATACCGTAAGAACAAGACAGTAGCTCGCCAATATCCAGAGTCTCCTCCATGCTTCTTCACCTCTCGGCCTTCACTCATTCTTTCTCTCCTCCTTACATTCTCCAAAGCATCACTCCCAAGCTCTTCTCCTCTGTCACCAAAGCTCTGTTTATACCAACACCAAAACAACCGAGAGAAAATAAAATACCAAAACATGTCTCTGTTACCTGAACTAATAACCGAGAGACGCACACCGCTGGACAAGCATAGGATGGAGGTCCAACCAGTGTACGCTACGTAGATGCCACTTGGAAGACTTATATCATGCCATCTAAAATACTAGACACTCAGCTCAACAATAGACCGACAGAACTGGACCGAACCAACACCCAGCGAACCAAAAGTCCCCTGTCTCCTTCGTCAATCGCTGCCAACACCAATTCGTCCTTCCAATTCGTTGCCCAGCAGCACCAATTAATTCAAATTGACTAAACGACTAACCTCATCGGAGCTCATCGACCCATCTCGTGAGCTTGCCGAATTCCGTCGGCCAACACACACCCCAAAGGATGGCAACGCACCGCACCGGAGTCGTCCAGCTCGCTGGACCGAGCTTTACCGTCGCCTTTCGACGTCGCTCGTCGCCTCGTCGTCGTGAACACCCGTCGTTCGCCCTCTCCCTCTCTCGATCTCGATCTCCCTCGCTCAGTCTCTCCCTCGCTGTGTCTCTTTTTCTTTCAAATGGCCGAAGGCCATTAACGTAATTTAAATCACTTTAAGTTAATTGGTTTTCCAATTAACTTAATCATTTCCTTTAATTTCATCTCTTATATAAACTTTAATTATAACCAAATTCCCATTTATTTTAGACCGAGTCGAATCAAAACCAGTTCAGTCCATAACTAGCGAGTACGTTATTACTAATATCCCGATACTTTATACTAATTCGAATATCCTCAATTATTTTCTAATTTATTATTTTTAAATTCCAAAAAATTAAGGATATTACACCAACCATATGGTATCCTTATTTGTTTATAACCATGATGCATGTTCATGTTATGATCAATCACAGTAATATATTAATGTCATATAACAGGTAAAGAAACACATTCAATAGTATATGAACACTATAATAAGCAAAAAAAATACATTCTGTTTAATAGAACCATTTCTAAAGGCATTCGAGCATTATAATTAGAAAATAGAGAATGTCCCATTATTTTACACTTTCCTTTTTGTTTAATCTAACATTTTCAGGAACCATAATTATGGCATTTTATCTTCATTAAGCTGTGCACATAGATTTCAAGACAACTTCACACCCACAAATTTACCCATTTCCAGAAACATATTACTTAAAATAAAATAAAGAATTAGACATCCATATTATCATATTAACAAATTCATAGCAACTAATAATAGAGTAGCCACTAAATAATATGGAGTTTAATTAGACAGATTTAACAGAACCGATCCTAAGTGCATCTCACCTAGCATGGAATAAACAGAGAAATATAACGTAGGATAGCATAACTATTAACTAACATGGCTTAAATCATCATTTCATCTTTCCAAGTATTTAACAAGTTTACCTAGCGCTATCAGTAACCATTTAAAGCACAAGTTAGCAATACAGTAGCACCAGCCGAAACTACCCATTCACAAAGTAATCAGAACCAAATAGGAGACCAACACTCATCATCAACACAACATAATAAAAGCTTAAACCAACAGTGGCTACTAAATGGCAGGGACTTAACTACACAGAGAGCAACGTTCAGTTCAACAACTTAGTATTATAATCTACAAGTATAACATGTCCTATACTTGTGGACACATCCTCTACTTGTGGTGTAGGCCTCCACTGGCCACGACACGAAATTACTTCTTATCTTACTCAAAGATCTCTCACAGCCAAACTCCTCCTCTAGACCACACCAGTGCATGATTCACCAACACTCCAAGATAGTAACTCCTCCTCTACTCACTTTCACTCTCGCATGCTCTATGTTAAAACCCCCTCTCCTCTCCTTTCACTTTCTACATCACGCTCTCTTTTCTCCCGCACCTTCTCCTTCTCTCTTCTCTATAAACCAGTACTTTCCCAGCTTCAATTTCTTTCATCTTATAGGTAGAGAAGAAGCTTCCTTGAGAAGCCTTCTCTGATGGATGCTCACCAACCAAGGTTGAGGTGGTCCAATACATAAATGCCACATTGATAATTTTATTGTTTCAGGAGAATTGAGGGAGAATCATTGGGAGAATCACAAAACACTAGTGGTGGAAACTGTTTTTTTTTTGTTTTTTGCAAAACAGCATGGGAGCGTTCGACATCTTATCGACCACCAACACCGATCGGTTCAATGTGGAAATCATTTTTCCACAAATCATAATGGCACTGGTCAACATGGATGTTGACCTGCAATTCTCGGTCAACATGCACAGTTGACCGGTCCCATGTGATTTTCGCAACCCTTATTTCGACCTCTGCATCAAACAATCCCAAGCATCCAATTTTATTTTATTTTCCAAACCTGCTCTTCTCTTTCCTGAAACTTAACTTTATATTTCCTTATTATTTAATATTAGTCCCTTATTAGTTTATACTCCGTTTTTCATAATTATCACATTAATGTACCATACATTATTATGGAATGCGTTACCTTTTTATCAAAATGTATATTCCACAAAAATTCTTCACATTACATTGATGGGAGAATTTATCTAGATATTACAATGTTTCACCACCATTTATTCCACAATTCCACTTTCTAACTAAACAATAACTAACTCAACAACTCAACCGTGACAATATCCAGGCTCATAGAGTCTTAACAATCATTAACCAAAATTGCAGAGCATTATTTGTCAACCTTATCCAACAAGGTAGTAATAAACAGAGAGCACTAAACTAAGCATTCACCCTTATCCTTCAAAGCAGTAAACCAAGGAAAGGAAACTCATCATATCATCATACCTGAAGCATCCGAGAAGGACCAAGGAGAAGTAGGGAGCTCCAACTCCATCTTTCCACGCACACAGCTCCACCCTCAAAAGCTCTCACTTCCCTCTTTCTCTTCATTTATTCTCTATAATTTCCTTATCAATTTCTCTAGAAGCCCTCAGTCTCCCTCTCGGTTCCTCTCTTTTCCTCCTTCACAGACTCTGTCTCTCAATTTCTCTTACAACCTTCTCTTCTCTTCAGAGTGTTTCTGTAATACCTCGATGTTACTTTCCCCATATACGTGATGTAATCAAACTTTGGAATACAATTATATATTACATTGCATACTCGTATGCGTTAAATTATGACATGTAATTATGGGAAGGACATTATGGGTTGGAAGTTTGGTTGGAAAAATGTAAAGAAAAGTAGAAGTTGGGCTTGTGCGGAGGCATGCGGATGCCATGGGGACGAGGTTTGGAGTCCGCACACGTTCGGTTCATGCGGGGACGAATGCAGGATGGATCCTCGTGTCCTGAGTCAAATCTAAACATTTGCGGATGCATGCAGACGAGTGAGGATGAGGCAGGATTCGTCTGATTTGAATCTGTCCGA
Organism: Begonia loranthoides; assembly: GCA_022433065.1. NCBI lineage: Eukaryota > Viridiplantae > Streptophyta > Magnoliopsida > Cucurbitales > Begoniaceae > Begonia > Begonia loranthoides. The sequence continues at coordinate 10,571,543 of CM039475.1, forward strand.
TTTCTGGACACTTGCGGATGGATGCAGACACATCATGCAGATGCCACCCCGAATCCGAAAATGATATTCGGACGGTACAGACGAGGCGAGGACTCTATTTCTCATCCGCAAGTGTCCAGAATGCAGATGCCACCCCGAATCCAAAAATGACATTCGGACGGTACAGACGAGGCGAGGACTCTATTTCTCATCCGTAAAACACAAATTTGCCTTGGAGATTTTACACATATGGACGAATGCGGATGAGACCAACACGTTTGCACTCGTCCGCAAGATCATGAACTTGCGTCAGAGAATGATTTAAAATCAGAAAAATGGATGGGTAACCAATGGGAACACGATCCCCCGACACGCTCCTGCACCCTCCCTGCTGGACGTACGGCCTGTCTCCAAGGGAGGTGGGTCGTCTCCCCCTTTATCTTCAGCCAACCCTCAGCTTCTCCCTTACGTTTTCTGGTTCGGTGTCTTCTTCCTAGAGAAATTCTTTTGCGTGGAGGGTGGAAACCCAGGGGTTCAGCTGTCCATGAGAAAAATCCTTCAATTAGGTAAGGAGTGAGGTAGTCCTTGGCCATGTGGAGGCCCTACACCCAAGTAAAGTGTGCGTGAGTAGTAGGTTATTTGTGCTCTGTGGAATTCTTCCTTGAGTTATATATATTGTTATTCCCTTGCTGTTAGATACTTTCCTGGTAAGATAGAGTAGATCATTGTTAACTCTGCGACGTTCCTTGAATGATATAACCACTACTGTTCATTGTTTTTTTCCTTGTCAAGTGTGTAATTTCCTTAATATTAACTGATAATGTTATTGATGATGTTTGTGGTAAGGTATGGAGTAATGAACCATGAGTCAAAAAGGTGGGAAATTTATGAACTAAGGACTTCATAGTGATTGAGCTAGATGTTGTAGGTTTTTGTGCAACACATGATTTTGTTACTCACAGTATGTTCCTTGCAATTTACTCTTATTCTGGGCATGTTACTCTCTGTTGCTCATGTTTTATTCTCTGCACATAACTACTGATCATAATATCTTCACTCCTGTTATATTGCTCTTTGCTTCATTCATTGCTAATCTCTGTAAAAAGCATGTTTCGTTGTTCGTCGTCACTGTTATATTGTCGTCTAAGAGTATGTTTCTGCTATTCATCTAAAAGCATGTTTTGATCGCCGTATAATTGTATGATCTGCTATATGGTTATAAGCATGATTGTGCTATTGTATATGTTGTCTGGAAACATGTTCTACTACTCGTTAAAGGTGTGTTTTGTCTTGTTACTCGTTTTATTAAGATGTTGAGAGCATAATAAATCTCCATTTGTTGCTTTACGCTGCTCTTATATTCGTTGTTTCAGAATATATTCTGCTGATTATTTCATTTAGATGTTAAAAGCATGATTCATTGTTCTATTTCGTCGTTCACGCTGCTATACATTACTATTTAAAAGCATGATTTCTGTGATTTCCTTTCAGCTGTTATACGCTGCTGAATATTATCGTTGAAAGAGCATGATTTATTGTACTGTTCCATCTGCTGTACACTGCTGTATTTCATTCTTTAACAGTACGTTATAGTTGTAATCAATTTTTTTTAAGCATGATCCCGTGGTTCTTTTTCGTCGTTGTTCCTTGCTGAATGTTATCGTATAAGAAGCAAGATTCGTTGTTTCATTTGTGTGTACATTTTCATACAGTGTTGTTTAAGAAGCATGTTATGCTGTTATTCTTCGTCATTGTACGCTGCTATAATTTGTCGAAGCATGTTCTGTCATTTTATCTCGTTGATTGTACGCCGCTGTAGTTACCTTATAATTATTCAGACATGTCTTCGTTCTCCTTTATGTACCTTTAGATTTTTGTCGTTTAACTTCTGATCTATCATTTCTTCAAATTACTGTCATTTACGTTCCATGAATGCGCTGTTAGTTCCTTAAAGTTATTACTATTTACCTTCTATGAATGCACTATTTAATTTCCTTTAGATTACTGCTATTTACTCTCCATGTATGTGCTGTCTGATTCGTTATGCATCATGCATCATGTTAATAGAAACCAATAGGGAGTGTCACCTCTGGGTGGTACTCACATGCATTGGGAAAGGAAAAATGATAAGAAAGAGCAAGAAAAGGAACGAAAAGGGAGCTGGGGGGCGGATGGGTAGCAGATCTAGTATGGCAGCTAGGCAATGCCCCTTACCCACTCGGGAATGGGGACCTAGTGGCCCATAGGAGGTTAGATCCGATCGACTATACCATCCCATACGGGTCCTTCAGACTCTAACTCGACGTAGGAGTAAAGAACGAAAGAGCAAATGAATGTAACGAAAGGATTGTTTTGGGGCGGTACCCATCCCAACAAGAATTAAAGAGAGGCATATGCATTTGTATTAACCCATTTCCTTACTGGGCCTTTAGGATCACGTCCTTACTTGTGGTGTAGGTAATGAGATGGTTGTACCAGGAGCAGAGGAGACCTTACCCGTGGAGCCTAGGGAGTATCCGAAGGAAATGCGACCCGAGTAGATGTATGGCTTAAGGAAAGGAGAGTCTTTATTTTGTAAGGACTTAATGGTGAATTTATTTTAGAAAACCCTAATTTCGACCTAAACCTTGTTTTGAGCATTAAGCATGATACGCTCTTAACCTTAAACTTTAGCTAGCGTTTTTAAGTAATATTTTTGGTTATGTTCCAATGATTTTATAGTTATAACTTCAATGCTTGAATAATACTTTCATTTTGCTTCCGCTATAGTATTTCAAGATTTAACGACTGATGAAATGAGTTTTAAGTGACGATCGAATTTTCAAGAAAAGACTCTAATTTATACTTGAAAGGATTTTAAAATGAAAAGTTCAAAATTTAATGTATTTTTAAGAGGAAATTAAAAATCAGGTCGTCACAGTTTCTCCCCTCTTCTCTTTCTCTTCTGTCTTCTTATCTCATAAACTTTCCTTATACTTTTCGCGTATATCCCCATAATCTCACCTAACACCCTTCATACTTTGCCATATGTAAAGGGAAGAAACGTGGAGAAATCTCAAAAAATGTTTATCTCGGGATATGTATTTTCCTTTTTGGTAACTGAAAACCACGTTGGAGTGGTAGATGGGCTCTTGACTACAACACTCAGCCAATCCAACGCTGAAAACTTGTTCTTCGCAAAACATAGTGGTATCAGTTGAAATTATCGGTCGATCAACTATCGACTGGTACAACGTAAGTGATGGCAGTCGACATTATCTATTGATCAACTATCGACCAGTCCAACATCATCTTGCCTCTGTCCTATTTTCCGGTCGAGTATCCTCAACAGTGGACTGCTTCGTCGACCACAAAACCTGGGAGCACTCTGTAATATTTAGCGGTAGACCAATTCCTTCATAGACGATCGAATCCCTCTTCAAATGCTGTACTGCTTTGCCAACTTAACCGATTGATCAACCGATACTTCTAATATCCTCCACACATTATATTTTACTCGACATAACACACTACCCTTTGCCCATCCAATACTATAATTTCCCATTCTTCATGCAACCAACCCTATTAACATCCAATAAATTTCTTAATTATTCTTACTTAATTCCATTACGAAGAATCGGGGTATTACACTTGAAACTAACTTGAATTTCTTTGTGAGTACATAACCCACTAATTAGTAAGTTTCCATAATATCAAGAGAGTTTCCAAGATAATTATATTCAACAAAAACTAATTACAATTTTGTCAACTTAATCTGTTAATTCATCAAAATATTATTGCTTTATCCTAACTAACCTAACACAAACTTTAGTATATTTCTAAATAAATGTGTACACAAACATACCAAATATGTGAAATATCATAATAAAAGTTCAACCAAATTCATTCTTACAATGAAAATCATGTATAAGAATCAAGTCCTAATTCATCTCTATGATCCTTTAATTTTGGATAGTGGAATGCCTTCATTTAAAAGGTCGACAATCATCTTATGTTTTCACAACTGTTGCTATAAGTATATGTTTTTTTGGCTAAATACTTAATGTCGATGAGCTCAATTCGACTTTCACTTTTGTGGTTTTTAGCCATAAAAATTGTAGTTGAATTATGACATTACAACATTGATGGCTTAGATATAGAATTCACAAATCGAAGCTCATCATAAAACCTGTCATCCATCCCATGCAAAGAGTCTCAAAGCATCATATCAACTCAACCTTTGGAGTAAAAGTAAGACACCTTATACTTCCAAATCATGAGTTTATTTGTATATAAACATGTAGTCTTTGGTCCTTATAGATACTTCATGACTCCCCTTTACCGTTATTTCATGGTCTGTACCTAGATTACTTTGATATATTTATATTATTCTAAATCAAATGCAATATCATGCTTTATATAGAGCATAACATATAGAAAACTTATAATAACGGAAGCATATGAAATGCTCTTTATTTTCTCTCTTAAGATCATTCTTCATATACTTGTTTAAATTGAACATATCACTCTTCACGGTAAGAGCTATACTCGGTAACAAATCTTTCATTTAAAATCTCTCAAAAACTTTATCTATATAGGTTTGTTGAGATCAAAATAAGATTGTAAAATTTATCTCTATGTATCTAAATAGTAATGTAATAAGATTCATCATCATATATCTTTAATATCAAAGTTTTAAGAGAGAAGTTTTTTTTAACTTATGTGATAAACTTTAATCATTAATTGTTGTAATGTAATCCACATATAGGATAAACAAACAAATATTACTATCAGTGGCCTTCTGGTACATATATTGATCCATAATGTTCTATACAAAATCAAATAAATAAATAAGATCATGAAACTTAAAACACCACAATGAGAAGCTTATTTCAATCCATGTATGAATTTTTTAATCTTGAACACTAAATGCTCACCTTTATTAGCCTTATGGTTTTTTTTTTTCAACCGCTTTCTCTATGTCTCCATTGAGAAATGTCATTTTTATTATAACTTTAACTAAAAATGTGTAATCAATGCCAGAAAGATACGGAGAATTTGTCTTAAATACAAGAGAAAAAATTTCTTGAGGTCAAATCCTTCCCTTCGAGTGGATCTTTAGCAATGAGTCTTTTTTATAACCTTTAATGTTGCGTTATTAGTCTTTCTTGGTTTAAAAGACTTATTTACATCATATAGCTTTTACACTCGACAAGATCTTGGACTCTGTTAGGTATCATAGAAGTCATCTTATATTTCATGGAATTACACTATAAATTTTATTCCTTATAACTCATGACTTGTGAAAATATTACAAGATTATTTTCAACTTATACATTATAGTCCGATTCTTCTAAATAGACAATATAATCACTATAAATTGTTGATTTTCTTTCTTTAATAGATTTCTTTGGTGTTGTTTCAACAATTTCTCGAGAAATATGTTGTTCAATTAGTTGTTCAACAATTTCTAGCATTTTCAAAAAAAATTGATCTACATCATCAATATTAGTAGTTTATGGCACTTCTATGACTTATTTTTCAACATTAATGTAGCCTAGAGTATTGTTATACATGATAATCAATTTATAATTTGAATTTAAAGTTTGAACAATGATATGTTCTCTTTCATTAACAATTTCCTAAAATTGATTACTCTAACTAATCAATTCATTCTTAAGAAATCTATGTTTCTTGATTCCATAATTCTAGTTTTGTAAGATGGAGAATCTAAACTTATTCAGCCTATTGATATATCCAATGAAATGCCACAAATGGTCCTTGAATTATCTTTTTCCTTTAGGAGATATTGCACATTACTATGTTTAATAATGTTTGGCTTCTTGTCCTTATGGCACCATTTAGAAATGGAAAACCAAATATGCTCCAGAAGAAACTTCACAAACAAACTAGGTACGCACCAAGGTTTTATTTTCAACAAAAATAAAATTAATTAGTAAAATCAACCCCAACTAATCAGAAAATAATAGAGAGTTAACTATTTTCTCAAAATATGTTTCTAAACTCAGAATTATGTAATTCTATAACAAAACTACTATTTTCTATAAACATAGCTAAAATAAATATCATTTAGTTGCCAAAATTCATGCAAACTATATCATAATAACTTTATGAAATAGAGTTATCATGATTTGGATTTGCTTACCACATTATTTATCTACTTTTGCATAAAAACCCTTAAAAGGTGTCAACTGTTTTGTTCTCGATATAAAGTAAGTAGATAAACATATATCTTGATTAATTATATATGAAAGAGATGAAGAATTTCTAACTACACTCAACAAATTGACTACAAATACATGAATACATGATCTCTAATACGTTTCTAATATTCTTTCCATCATTCCTAAATGTGTTGGTATGCTTTCCATATATACAGTTTGCACATTTGGTGGAAGTTAGTAAAATCTAAAACACTAATTATCTTACCATTCACTAATATCATAATTATCTTTATGAAGGCACATTTCAATATTGGTGCCACAAAATAGAGAACTTTCATGTATAACAAATCTCTTAATTACCACTATAAACATGCATAAAGTTATGATTGGTGTCATTTTACATACTATAAGAGAAAAGATTATGCGACAATGAACCATTTCCAATAAAAATTAAATTTGTAAATAAATTCAATATAGGGAAAATGACAAATCAATCATCGTACTTTGTAATCAATGATAAGTCAACCACTAAAGTATTTTTGTTAACAAATTAATTACTGAACTATAAAAACTTGACTATGCAAACATTGCAGTTGCATTTTCGTTAAAAACCTATTTCTCACGAATGGAAAGAATTCAGACTTGAGGAAGAACATGGGTACTGTCAAGGGAAAAGCAGATCCGGCAGCAAAAACCTTCATTTTATGCATTGACTACCACTTCAAGCCTTCCATTTTTCTGACCCATTACCACTGATACACTTCTGAGTTCGCGCAACTACTACAAATCCTCCATCTTGACCATTAATTTAACATATTGCAATTGGGCTTGTGTTTGCCGTGGTTATTGCTTCTGCAACTTTTTCTTTTAACAAATTCGTACGGTGAATCAAATTCCTGCAAACTATTGAAACTCATCAACTTCTCCTCTTGTTTGAATGAAAATTCTAGGCATAATTCAATTGAAAAACAAAAAACAATCTCATGATAGCTTGGCCTTGGAAAGAACAACAAGGCCATGGCTCTACAAAATGTAAAGCGGGAGTCTAAAAGAAAAAGTTGCAAAAGCTGGAGTCTAACAGATTTGTACGACAAAGAAGAAGAAGCAAGATGAAAGGTGGAACCTGTTCGTTCCACAGCGGAACACGTTCCTTTTGCTGGGGGAGGAATGGGTTCAAACCTTTTTATGGTGAACTTTTTTTTACTTATTCTGTCGTTTGGAGTAGTCTCCAGTTGCTAGAGGATCCTCTTTCTCTCTCTCTCTCTCTAAGTTGTGTAGACAGTGAAGCAGAAGAAGGAGATGGCGATATGTGAAATACTGGAGCTATTAGATGAATTTTACATTCGAAACAATACTTTAATTTTCAATTTAACGTAATAGATTCAACCAATAGATTTCTATAATTTAGGAATTAACAAAACAATAGTTACCAACCTTGATCCATACTTTTGATGTAGACGTAGATCCAGAATACTTTTATCGCCTTGATCCTTTTTTTTTCTTTTCTCTTCGATGATCAAGAGAGACGAATGGTTACCTTTCTTAGAGAGAGAGATGGACAGTTTCTTTCTTTCTTGTACCTTTAACAAAACTCTTACGTTTCAATCTCTTTAAGAGAATTTAAAGAGATTTCCTACAGAGAATTTACAGATTTGCCCTTTCATCTTACAGGGAATATACGTAAATACTCTTTCATTCATATCTCTTTATTTATATCTCTTTAACCATATATTATACACTTTAATAAGGTCAAGGAGAGGGAATTAAAACCCAATCAACTTAATTTCTTTTATGCTTAACAATCATCACATTAAGCACTTTAATATTAAGTCAATCCACTTTAATTAACATGGAACACACAATAGATTATTAAAATAATATATCAATCTCCCACTTGGGCCATGTTATATTAACTTTAATAAAAATTGATTTCCAGCTATTACTTTTTAGCTGTCACAACTTAAGTTCACAATCAATTTCTATAGTATACCATAATGTGAATTCTTCAAGTATTCTTTTCATAATGAATTGTATAATAGGATCATGGCAGTCACAAGTCTTTAATGACGACATGATTCTTTCAATGTATCACAAATTAACACAATTCATTAATTCTTTAATCGATTTACACTATATACCTTTCAACTTTAACTTTTCATAAAGTTTCACATATTATTAAAAAACAACTTTAATTATATACACCATTCTATGAATAATAAACAACCATACAAAAACAATTTCTTTAATGAATTCAAAGGTGTTATAAGATACAAGTTGTACATTTACAATCACATAAATAATGATTTGTCACCTAAACTCATCCTTACAACATGTTCTTTAAATACTTTGGGTGGCAATCCTTTGGTTAATGGATCCGCTATCATCAAACTTGTACTTATATGTTCTATACACATCTTTTGTTTTTGTATTTCTTCTTTGACTGCCAAGTACTTTAAATCCATATGTTTTGCTCCTTTCGAGTACTTGTCATTCTTCGAGAAGAATAAAGCTGCAGACTTATCATAATAAATTTTCAGCGGTCTAACTATACTGTCGACCATAAACCCTGAATTAAGTTTCGCAACCACAATGCTTGAATTGTAGCCTCAAAACATGCCACAAATTCTGCCTCCATAGTGGAAGTAGCAATCGAATATTGTTTTCCACTTTTCCATGATACGACTCCTCTACCTAATAGGAACACGTAATCGAAAGTAGATTTCCTCGAGTCTACACATCTCGCATAATCTGAATCTGAATATCCAATCACCTCAAGATGACTTGATTTTTTGTAAGTGAGCATGTATTCCTTTGTTCCTTGCAAATACCTAAGGACTTTCTTTGCAGCTTTCCAATAATCCATTCAGGGTTACTTTGATATCGGCCCAACATCCCTACTGCAAAACTGATATCTGGCTGAGTACATGTTTGAGCATACATTAAGCTTCCTACAGCTGATGCATGTGGAATAGATTCCATTTCTTTACGTTCCAAATCACTTTTCGGACATTGCATTTGATTAAACTTGTCCTCTTTCTGTATTGGAGCTACACCAGTGGAACACTTATCTATTCTGAATCTCTCAAGAATTTTATCGATATATCCTTTCTGAGACAATCCCAATAAAACTTGCTGTCTATCACGGAATATTTCTATTCCAATTACATAGAATGCATCACCCATATCTTTCATTTCAAAATTCTTAGAGAGAAAAGCATTTATGTCATTAACATTCCCTTATTATTTGCAACAAGAAGAATATCGTCAACATATAATACAAGGATACAAAACTTACGCCCACTGACCTTCATATAGATGCATCGATCAACAGTGTTCTCTACAAACCTGTATGACGTAATGGTATCATTAAACTTAATATACCATTGTCTGGAAGCTTGTTTTAATCCATAAATTGACTTCTTCAATTTACACACCAACTTTTCATTTCCAGGAAATGGAAACCCTTCTTGTTGATCCATGTACACTTCTTCCTCTAAGTCACCGTTAAGAAAGGCGGTCTTTACGAACATTTGGTGAAGTTCCAAATCATAATGAGCCACCAAAGCCATAACTATTCTTAAAGAGTCCTTCTTTGAAACTGGACAGAAAGTCTCTTTATAGTCAATGCCATCTTTTTGAGTATAACCTTTGGCGACAAGTCTGGCCTTATACGTTTCGATGTCACCTTTCGAATCACGTTTGGTTTTGAAAATCCGTTTACAACCAACGCGTTTCTTTCCTTCAGGTAACTCTATAAGTTCCCGGACTTTATTGTCATCCATCGATTTCAACTCTTCCTTCATAGCATTTAACCACTTTTCGAAATCATTACATTCCATGGCTTGATTAAATGAGTCTGCATCTTTGTCATTACTCAAGTCGCATTCTTCTTCAAGTGAATAAATCACATAATCATCAAAATTGCTAGTCTCCTTTACCTTACAGATCTTCGCAATTATGGTTCTTGTTATGGTTCACTTACGACTTGATCATCATTGATATGCTCTTCATTGACACGTTCACTTTGATTAGTTTGAATATTCATATGTCGTTACGGTATGTTGTTGGACTGTGATACAACAAAAGGAATGACAACTTGATGAGAAGTACTAGGTGCTATTTCCTCCACTGGATTCTCTTGAATATTCACCTTTCGTGATTCATCACTCCCACTGAACTTGCCATTCTCAATGAATCGAGCATTTCTAGATTCAATTGTTATTGTACTATTCTTTGGACAGTAAAATATGTACCCTTTAGACTTTCCAGATAGCCGATGAAATATCCACTGATGGTTCTTGCATCGAGCTTCTTTTCATGTGAATTATATATCCTTACTTTTGTCGGACAACCCCAAACATGGATATGTCTTAAACTAGGTTTCATTCCCGTCCACAGTTCATAAGGTGCCTTAGGAACTTCCTTACTAAAAACCCTGTTCAGCAGATATGTAGCGGTTTTCAAACCATGCATCCACAACGATAAAGGTATATCACTTTGATTCATCATACTCCTAACCATTTCGATAAGAGTACGATTCCACCTTTCAGCTACACCATTTTGTTGTGGTGTTCCCGGCATTGTATACTGTGCACAAATACCTCGACTTTCGAGAAACCTTGCAAATGGACCTTTTTTGACCATTCTCATCAAATTTTCTGTAATATTCACCACCTCTATTAGACCTCACTACCTTTACTTTCCTATCTAGCTGCCTTTCCACCTCATTGATGAATATTTGTAGTACATTCATCGCTTGAGACTTTTCATGCAGTAGATATAAATAACCATATTGTGAAAAGTCATCGATAAATGTGATAAAATACTTTTCACCACTCTATGAAGGAGTGTCAAATGGACCACATATATTAGTGTGTATCAATTCTAAAAGTTCACTGCTTCTTGTGGCAGAATACTTTGATGTGTGTTTAGTTTGCTTTCCTTTAATGCAATCTATACACACGTCCCAATCATTTAAATTTAATTGAGGTAAAATATTATTTTTTATTAACCTCATCATTCTTTCTTTAGATATATGACCCAGATGTTTATGCCACAATAAAGCAGAACTTTCATTTGTTGCATTACGTTTAGTTCTAATCACATGATCAACATTAAATAGAGATTCAATATATTTAGCATTAAGATTGAAACAATATAAGCCATCCTTTAAAATACTAGAACCATAATAGTATTTCTGTTTATACAATTTAAAAACACCATTACCAATCTCAAAGTTAAATCCTACACAATCCAACTTTGCAACAGAAATTAAATTCCTAGCACATTTAGGAACATAGAGACACTTTTCTAGATCTAGATGATATCTAGTATCCAAGATCAATCTATATGTCCCAATTCCATGTATCTGTGCCTTTATTCTATTTCCCATATATAGAAAATTTTCATTCCCGTTTATGGGCTGGATCGAAAGAAATCCCTGCGTAACATTAGATACATGAGTAGTAGCTCCAGAGTCTAACCACCAAGTATTACTAGGCACTTCTATAATATTTGATTCAAAACATACTGAAACAAATAACGTACCTTTCTTTTCTAACCAAGCTTTTCTTTTCGGACAATCCTTTTTTATATGTCCAGCTTTGTTGTAGAAGTAGCACTTAAGCTCTTTTCAGATTTGTCCATCTTTAAACTTTAATTGACATTTTCCCTTCTATTTGTTCTTCTTACTTGGCTTTCCCTTGCTACTATTGACTTCCTTCTGAAACGTCAAATTAATAGTATGGTCTTTCATTTTCTTCAACCTCCCTTCTTCTTGAATTAACATGGCCTTAATTTCCTGAAAGTTCCATTTCTCTTTAATGGTGTTGTAATTCACCTGGAACTGGCCAAATTGAAGAGGAAGTGAGTTGATGATGAATTGAACCAAGAATGATTAACTCACATCCATACCCAGCGTTTTCAGCCTTACTGCCAAATTGGCCATGCTTGTTACATGACATGAATGGGTTGAGACCAATCAAATTTCTTGGTTGTCAACTCACTCATTAGATTCCCTACAATAGACTTATCTGTAATGTCTGATTGGAAATATTCTTTGATTTTAGGCATGAACTCCTTTGCTTCATTTGTCTTTGGCATTGATGGCTTAACATTTTCAGCTATTGTCATCTTCATCAAGCTCAAACTCAGCCTGTTAGACCGCTCCCAAGTCTCACTGTATGACTTATCAGCTTTCGTACTGGTCTCATTAATGGTTGGTGGTCTATCACAAACTAATGCTAGGTCTAAATCCAATACACCCAGTTGAAACTGGATTTGTTCAGACCAATCAGCATAGTTCAAACCATTGAACTTGAGTAAAGAATTGCCAGAGATAAATAAATTAATAGAGGCTACAAAATAATACATGCTCATTCATTAATGTTTTGAATAACTTAACTGGATTTAGATAACCATAATTTTATTTTCTTTAAGTTCACATTTGGGTAATTCTTAAAGAAATAATCAATCATTGATGTTATTATATAAATTTTAGGGTTATTTTCATCTAATACCTTGATGTTTGAGCACCTTTTTATCTGATACCCTGAAGTTTATTTTTTTTTATATGACACCTTAAGGTATTCAACATTTTTATCTAACACCTTCCGTTCAACAACGTTAATCTCTGTTTGTCTTGTTCACTCCCGGCCCCACCTGGTTCACTGACTGAGCCATCACCGGAACCTTCACCGACGCGAAGATCGTGTACATTCTAGGATTGCTTGGTGCTTAGGTTCCAGACGTCGGATGAGAGCTTCCCCAGAGTGATTGAGCTATCTGCTATTCTTATTCTAGAAAAGGTTTCATATCTTCCATTTCTTGATTTGGAGTTGTGGACAAAGGTTAGAGATCTTAAATAGCATCTGAATGTAATGAACTGTTATGGGTACTTTTTTTTTACTTTTATTGTTAAAGGTTTGATTTTTCTTATTTCTGTTGTTAGTTCGAAGCATTTACCGAAGACAATTGAGCATTTAGCAGGAAGTAAAAGTCATTATTGCTTTCAAAGAACTGTTCGATCATTGTTTTCATCTGAGTTTTTTTAGCCATTGCATTTAAGAGAGCTTCAAAATGAAGGAGGCGGCCGAGACGAGCTTGGATCCTAAGCTGTGGCACGCCTGTGGCGGCGGGATGGTTAAGATGCCACCAGTGAACTCCAAGGTTTTGTACTTCCCTCAAGGTCACACCGAGCATTCCCAAGCCACTGTCGATTTCGGTTCTGCCCCAAGAAGTCCACCGCTCATTGCTTGCAGAGTCGCCGGAGTGAAGTTCTTAACCGACCCTGAAAGTGACGAGGTTTTTGCCAAGGTGAAACTGGTTGTTCCTTTAGGAACGAACGAGATTGATTCTGACGGCAATGGTGGTTATGGAATTAATGGGGCTGAGATTGTAGCAAAGTCTGCTTCTTTTGCTAGATTGCTTGCCCTTGCGGAAGATGGAAAAAACAAACAACCTCCTATCCCGACAGAGTATGTATTACTGTACAATAAGCGAGAGAGAGATTAACGTTTCTGGTTAACAGAATAAACGGAAGGTGTTAGATAAAAATGTTTAATACATTAAGGTGTTAGATAAAAAAAAATAAACTTCAAGGTATTAGATAAAAAAGTGTTCAAACTTGAAGGTATTATATGAAAATAACCATAAATTTTAATAGACTTATAAACATATTTAACATAAAATGATCAATATCTTTGGATATTTAATCATATTAATCAAATATATAAATATGTCTTTTTAATATTATTAATTATACATTGGTCCACCTTTGGGTGACCTACTAGTATATAATTAATAATTTCCTTTCAATAACATCACCATAATTTATTTCTTTCAGTTTATCTTTGGGTAATCCTTAAAGAAATAATTGATCATTGATGTTATTATATAAACTTTAATAGACTTATAAACATACTTAATATAACATGATCAATATCTTTGGATATTTAATCATATTAATCAAATATGTAAATATGTCACTTTAATATTGTTAATTATAAATATTGGTCCACCTTTGAGTGACCTACTAGTTTATAATTAATAATTTACTTTAAATAACATCACCATAATTTTGTCACTTTAATATTATTAGTTATAAACATTGGTCCACCTTTGGGTGACCTACTATTTTATAATTAATAAATTTTTTTTGATCCATCACGAGTATTAGATCAATCCTTGCATTAAACAATATTCTTCATGCATAATTCTAATTGAAATTTCCTACCTTTACACGAAATAAAATTCATCCAATATGTAGAAACAATTATGTATAATCCGAATTATTAATTTACAGTTTTCGATTCTTTTATTTCATAATCAATTCCTTTTGGTCCATTACGAGTATTAAATCAATCCTTACATTAATTAATGCTATTCATGCATAATTCTGATTGAAATTTCCTACCTGTACATGAAATAAAATTCATCCAATAAGTAGAAAACAATTATGCAGAAACCCTAATTTTTCATGGCAAATCAATACTTTAATTACAGTGCTCTGATACCAATTGTTAGATGAACTTTACATTCGAAACAATATTTTAATTACCAATTTAACGTAATACATTCAACCAATAGATTTCTATAATTTAGGAATTAACAAAACAATAATTACCAGCCTTGATCAATGCTTTTGATGTAAACGTAGATCCAGAATACGTTTATCGCCTTGATCATTTTCTTTTCTTTTCTTTTCTTTTCGATGATCAAGAGAGACGAATGGTTACCTTTCTTAGAGAGAGAGATGGACAATTTCTTCCTTTCTTGTACCTTTAACAAAACTCTTCCATTTCAATCTCTTTTAGAGAATTTAAAGAGATTTCTTACAGAGAATTTACAGATTTGCCATTTCATCTTATAGGGAATATACGTTAATACTCTTTCATTCGTATTTCTTTATTTATATCTCTTTAACCATATATTATACACTTTAATAAGGTCAAGGAGAGGGAATTAAAACCCAATCAACTTAATTTCTTTTATGCTTAACAATCATCACATTAAACACTTTAATATTAAGTCAATCCACTTTAATTAACATGGATCACACAATAGATTATTAAAATAATCTAACAGGAGCTAGCTCCATCCATTTTTCCTTCAAACTTTTCTGTATTTGGTAGGTTTATGACTACACATCTTACATTTTTGAAAGTCTTGGAGTATTAACTGGGTTAATTTTGATTTTCTCATGCATTTTCTAGTGGGTTTATCATGGTTTATATGAGTTGGGTTTTGTGTTGATCTTCAATTTGTGTTTTTCTATCTAGCTTTGCACTGCATTTTCTGTTTCCCTTTTCTCTGGGTGTAAGTTCATAATTTTACTGTTTGTTTCTTGCTATTTTCAATAAATCTTTCTTTGTTTTGTTCTATCTTTCATGGCTTTTTAATCCGTTTGTTCCGCAGCAGAACGAACGGGTTCTGCCTTTCATTTTGCTTCTCATTGTACGAATTTGTTAGACTCCAGCTTCTGCAACTTTTTCTTTTAGACTCCAGCTTTACATTTTACAGAGCCATGACCTTGTTGTTCTTTTTAAGGCAAAGCTATCATGACATTGTTTTTTGTTTTTCAATTGAATTCTGTCAAGAATTTTCATACAAACAAGAAGAGAAGCTGAAGAGTTTCATTAGTTTGCAGGAATTCGATTCACCGTACGAATCTGTTAAAAGAAAAAGTTGCAAAAGCAATAACCATGGCAAACACAAGCCAAATTGCAATCTGTTAAATTAATGGTCAAGATGGAGGATTTACAACAGGTTGGGTGAACTCAGAAGTGTACCAGTGGTAATGGGTCAGAAAAATGGAAGGCTTGGAGTGGTAGTCAATGCCTAAAATGAAGTTTTTTGCTGTCGGATCTGCTTCTCCTTTGCCCGTGCTCGTGCTTGTGTGTTCTTTCCTCAAGTTTGAATTTTTTCCATCGGTGAGAAATCAATTTTTAAAGAAAATGTAATTACGATATTTGCGTACTCAATTTTTCATAGTTTAATAATTAATTTGTTAACAAAAATACTTTAATAATTAACTTGTCATTAATCATAAAGTACAATGGTTGATTTGTCATTTCCCCTTAAATATATATCTGAAAATTTAAAAGAATATCATGATTGTACATATCATGAAATTTAATTATTTCTAGAAAAACTAAAAATATAAAACCTTTTTTTTAATTCAAAATAAAAAAAAAACTAATAAAATTACATTGTATGTTCCAAAATTTTCTATATATGAACACATCTTAGTACAAAAACCTTAACAGTTGTGGAATTTGAAATAAGGTAATTAAAATTTTGTTTTTTAATTTCATTAACACCTTATTATGGAGTTGTTACCGAAAATCCCTCCCATTGATTTTTGTCATTGCAAATGTCCTTATGATGAAAAGTTGCACCATTTGGCATTTTGGCGGCCATCAACATGTGGGAGAATGTCATTGAGAGGAGAAGCCTTTATCGAAAATTCAGAATTTTGGGTGATAATCCAGGTATGTGACTTTCCTCTAGGATTGTGTAGAAAGCAAATCCTTATGGTTAGATTTGATCCTAGGTTTTCACATTCTGTAATCGGATTTACTTGTTGCGATTCGAGGTTGAAGAATTAGAAATTTGGATGTGTTCAAGAGGTAAAAATCTAATTTTTGTATTGTTGTTTATCTATGGTTTGGGATGGAGTTTTGTTGAAAATTTGGAAGGATAAACTTTAGTTTAAGTTTAGATTTTGGGGCTTATGATTGTCGATTAATGAGTTAAAGTTATGTTTTAATTTGAACCTATGAGTTGTGGATATTTGGGTTTCGAATTCATCAAAAAATTAGAAAAATTCAGCCATATAGTGTGGTTGGCGTCAGAGAAGATGACGCTAGGCCTCAACTCAGGAAGTGCCGAGTAGTGGCCTAGATGCCTCTTCCTGGCTGAGTTGTGGCTCAACTAAGTAAGGGCCATAGCCTAGAGGCTACGGCTAGGCTACACCCCGACTCAACCCTTTTGGGGCCGCGACTCAGGCCCAGTTTGGGTCGCAACTTTGGATGTTTTGGTCGTAGATTAGGGTATATTTTTTTTATCCAATTTTAACTTTTGACTCGATTTGAACTTTTGATGGGTTGTTTTAGAGTCCGTTATGGTATTGTTTGAGGCTTTCAACTCAATCATTATTGAGTCATTTTATTTTAGCTAAAATTTGGAATTTAAATTGAGATTTTTGATACTTATTGTGTGGTAACATTATGGTTAGGTACCAAGAGTTAAATTTGAAATCGACATATTTTGGACTTCCCAATTTTGGATTGGGCTTGGATTTTTTGTGGGCCCATTGTGAGGCAAGAGTGTATTTTTATGTCCAGTATCATGTTGTTTTATAAAATCATATTATGAAACGTGTTATCATATAAAATGATGTGTCTATTTTATGCTCATCTTTTTTTTCATATACAATTATGTATTTTTCACTGGACATGTTGTAACACCCCGACTTTTTAAGTTGGATAATTATCGGGGCATTACGAAGGACGTTTTGGATCATTAAGTTAAGGAGTTATTCCCGATAACGTTTTCCTCGTATACCTGATGAAATCAAGTGTTGAGAGTAAGTAGGATATTACATTGCATATTTATATGTGTTATCTTATGACATGTGTCTATGGGGTAAGTGTTATGAGATGAGAGTTAAGTAGGGAAAAAGGTGAGGAAAGGCTGTTCTGGGCATTTTTGGATGCCTGCGGATGACATGTGGACGAGCTATATCATCCGTAAGTGCATTGCGTGGCATCCCCGATGCTTGGGACGCACCAGTACGGGAGTTTGCGTCTGGATGTGTCTGGAAGTCGACTTTCGGACGCATGCGGATGACTTGCAGACGAGACGTGTCGTCCGCAAGTGCATTGCACGTCACCCCTTAGCCTGGGACGACTCAGTACGCGATTTCGCATCATGACTTCACTGTGTCGCGGACTTTCGAACGAGTCTAGACAAGTGCGGATGCGGATGACTGCATCTGGATTGAATCTATTCGAATCCTGGACAGTTCCGGATGAGTCTGGACGTGTGTGGACGCGGGTGGCTGCGTCAGGATTGAATCTGTCCAATTTCTGGACACATTCAGACGCACGCAGACGCCTTATGCGAATGCCATTTTGCGTCCGAATATTGCCTTTGGATAGTATGGATTGGGCGGGGATGCCATTTCTCGTTCGAAGGCACAAATCTGCCTTCAAAATTTTTCTCTTGCGGACGAATGTGGACGAGACCATCACGTCTGCACTCGTCCGAATCAGCCCAGATCTGCGCAAATAAGGATCTAAAATCAGGAAGAAATGGATGTGTAGCCAATTAAAACGTGACTCCCCAACAACAAATCCCCTCTCAGACCATGCAGAGCCGCCTCCTACCCCTAGGCGTACGCTTGGCCCCTTTCCAAGTATCCTAAGCCGTTCCCCCTCCCATTTCTTCAGTTTAGTCTCCTTTACCTTCGTCTTCTCCCGAGCGATTAATTAAGAGTTCAGAAAGAGAGAGAGAGAGAGGGAGAGTTCCTACAAGTGAGAGAGCTCTCCCCTGTGAGCTCGTGAGAGTTGTGTGTTGAGTGATCCTCCTAGGCAGTATGTGAGGAAGGAGTGATTGTGAAGCTAAAGAGTGAGTTGAGGAGCTACTCTGCTGCTGTGGAATTTCTGTCCCTGTTGGTTTGCTTCGTAAATGGTGAGGACTTGGGTGTGTCTTGGCCTGTGGAAGCCCTACACTACAAGTAGGTGTGCGTGAGTTATGCTTCGTCTCTGTTTTGTTTAGTTCTTGCGAATATCTTTACTTGTTGTTAGTTGATACTGTTAGTTGATAGATTCTGGGTCGATATATTGCACTACTATTATTCCTTGTTCTGCGATTGACATTCTTTGTTAATTTGTGTGCTTTTCTTTCCTGCGATATATGCTTTACTTGGATAATTCATGGATGAATGATTTCTACCTGGATGAGAGAGTTAAAAATGTAGGTGAGTTAGAATGTTGAGTTGAAACATAAGTGAGTTAAGAGACATGCTTGTTAGGATCATTCTGTTCCTTACTTTTCACTTGCTCTTCAGTTCAAATCTCTGTGTATATTATAAGTTGGTATTCCTTCATCAATATATATATATTGTTCTTGTCATTCCCATTGACCAATACACATATATTGTTCTTGTCGTTCTAGTTAATCACTATTGTTCTTGCTAGTTATAGTGTTTGAATGTCTATATGATTAATAGAAGTTCTATTTCCCTAATGAGCATGTTCATCGACTTAGCGTAGTTTAATTGATCAATTTATTTATCTATGCATGTGAACTAATTAGTTAATAAATCTAAAGCAACTATGTAATTAATTAGACTTAAGTAGGTTAGTCTTAATTAACTTAAGCATGGTAATTATTACTTAAGCATATTAATTAACTTAACTAGAATAATTAATTAGACTTGAGTATGTTAGTGAATTAGCATGTTTAATTAATTAACACTAAGTAGCATATCCACTAACTAGGTTATGCCATGTTTAATCGGCACATAATTAGCATGTTGGTTAACTAGTTAATTAAAGCATGTGACCTAGTTAATTGATGTATGTAAATTAACTAGTATAATCTTTCATGAGCATGCTAATTCATTAGATAAACTAATTAGAATTATGATTGAAATCCTGACTAGAGCATGTTAACTAACTAGAACAACAATTGATTAACTAGTTGAGCATGTTAATTAATCCTTCTTGAACATGTAAATAAATTAAGAATACACTTGAGCATGTGTAATTAATTAGTTGTTTAATTAACATTTGTTAATTAATTTCTTAAGCATGTTTAATCGTTTATCAACTAGTATCCCAAGTGTAATTATTCAATTGAGCATGTTTAATCATCTAGGGTAACGATTGTAATTAGTTCTTGAGCATGTAAATTGTAATTAATCCAAGTATGTCTAACCGAGTAATCAATTAATCTGAGTGGTGTTGAATTCCTTTATTGATATTCTGTGTAATGTTTTCTACTACAATTTCTCTTACTGTAACTCCTACAATTTGATGCTGTACTTTATTAGAAAATAATCGAGAAGATGAAAGAGGAATGAGCTAAACGTGAACGAATTAAGGGGTCCATTGACTATGTGAATATGTGTTTCTATCTCTTCTTTGTTATTTTTTTCTTCATGTTAATTATACACTATAGTTTACTAAACATAAGCATGTAGAGTTAAATTAGAATAAAATCATGTTTATTATGTTAGACTCTACTAATTCTGAGCATGTTAATTAACTAGGATAATTAATAATTGTAATATCTCATGAGCATGTTATGATTAGAATAATAAATGTAATCTTCCAAAGCATGTAAATTGACTAGGAAATTAACTAAGGTAACTAGCATGATTATTAATAGCATGTTCTGATTTCATTTCGTTTATTGTTGTGTTCTATAAGTTCAAGCATGCCCTCCATGGTTTAATTCATTGTACATTGTGCTGATGTGTGTGTTTAATTTCCGTGTTCCCTCTACAATTCGCTATTTAGGCTCCTTAATATTCATGGTTTGATCTCCTTATGTGCTTTGTTGTTTCCGATTCAATATTCTAATTGTTCTTAAATGTGCGCTTTCAATTCCTGTTTATTACTTTCTTTTATACGCGCACTTAAATTATTGTTAATGTTAAGTTATACTGCATGATGCATCATGTTATTGAGAGAATGTGTCGTCAAGCATCATGCTAATAGAAACCAATAGGGAGTCTTACCTTGGTGGTGGTACTCACACATGCATAATGTGTGGGAAAAATGTTAAGAAAATGATGAGATGAGAAAAAGAAGAAAATGGGGAGTTGGGGGCTGATGGGTAGTCGAGTCTAGTCTGGCAGCTAGGCACAGCCCCTACCATGACGGGAACGGGACTTAGTATGCATCCAGGAGGTTAGCCCGATTAACTACACGATTCCATACAGGTCATTCAATCGCCCACTCGATGTACGAGTAAAGAACCAAAGAACCAATGACTTAAGGAAAAAATTGGTTTGGGTGGTCCCCATTCCAAAAAGGACTAAAGAGAGGCATTTCATATTGCATAAACCCTTTTCCTTATTGGGCCATTAGGCTTACATATTACTTGTGGTGTAGGTGTAGGTACTTATACGAGGAGATGACTAATAGATCAAAAAGCAGGGATAAAGGATTTGCACGCGCGAGACTGGTGGCTGGCCAGGCTAAAGAGAGTAAAAGAGAAAGCGGTTGTAATTAAATTGTATTTAATGCTTTAGTTTTTCATTTCTCAAACGCAGTATTTAATTGTTTTGTTTCTTTCATTAAATTATTTACGCTTCCACTATATTTTAAATAAATGATTTTTATTATGCTTCCGCTAGGATTTTAATAAACCAGTTACGTTTTCATAAAAGATTTTACAGCTGCTTCCGCTATGTTTAACGAAAAAGATTTTAACGGTCCGGTTTCGCACTCTGATATTATCATAAAAAGATTTTAATAAAAGTTTTGAATTTTAGCGAATTTTTAAGGAATTACGAAAAATCGGGTCGTTACACATGTTTTATTTTGAGCATGCATACTCTTTCATTTACCAACTTGGTTAGGTAAACCAAGTTTGATTGAGCCGTGACCGTCTGAAGATGTGTTTGTTTGTATTAACTAGAGTAATATGACAACTGACTATACCGTGTTCCTAGGCACCAAACCCTAAATCTGATTATGGTTGTATTTTCGTGGCTTTAGCGATCGCTGAGTATCGTTGTTACTATATATGCCTATGACATTGTGTGCTCAAAGTCTGTGAGTGACTCCATTTTCATTGGACTTTTCATATGGTACACTAGGACCTATTTTTTGTACGTAACACACTATAGTTAATTGTTTTATAATGTTTGCTCTACTGTTTGTTTTATAACTAGATTTTTACACTAATATTTTATATGGCATGCTCCCCATTATATTTTTTTTTTATATTAACATGTTACGTAAAACTTTACCCCTATTGAGTTTAGTCGACTCACCTTAACTACATTTCCCTTAGGTGTTAGTTTGGAAGATTCTCAGTTACCGACGCAAGAGTAAGTTTGGTAGTTTATCTATCTAGTTCATTTGTAATCTGATTTGTTCTCCTGGTGAGATTTATATTTCTACTTGTATTGTTTGCACAGTTGTTATTTGGATATTTATATTGCTACTTTTTAATGATATCCCATATGGACCTTTGGATTAGCCTAATTGGTTTGTTCCTGACTATTTAAGTTTCATTTAAGATTTCCGCTGTCTAATTAATGAAAAGTTAAATGGTTAGGTGACTCGGTTTGGTTTCGGGCTGGTTGTTCCCCATTCTATCTTGGGTTCCCTTTGGGGCATGACAAAATTTTTGGTATTAGAGTTTGGTTGACATCCTGAAAAAAACTGAAATAAAAAAATAGATATTGTACTGATATACAAGAGATGAAATTATTGTGTCTAAGGACAAAGTACAAAAATCAATTGGCATCAAGGTGCTGCTAGAAATACATCTTGAGGTTGTTCGTTGGTGAATGATGATATTTCTCTATTTGGACACGAGTAAATTAGAGTGGTCTGAAATTTAGTTAGAAGCAATAGAGAGTATGTTTTTGTAAATGGTTAGAAGAAACCTTTCTAAAATATGAGTCTGTGAACTCTTCTAAGCTGTGTGTGGGCCTATAAAATTAGAAATTAAGAAAATTATCCTAGAAAGACTTGCCTTGTTTTGTTTGGAATTTGTAAGTTCGAGTTAGAACCTTTCGATCATAGAATTTGGTTTGGTATCGAATTGTGTTTGTTTCCTTGGTTTCGGGATTTGCAAGTAGAGGTTGCTGAATATTCCTTATTTTGTACATTTTGGCATTAGTATAAGTTTCTGCATAAAGGGTTGGGAATGTTTGGAGTAAGGACTGGAGTCGTTCAAGTAGAAGAACGACTTCAATAGAGGGTTTCCTGATCGTAACTTGTTTATAAACCACTTAGAATGAAATTGTAAAGAAATTAAAGACTAATGTCATGGGAACGGGCATGAGATTGACTCCACCATATTTTCTTTTGAGATAAAGATGGAAAATTCTAAGGAGTTATTTGGTTGGTTGAATTGGAGAAAACGATTGGTGTATAACGTGAGATGTTGGCATATCGTAACTGGAAGAAGTTGTGATTTGGTTAATGAGGAGTTCTCAATTTTTGGGAGATCACGCCAAGTTGTGAAATTGGCATATGATACTAAGGTAATTAGTCATGGCTAATAAAGCTGTAAGTTTTCAAAACATTGGAGGCTTCCGAATTATTTTAGTCAAACGAGTTTAGCTTTGCTTTTGGAACCTAGTTATTTCCTGTAAAATTTTAAGATCAATCTTAATAAATGTTGAATAAGTCATGTGAATTTTTGACAAGAAACAATCTAGTTAATGGATGATAACTAAGATGAGGTAAAAAAACTTTGGAGTATGTATAAGTAGATGGATGTTTTAATACCTGTGATTGGATTGGACAAAACATTCTTTTATTCTGCTCAAAGGCATCTATCTTGAGGATTGTATTTTAACCTTCTTCTTTGTTGGAATGCGTTAAGAG
Source organism: Begonia loranthoides (assembly GCA_022433065.1). Classification (NCBI taxonomy): domain Eukaryota; kingdom Viridiplantae; phylum Streptophyta; class Magnoliopsida; order Cucurbitales; family Begoniaceae; genus Begonia; species Begonia loranthoides. The sequence continues at coordinate 10,595,268 of CM039475.1, forward strand.
TTGATAATAAGATGTTTCGCATCAATGCTATGTGATGCCATAAAATTATTAGACACAAATAGATGAATAACTTTTGGTTAGCTTATGGTTTAGTTATATGTATTCACAGATTTTGACTATCTGAGTGAGTATAAAACCAGATTTAATTGTTATACAAAGAGTGTAACTCTTCAGTTAGTGAGCGTGCATGTTGCTGCTTAGTAGGATGTTTTTCACATTTAATGTTTGTCTGTGCAACCATAGAGACTAGAGTGTTATGAGGGTGTGTTTGTTGTTAACGGTGACTCTGAGTTAGTCAACAGAGTCTGATTTTGTCAGTTAAGACTGTGTGTCCTAACGTTCTTATTGAGGATCTGCCAGGGTTATCACCCTATCCTGAGTTTGAGTTATGATCTGATTTTGTCCTAGCATTGCTATAGTTTATATTGCTTCGTACGGAATAGTTAGGTAGTGTTGATGAGCTTTGATAAGTAATAGAATAATTTATTGTATAATATTTTTGCTTATAGTATGTCACTATGAGAGATTTTAGTTTTGATACTTGTCGGGAGGTGAAATTGTAACATCCCGATATTTTTAAGTTGGACTGTTATCGGGATATTACCAAGGACGTCCTAGAGCGTTAAGTTAGGGGTAATTTCACTAACGTTTCCCTAAGATACGCGATGTAATTGAAGTGTTGGAGCTATGAGGACATTACATGACATATTTATACGTGTCACCTTATGACATGTAATAGAGGGAAATGTTACGGGATAGAAGTTAGACAAGAAAATGTGAGGAAAGTGCTGACTGTGCACTTTGGGACGACTCAGGATGCCGTTTTCACGTCCTCAAAGTCGCCCCTTCCTTTAATAAGGCTTCGAACGAGACTGTGGATGCAGCCAAGTGCTTGCGGACGCCAATGGTCACGTCCGAATGGAATTTGTCCAGAATTGGACCCTTCCAAACGATGGCACGAACGGTGCAGACGACGAATGTTGCGTCCGCATCAAATTTGTACGCCTCGAGACACATTTGGATGAATGGTGCGGACAATGCGAATGAGGACAGTACGCGTCTGCATCGAATCTGTTCTATTTTAAGGACAATTCGGACGACGCAGATGACACATGCGAACGCCATATAATGTCAGCAAGTTGCCTACGGATGGTACGGACAAGGGGTAAGGATGCCAGTTTTCGTCTGAACTCAGCTTTTACCCGGGAAGATCTGGTCTTGCGAACGAATGCGAACGCGAAGATACCATCCGCATCCGTCCGAATCAGACGGAGAACGATCCTCAACCAATTAGAAATCGATTTCCCGACAATAATCTTCCCCCAGAGCACGCGAGCAGACCCTCCCTACTCTGCCAGCCTCCTTCCAAGTACGATTATTTCCCCCCTTCCTGCATAAGCCTCTTCCTCCTTCCATTCTTCATCCATTTTTCTAGTGGGGAAGTCCAGAGAGAGTATGAAGAGTTTGAGAGAGGCAGAGGGCTTCCTTCCTGAGAGTAGAGGGTTTCTGAGAGTGAGCTCAGTGTGGGAGCTTGTGAGTTGAGTGTTAAATCGTGAGTGAGTTGCTGTGAAGCTCCAGTTGCTGTGAAGAACCATGGAGGCTTGGAGTCGTTGTTGTCCCTGCTTGTGTTCTTCAAATGGGTAAGGAAATAGGGGTGTTTTGGCCATTGAGGCCCTACACCACAAGTGGGTGTGTGTGTTGGCGTTAAAATGCTTACTGCTAGTGTTGAGTTATTATGTAGATAGTCTTATTGCTGCTCTATAGGATTATGATGAACTGCTTCTGTTATTTCTTTAATCATGAACTTGTGTAGTGTAGTGGTAGTGTTCCCTGGATGAACTATGATTTCTATTTCTTATATTGAGCCCCTTGTTGATGGTATGTCGTTTGGTACCTTATTATTGTGTTGTTAGTTCATTTTTGTTACTGCTGAAGTTGTTGATAGAGCCTAATGCCATGAATGTTTCTTGTGTGAAAGGCGTAAGTATAACGAGGAATTGAAAAGTACGAATGAGCTAAAAGTCCCCTCGAGTGTTATGTTTTCATTGACTCCGTGATTTTTACTTTCATTCTATGGTTCTATGCAAATATGGTTCTATAAATCCCTTACTATAATCTGACTATATGTCTTAAATATTATATGGGCATGTTGAATTACTAAGACAACTTGATCATGATAGCCTGATCATAGTAAATAATTGAATTAGAATTAGAATTAGAAATCGAGCATGTAAATCGACTAAGCATGTAAATTGACCAATAATTATTAGAATAATAAATTGTAATCTTCCTTCCAGCATGGTAATCATTATTTAAGCAAGTCAATTAGCTAAGTATGTAAATTAACCCGCATGTTAACTATTAATTAGTATTGTATGAGCATGCTAATTAGCCAAACTAAATTAGTTAGCCTGAGTATGATAATCTGATTATAGGAATCAACTTAATTAGAAATTGAGCATGTCAATTGAATCGCCTAACTAACTAATAGTTGTTAATTACTTCTTGAGCATGTCAACCTATTTGAAAATATTTAATCATCTAGAGAGCATGTCTAATTGATTATTTTAGCATGTTTAATGGCTAGCATTTAATTGGGCATGTTATTGACAATAAATATGTAAATTATTCCTTAAACATGATTAGTTGACGCTAAATCTAAACATGATTAGTTGGCTAGGATAAAAGCATGTAATCAACCATTGAGCATGTAAATTAATTAGGAAAATTAACTAGATGACGATTATAATCCTTCTCGAGCATGTTAATTGATTATGTTTTACTTTTATATGCACGTCACATGTTAATTCGTTACATTTCCTTTATTATGGTGATTTACATATCCAAGCATGTATCCATTATTCTTGTCTAAGCATGTTTCCGTTAATTGTTTTCTAAAGCATGTTTCCATGTTTAGTTTAGTTTAGTTTAACGAGCATGCCTAGTTAATCGTAATTCATTGCATGTCCCCTTACCATCTATTTATTATATGCGCAATTTTAGTTATAGTTTGCCTTCAATTACTTTTATTTCAATGCGCACTTCAATTTCATAATCAATGCTTTACTTTACTAGAGAGTAGAATGGTAAAAAAGATGAAAAGAGAATGAAGTAACGTGAATGAGTTAAGGGTTTCAAATATCTCACTTATTATGCGAATGAATGTTTTATAATTGCGTTGTTATTGTTTTCTTGGTATTGCTTAAGATCTTGATTATGATTACATGCCCTTAGTATGTACTTTCTGTTAAACCAAGTATAATTAGTTAAGTAGAAGCAAAGCATGAAATCAATGTAGGAGCATGTTAATAACTGACTAGAATAATGGCTTAGAAATATAAACGTAGGAAGCATGTAAATGGACTAGGAGATTAATTAGGCTAAACAACTAAGGAACTAGAATAATCATCTTATCTTCCTGAGCTTGTTTAGTTTATTATTCATTCGCTGTCTTGACTTAATGTTATACTTGTTTTTCATGGTGTGCAGTATTTCCTCTATTATATGCTTTGCTTTCTTTATACATGCTTTCAATTACCGTTACTTATCTTTATATGCGTACTTCAATTATTATAAATGTCATGTCCATATGCATCATGCATCATGATAGGTTGAGAATGTATGGTCATGCATCATGTTAATAGAAACAAATAGGGGGGTGCCACGAGGTGGTACACACACGTGCATGAGTGAGGATAAATGATGAAAATAAGTAAAACGGTAAGATAATAAAGACCTCTGTGGTTCGGTAGCTTAGCCCGACATAGCACAAAGAAAAAAATAAGGGAGTTGGAGGATGGTGGGGTAAGTATAGATCAGCCAGGTAGACAGGATTAAAAGAGAACATTACCTTTCCTTTGTCGGGACTGCGAGACTGTCTACCCTAGGTGGTTGAAGCCGACAAAGATCTACCCTACCGCCACAGATTCTCCAACCTCCAGCTCGAAGTACGAGTAACGAATGAATGACGTAAAGAAAAGTAATAAAATGGTAAATGGCTAATGGAATGATTGGTTTGGGTGGCCCCCATTCCAAAAGAACTAAAGAGAGTCATATGCATAATTGTATTAACCTTTTTCCTTATTGAGCCATTAGGCTCACGTATTACTTGTGGTGTAGGTATAAATGACGAACAGATAATAAGTAGATGATAAACACATAATGAAGTAGGGATGGATGATTTGCACGCGCGAGACTTGGGGCTAGCCAGGCAAAGAAAAAGAACGAGTAAACGATTGTAATCACATTAAGTTTTATTGTTTAGATTTCCTTTTAAATGATTTAAATACACTTCCGCCACGTTTTATAAGGATTTATTTTACAACGCTTCCGCATATTTTATCAATTGGTTTTCATAACAAATTTAAAGAAATAGTCAGTAGCGATCCGGTTAGACTGACTCTGATACAGTTTGTTTTAAGAAGAAAGAAAATTTCAAATTTTATGCGTTTTAAAGGATTTACGAAAATTCGGGTCGTTACAAAAATGGTTTATTTCCGATGTTTCATCAAATGCTTGAAAATCAGTTTATTAACAATGGTTCATTTTTGGAATGGTTTATTTTTTATGTTTCATCAAATCCTCTACGATCAGTTGGATGGATCAATATATTCTCCCATGAATGATTCTAGTTTGGACTGTCATTAGTTAAAATTCGCAAGAGTTGTGGGTACAACCAACTTTTTGAATTAATTATGGACGTTTTGGATTTGATGTTCTGACGTTGGTTTGACTTATTACTATTAAGAATATGGTGAAGTGAATCATTGGGTTCTTTTGGGCTATTTTGTTAGGTATCCATTAGTGAATGGTCATAGTAATACTCATGATGAGCATATGGAATGTTTAAGAATTTTGTTGCAAATTGTAGAAAATCATCAGTTGTGAGCTAAGTATAATTTGGTGAAACTATTGAATGATAAATAAAATTTTTTAAACATATTGACTTTTGGAATCAATAGCCCATTGATTTCAGCTTAAATGGTGGCCATGCTAGATTGAAACTATTAAGGTGTAATGATTTGAAGTGTTAAAACCTTTTTCTTGCCATATTTCTTTATTTTTGAAATAAAAATAATAACTCATCATTAATAAAATTCATGTCTTTAAAATCATTTGCAGACAAAGTCTTTAAAATAAAATTTATTTAAATCCAACGTAATAAAATCCAATTAAATTAACATCAATATCCATGATTAAAACTAAATATTAAAAATATAATAAATGTAAATAAGAAAAGTCTTTCTTTTAGAAATTTATTTGTTTTCTTTTCAACACCCATGATCAATCTTGCTTCAAACAACGCTCTAACTTTTCCATGAGTATATGTGACGACTCACTTTTTCATAAGCTTTTAAAATACGTGAAATTTAAAAATTTTGTAAGACAATTAAAATCCTTCATAATCAAAGTGCTAAAACTGAGTGTCAAAATCCATTCATTACATTTGTTATAAAAATTGTTTATCAAAACATAGCGGAAGCAATAATAATTTATTTAAAACATAGCGGAAGCGAAAACATTCAAATTAAAATATGCTAAGTAAATCATTATGTTTTACAAATTACTTTACTCGTCTTTAGCCTGACCAGCACAAGCTCTACCCGTGTAAACCTTCTATCGATTGTTTTGTATTTTGTTCATCGTTCTTCTTGTCATAAACGTATACCTACACCACAAGTAAACTATACGCCCAAAGGCTTAGTAAGGAAAGGGAATATGAAATATGATCATGTCTCTCTTTAGTTCACTTGGAATGGGTCCGCCCCAAACCAATCTTTCATTACGTTTCATTCATTCGTTCATTATTTGTACATCGAGTTGGAAGTTGAAGGAACACGTATGTGATGGAATAGTTTGATCGGCTTCTAACCCTATGTGGGCTAGATCCGAACTACCCATCTGCCCCCCAACTTCCCATCATCATTATCATCATCGTCATCATTCGTTCATTTCATTTTCCTCACTCGTGCATGTTTGAGTACCACCACCAAGGTGGCACTTCATATGATTTCTATTATCATGATGCATGATCATACATTCTCAACCTAACATGATGCATGATGCTCCACAATATAACATTCATAGAAATTGAAGTGTGCATAAACGAAAGTAACTGAAATTAAAAGCGCATATAAAAGAATAATAGGAATTGAAAACGCATAGCAATGAAGACAACCAATAATACAGAGAGCAATGAAGACAACCAATAATACAAAGAACATTTATAATATCGAATACAGAAATTAACATACCGATTATCTAGTTAACTTCCTAGTCCATTTATATGCTTCCTACAATTATTATTCTAGGTGATCTAAACATGCTTTTGTTCTAGTTAGTTAATTAAACATACTAATTGAACATACTAATTACAAGCTTATTACATGGCACATCTTAATTAATTGACATGCGAATATTAATCTAATTTAATTACATGCTCGACTAAGTCGTTATCATACTCACGGTTTAAATGACTAGTTAATTATCATGCTTATTTACATGCTTAGATTAGTTAATTAGTCAACATGCTCAATTGATTCAATCAACTAAATTGATTAGCAATTTACATGCTCAAGTTATAACACTACTTTAGTCAATCAATATGTTCAAGTCTATTTATCTACTCAGATTAGTTAACATGCTAGAACATACTTAAATAAATTGACATACTCATAACACAATATTAATTAACATTAAAACATGCTAGACCTAGCTAAGTTAACATGCTTGTTAATTAACATACTTAGTTAATTAATTTACTTAAATAATAAATAACATGCTTGAAGGAAGATTACAATATATTAATCTAATAATTATTAGTCGATTTACATGCTTAGCCGATTTACATGCTCGGAAGATTATAAATACAGATTAAGTAGTTTACACGCTTTGATTAAACAATTAATTAGTTAAACTTAATTAACCTAATTACTCAAGCCAATTAACAACTAAGCATGCTCAACTAACATAGTTCAATTATAAATGCCTATTAACAACTAAACATGCTCAACTAATATAGTTCAATTATCGTTTATTAAACATGCTAGATTAAACATGCTAGATTAAGCATGTAGCATGAATATTTAACTGCAGAACAATAACTAGGGAATTACAGCACTTTAATTGACAACGAGTAATAAATGGTAGTAACAGGCCAAGGTCATTCTCAAGGAAACTAACAGTTCATTTGTACTTTTCATATCATTCATCATTTTATCATTCACCATTCACTAACAGTAAAACTAAGGTGAAGCAAAACATTTGAAACAACCTTTACAAACAGAATTACATGGAGCTGAAACTATCAACCAACAAGGAAATAATAGAATTAACCACAACAAGGAAACAAAGCTAACAATCAGCCGCAAGGAAAACCTATAGAGCATCCATATGGAATTAACAACAGTAATTATATAGCAGTGAAAATTTCCATGAAACTAACCAAACTCATGCACACACTTGCAGTGTAGGGCCTCCACATGGCCAAGACACCCCTATTTCCTTACCATCACTGAAGACACAAGCAGGGACATCAACTCCACTACACCCAGCTCACATGGCAGCAGCTCCAACTCCAGTAGCTCCATCACATTCTCACACACAGCAACCACCTTACCATGAAGAACACCCGAACACCCGAGGAGGACACCAGAGCACCACAGCTTGCTCAACTTTGTTCTGATCTCTCATAGTGGTGCCCTCATCCCTTCACTGTATTTATACATAGAAGGAAAATTTGAAATGCATAACAACTTATCCCACGATTTACACGATGGTGTAGATTATTCGGATCGGGCTCTCCACGACTCTGCCTCTCAGATTCCAACTAAACCGCCAGACAAGAAATCAGAGGAATAGACCGGATGAACTGAACTATGAGCTCGACCGCAAGATCATCACGAACCGATGCTCAGCCCTGTCACCGTGAATCGCCACAGCCAACGCCCGATCATCAGAGAATAGAGGAGGAGAAAATTCGGCCAAACATACCTCGAATCGAAGTTGGAAAACGTAACCCGCGGGAGCTCCGATTCGTCCCGCAAAAGTAGTCGAATCCGTGACCTTGCTTCACATCCGCGTCGTCGCTGCCGCAGCATGCCTAGAGTCGCACACCGTCAAAAACCCACCTCTTCGCCGTGTAGGAACCCGAACTCGCCCGCTCTCGCTCGTCTCTCCCTTTCTCTCGTCTGTCTCCCTCGCTTTCTGTCGATCTGCCTCTCTCTCTTTCTATGAAGGAAATGGCTGAAGGCCATATTTCCTTCCAGCTAACAATATACGTGAATCAGTTCAGCTGAACCAGTTCATGCCTCCACTTCGGCCAATCTATCCCATTATTATTTAATCTCTCTCTTAAATCCCCACAATAATCATTCACTTAATTCTTAAATTCAATTAATTCAATTTATTCCTTAATGTAAAACAATTAAATTAATCCTTAATGTACAACAATTATAAGTAATCCAAATATTATAATTTAAATTTATTAAATTAATATTTATTTTAATTACAGTAAATTCCATTTAATCTTAATAAATGGAATTCTTACGAATATGTTCTTCGTAATACCCCGATAAAAATAATTATCCAACTTAAAAAAAGTCAGGGTATTACAGTATACCTCTTCAACTGCCACAATTATTTGTTTGTCTCATCAGGTTCTTCAAAAACTTTAACCCCACGTACATCATAAAGTTCACCTATGAGCATAGTGCTTAGTAAAAGATGCATAAAAATATATAAACATGAAATGTAGTTCATAAGGAAAATCATGTCATTTTTAGTCAACAATCTTTCTTTTTCTTTCATTTTATAGTCCAATTGTTATGGGTACTTTAGTATAGGGGAGAGAGTGACACCATTAGGTCTGCCTCATATGAGGTAGTTAACTCAAACCCCGCCCACAACAACCATTTATGTTTATTAAATTTCATGTCTTTCTTAAGTGAAGGTATAAAACGTACGCATAGCACGTAACATCAATCTAGTATGCATAATATATTACACAGTAATAGAAAGTAAGTCCTCGATCGACGTCATCAATTATGAACATAAACCAAATAATAGACATGGGTAGATTATTCGTTAGCATATCGACGTAAATATTAAACAAATCATCAACATGCATCTCCTCTGTTTATAGATGAATGTAAACATCCAAGTGATAGTCATGAACATATTCTCTAAAACAAACAATCCGTAGGCATCTTAGAATAACAATATAATTTCTACCTAACCTTAGCACTTTGTCATGTAGGCCAAAGACCAAACACAACAAAAGTTTCTTTTATCTGTAGTTTTAGCAGAGGCCGTAATCATTCCTAACAATCCAAAGGACTATAGCTCGCATGTAATCTAGAAATATCTGATTAAAATCTGTATGCTGAGCAGCATACGTGTAAATTGTTGTAGGGGATAACTGCTTCAATTGATTCAACCAATGGCATCAAGCCACGTTAGCCTTAGTCTTTAATTTGCGGTCGCTATGCTACCAAGGATGTCAATCCTTCCGTCGAAGCCCACGCTACCGCGGATTACCAACGTTTCCGCTAATTCCTATCTTCCAAACAACATTGTTCCATCACTTAAATTCGTTGCTGTGGACATGTTTGCTACTGTGAAAACACGTTATTCCATAAAATGACAATGTTCCTTCTTTTAATACATTGCCACAGATACATTGGTTGTGCGCAAATGCATTCCATAACATAAACGAAGACGTTTAACTTAAATGTCCCCCTTCCGTGCGTCATCTTCCCTTTTCGTGAAAGAATATTTTTCTAATATAACGGTTCTCTTTCTATCCTTAAATCCAAATCCCACGGTCCATCATCCTCTCGTATCCTTGCGGCGTCCAACACTTCTGCGAGAGCATCTTTTCTCAAATCCAACAATCCATGTTTCTTCCTTAAATTTGATCCAATGGTTCTTCGTCCTCTTGCATCCTTGTACCGTCCAATACTTCTGTCAAAGCATCTTTTCTAATCCAACTTGATCTTAGCCATTCCTTGACTTCATCCGACAGCTGCTGTTTTGTCCATTTCTCCCCTTTCTTTATTGCGTAAATTAACCACACTAAACGGTGACGTTTCCTTCTCTAGTTTAGTCATCGTGGCTGAGATTTCCCTTCCTTAGATATTTGCCTTATAAAAATCTGATTCCTAATTATTTTTTTTACTTATTTATTTTTTTACTTTATAATTTATAGTAAAATCCTAAAATGCTCAATATGTAAAATTCCCCATATTGTGACACAAAATATTTTCTATTAAATTCCAATACGTCACATTACATAATTATTCGTATGAAAAATCTAGGTGTTACATAAGGAATGTTACCAAGATCTTGAATTTTTTGAGTTCGGATAGCTATACCATCGTTTCATTGCATGTATTTCATGTATTTCATCTATTTGGGTATTGTTAGGTAAACTTATAGGAGAAATATCAAGTTTAGTTAAAAAGGCTTGTGAGTGTAATTTTCCTAGAATGGTCTTTTGGACCCATTGTAGGCATTTGACTTTTTATGGTTCTCCCATTTGGATTGGCCAATGCCCCTTATGATTTTATGGGTTTGAATAGCCGAGTTTTTTAACCTTATTTAAATTAGCTTGTTGTTGTTCTTATTAATGTACATCAGTTAATTATAAAGCTCATGATGAGAATTGGAGAAATGTAATGACTCTGGTATGGCTTTATAAGGTCATCAGTTGTGTGCTAAGAGAATGGAAGGTAATATTTTGGTGGTAAAAGTTAAGTCTTGAACATGTTTATTCTCGTGATGGTATTGTAACAACCCGTTTTTCATACACTTAAAATGTTGAGATTTGAAATACCTTTTCTTTTGTAAAATGCATAGCGAAAGACTTTTTTTAACAAAATATGTGAAATAAGAGAAAATGAACCGTAATAAAATTTTCTTTCTTTAAAGTGTATATATTACAAGTACATTTCAAAAGTGAAAACATTTCCTTTCTCCTTTAGCCTAGCCAACAAAATATCCAACTGTGAAAATCCTTTATCCACTGCTCTTTTTAGTTGTCTTTTAGTGCCATTACTTATATCATAAGACTTAAACTATGAGTATAATGCTCAATAAGAAATGAACACCTAAGCACAATATCATATCCTCGAGAAACCTATTGTATAATAAACATGATATGGATATGCTGTGTACTTTCACAAAACATGCATTTTTCATTAAGTATTTCCTTTCATAAATTACTTTTATAGTCACATAATAGTCCAGGCAATTGGAGATTACCGGGCCAAGGGAAAAGACACATCCTATGGTTCTCTTAGGTAGAATTGTCATTCAATCCCGACGAGGGAAGAGATACATCATCAAGTAGTTCTCCCAAGCAGAACCGTTGCTAATCCCCCTACCTCCAATGCCTATTTACGTTTATTCTTTCCATTTATAGTTTATCAGTTAGTTTTTTTCAGTCATATAACAATTCAGACGTTTGGAGATTACCGGGCCAAGGGACAAAATACATCCTATGGTTCTCTTAGGAAGAACCGTCACTCAATCCCGACGAGGGAAGAGATACATCAACAAGTGGTTCTCCTAAGCAAAACCATTGTTGATCCCCCTACCTCCAATGCCTATTTACATTTATTATCGTTCATTATCAGTTTCCTTTCAGAATTACATGCATAAAACATTTTCATACATTTTTATTAAAACCATGATACATGATTATGAATGCATATAACAGTCATAAGAAACATAACCTCGAGCCATTTACATGATCATAAACCTATAAAATTTAACGTCTAATGATCCATACCAACATCATAGCCTCAATCAATAATATGATCAATTGAACCTAATATCGAATCCTTAACGACAATAATTGTCATGACCTGGAGGCGGGCCAAACAGAACCACCTCTGGGTTGTGATAAAATTTTATGGTATCAGAGCGAAAGAAAAAAGTTTCTAGACAAACAATTAAGTACATGACTGACCAGGAACACTAACGTCCCATCCATTAGACTTCTCGTATAAGATAAGCGCGACACTCACAAAAGGACGAGCATGTGGCCCACGTGACTACACCACCCATTCAAAAGTGGATCCGAAACACACCATATGTAATGACCCAATTTTTCGTAAATCCTTTAAAACGCGTAAAAATTTAAATTTTTGTAAAACTGTTGAAATCACTTTGTAAAACAGATCAGAGTGCGACGCTAAACCGGACCGCTACTAACCTTTTTTTAAATTTGTTATGAAAACCAATTAATAAAATGCAGAAGCATTATAAAATCATTTGTTTAAAGCCTTGTGGAAGCGTAAATAATTTAACAGAACAAACTAAACAATTAAATACAATTTATTACAACCATTTTTCTCTTTTCGTTTAAGCTTGGCCAGCCACAAGTTCCCACGCGTGTAAACCCTTCATCCTTGCTTTAGATTATCTGTTCATCATTTGTACCTACACCACAAGTAACTGTAAGCCCGAGGGCCTAGTAAGGAAAAAGATTTAATGCAATTATGATATGCCTCTCTTTAGTCCTTTTTGGAATGGGGGCCACCCAAACCAATCCTTTCATTATGTCATTCGTTCGTTCATTACTTTACTTTACTTCGTTCGTTTGTTACTCGTACATCGAGCTGGAGATTGGAGGTTGTCTTTTGAAATGGCATAATCTAGTCGGCTTCTAGCCTTCTGTGTGCACACCAGTCCCTTTCTCGACAAGGTAGGGTTGTATCCTAGCTATCAGACTAGATCCGTACTACCCATTTACCCAAACTCCCTTTTCTTTTTTTTCTTAACATTTTACCTCACATAATGTATGTTTGAGTACCACCACCAAGATGGCACTCCCTATTAGTTTTTCTATTAACATGATGCATGGTCATACATTCTCATCCTAACATGATGCATAATGCATTAACGTATATTAATAGGAATTGAAGTGCGCATATAAAGTAATTGAAAGCAACTGTAATTGAAATTGCGCATATAAAGAATAACAGTAATTGAAAGCGCACCCAAGAACAAATAACAACAATGGAGCACCCAATAAAGTAAGGCATGTGAAGGAAGCAATTACAAAATTAATTAAACAAGGGACATGCTTGGGTATGTAACTCACAATAATAAAGGAATTATAACGGAATTAACAATAGACGTGCGTCTGAAATCAACCATAATTTAATTAACATACTCCAGAGTTGATTACATGCTTTTATTCTTAGTTAAGTTACATGCTTAAGACAGATTACAATTATTATCCTAGGTAGTTGTCATAGATAATTTACATGCCCAAGATAGATTACCTTTATTATTCTAATTAGTTATTCTAGTTATTTAGCATACTCAAGATAGATTATCGTCGTTATTCTAGTGAATTATCCTAGATAATTTGCATGCTCAAGGATTAATTACGATCACTACTATAGTCGGATATCCTAATTAAATTACATGCTCAAGGGTTGATTACATGCTTTCGTCCTAGTTAATTGATCGTACTTGGGTTTAGTAGATGATAACATACTACGAACAAGTAATTATAAGCAGTATTATAAGCAATACCAAGAAGACAATAACAAAGGAAATATAAAAACATATATTCACATAGTCACTGAAATTCTTAATCCGTTCCTACTCAATTCATTCTTCTTTCATCTTCTCCTTTCTTTTCTAATAAAGTCAAGCATCTCTAATATTTCCGATTAAAGTAAAGCATCGTAAAGGAAATGGCAACGAGAGGCAATATAACTATTTTGAAGGAAATTGCAGTAAAAGAATGATATACAGATTATTCACAAAGAAAGGGTTAACATGTTAATCTAGTTAGTTAATTAAGCATGCTAGTAAGTTAAACATACTTTTAATAGTTTAAAGGATTAAACATGCAAAGCTAGTTGATTAAACGTACTTGACTAGTCGCATTCAAATCTAGTTAATTAACATGGTTGTCTAGTTAATTATTCTAGTTAGTTAATTGCTCTACTTAGTTAACATGCATCAACTTAAGCAAACATGTTCAACTAGTTAATTAACATGCTCGCTAGTTAGTTAATTAACATGTTCAAGGATTAGTTAGTTATTAATTAAACAACTAGTTAAACATGTTCGAATTAGTTATTTAATGACTGATTAATTAATTGGGTTTCTTAGCATGCTCAAACCTAATTAATTGCTTTAGTTAATTGTTCTAGTTAATTAACATACTCAAGTTGTTAACATGCTTAAGTAATAATTAACTTGCTCAAGCTAATTATCATTCTTAAGTTAATCAACGTGCTTAAGTCTAGTTAACCTACTTAAGTTAATTAACTACTCTAGTTAAGTTAACATGCTTAAGTCCAGTTAGTTAAGTGGATCAACATACTACTTAGTTAATTATCGTTCTAGGTAATTAATTAAACATGCTCAGGTAATAATTGTAATTAGCATTCTATTTGATTAACATTTAAACTAGTATACTCAGGAAATGATTGGAAATTGAATCTATTTGAATAACATTCAGACGTGCTTAAGGCCTAGTTAAGCTCACATGCTAGTTAGTTTAACATGGATATTAATAGAAGAATTAACATAATGATATATACATTGTATGAAATAAATGGCAGTTGAATTATCATGGAGAATGTAAACTAGATAGCAAGTAAATAACAAATAACAGAACATTAGGAAACTCTTAATTCATTCCTTCATCATTCATATATTCATCATTTCACACTCATTACCTTCGAGCATTAAACACTCATCGCAACAACTACACTTTTGCAGTAAAGAGAACAAACTAACAACAAAGGAATCCACACTATCAAACAACAAGGAAGTAATAACGGAATATCATCTAAGAAATTATAACAATAGATCAACCAAGGAATTAATAGCAGTAGAGCAGCCAAGGAACTATCAATAATATCGACTAACGATCTAACAACAGGGATCATAAGAAATTCACAGGACACTAGAAAAAAATGCACACACGCCCACTTGTGGTATAGGGCCTCCACTGGCCAAGACACCCCTATTTTCTTACCTCGAGACTTTATCATGCATTTGCAATTAATGGTTGTTCTTCTTCTCTTTTTCAATACCTTCACAATTAAAGTATTTACCATTAATGATTACGACCCATAACTTGAATAATAATAATTCTAAGAACTTCTTTAACACCTAAATGGAATATAACCTATCTCAATGAATTAATCCATTCAGCAGCTTAACCAACCCATTCCTCTAGTAGCATTAACAATTAGAAATAATAAGAATAGTCTCCCACAATTATAACCCAAACAGAGAACACAACCCGCGTCCAAGCATAATGTCTAGTAATATCCAGCCAATAATGATCAAAATATAGGACATAATTTCTCAACTAAACTAAACAGTGGGGAGCATATTTAAACAAAGGAGAAGGCCATTACCTGTTCCTACACCCGAAGCCAGAACAGAGCTCCACCCTTCGGTCAAAACCTCCATTTCTAGTTCTAGAGAACTCACCACACACACACCTCACTGCCCATTAGACATCGCCGACCCGAGCATGCGAGGATGGAAATCGCTGCACCAAATCTTCCAATGTTCAGCCGACCCTCGCGCAAACTACACGAGCGCTCCACTGGCGCCACCCACGTCACCGCAGCAGCTTGTCCACCCACCATCGAAAACCCATCTCGTCGCCGTGCAGAAACCCAAGCTCCAGCTCTCTCTCTCTCTCACTCATCTCTATCACGGCCTCCCTCTCTCAGCTCTCTCTCTTTCTCTCTTTTCTTCGGCACAAACATTTCTACTAACCTAATTTCCTTTCCCACCTTTAATTTGCTGGGAGCTCGAACCGATTCAGTAATGAACCAGTTCAGCTCTCCTTCGTCTGTTCACTTAATTTCACTTTATTTTCCCCATTTTAATCCTAATTAATTAATATTTAAAATATATTTAAGTGTTGAATATTCATATCACATATTAATCGACCCAAATTGTAACCCTCGACTTAATCCAAATATCGTCAAAAGATCATTAGAGGTCCAATTTAAATTTCTTAATTCTAATTCCTAAATTGATTTCTATTGATTAAACTTCCAATAAATTCTCTTAAATTATAACCTAACAGTTATGTCCTTGGTTATACCCCGATAAATATTCAATTAATCTGAATATCTCCAATTACTTCCTAATGATTCTTATTAAATTTTGATATAAAAAGTTGGGGTATTACACCATACTACCATAGGAATGATTTAGAATACATAAAACTGACATGGACCGAAACGATTCGAAACTTATAGCATCGAAAAGCTCTTTGCATGAGTAATGACAGCGTCGAGTATCCACAAGGTTCTCACAAACCACCAATACAACTGACACTAGAAGGGAAACAACAAGAACGAAAGAAGGCAATCATT
Organism: Begonia loranthoides; assembly: GCA_022433065.1. Classification (NCBI taxonomy): domain Eukaryota; kingdom Viridiplantae; phylum Streptophyta; class Magnoliopsida; order Cucurbitales; family Begoniaceae; genus Begonia; species Begonia loranthoides. The sequence continues at coordinate 10,611,644 of CM039475.1, forward strand.
GAAATCAAACTGCCTTCCAGCAGAATGACCGGTTTCAAGGATCGAGACACTAAGACCCTCTGACATATCCATGGTGTAGGAACCCTATGGCAAGAAGAAAACTAAGGAAATGATTCCAAAGTGGACATTCCGACTCTAACAATATTGTATTAGGAACACTGAAGGAACTCTACAACAATAAAACCCTAATAGTACAAACATCAAACATTAAATCCTCGAACAACAAATGGATCATTTGAACTTAGCATCTATCAAGCACAAACATCAAACAATAACCTAATTCTTGTGATGCAGCCTAAAGGCAAACACCTAAATTCATTACTTACCTTGATTTTCCTTGAAGAAGTGAAAAGAAAGAACAAGTCTCCTAGGGTTTCTCCTTCTCCAATTTGATTTTCCTTCCAAGTTGAAATCTTCTCTCCTCTTTATCTCCTTTCATCTTCCTTCTCTTCTCTCCCTTCCACTCTCACGATTTTCTTCTCCTATCACCCTCTTTTTTTTTCCCTTCCATTCTCACATAAGCTCATTGCTCATTTTCTCTTAAGTCTCCCTTTTATATAAGCTTAATCTCCTTCTTTAGCCACTTAAGCATGAAGTGGCACCTTCTTAACAATGAAGTGATGAGTCACCACTTCAAATTTTCAACTCAATTCATGATACATATGTTAATTTTATGTGACTCATACACATTCTTGGCCGACCACAAATTTTCTGGTCTGCCGCAAATCAACCTGTGGCTAAATTCTGTGTTTTCTTCATAAAACTGGTCGACCACCTTTCTTCAGTTGATTGACCGCAAAACAATCCTCGAGCTACTTGTTGTTGAAACTGGTCAACCATTGATCGACCGCAACTCTCAAATTTTACAATCTGTTTCAAAACTAGTCGACCACTACTTTTTTGGTCGATCGGTAATCTATCTAAGAGCTCCCAAAATTCCCCGCTATGTATAACCGCTTGATCAAACCTCCATTTATCGACCACGTTTTTCCCAAAATTCTCTAAGTGATTTAACACTAATATGCAATCAACACATACATAAAAATAAATAGATAAGGGAAGAGAAATGCGAACAATTTGTTCACGCAATTCTGAAACCGCCTACGCACTCCAAGTTTCCTACTTGGAAATCCTTAATCACCTAACATCCCTGGTTAATGATGATTGAGCTTCACAGGTGCCAATCAAACCTTACACTTGACTATTCGTAGGGTGTCACCCTTTCCTTGACTATTCATGGGGCGTCACCTTTTTCTTTTGATTGTTACGGGGCATCACCCTAGATGCAACGGATTGCATACAATAAGTGGAAATGTAAAAATACAACTTTGGGACCTAACTCTCTCAAATGAAAACTCTCAAGTTTAGGAGTATGAGAGTTAGGCTAGAAACTCAATTGTTGATGGGAATTCATATAGACAAATCAGCAGTGTTTCGGTACAGTTCTCTCTTTGTTAGATTGCAATTCAGAGTGCTTCAATTTATAGAAACTATCTAACCGGTCGACCGCTTTTCAACTGTTGGAATGTTTACTGTTGTGTTTTCTGTCGATTTGTTTGCCCGCCTCTTTGTCACTAACCGGTGAACTTCTTCTTTGTCCCGGTCGCCTCTTTTTCTGCACTTGAGCATAAGTTGAGGAATCTGTCATTTCTCTGGTTGACCTTATCTCCTTATCCAGTCGACTGCTTCTTGCTATTTTGCCTATGAAGCAAACTGGTCAACCGCCAAGTCGACCTCTACTACGTGTTGTGCATATTTTGATCCTTCTAAGTACCACTAATCAACCTATAAGCTACATGGACTTAGGTAAACACATTAGTAAACATTAATACCAGTATTAAATGTATTTCCAATGAAGATTAATAATGTATTCACTTGATTCAACAAATTCATAATAAATAACTTATTAATAAATGAAACAATCATCATGAAAACAAATAACCTAATGTTTATTAGGCTAACAATTACCCCCTTTTTGATGATGAAAATAATATATTAAGTTGTTTATTTCTCTACCTAAGCATAGGCATGATATATTGCATATATAATCTCTCTCTCTTAGTTTATGCAATTTATCTCTTTTAGTTTCATGCAATTAATGCTTTTTTAATCAGTGAACTTAATATTCTTTCCTCTCCCCTTTTGACATTATCAAAAAGAAAATATGGAGGGAAAACAACAAAGATATCATCAAATTAAATGCACAAATTAAGTTCAAGATATAGATCAAAATAAATATTATTCCCCCATTTGGCATTATCTAAACATAAATAGTTGGGACCAACAGAAAATTAAAACAAATCAATTACGTTTCTCCCCCTTTGAATACCTATTGTTGGGGAAAACATCTAAGTCTTGAGACCGATAAAAATAATTCAACTTATATCAATTGTTGGAATGAAGACATTTAATCTTTGATAAAAAAAATATTCAAGTTAAAAGTACTTCTCCCCTTATGTCAATGTACAAACTCAAAATAATAGGGATACATATCCAAATATTAAAAATCAACCAACAAGGCAATTCAAAGCAAAATTGAAAGTTATATTACCAATTGTTAGATTAATAACATTTAACCTTTAAAGGTACCAATTGAAGTAAAAACATATTTAAACTCAAAGATAAGAAAAAAGAATATGCATACAATAAAATCGATACTAATTAAGAGCATAAAATTTTAACCCATATGCAAACTATCAAATCAATTCAAATCAAAAGTATAATATATTAAACAATTTAAACAAATTAATTGCATATTCTTGATTCAAAAGAGAAAATGACCTAAATGCTTTTCCTAGGTATCCAAATTTTTTTGGGTCCTAGAATCTTAGAAATTGTTCCTTTAGGAATCCATATCAATTTAGAGAAAAACTTATGTCCTATAGAATTACATGCATGACAAATAGAAGGACAAACAAAGAAATTATTATAAATCTTTTTCTTTTGAAACGCTTCATATCCAATTCCGCCTTTATCAAAGGTTATCTTTTGATTTCCTCAAAAGCATATTCAAATTTTTGCTACCATTTGTGAATTTAAGCACAATAGAATTCAAATCATTATTTTTAGCTTTCAATTCACGAGCATCAAATTCAAAAGATTTAATAGTAGCAACTAGATTGACATTTGTGCATTTCAACTCAACAATTTGATTTTCAAAAGATTTACCATTTCAACATGCTCTTTCATCAAATTGTCATTCAACTTTTTCAACAATTTATATTTACATTTAAACACATTGAATTGATCAAATAACTAATTAAAGACATCCAACAATTCATCATTATCATCAATATTATCATCTACATCACCGATGAATTGTGTACCTTGTCCTCTTTAGCCATTAAGCACAAATTGAATACTTCTTCAATTTTGGAAGACAAGTCATCATCGCTATCATCCCATGTGGCCTTGAAAGCTTTTTTCTTTGAGGTCTTAGGTGTACTTTTTGCTTTTAGGCAATTGGCTTTGGTGTGACCGAGTTTGCCGCATAAAAAACAAACAATGCCCTTCTCCCCTTTCCTTTTTCTCCGTTGGAGGTACTTGTTGAATTTCCAAGTCATGAATTTAACCTCTTCATCTTCTTCCTCAGAATCAACTTGGTTGCTTGAAGAGGCTTTGAGGGGCAATACTCTTTGATTTGGAGATTTCCTTATCCTTTTGCTTCCTTCTCATTGGCCTCCATCGTGATCTCCTGATTCATTAGAGATCCAATGAGTTCTTCTATCTTTACGGTCTTTAGATCCCACACTTCTTCAATGACGGTCACCTTTGGTTGTCATGCCCTTGGTAGACACGTAAAGATACTTCTAACCAACTCTTCATTGGGATAAATTCTACCAAGAACTTTTAAACCATTTCACTAATGGTTTCATCTTTATCCATAGAAAATAATTCATACTCATGAATAAGCATTTGACATTTAAAATCAGAGTGCCGAGAAAATTCGAGTGTTACCAACTTACTAAAAACAACTGGTTTAATTCAAAAAGACAACTATGATTAATAAGATTAGCGGAAACGTAATTTTAGAAGCGTCACAAAACAACGTTAAATAAAAATTTCAAAATCCTAATAAGTGTCTAACCAGGGTTAAAAAAAGGGAAAATTAATGTTTACAAACCATGTTTGACATTAAACCCTTTTCAAACCACTTCTTCTTCTTTAACTTGATGTCGTACTACTACTCCACCCGCGTCTCCTCCGGATACGTAGCAGGCTCCACCGGAATGGCCTCTTCTACAGCGCCTGGCATAATTACCTCATTACCTACACCACAAGTAAAGACTTGAGCTTTCACCCAGTAAGGAAATGGGGGGAAACAATTATGCATATCTCTCTTTAAATTTTTCTTGGAATAGGGGCCACCCAAACCAATTCTTTTCATTACATTCGTTCTTCATTCATTTTGTACTCGTACATCGAGCTGGAAATTGGAGGGGTCATGGGGGATGGAATAGTGGGCCAAAGCTAACTCTTTACTTGCAACTAGGTTCCCATCCCTGTCAAGGTTGGGGGCTTTGCCTAGCCATGGACTAGTTCCGCTTCCCATCTGCTCTCCAACTCCCCTTTTCGTCCCCTTTCTGGCGTATCCCACCTTCAAGGGTCCTCCCCTTCCGGTGTATCCCGCCTTCAGGGTTTCTTCCCTCTCGACGTATCCCGCCAGGAGGGTTTCTTCGGTGATAGGCATATCTCGCCCATCCCGAATATTCTTATTCTTAGCATTTTCCTCACTCATGCATGTGGGTACCGCCCCGATGGAGTACCCCCTACTTGGTTTCTATTATTGTGAATACAACTTAGCACTTCTAAATCGAATAGCACATATATGAAAGTAAAGGAAAATATTTTAGAGGAATTCATAGTAATAAATAGAACGAGTAATAGAGCGTGCTCACATGTAGCAACAAACGAAGAAAAACAAACAACATAGAATTACAAGTGGAACTAGACATGCTATTAACAACTAAACAAGGCAGCAGAAATATACTTTAATCAGATATAACAGGGGAAATTATAATTGACCAAGCATACTCTAATCGAATATAATAGCAGAAATCGTAAATGACTAAACATACTTTAATCGAATATAATAGCGGAAATCGTAATGACTAAGCATGCTTTAATCGAATATAATAACAAAAATCGTAAATGACTAAGCATGCTTTTAAAGGGAATATACAGTGAGACTTGTGAACAATTTAGCATTTTCTAATTGGACATAACCGCAGAAATATGAACTGCTATGCATGCTTGCAAATGGGATATAGCAGCAGAAAATCAACTAATCATGCTTCTAATCGAGCGTAACAATAGGTATGTAAACCTCTAAGCATGCTTTTGATGACTAAAATGGAGCGATGGAAAATATGTACAACTAAACATATTTTATATTGATTTTATCAGCAAAGAAACATAATTTTACCAAGCATGTTTTAATTAAATAACTTTGCGAAAGTCATAACGACTAATATACAGCTGCGAATGCCACAGGCAGGGTAACGAAACATGTTTTCTAAACGATTAATATACAGCGACAATAAACGTTAAGCATGCTAAATGTTAGTGACAATATTGAAACAGGGCGGTGAAATAAGTCCTATAATGAGCATAGTTGATAGTAGATCTCAACAAAAATGAAACAACATTAAACCTACTTCCCAATGACTAGGGCTACAACAAGGAACACAGGCAGCAAAACATGCTTCTTAGATGATGCTAATAATAAGAATGGCAGAAATGAAATAACTTCAGTCATGCTTTCCAAATATCTATATCGTTAGTGAGCAGTAATGAAAATGAAATGAAATGGTGAGCACATGCTAAATAAACCATATACATGGAAGCTATTAAGTGTGAGTTTACTCCTAAGGAAACCATAAAATAAATCCACCCTTATTAGTGATGTTGGAACTCCATTAGCCATTCATTCACACTTCTCTTCCACTTTGACATCCCTTCTCTGATTCATTCAACTTAATCAAGCTTTCACATAGATATAAGCACTTAATATAAGGAAGCACAACACTAACAAGGCATCAAAAGGAAGACACAAGGGTTAGAGCAACTAGTAATGTACAACAAATAATCTTCACAGTAGTTTTAAGGCAACTATATCTACAAAGTCTCTACAGCAAAATAATCACTCATGCACACATATACTTGGGTGTAGGTCTTCCTCAAGCCAAGAACACACCTATATCCTTACCTTGTAGAAGAGTCTTCACACGGACAGCAGCTCTCCCTTCCACCCACACACTTCACGCAGCAACCTCTCCAGGAAGAAACCTCCGAACCAGAACAATGAGGAATGAGAGGGAGAAGTTGGAAATGATTTGTAGGCTCACCTTGGGGATAATCGTACGAGTGGTAGGGGGAGGAGTAGGAGACAGGGCTCTGCAGATCGAGATCGTGGGAATGAGAGGCGTCGAGCTGCCTTTTGATTGGATCCGCGTCGTTTTCGTTCTGGTTTTAAATTATTTTGTCACTGATCTACTGCAATTCGGATGGGTGCGGCTGACTTAGTCTCATCCACATGCCATCCGCGAGGCCAAAATCCTTAGGCAATTTCGTGATTTTGGACAGGAAACGCGTCCCCTTCTCGTCCGTACCGTCCGCAAGCCAGGTCCTGACGCCAGTCCTCGTCCGCATGTATTGTCCGAATGTGTCCAAGAATTGGACAGATTCAAATCGGATGATGTTCCTCCTCGTCCGCAGGCGTCCTAGTTCATCTGAAAGTCCCCAAACATAAATAGATTCAATGCGGACGTGTCCTACTCTCGTCCGCATCGTCTGTACCTTCATCCTAAAGTCTCCAGTAAACAGATTCGATGCGGATGCATTCTCCCTCGTCCGCATTCTCTGCAAGGTCGTCCTGAAGTCCACGTTGCGCAAACATTTAGACGCTTCATTTCTTCCCCGGAAGTCCTCCCAAGTCGGGGTGACATTCAGGTGTGTTACGGACGACACTCTACGTCTACAACGTCGTCCTCAAGCGTCCGAACAGGCCGCAAGTCCATTTCCTTTGTATTTTTAACTAAGTTTTTATTCAAGTCTCATTTCCACGTATTATAAGTCAAAACTTAACACGTACAGGGACGACATCTATAAATATATATTACGCCATTACTTTTCTCCAAAGTTGATTACATCGTTTAACGGATAAATTAGGATCAGGTTGTTACAGGTACTATCACATGCTTGTATCCTATTAAACTCATCCCAATTCAATGCACAATATAAAGAATTAATAGTTTTAGCATTCATGCATAATTTTGGTTTATCTACATCATTAAATTCAAAACCTAATTTTGGAATGTCTACTCTATTTTCAAGTTTGGAACATAAATGTCATTTTCAAGTTTAATTGGAACATAAGGGTCATTTTCAACAATGTTCCAAAGATCCTAATCTAAAGATTGAATATATATTTTTATCTTATACTTCTAATGTACTTAATTATGACCATAAAAAATAGAGGTCTAGCCCATGATTGCTCTTCAACATGCATATTGAAATCTATAACAATTTATACAACTAAAGAATTCAATCAAATTTATCCAAATAATTTTCAACAAGAAATTTAACCTAATAGATGCAACTTAAACAAATTTAGACCAATATGCACAATATAACACAAAAAGTTTAATTAACCCCCCTCTGATACCAATTAATGGACCAATACCACTCTCTTGTTCGGTCGACTACTTTTTGACCGTTGGAATGTTATCGTTGCATTTTCTGTAGATCCAGTTGCCCACCTCTTCGTCACCAGTCGACTGCTTCTACATATTGCAGAAAAAGCCTCAACTATGTCCACTTTCTGGTCGACCGCTCTTCTATACTTCAGCATATGTCGAGCAATCTGTCATTTCTCTGGTCAACCGCATCTTCTTATCCAGTCAAATGCTTCCTGCTATTTTGCCTCTGAAGCAAACTAGACAACCTCCCAGTCAACCTCTTCTCCGTGTTTTTCATATTTTGATACTTCTATTCACAATAACCAACCTATAAGCTACATGGACTTAGGTAAACACATTAGAAAACATTAATACTCGTATTAAGAGTATTTCTAATGAAGATTTAAAATGTATTCACTTGATTCAAAAAATTCATAATAAACAACTTATTAATCAATTAAACAATCATCAACAAAACAAATAACCTAATGTCTACTAGGCTAACTCAGGTTACTTGGAGAGAGTTTGTTAGGATAACTTGCTTATTTTGTCTCTTTGTAAAGAAAATTTTTCCTCTATCATTTTGTTAATGACACCATTGAGCAGGGATGATATAAATTTATCTATGGTGAAAGGTTTCGGTCAGCCCTTGAGAAACCAAGAACTGAATTGAATATCCTATTATTTTTTGATGTATTTGATGATGGTCTACCATATGTCGTTTATGTAGATGTATTGAGTTAGAATTGAGATGTGTTAATAAAGGCAGATAAAGCTAAGGCATAAGTGCTTAAATAGTCGAAGTTACTTCAATTATGGTTTAACATTGACAGTAATATCTAGTGTTGAGGTTATTACAAAATTTATTGTGTAGACAAAATTTGAAGTTTCACATAAATCGGAAGTTTAAAGTATTATTTTGGTAGTGTAATTTAGGATTATGAAGGAGAAATTGATAAATTATATAGATTTGATTATGATTTTGGTATATTAACCTAGCAGACCAACATTATGGCAGAATGTTTGGCAGATGTTTGAGTTGGCATCCACAAAATTATTTTCCTTCAAAGTGTTAAGTAATTGAGAGAATTTTTGTTTGTAAGATCTTATAAATGTGTGGTAATACTACTAAGTAGATTTTAAAATAATGAACTGATGTGGGCTGAACATTTGGATCATGTTGAGTTTGCCTCTCTTACTTAACCTTGAGTTAAAATGGTTTATGACTGCTATAAATTTTATGATTTGTTGTTGAAAATCATGTGCTAATTTGATGTTTCCTAGGTAAGTATTGTTTTGGTTGACTAACTTGATCAAAGTTATTTCATTGAGAATGAATTAATCTTTGGTGAAGTTGAACAAACTTGGTATTGGAAATATTAGTTACTCGTATTTTAATCATTGTGGTGAGTGTTAGGTGTTTGAAGTTACACCTCAATTTTTAGATAGTTATAATGGGAGAATTGGACTATAAGTTAAATTTGATTGCAATGTAACATCCTCATTCTAGTGTTTAGTCTGAATGTATGTTTTAAATTCTCAAGGACATATTAAGATACTATATATTGGATTTTAGTGATTGTTAAATGAATCACCTGAAGTTAGTTGAATTTGTCAACAGCAATAGGAGTTTGTTTTGTATCAATGTTTTGTCTTATGAGGCTCTTTATGAGTTTCAACTGTGAAAGTTTGAGATATTAAGAATAAATTGTTAGCAATTCAGAGTTAGTAGAAAAGTTATGCATCTCTCTTGAGACGAAAGTTGGAGTTAAGGTTGACTACTTGGTATTTTTGAAATTTTGAATATGTCATTATCTAAGTCATATTGTTGTACATAGTAAGTTAGCTCCTAAGTATATTGGAGCTTTCCAGATCATATAGTGAGTAAGTTCAATGACTTATTAGTTAGATTTACCGGCACAGTTGAATTATATTCACAATGTCTTTCACGTTCTATGCTAGAAAATGTATTTCTGATTCGTCACATGTTACCACTTGGATCGATGTGTCTATCCATGAATATGTATCGTATAAAGGGGAGCAGAAGGGGACATTAGGCCCTGTGATCAAAGTTTTATGTCCTCGTGAAATTTTTTTGGTTCGAGTTCAGTGGAAGGTCCATAGCGAATAGGAAGCCACTTGAGATATCAAGTCCATTATGGTGGCAATAAACCATCACTTGCTCAGTGGAACGTTCGAGATTGATCTAAATTTCAGGGACAAAAGTTCTTAAGTGGGGGACGATGTAACAGATGTGGAATTTAAAATAAGGTAATTAAATTTTTGTATTTAATTTCATTAACACCTCATTATGGAGCTATTACCAAAATCCCCCCCATTGGTTTTTGTCATTAAAAATGTCCTTGTGAGGAAGGGTTGCACCATTTGGCATTTTGGTAGCCATCAACATGTGGGAGAACATCATTGAGAATAGGAGCCTTTACCGGAAGTTCAGAATTTTGGGTGATAAAATCTAGGTAGGTGACTTTCCTTTAGGTTATGTTGATGATATTTTGTAGAAACCAAATCCTAATGGTTAGATTTGATCCTAGGTTCTCACATTCTATAATTGGATTTACGTGTTGTGATTCGAGGTTGCAGAAATATAAATTTGAATGTGTTCAAGAGGTAAACATTTGATTTTTGTATTGTTGTTTGTCTATGGTTTGGGATGGAGTTTTGTTGAAATTTTGCAAGGATAAATTTTAGTTCAAGTTTAGGATTTTGGACTTATGATTGTCGCTTAATGAGTTAAAATTATGTTTTAATTCAAACCCATAAGTTGCGGATCGTCTGGGTCTCGAATTTGTCAAAAAATTAGAAAAATTCAGCAATATAGGAGGCTGGCATTAGAGAAGACGATGTTGGGCCGTGACTCAGGAAGTGTTGTGCCGCAACCTAAGAGCCTCTGCTTGGCTGAACTGTGGCTCAAATAACTGAGGTCACTTCCTGAGCTACGGCTCAGGAAGTGATGAGTGGTGGCCCAAAAGCCTCTGCTTGGCTGAGCTATGGCTTAGGCCCAATTTGGGTTGTGCCTCAAGATGTTTGGGTCATGGCTCAGGGTGAGTTTTTGACCCAATTTGGACTTTTGACCTATATATTTTTGGGTCATTTTAGAGTCCGTTTTGACACTGTTTTGGATTTTCAACTCAATATTTCTTGAGTCATTTTATTTAAGCTAAAGTTTGAAACTTAAATTGTGATTTTCGATACTTATTGTGTGGTAACATTATGGTTAGGTGCTGAGAGTTAGATTTTGATTTGACATATTTTGGACTTCCCAGTTGTTGATTGAGCATGGATTGTTGGTAGGCCTAATGTAAGGTATGAGCTTATTTTTATATCCAGCATCATGTTGTTTTATAAAACCATATTTTAAGACATGTTCTCATATAAAATGACGTGTCTATTTTATAGCTGTCTATTTTTCACATACTATTATTTATTTTTCACTGATATGTTTTATTTTGAGCATGCCTATTAATTCATTGATCAACTTGGTCAGATGAACCAAGTTTGATCGACTCATGAAGGGATTGTATTTTCTTTATGCACATTCGACCGTTGAAGGATGTGTTTGTTTATGTTAACTAAAGTAATGAGATAGTTGATTGTGTTGTGTCCCTATGGGCAAAACCCTAAACCTAATTAGGATTTTTTTGTGGCTTTAGTGATCTCCGAGTACCGCCGTTACTATTTATGTCTATAGTATTGTGTGTGCGAAGTCTGTGAGTGGCTCCATTTTCACTGGATTTAGTAGGGTCTATTTTTTGTACGTACTACACTATAATTGAATGTTTTTTACTATTTGTTTTATAATAAGATTTTACACTAATATTTTATATAGTACAGTAGGGCCTATTTTCTATATGTACTGCACTATAATGGAATGTTTTATAATGTTTGTTTTACTGTTTCTTTTATAATCAGATTTTACACTAATATTTTATATGACATGTTTCTCATTAGATTTTTTTATATTTATATTAACATAGTATGTAAAATTTTTACTCCTATTGAGTTTAGTCGCTCACTCCCAACGACATTTTCTTGAGATATTAGTTTGGAAGATTCTCAATTGCCAACATAGGAGTAAGTTCAGCAGTTTATTTATCTAGTTCATTTGTAATATGAGTTGTTATTTTGGTGAGATTTATATTTCTACTTATATTTTTTGCACAGATGTTGTTATTTGAATATTTATATTGCTACTTTTTAATGATGTCCCAGATGGACTTTTGGATTAACCCAGTTGATTGTGTCATAACTATTTAAGTTTCATTTAAAACTTCCGTTATCTAATTAATTTAAAAGTTAAATAGTTAAGCAACTCAATTTAGTTTCTAGCCAAGTCATTTTCCTTTATGTCTGGAATTCCCTTTGAAGCATAATAAAAACAAATGTATCGTAAACTTTTCAAGTGGTGGCTTTTTCAATTTCCATACACCCATAAAGGTATGTGAAAAGTGAATTGAAAGTCCACGATCAATCTACCCTGTGTTATAATCAATTTCTTTCATAACCCAACGGTTGCCCTTTTTTTTTACAATTTTTTGAACAATATTTATTTTATTATCTTTTTATCTTTTATTGAAGTGGACTTAGATACATGAAATTGGGTTATGATACTTCGTTACAAATTTGATTAGTTTTGAAGTTATTTGCTGTAAACTGCGAAAGTTGTACCAACCTTCTCATTTTCTTCTACTTCTGGCTTTGAATGGTGACTAGCAGTTTCTCACTCATCAGCAAAAATAACATTATTGTATTCAATTATATTCACCATGAGTATCATGGTTGATTTTCTTCTCTGTAATTGCAATTATGTGCATTGGCATTCTATTACTATCAATTAAAAATTTTCATATAATAATTAAAAGGGAAAATGACAAATCAACCATCATCCTTTACTATTTGTGACAAATTAATCATTATCCTTTTTTGCTAACAATTTAACCATTGAACTTTGAAAAATTGCCGCAATGAACATCACCGTTAACTTTCTGACAATCACGTTAACTTTTCAAAAAATCAAAGTGCAAAAGAACAAATACTCATAGAAAAAAAACGGAAAGAACTCGTCGTTTTAGAATAGATTTTTAGTGGAAAAGAGTTCATATCCATAGATAATAGATTTAGAAGATTTCGGGTTTTATAATTTAAAAGATTTTGTAAAATAATGTTAATGTTTTAATTTTCGGATGATTTACAATTGTTTTACAATCCATGGAAGAATTACAGTTTGTCTGGATTTTTGTACGAAGAAGACAATGAATTTTTTTATTTGTAGACAAATCGTGGCGGTGTGATGAGGAACTGCCACGGTTCGTCGACGAACCGCAACGGCTTGATGACACACTGCTGCAGTTTGTAGATGAACCGCCGCAGTGTGTCGTCAAGCCGCTGCGGTTTGTCGAGGAACAGCAGCGGTGTGAGGACAAACTGCCACGGTTCCTCGTCAAGCCACCGCGGTCCCTCGTCAAGAAGGAAATTTTCATCTTTCACGTATCGCGACGGTGAATCTTTGAACATCGATGATTCTCTCAATTTCAACAGTTTTGGACACTTAAGTACTCATTTTCTATCTTCTTTTCGCGATGCACAAGTAGAAAACATCTGTTTTGTCATTCGGTGCTTATCAGAGCAGATTCGAGCATGGAAAAAATGAGATTGTTTACTTGAACACTTTGGAAGGCCATAACTTTGCGCTCAGTCGACCGATTGGGACGAATTTTTTTTTGATTTCGCATAACTTTGCTCTCATTGATTTCGCATAACTTTTTGAGAAAGTTGGACGAACTTTGCGCTCAGTCGACCAATTTGGACGATTTTTTTTTTATTTCCCACTTTCGAGGCCTAAAAATGTTTCTAAGTCCTCAAATTTCCCTTACACAATTCAAAACCGCAAAGCTCCGCACGTTTTCCAGCCTAAATATGCTTTGCTAAGCACCGAATGACAAAACGAATGTTTTCTACTTGTGCATCGCGAAAAAGAAGATAGAAATCGAGTACTCAAGTGTCCAAAACTATTGAAAATTGAGAGAATTATCGATTTTCAAAGATTTACCGTTGCGATAAGTGAAAGATGAGAATTTCCTTCTTCTCAAGCCGCTGCAGTTTAACAATTTAACACCTAGACTATGATGATCTGCCGTAGTTTAACAATTTAATCCTTGAACTATGACAACGAATCGATGCAATTTAATAATTTAACTCCTGAACTATGATGAAAATTCACTGTAATTTAACAATTTAACTCCTGAACTATGATAAACCACCGCAGTTTAACAAATTAACTTTTAAACTATGATAAATTGCCGCAGCTCGACTTCATCATATTAACGGAAAACATGACAGTGATGGTGGCATCGTCATTTTTTTATAGTTAGTAATTAATTTATTAACAAAAAAAAAAATAGTGGTCGATGGTGATTTGTTATTTTTTTTAATTAAAAAACAGAGAAAAAAGAATTATGTACTTCATTTTAAAGCTAAAAGCCAAAGCGGTCAGAAGTGGATCATACTTTTAGTCAAACAGAACACAATGCTCGAAAAAGAAACCTCTTTTTCCTTCCTTCCAGTTTTGTCTCAATCTGTGTTTCATTGCAAATAATGGCATGTCGGCCACAATTCTTCCTAATTACTTTTGTTCTTGTTTTTCTTATTCTTAAACACCACGTAATGTTATATTATTTATTAATTAATTAATTTTTTATGCTGATTGAAAATAATAATATTAAATTATTTATATTCCCGACAGTCCTCCATTTGTAATTATTGAACTGAACTTTGCCTTTCCTTTTTTTTTTAATAGTGCCCTATAGTTTGTCATTAATTTTTATAATAATGTCCGAATGAGTCCTCACGTGCTTATCCACTACATGAGGGAGTTTTAAAAAGTGTGTATATGATATTTAAATAATGACTTTTTATTTAAATATCAAGTACTATGGTTCTCCGAACATTGTCACACCGTGCGCTGCTGCTGAATTTAACTTAGGTACACATGAAAACTAGAAGAATTTATGAATGGAGCAAAAATTGTAAAATAGGCTTGAAAGGTTAACCCTAGTGGTAGATGACTTTCCTGCCTTTTGGCGGGATGATTGAAGCCGCGGTGTTGTTACCCTAACTTCATTAGGACTAAGTCATTTGTTTTGGGTCATAGTAAAGAAGTCATTTTGGTTTTTAATTTACATGTCCTTGGTTGAGTTGATCATCAATTTTAACTTTTATGTAAATAAGTTTGTCGAAGGCTCAAATATGCTCTGACCTGATCCAAAATCATCAACTTTGACGGGTTGTTCTTTGAGTCGACCAATTTGCTGCTCATGTTGATCAGTATGTCCAGGGACATCTGCTTGTTGTATGCTTGCTTTGTGTTATCAAAGGATACGGAGTTTAGTGTTGTCTCAATTTCTGTTGGGTTCTTCCCTCGCATACAACACATTATGTTTTATTTTTGTATTTTTTTTTTCATTTAATTTAGAATATTACATAGATGTACAAAATTATTGGGATTTCCTCCAAGTGGAGGCCCAACCTTGCTATATTAGTAAAAAGCACCACAAGCCCAACGTATGGTTCCACTACCTAATAGACAAAATATAAGAGTGAGAGCCGAGGCATCTGGGCGATGGATCTGATCCTGCACTTGTTTTGCAATTTTATTCTAACATTATTAATATTTTCATTATTAACGCATAAATTCTTCTACTTCTTAATGATTTTTTATTTTCATGCTACAATTGTTGTTTATAAAATCATCAGGAAGGGCATGGTTAGGACTATTTTTAGGCCTAAGTGCAAAGTGAGCTTAACGAGCTGAGGTGAACTTAGAAAAATTCAGCTCCTTGACTCTAGCAAAGCTTAAAGAGTCCAGTTTAAAGAATGTAACAGGTCAACCAAAAAAGTGAGTTAAGCCGGCTTGTGAACCATGAGTTAAACCAGACACGCTAAACAAGTTGAGTGAGTTGACCTAGCCAATTCTAATGAGTACAATTTTTTAACTTATTTTATTATTCATTTATTTATTATCAAACTTACAATGATTATTTATAATTGAGTAAAGTGAAATTTATATTTTAACGTTTAAAGTTATTTATATATTAGACTATAAATTATATTTTTTAGAAGCGAAACCTATATTTTTTAGCTTTGAATAATTTAGACGTACGTCACCAATTTATTAATTAAATTTAACACATTCTACTACATTATCCATTTAATTAGGTGTTTTAAACCAATTTATAACAACTCTAGTGATTTCTAACTTGAACTCGGTGAAGAGATCATATCATTTAATTGATTAATACACAAGTATATTAAAATATTGTTACAACAAGGGATGATATGGGCTTGGTTGGAGGTCAGGCTAGGGAGAAAGGCCAAGAAGGAAAAGGAGTGGCGGACTTTGAATTGTGGTTATAGGAGAACGGCCCGAGAGATAAGAGCAAGTAGAACGCCTTGTCAATAATTGACTTGGCTAGTTCAGTGCATGCCTAGTCCATCCAGTTTAAATTTTGATTAAATGAGTTAGCTTGGGCATTTGGCAGGAATTCAACCAACCTGACTGCTTTTGTAGCCTTACTTTGGGGTCTAGCAATATGAGTTTTAAGGGCATAGTTATTTTTTTACTGATTTTATTTTAAAACTTTCTCTTCTTCTTTGTTGCCTCCATTTATTTATTTTTCATTTCTCTTCCTCAATGCCTATCATGATATATGAGAGCATGAAAGGATTTTTATTCTAATTCAAAACTTTAGAAAATTGTCAAGTTCCTGATTGGCATGGCCTTCTGCAGTAATTTTTAGCAGTTTTTTGACCAAATTTATTCAAATGTTTTGTCCTTTCAAAGTTCAAATTTTGGTGCAACTTATCAATTTTCATATTTTTGTTTTTTATTAGTTTATTAATATTAAGAGGTGTCCTGCTCTAGGATGTGATATATGTTGTGGATGTTATCGTTGGAAGTGGAAGTTATGATATGACATGTCGCTACTCTGACAGCTTTTGCTGAAATTGTACAGATGAAGCTAATTGTCCTATTGACCAAATGGACATTGAAACGAAAGCTAGAATTGGATTTCTAGAGACGGCAGGTTCAATTTTTTATTTAGTTCTGTTTTGATTCCTTTGGTAGTTGTGATTATGATGATGTGTTTTCGTAATAGAATAATAAAAAAATTAACCAATGAATCATTATATTGATAAGGTTATTGTTAAAATATTTTTGTTAATAATTTAATTATTAAACTATGAAAAATAAACGTTATAAATATTATTATCACGATTGTCATTAAACATTTAAATTTCATTTTGCAGTAGAGTTCTACATGTTATTTGGCGGAACATCAATGCTAAACATTAAATGTTTAATACTGATGTTCTGTAGCGAATAGTGTTATGTTCCGCTGCGAAACGTAATTATTAATTAAAATTTACAACGTTTCGTGGCGGAACGTTAACTTTCTGCCACAAAACATTATGCATCATCTGCCTTTATAAATTCACACTACACTCATCGCAATTTTCTCAGTGATTATCAAACCTTAGAGCTTTATGAGAATTGAAGTGTACTACTTGTTGGCGAAATTGAAGCGTTAGTAATTGTTGAACATCAATGACGTTTGAGAGTGTTCAGGAATCTATTAACTGCCCATTTGAAGTAAAGCACATGTCCACAATTTTGGCACATGATGTATGTGCAATTAGAGACGAATCTGCTATAGTGATGCATTCCGTCTCGGCAACTCTAGACGAGAATGAGCTCCGTTCATTATGCGAATCTAGTGACGAAGACATGGACATGTTCGAGAGTAGGCCTCGATGACCACCATAAGCAAAATGCACTTTTGCTTGTATATGTCTTGGCAAAAAGTATAGTTCATTGAATCAAATTAGAGAAGAAATCGTCTATCATCCATTGAAGAATGACTACGAGATAAAATTCATCCATAGTGACTATCATCGGTTGAGGGCTGTCTGCCAGGAAGGATGCACGTGGCGGATGCACGCCTAAAAAATGCAAAGTGAAATGATGTTTCAAATCAAGAGCTATAATGATGTTTACACTTGCTCAAGAAAGGTGAAAAGCCGTCATGCCTTTGCCAAATCAGTGGCAACACATTACTTGGACAGATTCAAAAGTCAGGCTGACTGAGACTTTCCTTCCATAATTGAGACAGTTAGGAAGGATTTTAACGTAAACATTACAAACAGCCTCGCCAGAAGGGCAAGAAAAAGGAATGAAGGGGATGATAATGAGCAATACAATCTTATATGGTCATATGCCGAGGAGATTTAGAGGTCCAATCTTGGAAGCTCGTTGCATGTTCAGCTAGAGATAAGTACATTTAAAAGGATGTACATGTGTTTGGCTGCATGTAAGATGGAACTGTTGAACTGTGGTAGACCGGTTATTTGTTTAGATGGTTGCCACTTGAAGGGAGTGACTCCGGGCCACCTACTAACTATTGTCAACATCGACAGAAAAGATAAAATTTATCTAATTGCGATAGCAGTAGTTGAAGCAGAATGTAGGGATTCTTGGAGCTAATTTTTGGAATTGTTACTCAAGGATCTAAACACCCCATTCGGCAATGGGTGGTCAATCATTTCTGACTGACAAAAAGTATGGTTGATTGCTTTTGCCATTTATGTTTATGTTATGCGCTCTGTACCAATATTTGACTCACACTGTGATTCTTTTTAGGGACTGGTGCCAGCTGCTAGAGAGTTTGCAGGGTAAGCGGAGCATCCTTTTTACATCCAACACCTGTATGTAAATTTTCCAAAACAATTTAAACGCAGGTTGTTCAAGGATGTAATGTGGGGTGCTTCTAGAGCCACAACATCAGCACACTTTGAGAGAGAGATGAGAAAGCTATTTTTGCTTGACTTGGTAGCCCACGCATATCTACGAGGAATAGATGCGAGATTCTGGGCCAAACATACCTTCAACTCCATTCTTAAGTGCGACATAAGCTTGAAAACTTGAGCAAGTCATTCAATGCCTGCATGCGGGAAAAATCGATTCTCAGTGTGTTCAAGATAATAAGAAAGAACATCATGTGTAGGATCATTAAAAAACACGAAAAGATGTCACACTCAACGGACCTTTTGTATTTGTAAGTCAAGAATCGACTTGCCAGACTACAACTTGTAGGTCGAAATTGGAGTCCTATTTTTTCAAGCGTAACCCAGTTTGAGGTGAGCAACGGTAACAAACAATATGGTGTCGATTTGGATAGGCATACTTGTAACTGTTATCAGTGGGAGTTGGTTGGCATCACTTGTGTCCATGAAGTCCCGTGTATAAAATTTATAAGGAGATCTCCCAAGAACTTTGAGCATGAGTGCTACCACTGGAAAACATACAGACGATGTACTCCCACTTTGTCCACCTTGTTAGTGGAAAAATCATGTGGCCTCCTATGACGGACCTTGATCCAATTATCTCACCACCATTTAAGAGATGTCCCGGAAGGTCGTAAAAAAAAAAAAGAATAAGGGATATTGACTAGGTGCCAAGTTGGATAGTACTGCCAAGAGGTATCTGAACATGACATGTAGCCGGTGTGGGGGTGTAGGGCATAATTCTCGCACATGTGAAGATGGAGGCCCAAAGTCAAGTGCATGTGGCAGCTGTAGGTCCAGAGGCAAAGGCAGCAGAGGAAGGTCGCAATGCACATTTATGGGTTTCACTGTTCTCGACATAGTTCTTGAAACAGTTCTCGAGAGAGTTCCCAAGACACAAGTGTACCCATTATTACGTTTATGTTTTCAAGTGTTATTTTAATTATGCTAATTTTATTTGCAATGTGTTATGCAGGAGTATGATGCGCAAGGCTCACAAATATAAATGTGGACCTTAATCTTTCTTGATTAGATTTGGCATTGCCTTGATCAGATTGTTGGTGGACAATGATATACGAAGAAGTTAAATGAACGACAAGTTGTTGTTGCATCTTACTAGTCTAGGACACATTGATTCTTAGTGCACATGTATATTATATGTATGAAATTGATAATTTGGTTTCCATCTATAATGCACATATACATGATATAGTTGTAATTCAATTGATAAATTAACTTGCATTTGTAATGCACATGTACATGATATGGTTGTAATGGAATTGATAATTTGGTTATTGATGATGAATGGAAATTGATTGATATGAAAATATAAATTTGGACAAAGTTGAATTGAAATAGATTGGAAACAAAGTGGAATTGTGGTCTTTTGGAAACAGTGTAAGCGTCCCCGTTCCACCTTGGAATTCTGATGTTCTGCCAAGAAACGTCGATGTTCCGCGGCAAAAATACATCAATCCGCGGTGGAAAGTTGACATTCTGTGATGGAACGTCATACTTTCTCCTACGGAATGACGTATTTCCACGGTGAAATGACGTATTTTCGCGTCATAACGCCAGCATTGCTTTGCCTTATATATTTTGGTGTTATGCACATGTTGCTTAAACTGTTACAATGAACATGTTAATTGTTTGTTGATGATGAATGAAATATATCATTTGGTTTTAGTCAAAGTTTTTTTCTTTCCCTTTCAAAAAAATAAAAACTTTGTAAGAGTTTCCCTTGTTTTAATCTATCCCCCCTGTGACATTATCAAAACCAGAAATCCAACCTAAACAGATATTTTTCAAACATAAACATAAACATCTATTATCCAAGTCAAAACAATTAACTACGCAAAGAGAAAATTAACTACGCAAAGAGATAATGAAGTACACAAATAGACAATTAATTCTTTATTATATACAACAAAATCAGTATCTTAATTTGTATCCCTACACATCTCAAGCTTTCTTCTTTGCGAGATTTCTTCTGCAAATCGGTGATTGCAAATGACAACTATGAATCCACATATACGTTGGCCCTTTGGCGTACAAAAGACTCTGATCAGGTAGCTCTTCATGGGGGTGGAAGCCAGTCCTTGTAGCGACCCGGTTTTCGTATACTTTAAAAACGTCAAAAATCAAAGCACATTTTGTAACGACCCGGTTTTTCATAAATCCCTTAAAATGCGAGAAATTTAAAACTTTTAAAAGACTTATTTATTAAACGATATCAGAGTGCGGAACCGGATCGTTACCGACCCTTTTTCGTGAAAATGTTGTAGAAGCGTTATAAAATCGTTTATTTCAAATATTGCAGAAGCATAAATAATTTAATGAAGAACTAAACCATTGAATACATTTAATTAAACTTAAATTCAATTACAAATGTTTACACTTTTCCCCCTCTAGTCTGGTTAGCCACGAGTCTCGCGCGTGCAGATCCCTCATCCCTGCGTTATTATCTGTTTGTCGTTTGTATCTACACCACAAGTAATACATGAGCCTAACAGCCCAATAAGGAAAAAAGGTTTAATGCAACGTGATATGCCACTTTTTAGTCCGTTTTGGAATGGGGCCCACCCAAACCAATCATTTCATTAAGTCATTTACTCGTTTGTTACTTTCCTTTAATCCATTCGTTCGCTACTCGTACTTCGAGCGGGGGATTGGAGGATTTCCTCTGTGATAGAATAGTGATCGGATCTAACCTTTTACTTGCAACTAGAACTCTTGTACCAGACAAGGGAGGGGCTTCAGCTAGTTGCAGACTAGACCTGCTACCCATCCGCCCTCTAACTCTCAATTTCCTTCATTTTCTTTAACATTTTACCTCACTTATCCATGTGTGAGTACCACCACCAATGTGGCACTCCCTATTAGTTTCTATTAACATGATGCGCGACCATACATTCTCAACTTAACATAATGCATGATGCATTATAACATAACATTAACTTAAATTGCGCATATCAGAAAAGTAAACAATAGTAATTGAATAACGGGAATTGAAAGCGCACAACAAATATAATTGAAAGTGCATAACAGGGAACAGTTATAAACTCGAACTGAAAGCAACAAACACCAAAGAAAATTAAGCAACGAACATTAGAGGAAGTAAATAACGAATCATGAAAGCAATACAGAAATCTAGTATCTAAACAATTTACAACGATTTATAGCATACTTGAACGTATAGAACATAACAATAAATGGAACAGAAGTCGAAACATGCTATTAATTAACATGCTAGTAGCCTTAGTTAATTTCCTAGTTAATTTACATGCACCAATTTACTTAGCATACTCAAGAAAGATTACCATTGTTATTCTAGTGCGTTATCCTAGATAATTTACATGTTCAATGATTTATTACAAATATTTTTATAATTAGATATCCCAATTAAATTATATGCTCAAGATAGGTTACAACTCTAGCTAGGTTAATAATCATGCTTGAAGAATAATTACATATTTCATTTGCTCAACATGTAGCCTAGTTAGTTAATTAAACATACTTAACTAGTAAATCAATTATTGCCCTAATTAATTGGCGTGCTCGATGAAGTGATAAACAAGGTAAATTAAACAACTAGTTAAACATGTTCATATAGTTATTATTTGAACAACTAGTTAATTAATTAAATTAGTCAATTAAACACATTCAAGTCTATCAATTACCCTAGTTAAGTTAATTAACATGCTAACATGCTTAAATCTAATCAATTACTAATTAACATATTCAACTAGCAAATTAATTAACATGCTTAAGGATTAGTTATTAATTACAATTAGTTAATTAACATGCTTAACGTCTAGTTTATAAACACCGACTAATTGGTTCCCTCATTTAGATTAATTAGTTAATAGTTAAACTACGATAATTAATTAATTAGTTAAACATGCTCAAGAAAGTGATTAACAACTGTTACTTAAACAACTAATTAATCATGCTTGGATTCGTTTATTCAACAACTAGTTAATTAGTTATGCTAGTTAATTAAACGTGCTCATACAATTGTTATCCTAATTAATTGCACATATTCAGATTATGGAATGGAATTATAGAACAATATATGCATGGAACTAAAGAATAACAATAAACAGCAAGTAATATTATTAAACAATATATGCATAGCACTAAGGGAAGCAGTAAGCAGTAAATCATCGTGATAGCAAGTAAAGCGGTGAAAGAATCATCATCAAGAAATTCTTAGCACATTCGTCATTCACGCAGCATCTATCACATTCAAAGCATTTACCACAACATTGATATCTACCAAAGTGAAGTATTTAACACACAGTACTAACCACAAAACAGAGCTAACAACAACAAAGAAAACATATGCAGGGTAGCAAACATGGAACTAACAACAAAAGAGCATGACTAAAAACCAAGGGAAATACTACAGAGCATCAATAATCTACTACTCACGCACTCTACTTGTGGTGTAGGGCCTCTACAGGCCAAGACACACTCAAATCCTTACCACTAACGAAGACACAGAACAGGGATAACACTCCACAGCTCACCACGGGCTCATACCTCACGGATAGCAGGGAGCAGCACACAGTAGCTCCAGCTCCAATCTTCACTCACACTCACAACTCTCAGCTCACACCTCTCTCCACTCACGTAACACATTTAACCCTCAATGGCTAACTCACAATCCTTTCTCTCGCAGGTCTCACTCTCTCTCTGGAACTCTCTTCTTTCGCAGGAACTTTCATAAGGAGGGAAGAAATGTTGGACTGAAGAAATGGCAAAGAAGGGAGAAGGATATTTCCTGGATGGAGGGGACAATCCATAGGCGCCCAAGGGCAAGAGAGGTCGGCATTACCAGGGGGAGGTCGGCGTCCTAGCGTGGAGGGTGGGGAGAGGTCATTCGTGTTTGAAATTAATGGCAACTCTACGATTTTCCATCATTTTAATCCTAATTTATTTGTAGGTCTGGGCTATTTCGGACGAGTGCGGACGCACTGGTCTCATCCGTATTCGTCCACAAGTGTAAAATCCTAAGTTAGAAATCGTTTCCTCGGACGAGAGGCAAATTGGACGCGGCGACCCACCTCCGCACATTTTCGGACTTGTCTGAAACTGTCCAAGATTCGGACAGATTCGATCCGGACACAGTCACTCGCGTCTGCATCGTCCGGACATCGTCGGCAACTCCACAACACAGTGAAGTCAGGACGCGAAATCACGTCCTGAGTCGTCCCAAGGCTAAGGGTGACGTGCAATGCACTTGCGGACGACACGTCTCATTCACAAGTCATCCACATGCGTCCAAAAGTCAACATTCAGACGCATTAGGACGCAAATTTCTCATCCTAGTACGTCCCAAGCGTTGGGGACGCCACGCAATGCATGTGCGAACGACATAACTTGTCTGCATGTCGTCCACAGGCGTCCGAAAATGCCTTGGACAACTTTCTTCAAATTTTTTCCACTTAACTTTTATCCCCTAATATTTTCCCCATAAATACACGTCATAAAATGACACGTATAAATACGCAATGTAATGTCCTAATCACCCCAACACTTGATTCCATCACGTATACAGGGAAAACGTAACGGAAATGCCCCTGGACCTAACGCTCCGAACACGTCCTTGGTAATACCCTGATAATTATCTAACTTAAAAGGTCGGGGTGTTACAAATTTTCATTTTATAAAACATGATACAACAGAAGACTTTCGTTTTACAAATCAAATACTTTTACGAAACCATTTACATTTTTCCTTTCATCCTTTAGCTTAGCCAGCCCAAGATTCGCAACGTGCAAATCCTTCATCAACTACTCGTTTTCTCGTTGTCGTACATACCTACATCACAAAACTTAAACTATGAGCCTAACGCTCAATAAGAATAGAAAATATGCAATGCTCATTCTATTAAACTTTTATATACCATATGTAGTTTTCGTTTTCAGAAAAGAACATATTTTTTCTGTTATTCAATTTACATTTCACTTATCGGTCCAAACATTGGAGATTACTAGTATAGGAGAAAAGATACATCCTATGGTTCATGTTGGGCTTAACCGTCACTTGATCCTGACATGGGATAAGTTGTATCCATTAGGGGTGTTACCAAATAGGACTGTCACTAATCTCCTTCACTCCCAACGCCTTTCTATGTTTATTCCGTTTATTTTATTTACATTTAATAATACAATGGGTAATCATTCAACCCAAATGAATGTTGTCTACTTTGCGTGATCGGCCCATACGGACTTGTTCTTAGGCTAGCGTCCCATACCACTAGCCTAAAACACATCCACTTAGTATGGATGAGCACCCATTTATCATTTTCAAAACAATGCACAAAACCATTTTCGTACCATTTTCAAAACCATGATGCATTAGCATGATTGCACACAATTTAACACATTCTAGCATGTCATTAATACAACCTCAAAGCATGATCATCAAAGCATCAAACAAATATTAAACAATACATGCTCGAACAACAATGTGATCAAGACTTATATCTAACGAACCCAAGTATCAAAACATCAAATCCTTGAGCAACAATATGATCAATTGCACTTAATCTATCAAGCACCACATCAACAACATATCATCATGCAATTAAGCATCACAATACAACGACATACCGTCAAAGCATAAAAATCCTAACTCTTGCGATGTAGCCCGTGAAGGGAAAATACACACTTCTATTTCTTACCTCTTTCCTTTGAAGAAGATGATTCCTTAAGATTTCCTCTAATCTTTCCCTTCCTCTTTCTCATCTTCCTCTTCTTTTCCTCACAAATCCCTTGGTTCCCTTTCCTTTTTAAGCTCTCTCTCTCTCTCTCTCTCTCTCTCTCTCTCTCTCTCTCTTTCTCTCTCTCTTTTCTCTCAGACTTCTCCTTTTCTCACAGCTTCTCTCTCTCAAAGCTTTCTTTCTCTATTCTCTCGGTATTTCTTTCCCTTTTTCCTTAAGCTTTTCCCTTCATAAATTCACTAACCTTCCCCTCTCCAGCCACGCAAACATAAGTGGCATCTTTAGAAACAACACTTTGGTGAATCATCACCATTCCTTCCAATAGAAACATGACATTCAGCTTATTACAAGCAACTCTTCAACTTACCAGTCAATCAAATCCTTAACAAGATTGATCGCAAAACAGCCCAAGAACAATACTTTGTCTAATTTTCAGGAAATCGGTTGATCACCTTCTAGAGGACGATCGACCGGAAACCTCAACATCACAATCTACAAAGGCCAAGACTGACCGCAAATTCTACCTTGATTGACCGTAATTTCATAAATTTCACAATTCATGAAGAAGTTGGTCAATCACCAACACACACACACACGATCAACCGCTCAAATCCTTATTTCGTCTTTGTAAGAATCCGCCTAGATGGAGAATGACCACACATCCTACTTGAATGACCTCTACTTCAACAGAAAGCCCCTATTCCTTAAACTATGCATCATTGGTCGATCAAACTCCTCCACTTGATCGACCACTGCTATCCATATTCCATAACTATTTAAATCATCTTTCCTCCTTAAGCCATAACAAAACTCTCACTTTTCATTATATATCACAACTTCAAATCTTTACAATTAACATACATTGAAATAATAATATCTTATACTTGCAATGATATAATTTGGGGTATTACAGTACCTGTGCAATTTTATAGTAGCCCTATTCCCCCACTGGTACACCGAAAAATGTTGTGCGGGCTGAAATGCAAAGGAAAAAATTAGCACATAAGCAGAAAGCTATATGAATCTACACAAGGGAAAAGATATATCTCTCTTTGTCAGTTGGCACTACGACGATTGCAATTACTTCAGGCAGAAACACCTTGTAAGGGTAGTGAGTGTGCAGGTCAACAGACGACATAAAACACGGTTGCTTTGGGTGGGACTAAAATGTAAAGCAAGCACGCATTAGAACTGTCCAAACATGAAAGACAAATAAGAAAAGTGAGATGTTTACTTACATGAATCCACCCTATTGTCATTAGCGATTTTTGAAATTGAACGTTGAAGTATTCTTCTTCGTCCAACGCATAGCATTGCATACAAAGAATGCAGCTCAAGGATGAGTACTAAGTAAAATCTTTTGAACTATTTAATGTAACAGAATGTAATTTTCATTGTATTTTATGTCGCTTCTTGCTTCAGGAAGATGATCTCAGTGATATAGTACTCGTCCTGAACCTAAAAAGAAAAACAACAAGCAAAATATTCTAAATATGCAGTCCAAAACTTTTAATGATAAAAAATAAAAAAGCCTACCATAATTCCTGAAAGAATTGTGCACGTCTTCAGGTTCTTTCAGGTATTTGCACCAAAAAACTTCATGAAAAGATTCATTAGTTGACCTGACTGCAATAAACATTGACAAGTTACCATCAAACTAATAAGACATGAATAAGTGCAGACACATAGATAAATAAATCAAAGACATACGACATGCACAGTTCTAAGTGACGGAGGTTGCGATCCACCTAACGTGGCTATCGATGGAGGAATGAGAGCAACTATCTCTTACACCTTGGTAAGCAAGATAGGAGGAGAAGGTTAGAATCTAAGGGCAATGGTACTACGAATTTGAGATACATTATTACGTTGCATACAAATAAAGTAAATAATGGAATTTGAGTATAAACTAAATAACTTACAAGAGTCTATCTGTTTGATTGCTGAAGAGGACGCTGGAGAGGCTACTTGAGAGGCTATTGGAGAGGATGGTGGAAGGGTTGCTATTGCCCCATTCTTTGCAATTCGGCCAACATTTCATGATGGTGCTCCTCCGCTCGCTCCTCCATTCTTTGCATTTGGATCAGTCCCATATGATGGTGCTCCTTCATTATTTACATTTGGTGCAACCCCATTTTGATGGTGCTCCTCCATTCATACAAGTTGTTCCTCCATCCTTCGAACTCAATCTAACACCATTTCATGCCGCTCCTCCGCTTGCTCCTCCATTCTTCGCATCCAGCCGATAGTCTCCTCAGGGATCAATGTAAAGTGAGTTGACTGAGTAGGGGGCAGAGTCATTGGCTGCGGAGTATCATCCTCCATATGCTACAGAGTCGATGATGGAGGTTGTTCCTCCGAGGGGGCTGGACCTTGTACAACTGAGGGGGTGGAGGTCGTACGACTGAGGAAGGGAGGTCATGCAACAGAAGAGGGCGGTGGGGGGGGGGGTGCGCTGGTGGCTTGGAAACTTTATCTCGATTCTTTGGGGTGGGCTTGGATTGAGTCTTGCATACCCATACCCCTTTAACTCTAGAGATCCCTACGCGGTCCACTTTCCATTTGTTGTAGACATCTGTGGCATTCTCTTTGATTCTCAGCTCCTCATCTGAGATCAATATCCCATAATGCTAAAAAATCCTCTGAATGAGCTAATTAAATGGCAAACTCTTGGCTGGATTGTTGAGGACCTTGTACATGTGACTTAAAATCACATAAATGATGTTCACTTTCTTTCGGTTGAACACCTTCTCCATCATATAAAGATCCATACAGCTGACATGGTCTCGATATTCATCTAGAGGAAAAATGGTATGCGTCATGATGGTGTGGATCACTCGAGCTTTGACGTTCAAGTCATTGGACTTTGGCTTCTTGACCACTGCGATCTTGAGATCAAGGTGCAACAATCTAAGCACTACCAGACCTTCTCATTGTTTGATAAAAGGTAGATCCCAAAACACAAGGTAATATTGCTCGCTTGCTTCCTCTGTTGAACATCCAAGCAGCAAGTTAATATCCTTGGGAGTCATTCTTAACTCCCGTCCAAACATGTAAGTTCGGACCTCTAATAGTTGGGTGGACAGAGAAACTCCTTTCTTTTTTTTTGTGCAATCAGTAATAGGGCCATGATGGTACTAAAATCTTTAATAAAACATCGGTAGAATGAAGCTAGGTCATGGAAACTCCTCACGTCGGACACATCCCTAGGAAACAGCCACTCTCTAATGGCCTCGATCTTGGCCTCATCCACTTCCATGCCATCTTTTGTAATAATAAAGCCTAAGAAATAAACTCATTCTTCAGCAAATGAACATTTCTTCAAATTTCTGAATAGCTTAGCGGTCCAGAGGGTCTCAAAGAGTAATCTGAGGTGCTCAACATGTGATGGAAGATCAATGCTATACACAATAATGTCGTCGAAATAAACGATGATAAACCGTCCCATAAAATCCTTAAGAACATGATGCATCACCCGCATGAATGTACTTGGGGCATTAGACAGTTTAAAAGCCTTTACCATCCATTCATAAAAGCCATATTTTTATTTGCATGCAGTCTTCCATTCATCTCCTTCTCGCATCCTTATTTGGTGATAACTGCTCTTGAGATCGATCTTGGAGAAAACCGAAGCACCACTAAGTTTGTCTAGCATATCCTCGAGTCTAGGTATTGGAAACCTATACTTGATAGTGATTTGATTTATGGCTTTGCTATCAACACACATTCTCATAGAACTATCTTTTTTTTTGGAACAAGTGAAGATGGAACCGTGCAAGGGCTGAGTGACTCACGGATGTAACCCTTTTGGAGGAGCTCGCTGACTTGCTTGTGCAACTCCTTAGCCTCATCTGGATTTAGTTGATAAGAAGGTCTGTTTGGCAAGGTAGCACCCAGCACTAGATTAATTTGGTGCTCTATTCCCTGGAGGGGAGGTAGACCTTGAGGAAGCTCCTCAGGAAATAGATCTTCAAATTCTTGTAGCAGCTTCAAGATAGAGTTGGGGATGCTTCCCAACTCGTCCATTCTTTCACGAAAAAAGAGCAATACAATAGGACCCCTTTGTAAAAGGGTTCTTTTTAACTCTTTCTTGTGCATAAATAAAGTAGCTTAAGATTTTCCTTTCCTCATGCTTTCGTAATCTTGAGCGACTTGTTTCAGCTGAAGAGGAGCGAGGTTGATAGTTCTCCCATTCATTTTAAAAGAATAGAAATTTGTAAATCCATCGTGCGTTACTTTTTGATCAAACTGCCTCGGTCTCCCCAACAATAGGTGGCTAGTAGTCATAGGTACAACATCGAATAGGGCTTCATCATCATAACTGCCAATGGAGAAAGCAATGCAGGTTTGCTTGATTACTTCAAAGATTCCTTGTCATTGAGCCCAGTTAATTTGTAAGGGTTAGGGTGCACTAGATTTTCCAAACCCAACTTTTCAACAACTTCTAAAGAGGCCATGTTGGTGTAGCTACCTCCATCAATAATTAAAGAACACAAATTTTCTCCCACTTTGCATCGGGTGTGGAAGATATTTTCTCGTTGACAATCCTACTCTTGGTTTTGGATGGCTAAAGTTCCCTTCATCACTACTAGAAGTGGACCTTCTTGTGCATAGTAAGTATCTGTCAATGGTTCTTCTATCACATAAGAAGATTCATTGATTTCATCTTCACTCACAACCTCCTCGGTACCACCCCTTATCACCATCACACGTATGTTGGGGCATTGAGAAGCAATGTGACCAAGGCTGAGGCATTTAAAATATTTGATATCCCTTGATTGAGTTTTGGCACCATCAACACTGATTTTCTTTTCTTCGTAGCCCTTATTCTCTTGAGATTTCATAGGGGAACTCTTCTCATCACTTCTTGGAATCGGCTTGAAGGGTGTGCTGTTTTTTTGAAATGGTCGATTGCTATTCTCCTTTTGCTTTCTCTTTCTTTGTCTTTCAATTTTGAGAGCCAATTGAATAACATCATCCATAGTATTGTAAGCTTGTAGTTCAACCAAATCTTCAATCTCCCTTTGTAGGCCTTTGATAAATCTAGCAATAATTCGCTCCATTGGTTCTTCGATGGCACACCTGATCTTTAGAGTTTAAAATTCTGTCAAGTAATCTTCTACGGATTGAGTACCCTGTTTGAGATTTTGAAGTTGAAGGAATAACTCTTGCTTGTAATGGGAAGGCACAAATCTTTTTTGCATAAGAGATTTCATAGTTTTTCAATTTCTTATTTCACCACCACCATCTCGTCGTTTTTGTGCTTTAATATCCTCCCACCAAACACTCACATTCCCGGATAGTTCCAAAGACACCAATATGATTTTTTCTTTTTTGGAGTAGTCATAACATTCAAAAACTTGTTCTACTTTCTCAACCCAATCCAAGAAGTCACTGCCATTACTAGAACCCTTGAATGGAGGTATGGATACTTTTACATGCCTTATTTCACATTTGTCTCTTGAGTTTCTTTTTGAACTTAGTGAATCTTCATCATCGGTTTCTTCATCCATCTCTTCAAATAAACTTTCACTTCGGCCTCTAGAATCAATAGAAGTACTAATCCTTCTTCTAGGCTTAGGAGTCCTTGGTCTCCTCATATGTGCATTAGAAGGTTCCTCTTGTCTTTGCTGAAATTTTAGGAACATCTCTTTCAATTCATCGAGTTGGTGTTGAAGGCCATTTTTGACTTGTGTTTGATTTCTCTCGATAGTTGGTGAACTTGTGTTAGTCATTGCCCCTATACTTTGGTGATAATTGGCACCACTTCTAGTACTCATTCTTTGCACAAATAATGTCACAGAGTTGCACACAAAAAGCCAATTAAGGCTCTAATACCAAATGACCCAAATTCTAATTGCAAGAAAACCAATTCAAAAAAATTAGGCTTAATCGGCTAGCTTAAAATCTGGGCAGTGGCTTCAACCAATCATAACTTCAATTACATACAACAAAATGTTACCAAATTTTTAGGGATCCAAGAAGTATCAGAGGTGATAGTCTAGTTCAAAAATCTCTCTCAAATTCTTTGTGAAGCACAAGTTAAGCACAGAACAAAAATCAGCTACAAAATAGTTTTTCACTAAACAGAATCAGTGCCTTTAAGAGAAACAGGTATAAAATCTAAAATTTAAATCAAAATGACTTGAAAATGGTGCTCAGCTCTTCCTATTAGACAGGGCTTCAATCCATAAAAATTACAGAATAAATCTCATACGGAATAGAATGTAAAAAAACGAAACCTGCAAGTGGTCCACGAAAACCCTATGCTCGGTAGCCGTGACTTCAACGGATCTCTTGGAAGAAACCTCTCCACTTCGCTTTCTCTCTACCTTTCTAGAACTCCACCCTGGGTTAGTAGCTAGAGTAAGCTACTGGGAATTCACAATATAAAATCTGACCCCAAAAAGTAGACAAACGTGGGGAGAGAAGTCTTGGAAATTCAGGCCGAGGATCTCCTTGGCTAAAAATTAGGTGAGGTGTTTTCGGAGGGAGCTCCGAAAACAAATAAGATTCAGCTTCAAAATGGATTCAAAACTGAGGATTAGGGTTGTTTAAGGGAGTTTGAGAAACCCCCCAAAGAAACCCTAATACAAAATTACAGAAATGCCCTCAAAAATACAAAATTTGATCATGGATGCTCGGCTAACATGCTAGCCAAGCACCCTTAATGCAACCGAGTTCATGACCAAAAATTAAAAACAAAAAATAGCCAAACATCCAGTAATTCCATAAAACATAAATTAACCTAGCTAGACAAAGCATAATAAAGGCATAAATCTCCACTAAAAGTGCAACTTAGCTTTGTATTCTTGTTCCTTAAAATGGTCGTGGCTTGTCGGAGTGATCCAAGGATTGGTGTCTTCACTCCAAATAAGGAGATGTTTTGGACCTTCTTTATCTCCATGCTTGGGAGTTTCTTCCATGTCTTGAAGTAGAGTATTTCCTGCAAAAAAATAATTGGTTACATAAAAAATGAGCCTTTTGGCTCGTGCTCGGGTGATCAGACCAATAGCTTTCAAGCTACGATTAGAATGACACCTTACAAGCTACGATTGGAATGACACCTTACAAGACCTTGTATGAAAAAAGTGTAGATCTCCTTTACATTGGGATGAGGTTAGTGAAGCAGAATTCTACATACCAAATATGATACAACAAACTAAGGAATTAGTTGCAATTATTTGTCAAAGGATACTGGCTGCTCAAAGTCACCAAAAAAGTTACGTTGATAATTTCCATAGAGAATTGGAATTTGAGGAAGGAGACTTAGTGTTCCTTAAAATATCGTCATTTAAGGGAGTAATGCGATTTGGGAAAAAAGGAAAGTTGAGTCTGTGGTACGTTGGTCTGTTTCTTGTTGCAAAGAGGATAGGAAAAATGGCATCTCAGTTACAATTGCCAGCTGCCTTGTTTTTAAGTTAAGACATGTTTTTCTTAAGTTGTAAAGGTTATAAAGAAAAGGATTTTATTCATGCATTCCCTTTTATTTCAATTAGTTTTCAAATGCAAAGTCTTCCACTGTGTAATGAGAAAGTTTTAAATTTTATGTGTTTTATAAAAGAAAATATCTTTCAAATTGTACGTTTTTAAATGTAAGAAAATTGAGTCGTTACAATAAGTTTCCTACTGAGTTAGTCACTAACCCCTACGACCTCTCCATCACAGGTTCTAATCATGGTGGTCAGGTGTGATATGTGAGGTGTGGTTACTTTGAATTTGGTTTCATTCTTGGTATTTCCTTGTTGTCCTTGGTGAAGACTTATTTCTTTTATTAATTTTTCATATGGTGATGAATGGTTTTATTTCCTACACAATATTTTTCTCTTTGTAATTATTACGTTATCTTGACTCTTGTTGATCACTTTGTGGACCTTAACCCATTTGTTTTGGGTTTTGGGCTTAAATTTATATTAAGACGTTCGTTGACATCCTAGCTTTGGGCAGAGCAATTGGATCCTCTCTGATAATCGAGTTGTTCAACCTAACTTTTCTGTTAGGTCCACCTTTGGGTCGTCATTGGGATGGTGTTTTTTTTTAAAAATAAAATAAAAGCAATGTAGGCATATTTTTATATAATTGTTTATATATAAAGTAAGATTCGATAATTGTCTTATCGGTGACTCGTAAAGCATATTTTAATTAAACTTATAAAGAGGTTTTTCAACGATTTAAAATCCATGCATGATACAATAATTGTATTTGATTCTATCATGTTTTAGAAAGAAAGATTAAATCAGTTTTACATGCATTGCATTTAATATAACTTACTTACTAAGTTAGTCATTCACCCCAACAACCCATTCCCTTCTAGTTAAAGACAAGAGCAATTAGGAGCATTGTTACTGTGGTGATTTCTCATGTCCTTATTTTCTTGTCCAAGTGTTTTAATTTTATTTCATGGTAAGGACTTAAGTATTTATTTGCACATGTATTAGATTATTTGGATGGTGTTGGATAAATGGAATTTTGTTGCCCAGTAACTTTCATTTAATATATTTTCCATGCTCTATTACTCTCGTAACTACTGTATGGACATAGACCTATTTCATGTGGGCTATGAAAGTGATTTGTGTTTAAGTCTTCCATTGAATCCAAGCTTTTAGCTGGGCGATTGAGTCCTCTGTGAGGA
Source organism: Begonia loranthoides (assembly GCA_022433065.1). Taxonomy (NCBI): domain Eukaryota; kingdom Viridiplantae; phylum Streptophyta; class Magnoliopsida; order Cucurbitales; family Begoniaceae; genus Begonia; species Begonia loranthoides. Next base: position 10,645,542 of record CM039475.1, read on the forward strand.
TTGGGTTGTTCAACCTAATGTTTCTGTTACGCTCTCCTTCAAGTTGTGACAACAGCCCTTTTGGGTCAAATTTTTTCGCCTCGGCAATGTTCGCGACCATGACTTCTTCCCTTTTGGTTCTAGTTCCTACGTTGTCCCGATTAACCGTAGGGTGATTCGACAACTATTATTTGGTCTTGATTGACTGTAGTCGTGTCCTGTTAATCGTTGTTGATTCCTTGATGGGCGCAGGCATGTCTTGTCGACCATTGCAAGGTTCTGGTTGACCGGATTTGTGTCTTGTCAATGTTGCATGGTCCTGATTGACTTAAATAGTGCTTTGTCGCCCCTAACATTGTCTTTTCGTTTGTTGTGTGATTCTGGTCGACTATTGGTGTACCTAGTCAAAAACTATTATGTCTTGGTCAACCGAACAATGTGATTTTGTGGAGTTTTGAGTTTAGTGATCTTCACTTGACTTCATCATCCATATCTTATTCCGGTCTGTTTGGCTTCTCGGTTCGATGTAAAGTTTCTTGTCGCTTCTTACGTTAAGCTGAGAAGTCTTGTTGTTAATTCTTCTAGTTTGATTTAACTCGATTTAGGAATTATGTTTTGTCCCTACCGTATTAGTGAGCATTTTGTTGCTAGTTTGATTTTAGGTTCTAATGGTGTCCATAGTTTTTATGCTTGTTCCTCAATGGCGCATACGATTGGTCGGCTAGGCTTCTGTAGCCATCGAGATAGAGATTTTTATACTGTACTGCATTGCATCATAGTTTTCAAAATTCTATTTTTTGTGGGTTGCTATATATAAAAACCCTGATGGAATTGTTTGACAGCACGTCTATTTTTTATATGTATGTCGTTTTGCACGTTTACTGTTGTAACGCCTCAAAATTTATTTTTTCCAAAATTTCAAAACCCTAAAATTTTCCCCGAAATCAACTAACAAATTAGATTTGATAAATCCATTATAAAACCCTAACTAACACTTGTAAATCCTTAAAATTGTTTAATTCATTGATTAAGCGGGAATATCCTTTGGAATATCTTCAATCAGCCCAAATTTATCTTCTGTTAAAATTTCACCTACATCACAAAATTAGAGGTGAGATAAACTCAGTAAGTAAAAATACATGCATAATTAAATTTAATTTTCTACACTACCGAATTTCCATGCTTAAAGTTATATACTAGTTGGAACTCATTTTTTAACCTTACCATGCGTTCATGCTTTCATTAGCCATCTCAAAATTTTATTGCGTTCAAGCTTTCATTAACCATCACATCTTGTTTTTCTTCAATTCCATCAGGTACATATATTCATACTTGTATACAATATGACCTACCAATTTCATCTTTATTTAATCCTATGTCAATGTCTAATCATGCTTGTGCATTTAAATATTAGGATTAAAATATTATAATAAAGTTACATAAATAAATTAAATTAAAATATGCTTTGTAATATAGGGTTGATGGTTAAAACATTGAAAAACATGTATATTTACTTACTTGGATTCTGAGAAAAACATAGAATTTTATGGTTTCCCGAGCCTTTGAATAATCTAACCTGTCTAATGGATTAATCGTGAATAAATTCCTCCTAAAAAATATATTCCTTGAAAGAATTGGGCAGAAATTCCTTACTGTTAAAAATCCTTAAACGGATCGGAGTCAAAATCGTGTCACCTTAGACGATTTGGGAGAAATTAGGTTGAATTTGGATCGGGTTAGGTTTTGGTCAGTTCAGCGTGTTCGATTCCGTTCAGTAGATCAAGTCTGGTCCAATTTAGCAGGTCAAGTCCAGTTTGGTTTAGTAGGTCTGGTCTAGTTCGTTTGTGGTCTGGTTCAACTGCTGATATAGTATGGTCACAACAGAACTGGTTCAATAGGTCTGGTCTTGTCTTCTTCTTGGTTTCTCCTTCTTCTTCTTTGCGTGAAAGACATAACCTTCTCTCTGCTTCGCAATGAGAGGACTCTTTCCTCCCGTCAATCCTCTTCATCGATGGTTGTCGCCAATGGGAAGGGGTTTGTCGCGCTAGAAGAGTTCGGTTGTTGGATCCGTGGAAGAGTTCTCAGTTAGGCTCAGTCGAGGAGAGTTTCTTCACCGGAGAAGTTGACAGAGAGCGATGGAGATGGTTAGATGTTGAGGCAGTGGAGAGGCTTTGAGCTTTTCATATCGTGAGTTTTTTTCTTCTCGAGAACCCTCTATTTATAGAGAGGATTTCAATTGGAACTCCATAAAAAAATCCGAGTATGTTTCAAATTCCCTTTAATAGCTTGAATATATTGAGCTTTGAAAATCCTATTCAGCTCGAATTCTTTACCGAGCTGGAGAGATTTCTAGATATTTCATCATATTAGGTTTAAAGTTTGTTGAAATTGGTTATGATTTGAGGAAAATTTGAATTTTGATTCAAAATTTGAAAAAAACTAAATCCTAATATGTTACAATCTCCCCTCCTTAAAGAAATTTCGTCCTCAAAATTTAAATTATTACCTGAAAAGTTTCAAGTAAACCTTTCGCCTTTCCTTTTCTCTTTTCCAAGTTGCTTCTTCAACGTTTAGGTTTCTCCATAATATTCTTATAAGCAAAACCTTCTTATTCCTCAGTTCTCTTTCTTCTGAATCTAGAATTTGAAATGGTCTTTCCTCATATGACAAATCAGGGTTGATTACAAAGTCTAGGAGCTTCATTGGTAGAATATGTGATGGATCTTGAACATATTTCTTCAACATCGATATGTGAAACACGTTGTGCACATGCTTGAGTGATTCAAGCATGTTCAACTGATAAGCAACTTCTCCACTTCTTTCCAAAATTGCAAACGACCCCACATATCTCATATTTAACTTTCCTTTTTTACCAAACCGCATCATACCTCTTATTGGAGAAATCTTTAGAAATATTTGATCTCCTATTACGAATTCTAATTTTCTCCTTCTTCGATTAGCAGAGCTTTTCTACCTACTCTGGGCCATAAGGATTCTTTTGCAAATTATAGCTACAATCTCAGCAGTTTGCCTTAGAATATCTGGTCCAACAAGTATTCCATCTTCAACTTTGTCCCAATGCACTAGGGATCTGCACTTTCTGCCATAAAGTGCTTCATAAGACGTCATCCCAATTGAAGCTTGATAACTACTATTATAGGCAAACTCCACTAGTGGTAGGTTTTTACTCCAATTACCTTGGAAATCAATAGCACAAGCTCTCAACACATCCTCTAGAGTTTGAATCATTTTTTTTATTGCCCTTCTGTCTAAGGGTGAAAAGCCGTACTAAAATTTAATTACATGTCCATTGCCTTTTGCATACTTCTACAAAACTTAGAAATGAAATGGGCATCTAAATCTGACACAATAGAAATCGGCGTACCATGCAATCTGATGATTTCTTAAATATAAAATTGTTCATACTAATCCAAAATATATGTGATCTTAATAGGAAGAAAATGCGCCGGTTTAGTTAGTTGATCCATTATAATCCAAATAGAGTCATGTCCTTTGATGGTCTTTGAAAGTCCCACAACAAAATCCATAGTCATTTGTTCTATTTACATTGAGGTACCAATAATGGCTGCAATGTACTAGCAGGTCGCTGATGCTCTGCTTTGATTTGCTGGCAGATAAGACATCTCTCAACAAATTTTGCTACGTTCAACTTCAATCTACACCATCAATAATGCTACTTCAAATCTCAATACACTTTGATTGCACCGGGATGTACTGAATATGGGGTTGAATGTGCTTCCTCCAATATGGCTTTTCTCAAACCAACATCATCAGGAATACTCCATCTCTTTTTACACTTGATAATTCCATTTTCTGAAATGGAAAATTCAAATTCCTTTCCAGCTTCCAATTGATCTCTTTCCTTAACTAAGAATACATCTAGGCAAGTCCAACCTCTATTGCAGCAACGAGTCAAAGTGTCATAGTGTCTGTCGCAATATCGCACTTTGCAGCAAGACGATCGTCGCACATTCGCACTCAGCTCTCAGCTTTATGTCGCAACCCTGTGTTGAAGTTTTTGTGTCGTAGTAGCAAGCTTGAGTCAAAGTGTTTGTCTATGTCGATTGTCGAAACCCTGAGTCAAAGTGTCGATTTAGGGTTTTGTTGAAGAAGGAATTTCACTTAGCTATCAATTAGGTTGATCTATTTGGACCATGTGTTTTAGGTTAACTTCGGTTCAGTTAAGTTCTAGTCAGCTTTTCTTCATTATAATCGAGAACCAAACCAAAGATTTCGGTTATTTTCAGTTCGGTTCGAAATTCATTTTTTTTCATTTTAAAAACCAAATGAACCTGAACCGATTTCTTTAGTTCAGTTTGGTTAATTGGTTCAAATCAAACCGATTTCCACCCTTACTTTCAGATTTGTCACCATTTGAGAAATTGTATGGATATTCTCTTGACTATTCATTTTTACTTGTCTTTGGTTTTACATATATTTTTCTCCATCCATGTATTGAGCGTAGCAAATTATCTTCATGTTCGACTTGTTGTTTTTTTTCTAAGTTATGTTGCAAGCCAAAAACGGTATCATTATTTTTTATCCATTTGATAAAAAATTATATGTTTATCGCCACATTGTCTTTCTTGAACATGTCTATCATTCTTTTCTATACTTGAGAATTCTCATAATATGATTAACTTTGATATGAGTTGTATTGACCCAATTGTCACTAATTATGATGTTGATTAACATAGTTATACTTTAGATCATATTTCTTGTAGAGTTCCAACTGATGAAGTATCTAATTCGGGTACTTTAGTTCTCATTCCTCTTACTGTTATTCTATTTTCACCTGTGACTGTGGACCTTCCTCCTCCACCTTGTCAGTCTACCTATATTTATAAGTCGATTCAACTCCCAGATTCTGCTTACTCTTATTATTCTAACTCTTTTTTTTTCTTACCTTTGATCATTGTCTTGTTAGCTTGTGTCCTATAAAGAGGCTATTCTTGATCCTCTTTGGTAGACTACTATATTTGAGAAATTTTATGATAGACATCAAACTCTTACTTGAGACATGCTATCATTGCTCCAAGGCAAATATATCATTGGGTCTATAAGATCAAAATCAAGTTTGATAAAGCTTGATTGGTTGCTCAAGGATATTTTCAAGAGTGTCTTTTAGATTATGACGAGGTGCTTGCTTGAATATTAGAATTAAGTCTTCAAATTTTAGAGAGAAAATACTTAGTTAAGATAGCAAATGATAATTTTTAATCACATGAAAAAGTTAGATAATCTAATTCACCCCCTAAGTTATATCAATCCTACAATACATGATGTGTCCATTCGGTGTTTCTCGTGAGTCTAGTAAAGTTTGCGAGATTAGAAAAACTCTTTATAATCTTAAATAGGCAATTTGTGCATGTTTTGAAAAGTTCTATGTGGTGATAATATGTACCTTGGCTTTTATAGAAGTTGAAATGACTTGCGGCCTTGTTTGTCAAATTTTCACCTGTTAGTCATATTATACTCTCCTTACACGTTGATGATTGATTATTATTAGAATGATATTGATAGGATTGTTGCATTGAAATCTAACTGGATAGGTGCTTTGCAAGGACAGATTTAGGCTCCATTTGTTACTTTTTGGAAACTGAAATCGCTTCTTCATCAAATCGTATTCTTATATTTTAGATTAAGTATATTATTGACACATTTTAAGTGTTTGTCTTAGAGATAACAAGATTTTTGATACACCTCTTAAGCTAAATGTTCGATGTTCTTCCTCAAATGTGATTCTTTTACTAGATATTTGTAACATCTTGTTTTCCATAACTTTTTTTTTATATTAAAACAAATCATTCGTAAAAACGTGTTTGAATTAAGTTTGAAAACTATTAGCATAGCGGAAGACTTTTCTTTATAAATATAAAACATGTTTCTTACCATCTTTAACATAAAAACATTTATTCTTTTTTGTGAATACAACCACGTTTACTTACCAATATTACAAACTATATTTTACATAGAATATCTTAAACAATCATATTTTTCTACTTAAACTTGTTTATAGAACATTTATATAAATACCAAAATGATGTGTAAAAGCATGTTATCTTAAGTCATAACCCACCAGTGAAGTTGCCAAACAACGCAAACTGCTCAACATAGCAATGCCCCATCAACTACATCCTCAACATCTTCAATCTGTAATGCCTATTATCACCTACATCACAAGATTTTAACTGAGGCTAATACTTAGTAAGAGATATAATAATAAGGCAATGCTCGTGTTATGCAACTTTATAAAAACATGTAGTTCTATTCCAGTCTTTCTTTACCTTTACTTTCACTTACCCATCTAGGCACTGAAAGTATCACCGTACAAGAGAGAGTGACACCTACTGGTCTAATTTAGGACAGCAATCTCGAAACCCCATACGTAACAGCATCTATTTACGTTTATTCCATTACTTTCTATTTTTCTTTAGCTCCGCTTACCCATACAATTGCTAGGATATCACCATATAAAGGAGAGTGACATCTACTGACCCACAGGCAGCCATCTAGAACCCCATACTACACATCGTCTATTTAAATTTATTTTTCATTCAATTTCAATTTATCAAGTATAACCATATACATAAAACATATTCGTATACTTTCTTGAAAACCCTGATATATGGAAATGCAAGTGAATAATACAATGCACATTATTCTTTAAGAATTTTATATCATAACAACACATTACATTTCTTCATTTATTTTATCATTAAACAACCAACATTTTAATTTTTCCAAATGATCAATACTAACCTCATATATCTCCCAACTTACTAATCGCGTGATAGCATGCAAACAATCAAATCATATCTCATAATACTATCCTTATACACAATATATCAAACAATATCTTAATCATATCTTAGTATCTTGTGATGTAGGCAAAAAAGGCTAAAAACACATGATATCTCTTACTTTAAGGTCTTGGTACAATGTCTTGCAAGTGTACTCATTTTTCTTCTTAATCTTCAACATCTAAATCATGCCAATTTTCAGCATTAGCATCCACTCACGCACTAGTAACTTAAATCATGCATAACTCTTATCGTACTCAACCAAACTCCGAAAAATTCCATAAAACCATCAAGGAGACTCAACATACCTCCAATTAATAAACAGGAAACCATAGCCCTTGAAGAACTTCCTCATTCCAAAAAATTCACACAGTTAAAGCTTTTCTTTCACTCAAGGGTAATTCCTTATCTAATCTATCAATTCCAAGTATGAGGCGTCGTCACCTTCAGCATTTTAATGTTGAGTAATCAATTTTCTCCCTTCTCAAATTGTGACATATAATCTATTTTTAGGTGAGGTTTCGCATTCCCAGTCAACCCCACCTCAATTTTGGTTGATCGCTTCCTTATATTTCAAAGAAGATCCTTCTACTATGGATTCCTAGCCTACAGTGGATGTCGAGCCTTCCCCTGCGGATGCCTTACCTTCTTCAGATAGACATTTTACACTATTGCGAACAACCACAACCTCATGCTTGGTAGACCGCTTATCTACCCAAGAGCAACATATTCTTCACTATTTTTTAATCGGTTAACTGCATCTCAACAACGATCGATTGCGATTCAACCCGAGAGCTTCTAAACATTCTTTCACGATTATTCATGCTTCTACGGATATTTGGAATTGCCTTATATCCCGGTCAACCACACTCTTATTTTGATCCATCTCAAACGTACCCGAGAGCCTCTAGATAGGAAATTCGAATGTTCACTCTTCCGTAAATTCCGTAGATTCTCAATTTTGTCTTGAACGGTCAACCACACTCCAACCCTAGTCGACTGCAAATCTAACTAAAAGCAATTTAACTAAGCCCTTTTGCATTTATCCATTACCCTTCCTTTAACACCCATTTATCCAATTTCAAGATACTTCAAAAACCACAGTTCAACCATATCAACATCAAAATCATTAAGTACTGACAATGCACAACTTGTACCTAATATGAGAAAATTTGGGGTATTACATTTTGTAATAACCAAATAATCATTCATGTATTATGTAAAAGATTTTACGAACAAATATTTTATAAAAGAAAATATGTTCTGTAATTGTTAATTTGGAGCTTGATGTAGTATAAATGAGGAAAGAAATATTTTGGGAAAATTACTAAAGGAAGAATGACTACGAATTATGTATGTTACACGTTCAATTGAGTATAGGTCGCAATTAAGTCGCGTATCGCAACCGAAATTGCATTTCAGGATGTTCCCTGGCATTTCGGTTGACTTGTGATCAAAGCTGGGTCAAGTGTTTCGACCGAATTACATTTCAAGCTACTCTATACGTTTTTGGTCGAGTCATGGTTGAGGTCGACCTAAACACGTTTCACATCACACTTGGGGTTTTTGTTCGAATTGTGGTCGACTAGAGCTGTGGACGTGAAGGATTTGAATCTGTTAAATTAATTGACTGTTCAGTCGATTTGCAGTCGACTAGCGGTTGAGCTGCAAACGTGAAGAATTTGAATCTGTCGAATTAATTGACTTTTCGGTAGATTTGCGGTTGACTAGCAATTGAGCTGCAGACGTGAAGGATTTGAATCTGTCGAATTAATTGACATTTCTGTAGACATGCGGTCGAGGATTTCGGACGCCTCCCTCGACCGAAAAACCAATTTAAGGGGAGAATCTCACTTCTATTAGACATAATCTCACCCCCTTTCTTCATTTTCTCTTGACAAAATCTTATCCTCTTCCAAGATAGCGGCAAGCCTCACACGCAACGAGGGTAGGCTTTCCACGTGGCCCTCACCTGTTGGACCTTCTTCCATTGTGATGGGCAAATGTCCATCAGTTTCAATCATCATGTGGGTCTCCCTCCAGCCTATATATCGATGGCATGGGTGGTCTAGCACTCTCAATCTTGCCCTGTTAGCTGCGACAGAAAGGGAGGTGGGTGCTACGTCTTGTTCTGTGAAGTGAGAGAAAATAAGAAAGAGAGCTTCTATTATGGAAATCTTCTGAGTGTGTAGCTGCTCCGTGTGGTATTGTGGTTGTGAAGTAAACAAGCTACGAAAGTTGCTGGGATAGACCATGTCACGACCCGAAGGCAGGCCGGACAGAAACATCGGGCCAAACGACCTGGTCTTAGTAGAAAACCCGATCGCCCAGCCCAAGGCTTGTTAAGTTATTGCGGAAAACATGTGTAAATACTCAGCCGTAGCCCACTTGTGATGGGTCACGGTCCATATAGTGATTGTGAGAATAATTAATAATGCGAAAATAATAAAATTAAAAGTGTCCAACTGATATTGTGCATCTAATCTAGAAAATCCACACCCATGTTAAATATTTTTACAGTCATCCAAACTAAAAGTTAACAGTCATCCAATGTTACTCTCACCGATAAATAAATTCCAACTAAAAAAATGGAACAAGGTCTTCAATCTAATCCGTGCTAGTCTAGTTGTTCGTCCCTTTACTGGAGTGGTGGGGGTCGTGGGATCAGTGACTAGCTCAGTAGAAAATTTATACGAAATGCTATGCATGTGTAAAACTTTTTTTACATTTTCTTGAAAACCATGAGTTTTATTATGCATGTTTTAATAAAACATTTAAATCCTTTTCATCTTAAGGAAATCAGGCCCGATCTAAGAAAACATGGTTGTATACATAGACAACTATAGGTTAAAATACTCTCGTCGTGTTTTACACCAAAATTGTAATCCGTGAAAAAGAAGGGTCACTTAAGGACTCCTTCGAATAGATACACAGAAAGGTGGCCCTCGATACAGGCAACACCTCATGAGCCTGGAAGAAGAAAAATGACGGCGATCCGTAGGCTCGGCTTGTCACCTGGGTTGTCTGGGAGCACGCTCCACGAAGACACACTCATAATATATATACACCCATCTCCTTACTAATCTCATATTTCACACAGCGTGCAAACAAAACATCTCCACACAGCAGGAGATGTATTGGGGATATCCCCTTGATACTTTGATACCGAGACTGTCCAAAGTATCAAGAGGATTCATCCCAAACCGGTTACAATCATCATATAAAAACATAAAATTCAATGCACGAAAGTAAACGTGTAAAACTTTTGTACATATATAGTATAAAAAGCTAACGTGCTGTCGAACAATTCCCGTCCGGTTTTTCATTTGTGGTATTCCACAAAATATGGTTTTATTTTGAAAGCTATGTTATCCGATGCAAGCAACAAAGTATAAAACCCTTACTTGCTTTGTAGTCCTTCCTCGTATACGAAGGAGCAGCTACCTCAGGCACCAGCTCGAAGTCCACAAATTCGTCCGAGCCTCCTACATGTCAAACACAAAACAATCTCATAAAAGACGTCTCAAGGAAAAGTGGGGAATCCTATGTTGGGACTAAGTTTAACGTCTATTCTTAATAACCAAAACAAGACTCTGATTCATCTATCGTTGCACAACAAAATCATTCCCAATATTCCTCAATGATATTCTCATCATAAACAGTCAACTTTAAAGATTAATTTACAAATTATCCAACTCATGGTTAGCCAAATATAAGGGAGCCACAACAATCGAGGCAACAATCCTCACTATTTATCTCCCAAAACAATTCTCAACTATAATTAGAATCCATCATCCAAGATAGCAAACAAACCAAATTAAATTCTTCAAGTCTACCAATGAGTAACAATAAATTCAAATATTCCTATCTCCTACTATTTTCAATCTTCAGCTCAACAGCAACAACTAGTCCTCAAGTTATCAAACAAAATAGAAATGACTTATTAGGTTTCAATCATCGAACTGTGGGCATAAATTGAAACAACCAACGGTGCATATGCTCCCTCTACAGAGCACACTAACACAGCAAACATACCCTTATTGGTGGTCACCAACACATTTTAAACCGCAGCACAAACAACATCCAACATAGCAGAAAATTTTAACACAAGTAATAATCTAAACAGAGGCAGTTCTTCCATAAAACTGTAAATCGGGAACCCATTATCGAGACAGTAAACCAACCAAAAATCAGAGCATCAGTTTCCATGGCATCCAGGATAGTATCATGAACAAATAAATGCTCCATCGTAAAACAGTAGCAAAAGCAAGGCATTCCGGCCGAAACCCAAACAGATCCCATCATCGAAATCAAAGGAGTTCAGCATTACTCACCGAAGTTTGAGAATCGGAGGAAGAAATGGAGCTCCTCGGTTCAGCTTATTCGTCGTCCAAACCACTCTACTTCGTCAGAATGCCCTCGGCCGTCTCTGTCCGTTCACAGCTCGGGAAAGCTCGGACAGAGTCGAAAATCGCCGCGCTTGACAATGCTGGAACACCTGCAGCTGTCTTCGGCCGGAATCGTCCAACTCCTGCACAGAGTTGATCGTCCCTTCTCTCGCAAATCGTCCAGAGCAGTCCCTCTCTCTCGCGAAGAAAACAGGGACGAAATGAAGGAACCTTATTCTTCTTCTTCAGGTTATGACCGCGGGTCTCTTCTCCTATTTCCCCCTTTTTCAATTTTTTTATTTTTCATTTTAAACCCTAATCTTTCATATCCTCTTTTCTTTCCTTCATGGGTAAATGACAAATTAACCATCGTGATTTGAGATCAATGACAAGTCAACTACTATGGTATTTTTTTAACAAGTTAACCACTGAAGTTTGAAAAAATAACAAAGGAAACATCGAGCGGCGTTCTCTGCTCCAGAGACCGCATTTTTCGCGGTCTCTGGAGCAAGCGGTCTCTGGAGCAAGAGACTGCATTTTTCGCGGTCTCTGGAGCAAGGAACCGCATTTTTCGCGGTCTCTGGTAGAGACTGCGATTCGGTCTCTGGTAGTGAGACCGAATCACGAAGCATTTGCAGATTGAGAAGGATGACAATGGAGGTTGATCAGAGAGAAACCACTGGGCAGTCTGGAAAATGGAGGGTGATGAAAACGAAGAGCGGCTTCTTTCTCCATGTTCTCACATGGCCATGGTTCTTTGTGTTCGCCAGCTTCCTCATCATGTCAAAGGCCGGGACGCCTTACATGTTCGGTCTCTACTCCGGCGCTGTCAAGTTAGTCCTTGGCTACGACCAAACTACGCTCAACTTAATCAGCCTTCTAAGGACTTGGGTACAAACGTTGGTGTGCTCTCCGGCCTGATCAACGAGGTTACTCCACCGTGGGTTGTCCTATCCATGGGATCTGCTATAAACTTTTTCGGCTATTTCATGATCTGGCTTTCTGTTACTGAAAGAGTCCCCAAATCTCCGGTTTGGTTGGTGGGTTTGTACATCTGTTTGGGCGCTAACTCCACTGCGTTTGCCAACACCGGCGCTCTCGTCACCGCAGTCAAAAAATTCCGGAAAAATGAGGAGTCATCATCGGAATCCTCAAAGGCTATGTTGGTCTGAGCGGAGCTATTCTGACGCAGCTCTAATACGCTTTCTATGGCGACGATTCCAAGTCATTGATTCTTCTCATTGCTTGGCTTCCTTCTCTTGTTTCCTTGATTTTTCTTCGAACCATTCGTGTTATGAAGGTGGATCATCAGGGAAATGAGCTCAAGATTTTCTATAGATTTCTTTTTATTTCTCTTGGACTTGCAGGGTTTCTCATGGTGATGATTATTTTAGAACAGAAATTTCAGTTTTCTCATGTGGAGTACAGTGGAAGTGCTTCAATGGTGGTCCTTCTACTCCTCCCGCTTTCTGTTGTAGTCATTGAAGATTTAAAGCTATGGAACCGGAAGCAGAATCAAAATTGTACTTCTCTGAAAGTAATCACAGACCCTATTCTGACTTCAATGGAGTCCAAACAGGCGCTTTCTTCCCCAACAACAAATTCTGAAACTAATCCAACCCAGATTTCATGCTGGAAAACTGCATGAAATAAAATATTCATGTTATAATAAATATTCTGAATAGTTAAATATTCAACTATGCTGGAAAACTGCATGAAATAAAATATTCTGAAACTTAACGATTCTGCAAGCACTCTTTAGCCTGGACATGTTGATTCTCTTCCTCTCGACAGCGTGTGGAGTGGGAGGAACTTTAACCACCATCGACAACCTGGGTCAGATCGGAGCTTCTCTAAAATACCCGAAACGAAGCATAAGCACCTTCGTCACTCTGGTAAGCATCTGGTCACTACCAGAGACCGCGTTAGCAAGAGACCGCGAACAACGCGGTCTCTGGAGCAAGAGACCGCAAAAAATGTGGTCTCTTTCTCCAGAGACAGCAAAAAATGCGGTCTCTTGCTCTAGAGACCACGAAAAACGCGGTCTTTGGAGCAGAGAACACCGCTCAATGTTTCCTTTGTTATTTTTTCAAACTTCAGTGGTTAACTTATTAAAAAAAATACCATAGTGATTGACTTTTCATTGATCGCAAATCACGATGGTTGATTTGTCATTTACCTTTCCTTCATTTGTTTTCTTCTTTTGCTTTATTTTTAATCCATCCTTTTATTTCTCAAACAAATTCTGCCCGCAGGGCACATGTTTCTCTTTGCCTCATTCTAATCTCTTTCTTCTATTATTTTACTTTGCGTCTCTTACTCTCTTTTCGTAATTCTATTTTCTTACTATATTAAATAATATGTATTTCATTGCTTAGTCCAAATTCTAACTTATTACGAACTTCTCCAATGACCTTTATCGCTCTAATTAAAATTTTCAATTTCATTTCTTAAATAACTTTTTCGTTCGAAATTTCCAATTCCTGACTTAAATCCTGATTCGCTTCAAATGCAAATCGACAGTGATCCTTTAATTTTTCAACTTCCTTTCTTAATTTATTTGATCGCTTGGTAATATCCAATTTTATGGATTTGACTAATTAACCAAAATTTCATACGTGGTCGCTAAGCAACAAATCGAGTCAACTTGTCAACGTTACAACCGATTTTAAAGCGAAAAATTTACACGTGAAATTTATCATCTTGAAAATTCTTGGGTTTTACATACCACTTCTATTAAAGATAAGGATTAGAATATATTTGGCTAGTGGAGGCCCTACATCACGGGTTTGTTTGTTGTTTGATATTGAGCATCTCTGTGGTTCGTTAACTATGAAATGTGGAATTACTTGATTGATTAAATCTGTGAATTATGTTGAGGACCAATGGAAATCTTTACTGACATATTAATAAGGAGAATTAGAGATGATTCTTATGAGTAGGTTTGTTGTAGTGAAATATTATCTCCATTGAAGATTAAAATGTTGCTTGGATTGGATGTTATGAGTTGTTAACTAAATCTTGTTCATAGTAGCCATTACTTTGTTTTGTAAAATGTTGGATAAAGCATGAGTAAACCCTCTGTCATTCTTGAACTCCCTATGAACTCACAAGATATTCCCTATTAATAATGGTAAGAAGTTGAGTAATAGTTGCTTTTGTTCTTTGCCAAACACACATGATTTACTGCTTGTGGATTACGAATTTCTCACTGCTAGTAATTGTTTAGCTTAATGGATTGTCTCTCTCTTGACCTTTAATTTGCTCTCCATGATTATTGATAAATGTGGTGTTCTTCTTTATATATATATTTGTGAATTGTACATGACATTCATGCATCATACCTAAGACTTATGAAATTGTCAGCATATTGCATGACATGCATAATATATGTAAATAGGCATGTGGGGGTTTGGGAGAATTAGTGACAGTCCATCGGTAAGGACACCATAGGATGTATCTACCTATCGGAGTGACGGTTAACCACGTGGACCATAAGATGTATTCTCTTCTCTTGTACGAAAATCCCCAACTTCTTCAACAAAAGAGTGTGGTGACGGTCATGGTGGTGATGCCACATGATATATCTCCTCGTCGGAGTGACGGATAGTCACATGACCATAGGACGTATCCAACTCTCGGTTCAATAGAAAAGATAAGGTTCTTTTCTGTAGTGCGTCGTATAATCATGCATGAGCATTAGCATTGCATTTTATTCTAATTATTGTTGGGCGTTAGGCTCATTGTTTTCCAATGATGTAGGTGATCCTTATGATTTATGTGACGTGCAAGCTGAGGAGGAGGTATTACAGGACGATCTCTTGGGTTATCAGTTGGGTTCAACTTGATGGTTGTGGCTCATGAAAATGGTGTTGGTTATTTTGACAGTTAACTTTCCATTTTGGCATGGTAACCCTTTTTGTAAGCAAGAATTTTGTTGGAAGGATTGAAATTGTGGTTGGAAAAATTATTATCTATTTCCACACAATTTACTCTGACATGTTTTTCAAATGAATTTATTTACTCTGATTTACACGGTTCAAATAAATTAAACAAAAAATTTTATATCACAAAAATTTTAAATAGAGAAAAATGGTTTCAAATAAATGGGGCGTTACACATTTCCCATTTTTATAAAAATTTTGTTCTCAAAATTTACTCTACATGCAATCCATACACTTTCAAGAGGGTAACATTACACTATATTCATTCACTTTTTCAGACAAACAATTTAACTTAGTAAAAAACATAGATGCAACAAATGAACAAATAGTCTTAATGTCAATCAAAACATGTACAACTATGTCATTAATATAAATTTATACCGAATACATTTGCAAGCAACTCATCCTCTTTATTTTCAATAAGTAAGAACACTTTTGGTGTCACCTTTGTCTGACTCCCACCAATATTGGACAATTCTTAACTAAATGTGTTTTGCTTACCACAATTAAAACATTGTCCTATGCCTACCTTGCATTCACCAAAGTAGTTTTTTTTGTACTTGGGACATTGATTGGTCTGAGGTGCTCTAACATTGGATGAAGTAGCAACCAACTCATATTGATCATGTCTATCTTTTATATGTTGATCCTCATTCGCTAATGGCCTTTTTACTCCTCTTGTAATTGTTTGCACATCCATTAGTTGTAGAGTTTGATTACTCCTCATAAGTTTCGAAGTTGCTTCTTTTGCCTAGCAACTTAAAACTGGGCTTCTTCTATCTCCAAAACTTTAGACAAAATGTTGGAATATGGCACATCCTGAATACCATAAATTTTTATACCAAGATATATCTCGACCTTTAAATCTTGAACAAACTAATATACCTTAAGATTATTAGTAGCCACTAAATGAGTTATGAATCGAGCAAGCGCTTCAAATTTCCTTATATATTATAAAACTGAGGCTGTTTCATGGAGATGTTCAAATTCCACTAATGTTTGGGCTCTAATAATATGATTGAATTATTTTTTGTAGAAAATTTCTTTGAACTATTCTTTGGTCATTATCTTTACATCACGAGTCATTTTGATTAAATCCAACCAGAATCTAGCATCTTGTACCAAAAGATAAGTAGTGCAAGGAACTGATTTAGATTTCTCTATCTTTGCATATCCAAATATATCCTCTAAGGACCTAATGCATTCCTCAGCTCACGTTGATTCTAACATACTTCGATCAAAACTTGGTTGTTTCAAACGCTTAAACTTTTCTCACCCTATTTTTTATTAAACTATGGAACGTATAATCCCTTGATTTTCTCCTCCCACAAACCATTCCATGAATTGAAACTAGTGTTCCACCAATTTAGATAGCCGACTTGATGTACTATGGGTCCATTCCATCATCAATCAAACTTCCAAAATTATCTTGGAGATATTCAAGGTCAAACACAATTGGAAGTTTAAGTTCAAATATAGAATATTTGAAGAACTTTCCAAAACTGCACACTTCCTGACCTTTGATGAGTGTTTGACAATTTTTGCATTCAAAATGATGTCATATCAAAAAGAGTGCTTTATAAAGATTGTAGCTGACTTCCTAAGCTTTCTAGAATAGGTTGGATCATTAAATTTGAAGTTTTTTTACTATGTAAAAAACTCATGGAACAGAGAGAAATTATTATGAAAAGTCCCAAGTGTCCAAGCTTGGAAACCAACGAAATCTCTACATGGAAACCATCCAAGTGACCGAACACCAACAAGGATTAGCTGTTAAAATATATCAAGGCTTGGAGAAGAAGAAAGGAAGAATGAATTAAATAATCATTTAGTTAATTAACCTAGTAACTACTAAGTAAGAAATCAAACATACTTATACTAAGAGCCTATTTAATGATACTATGCTTATTTAGTTTACGATTATTTTATAGTTTGAAATTGGCTATTTAAAGCTGCCATATGTAATTGTTTTAGCAAGTTGAAATTGAATGGAAAAGCTTTTGGTTAGTTATCAAAATTGGAGTGATTCCTTTTTCAACCCCTTTGGTATGTTACAACCAAAGGTTACCCTTGTGTGTGTTATTACATCACAAGATTGGGTTCACTTGTAAGTTGGGTAAATTTTCTTATTGGCATCTGCATTCTTACTTCTTGGAGAAAGAGGTTGTGAAGTGGTGTCCAACTTTCCAAAGGAGTTTCATCGACAAATCATCCATACAGGAGCATTCATCGCAACTACTTTTTATTTCCTGGGACTCAAGTTCTCTAAAGTATATTTCCTAATTCATGATGGATATTTCTATTATTCTTGAAGGGATCTTTTCTTTATTGATCCAAGTAGGCAAGATCCAAATTTCAGTTCAAAAGCTTCTAAAACAATGGAGTTATTGAATTTCAAAGTCGGACTTTATATATTGAGTTTTACGACAATTTTAGGAAATCTGAAGGATCGGTCGATCACCTTCATAGAAGCTGACCGACCTCTCAAGAATTTGCTCAAATCTGTAATATTTATTCTCATTGTCGATCAACTACTCGCTCAGCTACAAGTTCCCAGAACGATCAAAACTCTTCAATTTCGATCTATCTCCACATTCAATTCTCTAGTCTTGATCGACCGTCTTGCCTGCTTCTTCACACCCGGTTCATCAACTTCATCAATTCTTCTACTTTTCATCAACAAAGGTTGATCATACATCTTCAACACTTCATCGCCCATCAATATTTACAGGTTATTTCTTATCCCTTCTGCTGGTACATCACGACTCTTAACTTTATCTTTCTCATCCATATTTTTCCTTGCTTCCCTGACCATTCTACCCTCACATCAATTTAGTTTTACAATATAAAATAACTTTACATAACATAACGAAACTTATAGTTGAAGAACCATTTATTCATTGAGTTTTGCATTGTTGGTAGTCTACATGACCGACTCTGACCCGGTTATGCTCAGATACCATATTTGTAATGCCCCATTTTCCATAACCCTTTTTTTTATATTTAAACAAACCATTCATAAAATGTGTTTGACTTAAGTTTGAAAACTCTTAGCGTAGCGGAAGACTTTTCTTTATAAATATAAAAACATTTCTTACCATATTTAACGTAAAAGCATTCATTCCATTTGTGAACACTACGACATTTACTTATCATTATTACAAACCATATTTTACATACAGTATCTTAAACAGTCATATTTTGATACTTAAACTTGTTTCTTAAACATTTATACAAATACCAAAATATGATGTGTCAAAGCATGGTACCCTGAGCCATAACTCGTTGGTCAAGTCACCAAAGAACGCAATGCTCAACATAGCAATGCCCCATCAACTGCATCCTCAACATCTTCAGTCTGTAATTCCCTCATCCAAAATAATATCATCACCTATATCACAAGATTTAACTATGAGTTTAATATTCAGTAAAAGATATAATAATAAGGTAATGCTTGTGTTATGCAACTTTATAAATACATGTAGTTTTGTTTTAGTCTTTTTTTACCTTTACTTTTATTTTCATTTACCCATCCAGATGCTAGAGGTATCACCATACAAGAGAGAGTGGCATCTACTGACCCATTTTAGGGCAACCATCTCGAAACCCCATACCTCATAGTTTCTATTTACGTTTATTCAATTACTTTCTATTTTCCTTTAGTTTCACTTACCTATACAGTCGTTGGGGTATCATCATACAAGGGAGAATGACACCTACTAACCCACACAGGGCAGCCATCTCAAACCTCATTCCATACATAGTCTATTTACATTTACTTTCCATTCAATTTCAATTTATCAAGTATAAACATATGTGTAAAATATTTTTGTATAATTTTTTTAAAAACCAAGATGCATGGAAATGCAACTGAACAATACAATCCACATTATCCTCTAAGAACTCTATATTGTAACAACACATTACATTTCTTCATTTATCTTATCACTAAACAACAAACATTTTTAATTTTTTCAAAGGATCAATACTAACCTCATATATCTCCTAACATACTAATTGTGTGATAGCATATAAACAATTAAATCATATCTTATAATACTATCCTTATATACCAACATATCAAATAATGTCTCAATCCTATCCTAGCATCTTGTGATGTAGGCCAAAGAGGCCAAAAACATATAATATCTTTTATCTTAGCGTCTTAGTACAATATCCTCAAAGTGTACTCAATTTTCTCCTTGATCTTCAATACCTAAAACATGCCAACTTTCCGTATTAGCACCCACTCATGCACTAGTATCTTAAATAATGCATAACTCTTGTCATACTCAACCAAATTACTTAAAATTCTATAAAACCATAAAGGAGACTCAACATACCTCTAGTTAATAGAGAGAAATCTATTGTCTTTGAAGAACTTTCTCCTTCCAACAAATTCTCACAATTACAAATTTTCCCTCAATCAAGGGTAATTCCTTATATAATCTACCAACTCCAACCATGAGATGTCATTCCCTTTAGCATTTTAATATTGGGTAATCAATTTTCTCCTTTCTTAAATCATGACACATAATCTATTTTCAAACCATTTTTTTCTTTCTCGGTCGACCGCACCTCAATTATGGTCGACCTCTCCCTCACATTTCAAGAAAATCCTTCTTCCGCAGACACCAAGTCGTCCGCTACAGATGTCTTACCTTCCATGGATAGCCATCTTACACTAGTGTGGACAACCGCACTCTTGTGCCTAGTCGATTAAATATCTACTCGAGAGCAAAGTATTCTTCATTATTTTTGGACTGGTGGATCGCATACCCAACACCGGTTGACTGTAATTCAACCTGAGAGCTTCTAAACATTCTTCCGTGTTCATCCATGCTTCCGTGGATACTTGGAATTACCTTAGATCCCAGTTGACCACACTCTTATTCTGGTCGACCTCAAACCTACCCAAGAGCCCTTGAACATGAAATCCGAATGTCTACACTTCCACAAATACTCAATTTTGTCTTGAATTGGTCAACCACACTCCAACCTTGGTTGACCGCAAATCTAATTGAGAGCAATTTATCTAAGTCCTTATGCACTTATCCATCACCCTTCCTTTAATATCAATTTATCCATAAACTCCAAGTTACTTCAACAACCACAATTCAATCATATCAATACCAAAATCATTAAATCTTGACAATGCACAACTGATACTTAATACGAGAAAATTCAGGGTATTACAATCATAGCTTATATCACAGAAGTTTTTTTTTATTTTACCACCACTCATCCTGATATTGCACATGTTGTTCATCCTTAGACATACATGTCTATTCTAATGCAAATTGGCTTGGTGTGTAACGATCCGGATTTCTTAACCATTTTAAAAGCGCCTTGACCTTACTAACACGACCAATTAAAAATCTTTTCTAAAGAAAAAGGGGTTATCAGAGTGCATCCAAATCCGATCGTTAATAAAAACTCATTCTTCCATAGTTCATTCTTTAAAAAGTTATTCATAAAAGTTGCGGAAGCATAATTAAATGAGAAAATCTACCTCTACCAAATAACAAAGAACTGTGATTAATAGTTATCAGAAAATGTTATTCAAAACATAATTTAAATCCAAGGTTTTTAGTTCCCAAATAAAACTTATATAATATTCCGAATATCCAAGTAAATGCCATAAAAGGAAAATTTAACGTTCGTAAAAGATAACCATTCAACATTAGCTCTTATTGATTTTCTTTTTCTTTTATTTCTCTGTGTCGTACTACTTCTCCATTGGCATCTTTATTGGACCTACAGCAGGCTCCACCTGAATGACCTCTTTCTTAACTTCTGGTATAATCCCTTCGTTACCTACACCACAAGTAAGGACGTGAGCTTACGCCCACTAAGGAGATGGGGGAAAACAATTTATGCATTTCTCTCTTTAGTTCTTCTTGGAATGGGAGCCACCCAAACCAAACTCTTTCATAATGTTCGGTTTCTTTGTTCGTTCTTAACTCGTACATCGAGCTGGAGATTGGAGGTTGTCTTTTGAGATGGCATAGTCTGATCGGATTCTAACCTCCTGTGTGCATGCTAGTCCCTTCCCCGATTTGGTGAGGGTGTATCCTAGTAGCTATGCTAGATCTGAACTACCCATCTACCCCAACTCCCTATTTGTTCCCTTTTTCTGGCATATCCCGCATTCTGGGTTCTTTCTCTTTTCGGTGTATCCTGCCTTTAGAGTTCTTTCTCCTTCCGGCGTATCCCGCCTGTAGAGTTTCTTCCCTTCCGACATATCCCACCGTTAGGGTTTCTTCGGTGACAAACGTTTCCCGCTCGTCCAGAACATACTTGTTTTTAACATTTTCCTCACTCGTGCATGTGGGTACCACCCCGAAGGTTACCCCCTACTTGGTTTCTATTAACATAAAACTCAACCTAGCTTTTTCCTAAATAAACAAAACATATATATGAGAAGCAATATCAACACCTTAGGAAATCCACATTAAACAATGAATGAAACGAACATCGTCACATGCTTCTTATAACGAAAGTAATGACAACGTTTAACTAACCGTGCTATTACCAGTCATTATCACAAAACAGATTAACGGACATGCTTTGTAGCTTAAGGAAAACAGCAGTGAATCAAACTACAAAATGAAAACATTATAACATGCTTTTTAGCTTACTTTGCAGCAGAAAATACGATCATTAAAAACGTACTTCTAGACGACTATTCAGCAGTATTTCATTAAATCAATTCATACTCTAAATCAAGCTTAACCACGGGAACTTACACACAACCAATCATGCTCTCATTCCAACTTAATCAATAAGAAGCTAACTACTAAACATGTTCTTTTGATGGACAACATACAACATAGAGTAAATGAACTAATATCCCATTTGAGCTACAACATGATTGTAAATCCAAAGAAACAACGGCTAACACATATGGAATTTACAATGGCAATGACATGCTTTTAATCTGTAGCAGAAAATACGAGCATCGAAACGTGTTTCTAATCAACCATTCAGCAGAAAATACGTTCATCCTGCTTTCAATCGAGCATAACAACAGAAAGAACCAACCCCTAATCATGCTTTCGACAGTAAGGAAAAAGACACGAGTGAAATGAACATTTATACGTGCATTTGATCTATCACTACGGCAACATTTCTATATAAAACAAATGATTAAATCATGCTATTGACAGTACCAAAATCAGTAGCAAAACGAACGTGTATTTATCCTAGCGATACAATAGTGAATCATAGCGTCTATCATGCTTTCTAAACTGTAAAATAATGCAGCAGACATTGGACACTAAATATGTTTTGGACCGTTTCAAATATGACAGTGAAATAACAAAACAAACAGCGAAATATGCCCATATAATCAAAGTAGAGCTACTGAGTATTGTAAAGGAAATCATGGAGTCTTTCTCTAACATCATAACTTCCCTATGGAGTCATTTTGTAACATCACAACTTCTTTAACGTCATAGAAAGAAAGTAGTCTATACATAGCTCATTCATACTTTTCTCTTCTATTTTAGACATTTCTCTTCTGTTTCATTCAAGCCCAAGTAAGTTTCTCATCTTCATACAAGGAAAATTTGCAGTTTCTATCAAAGTACTAAAAAGAAATGTGACATTCATCATATAGGGGAAAATAGACAACAACAGAAATAATCAAAATCAGCCAACAAATAACTCACACACACGACAAATACTTGGGCGTAGGGCCTCCAAATGGCCAAGACTACCCATTCCTTACCCTTGAAGTCGAATCTCCCGTGCAGCTCCTTGGCCTCCCAGCTCCAGCAAAGTTTCCCCTCAGCAGAAAACGAAGGAGAAGACAAGAAATGCAGGTGGAGGACGTTGCTGTAGATAAATAGAGGGGAGAGTCTACCTAGGAGACAAAGCGTGCATATAGGGAGGCTCCTTTGTGGGCTACTGCCAGGAGGAAACTCTTTTTTCCTGCCGAAAGTGCGAGTATTAACTAATTAAACGTCAAATTTTCTGACTTTCAGTTCCTGATTTTTCACAGATCTGCTACAATTTGGACTGGTGTGGGCGCCGTGATGCTTCCGCAAGACCTGAAATTACACAGTGAAATCTGGCTTTCAGACGGAGAACAGCGTCCCCACTAGTGTCTGTACCGTCTGCAGCCTTGTTTCTGACGCCAGACGTCATCCACCTCGTCTGTATGTGGCGGCCAAATTGTCCCTAAAATTGAACAGATTCAAATCGGACGCTGCATCAAGTCGTCCGCCGTCGTCCGCACCTTCCACATCCAGCGTCCACAACTCCATAACACAGCGAGTTTAGGACGTTGAATGGCGTCCCGAGTCGTCCCCACTTCTGGGTGACTCTCCAGACGTGTTGCAAACGACATGTCACATCCGTAGCACCGTCCACAGGCGTCCTAAGGTCCTTAAATCCACCCCTTTTTCATTTTATCATCTAAGTCTTGTCTAAATTAAACGCCTACAAGGTTATACATCACAACTTAACGTCCATAGAACAATGTATTATATAACTATCAAACCCATTTTACTTCCAAAGTTTTGATTACATCATTTATCCGGAAAACTTAGGATCGGGTTGTTACATGATGACCTTATAAATCATAAGTCTACTATTGGATTTTGTATTTTTATAGGAGAATTGCTCATTTATTAGAAGAGCAAAAAAGCAAGATAGTCTTTCTAAATCTTCTATGTAAGAAGAATATTGTGTCACAACTTTTTCTACTTGTGAGATAGTTTAGGTTACGTTGGTTACTTGTTGATATAAGTGTTCTTCCTCTTCAATCTCCCTTGTACTGTGTAGCAAAAGCACTATTTAGATTACACATAATTCAATCTTTCATGAGTGAATCGAATATATTGAGATTGACTACTGTATTGTTTGCTACTATGTTTAAGCTCATATTATCACTCTTCATTTTGTCTAGTCTTATTTTCAATTTATTTAAAAATCACATTCCATTTCATGATTTCGTTTTCTTGTTAGCAAACTTTCAATGGTCCTTGCAGTGTCATTGTGAGTTTAAGAAGAAATATTAGATTATAGGGTAAAAATCAATATAGCCCCTAAAGAGTCTTTCAACTGATACCATAAACTTTAAATTTTAAATTCTAATATCTCAATCTTTGAAATATTATAAATTAATATCCCACTATTGCTTCATCCATTAAACTATTCACATTCTTTTCCTTCAAATCCGAAATGCGACTTAACCAAAGGCTCAAAACCCGCCAACAGATCCATCACCCCTTGGATGGTTGGCACGTGTCATCCATCTTCCCCTCCTTCCTCTCTTCATAAACCCAGCACCCTCTTCGAGTAGCAGAGAAAAACTCACTGGTCAGAGAGGGAAAGACAAGATGGGGAAAAAGGTAGAGATTTTGGTGGTGTTGATCGTGCTGAGCTATGGATTTGTGGGGATGGTTTCTGGGTATCGCGAAGAAGATGAAGAAAATAAACGTTCGAGAACTTTACTGGGGTCTACTCGAAACTTTTGGAATTGCCATAAAGCCATGTAGAACTGTTAGTTTTCTTTGTTTTCATACTTTTATACAAACAATACATTAATTTCCCAAGTCTTTTAATGTATTTTGATTCAACCAATCATTACTTTTAATTATGGATAAACAAATTTTCAATAACCGTACTAACCTTGATCCATGTTTTTGTTGATGTAAACGTTGATCCGGAAATATGTTTATCACCTTGAACCTTCTTCCTTTCTTTCTCTTTGATGATTAGGAGATATCTATGTTTTCTTTAATTCTCCTTTTCTTAAGAAGAAAAGCAGCAGCCGAGAGATTGTCAGAGAGAGAGGGTTCAAGAAGAGAGGAAGAAAATCTACAAAAGGAGAGGAAGAAAACTCTCTCTTTGCCTTCTCTTCCTCACCACTTTATGAAAACTCACGGGAGAGTTCTTTAAGAGAGAGAAGGAGAGTTCCAATTCTCCTTCTCTTCCTCTTTGCATTCACACTGACCATCACGTGTAAATTCAGAATTCTTTACATGTAATTTACTTAATTCCCCTTTCAATTTACAGAGAATTACGTAAATGTCATTTCATTCTTATCATTTATTTTTATCTCTTTTAACCATACATTATTCACTTTAACAAGGTCAAGGTGGGGGAATTAAAACTCAATCAACTTAATTTCTGTTATGCTTAACAATCATCACATTAAGTACCTTAATATTAAGTCAATATACTTTAATTAACATAGACCACATTTATAGATTATTAGAAAATAAGCTAACAATCTCTCACTTGGACTATGTTACATTAACTTTAATAAAATTGATTTCCAGCTATTACTTTTCAGCTATCACAACTTGCATTCACAATCAATTTCTACACTTTACCATAATGTGAATTTATCAAATGTTATTTTGATAATGAATTGTATAATCGGATCATGGCAATCACAAGTCTGTAATGACGATATGATTCTTTCCATGTATCACAAATTAACACAATTCATTAATTCTTTAATCGATGAACACCATATATTTACCTTTCAACTTTAACTTTTCATAAAGTTTACATATTATTCATAACCAACTTTAATTGTATACACCATTCTATGAATAATAAACATAAATACAAAAACATTTCCATAATGAATTCAAAGTGTCATAAAATACAAGTTATGCTATTACAATCACATATACAAAGATTTGTCACATAAGCTCATCCTTTCAACACGTTCTTTAAAGGCTTTGGTGGCAATCTTTTGGTTAACGGATCCGCTATCATCAAACTTGTACTTATATGCTCTATACACACTTTTTGTTTTTGTATTTCTTCTTTGACTGACAAGTACTTTAAATCCATATATTTTGCTCCTTTCGAGTACTTGTCATTCTTCGAGAAGAATACAGCTATGAAATTGCACAATAAATTTTCAGCAATCTATCAATATTGTCGACCATTCCTAGACCCTGAATTAAGTTTCGCAACCACAATGTTTGAATTGTAGCTTCAAAACATGCTACAAATTCTGCCTCCATAGTGGAAGTAGCAACCGAAGACTGCTTTCCACTTTTCCATGATACGGCACCTCCAGTTAATAGGAACACGTAACCGAATGTCGATTTCCTCGAGTCTATACATTCTCCATAAACTGAATCTGAATATCCAATCACCTCAAGATGATTTGATTTTCTGTACATGAGCATGTATTACTTGGTTCTTTGTAAATACCGAAGCACTTTCTTTGCAGCTTTCCAGTGATCCATTCCTGGGTTACTTTGATATTGGCCCAACATCCCTACTACAAAATTGATGTCTGGCCGAGTACATGTCATTGTATACATTAAGCTTCCTACTGCTGATGCATATGGAATAGATTCCATTTTCTTACGTTCCAAATCACTTTTCGGACATTGCATTTGATTAAACTTGTCCCCTTTTTGAATTGGAGCAACACCAGTGGAACACTTATCCATTCTGAATCTCTTAAGAATTTTATCGATATATCCTTTCTGAGACAATCCTAGCAAACCTTGCTATCTATCACGGAATATTTCTATTCCAATTACATAGGCTACCTCACTCATATCTTTCATTTCAAAATTCTTAGAGAGAAAAGTCTTTACGTCATGTAACATTCCCTTATCATTTGCAACAAGAAGAATATCGTCAACATACAATACCAGGATACTAAACTTACAACCACTAACCTTGTAACATCCCGTATTTTCATTTAACTTTAAAATGTGTAAAATTCAAAACTTTCTTTTTATAAAACATCATAGTCTTTTTCTTTGAAAAATTCAATCGTTAAAACTCTTTACTTTCACCTTTACTCTTTACTTTCATCTTTATTTCTTTACTTTCATCTTTATCAATTTGAGCATAAATAATTAAAATCATTTGTATGAAATGCAGCGAAAGAAAAACAAAACCTTTAAAGAGTAATTAATAAATTACAAAACCCTTTTTCATTTCTTTCCGTTTAACTTTTATCTATTTCTTTCATCTTTCTCAGTTTCTTTTCAGAAATCATAACATTCTTTGTAGAAAATGAAGCGGAATAAAAACAAAACATTATCGAATAAATTACAAAACTCTTTTTCAAATACTTTACATTTAACTCTTTAGCCCAGCCAGCCACAAGATCCACCCGTGCAAATCCTTCATCAACTGTCTTTAACCTATTCATCTGTTGCTCATTCATACTTACATCACAAGACCTAAACTAATGAGCCTAACGCTCAGTAAGTGATAAAGTGAAGTGCAAATGATATGCATGATCATATGATGAAATTTAATCCGAAGTACATACATGACAAACACCGTGGGGTCATGAGAAAGATGTGGCCATGTAATTACATATAAATATATCATGATCTTCCTCATGTCGTATGTACTTTTTGTTCCAAGAACGTTGGGGATTTCAGAACAGGTAAAGGTGAACCCTAGCTTCCACGTAGCTACTGTATGGAAGTGTCACCGATCACCCGAACCCCCACACACCTATTTACATAGATTATTATGTCATACGCTATGCATGTGAGTTCATACAATCCTATATGCAATAAATGTCTAATAAACATATCATTAAAAGAACCTAAATCTAGTAAACACATAACATACAATCCTAATTCTTGCGATGTAGGGTCCGAAGACCAAGGCATAGTAAGTATCACTTACTTGGCGTCCCTAACGCATTTCTGTTTCTTTTCTTCTCTTCGTACCTTTAAAATCATAACAATTATGCATTAATAATAATCCTCCAAACGTTAACGCTTAATTAATCTCACTCTCATTTCCTAGGAACACACTACTAATTCCAAGATCGTAACATATATTACGAAATAGTTATAACTCTACAATGTTGCTCATTCCATCAATGTGTCATGATAATCCATAATTTACCCACTTATTCCCCACATATTCATGCTTCCGGTATCAATTACAGTTCATACAACCATAGTTAACTTTGTACATCTATAACAATTGCAAACAATACAACAGTTAAGTACAACACTAGCAACATACTCTGTTCTTACTAATTAAGCATGTCAAGCTATCATATATAACTTCATATTTGAATCTTCTTAACAAAGCCCAATAGATCGAGTTTTCCCATAAGGCAGAATTCCATTTGTATCAAGAAGTTGAACTCAAACCTCACAAGGATGTTATCGTAACAGATAATGAATACTAATAGTTCAACACATAGCTTTCATCTCATTGACATAATATGTTTAATAGTCTAATATCCATACTACTTCCTCTTCCCATATTGCAAGCCAATAAGCAACAGAGAGTTAAAGCATAAAACAGACATATTCATTCCCAACATTTCATGATTTAGAGAATCCAAACGTAATTCAATCAAATCTTCAGCTTCTTAGAACTGTTAATAAAAGACAATTGGACAAACCATATTCACAACCATCTACAGAAAACCATGGAAGAATTCCATACCAAAAAACAGAAGCTTCTCTATCACTTCCAATGCAACACCGAAAGAAGGAACATCTGAGAGCAACACGAAATAGGGTGTTCATCTTCTTCTGCTTTCTTCTAAACCCAACAGCTCACCTTCACATACTCACGGGTCTCGACCCCTTGACAGAGAGCACATTCGAGAAGACAGAACACCCAGAACACCAAACACCCGAGAAGAAACAGGACCCCCAAAACAGCTCTCTGTTACCTGAAGTACTAGCCGAGCTGAGAGACGTGCACCCTTGGAGAAGCCTTGCCCCGTTTACAAAAGAGTAGCCGCATGGAAGCCTCTTGCCAGCTAATTAATTGGCTAAACCAATTTAGTTGAGGATTAGTTGTGGACCAACAGGATTAGTTCCAAACAAACTCTTCCACTGAACCAAGCCCCTGTCTCCACCCATTCTCCCTTTCGGCCAACCTCGTCCCTGCCATTCATCGCCGAGCATCACCAACTAATCAAAAATTGACAGAAGAACTCACCTTGACGGAGCTCGTCCATTCATCCCGTGAGCTCGCTAGACCCGTCGGACAACATTGTAGCCCGCATCGTCATCGGCCCCGGTTCGTTCGCCTGACAGAGCATCAAGCCCGAGCTCGTCATTCATCGCCGGACGTCGCCTTGTCGCCAGAGATACGACGCCCATAGATCGCCTGTCGCGATCTCCTCGCTTTCTCCCTACCTCCCTCACTTATTCTCTCTCTCTCTCTCTCTCTCTCTCTCTCTCTCTCTCTCTCTCTCTCTCTCTTTTTCATTTAAATAGCCAAAGGCCATTAGGGTAATTTACCTAATTCCAATTATTAAAACCAATTTAAGTTAATTGGTTTTCCAATTAACTTAATCATTTCCTTTAATTTCAATCTCTCATATAAACTTTAATTATAACCAAATTCCCATTTATTTTAGACCGAGTCGAATCAAAATCAGTTCAGTCCATAACTAGCGAGTACGTTATTTGTAATATCCCGATACTTTATACTAATTCGAATATTCTCAATTATTTTCCAATTTATTATTTTTAAATTCTGATATAAAAATTTGGGATATTACAGACCTTCATATAGATACACCGATCAACGGTGTTCTCTATAAAACCATACGACGTAATGATATTGTTAAACTTAATATACCATTGTATGAAAGCTTGTTTTAATCCATAAATTGACTTCTTCAATTTACACACCAATTTTTCATTTTCAGAAGTGAAAACCCTTCTAGTTGATCTATATACACTTCTTCCTCCAAGTCACCGTTAAGAAAGGCAGTTTTTACGTCCATTTGGTGAGGCTCTAAATTATAATGAGCTACCAAAGTCATAACTATTCTTAAAGAGTCATTCTTTGAAACTGGAGAGAAGGTCTCTTTATAGTCAATGCCATCTTTCTGAGTGTAACCTTTGGCGACAAGTCTGGCCTTATACCTTTCGATGTTACCTTTCAAGTCACGTTTGGTTTTGAAAATCTATTTACAACCAACACAATTCTTTCTTTCAGATAACTCTACAAGTTCCCAGACTTTATTGTCATCCATCGATTGCAACTCTAATTTCATAGCATTTAACCACTTTTCGAAATTATTACATTCCATGGCTTGTTTAAATGAACTTGGATCTTTGTTGTTACTCAAGTCACATTCCTCTTCAAGTGAATAAATCACATAATCATCAGAAATTACTTGTCTCCTTTGTCTTACAGATCTTCGCAATTTTGGTACTTGTGATGGTTCACTTACAACTTAACTATTATCAATATGCTCATCATTGACACGTTCACTTTTATTGGTTTGAATATTCATATGTCGTTCAGTATATTGTTGGATTGTGATACAACAAAAGTAATGACAACTTGATGAGAAGTACTAGGTGTTGGTTCCTCCACCTGATTCTCTTGAATATTCACCTTACGTAATTCATCACTCCTACTAAACTCGTCATACTCAATGAATCAAGCATTTTTAGAATCAAGTATTCTTGTACTATGCTTTGGATAGTAAAATATGTACTCTTTTGACTTTTTTAGATAGCCAATGAAATAACCACTGACGGTTCTTGCATCGAGCTTCTTTTCATGTGGATTGTATATCCTTACTTCTGTCGGACAACCCTAAACATGGTTATGTCTCAAACTCGGTTTCCTTCTCGTCCACAGTTCATGAGGTGTCTTAGGAACTGCCTTACTAGGAACCCTATTTAGCAGATATGCAGCGGTTTTCAAACCGTACATCCACAACGATAAAGTTACATCACTATTATTCATCATACTCCTAACCATTTCGATAAGAGTACGATTCCACCTTTCAGCTACACCATTTTGTTGTGGTATTCCCGACATTATATACTATGCACAAATGCCTCGATTTTTGAGAAATCTTGCAAATGGACCTTTGTTTTGTCCATTCTCATCAAATTTTCCATAATATTCACCACCTCTATCAGATCTCACTACTTTTACTTTTCTATCTAACTGTCTTTCCACCTCATTGATGAATATTTCTACAACATTCATTGCTTGAAACTTTTCATGCAATAGAGTGAGAAGTCATTGATAAATGTGATAAAATATTTTTCACCACTCCATGAAGGAGTATCGAATAGACCACATATGTCAGTGTGTATCAATTCTAAAAGTTCACTACTTCTTGTAGCAGGATACTTTGATATGTGTTTAGTTTGCTTTCCTTTAATGCAATATATACACACGTCCCAGTCATTTAAATCTAATTTAGGTAAAATATCATTTTTCATTAACCTCAACATCCTTTCTTTAGATATATGACCTAAACGTTTATCCCATAACGAACCAGAACTGTCATTTATTGCATTACGTTTAGTTCCAATCACATCATTAGCATTAAATAGGGATTCAAAATATTTAGCATCAAGATTGAAACAGTACAAACCATCCTTTAAAATTCCAGAACCATAACAATATTTTTGTTTGTACAAAGAAAACACATCATTACCAATCTCAATGTTGAATCCTACATCATCCAACTTTGCAACAAAAATTAAATTCCTAGCACATTCAGGAACGTAGAGATACTTTTCTAGATCCAAACGATATCCAGTATCCAGGATCAATCTATACATCCCAATTCCTTGTATTCGTGTCTTCATTCTGTTTCCTATATACAAAAACTTTTCAGTTTCGTGTATGGGTTGGATCAAAAGAAATCCCTGCGTAACATTAGATACATGAGTAGTAGCTCTAGAATTTAACTACCAAGTATTACTGGGCACTTCTATAATATTTGATTCAAAACATACCGAAACAAATAGTGTACCTTTCTTTTCGAACCAAGCTTTTCTTTTTTGACAATCTTTCTTGATGTGTCCAACTTTATTACGAAAAATAGCACTTAAGTTCTTTTTGGGTATGACCATCTTTAATCTTTAATTGGTCTTTTCCCTTCTATTTGTTCTTTTTATTCGGCTTTCCTTTGCTACTATTGGCTTCTTTCTTAAACATTAAATGAACGGTATGGTCCTTTAATTTCTTCAATCTCCCTTCTTCTTGAATTAACATGGCCTTTATTTCTTGAAAGTTCTATGTTTCTTTAATGGTGTTGTAATTCACCTGGAACTGGCCAAATTCAAGAGAAAGTGAGTTGATGATGAATTGAACCAAGAATGATTCACTTACATCCATACCCAACATTTTCAGCCTTGCTGCCAAATTGGCAATGTTTGTTACAAGATCATGAATGGGTTGAGACCAATCAAATTTCTTGGTCGTCAACTCACTCATCAGATTCCCTACAACGGACTTATCCGTAATGTCCGATTGGGAATATGCCTTTATTTTCGACATGAAATCCTTTGCATCATTCATCTTTGGCATGGATGACTTAACATTTTCAGCCATTTTTTCATCAATCTCAAACTCAGCCTATTAGACCGCTCTCAAGTCTCACTGTATAACTTGTCAGCTTCCGTACTAGTCTCATTAATGGCTGGTGGTCTATCACAAACTAATGCTAGGTCTATATCCAATACACCCAGTTGAAACTGAATTTGTTCAGACCAATCAACATAGTTCAAACCATTGAACTTGAGTAGTGAATTACCAGAGGCGAATAATTTTTTTTAGAAGCTGCAAAAATATAACACATGCTCATTCGTTAACTTGATCGAATTTAGATAAACATAATTTTATTTATTTAAGTTCACCATTGGGTAATCCTAAAAGAAATAAATAATCGTTGATGTTATAGTATAAACTTTAATAGACTCATAAATATATTCAAGGTAAAATGTTTAATATCTTTGGATTTTTAAACATATTAATTAAATTTGTAAATATGTCAAATTAATATTATTAATTATAAACATTGGTCCACCTTTAGGTAACCTACTAGTTTATAATGAATAATTTTCATTCAATAACATCACCATAATTAAATGAATAAATTACATAATTTAATATTGATCATTTCAAACTAGGTTACTTTGGTAACTACTAAGTTTCTATACAACAATATTTAATTGAGTCAATTTTCTTTTATTTCATTTATTTTAACTTTTATTTTCTGCCTTCCAGACCACTAGCGGACGTGAAACTCGCATCCGCTATCGTCTGAAATCACAATATAGATTTAAAGATTGTAAATAGTCCCATCCACATGCATCCTTTATAATCTGAATTTTCATTTTATGTTTTTCCGACGCGTCCGAACATGAAACCCGCGTCCGCAATCGTCCAAAATGGACACTTAAATTAACATATTCAATACGGATGAGATTTCATGTGTCCCCATGTCATCCGCTTTGTCCAAACATGCAACATTAATATTACAGATTCAATGCGGACGCGTTCTGCTTGCGTCCACACGGATCCGCTATCATCCTCATGTGCAATTCAACAATACAGATTCTATTCGGACGAGTCTTGCCTGCATCCTTTAGCTATAGACAGCATCCGCAAGCTACAATTTTAATGCAAAAAGGAATTTGGTCGATTCTTCATCTGAAATTGACTTCCTTTGCATCTCTTATTTCATTTCTTTGGATCATAGCGAGTAACTAAACTCTTGATCCATAACAATCAACCTTCATAAATCAATTTTTATGCAGAATATTATGCAGCACAATTATGTAGAACAATTCAACCTTTATGCAGAAACAATAATTCTAAACATTTGCTGAACTTTTATGCAGAATCAATTATGCATCAAAGTTAACGCTTATACTTTTATGTTCAGAACAATTATTCCGCAAAAGAAACTTTTATGCATAACTTTTATGAAGAAACAATCAAGCAGCAAGTTAATCTTTATGCATAACTATTATATAGCATCTATACATCAAAATTCACCTTTATGTTCATATCAACTTTGCATCATTATGTAGCAAAGAAATGCAGCAACGAAACGATTATTAAACCCTTGTTCATGGCAAATCAAAACATTAATTACCGATCTCTGATACCAATTGTTAGTTTTCTTTGATTTTTATACTTTCATACAAACAATACTTTAATTTCCCAAGTCTTTTAACGTATTTTGATTCAACCAATCATTACTTTTAATTATGGATAAACAAATTCTCAATAACCGTACTAATCTTGATCCATGCTTTTGTTGATGTAAACGTTGATCCAGAAATACGTTTATCACCTTGAACCTTCTTCCTTTCTTTCTCTTTGATGATCAAGAGATATGTATGTTTTCTTTAATTCTTCTTTTCTTCAGAAGAAAAGCAGCAGCCGAGAGATTGCTAGAGAGAGGGTTCAGGAAGAGAGTCTACAGAAGGAGAGGAAGAAAACTCTCTCTGTGCCTTCTCTTCCTCACCCCTTTATGAAATACTCTCAGGAGAGTTCTTTAAAAGAGAGAAGGACAGTTCCAATTCTCCTTCTCTTCCTCTTTGCATTCACAGTTACTATCATGTGTAAATTCAGAATTCTTTACATGTAATTTACTTAATTGCCCTTTTAATTTACAGGGAATTACGTAAATGTCATTTCATTTTTATCCTTTATTTTCATCTCTTTTAACCATACATTATTCACTTTAACAAGGTCAAGGTGGGGGAATTAAAACGCAATCAACTTAATTTCTGTCATGCTTAATAATCATCACATTAAGTGCCTTAATATTAAGTCAATATACTTTAATTAACATAGACCACATTTATAGATTATTAGAAAATAAGCTAACAAGAACCTCCATAGCAGCTTCAGTATTTCCGTCATCTATAAAATTTAACCTCGTTCCACCTTTCGGCATTGAATCATTTGTAGCTGTAGTCGAGTTTTGGTAAAGATGATAAAGAAAGAGAAGATGGATTTCAGAATGATGGGGTTGGATTCTCCCCTTTTATTCACCCTTGAGCACTTGGTGGATGCCAGCAAAGACTCTGATTTGTCAGTTAATGCTCCGACCAAAACCTACGTTCACAATGCCAAGGTCGTCGCTGCTAATCCAGCTGACATCAAGAAGTATCCTAACTCTATGTCTTCATCATTGACATGTCAGGGGCTAAAATCTGGAGACATCAAGGTTTTAGTTGAGGAAGACAATGGGCTCTTAATTTTTGGCGACAGGAAGAGGGAGGAGGAGAAAGAGGGAGCTAAGTATGTTTTAAATATCAAAGATGTAACATCTCGATATTTTAAGTTAGATAACTATCGGGATATTACCAACAATGTTCTTGGGCGTTAAGTATAGAGGTATTTCCGTTATGTTTTTATCGTATACGCGGTGTAATCGAAGTGTTGGAGTTATGAAGACGTTACATGGCATATCTATACGTGTTATTTGGTGACATGTAATTATGGGGGAAATGTTAAAGGATATGAGTTAAGTGTGGAAAGATGAAGAAAGTGGGAATTTTGGGTGTTAGGACAAGTTAGGGACGGGATTTCTCATCCTGACTTCACTGTACAGTGGACTTTCGGACGAGTCTCCAAACGATGCGGACGAGAAGAATGGCGTCCGCATCGAATCTGTTCAAGTCTGGATAGTTTCGGATGACACGTTGCAGACGAGAGAAGTAGCATCCGCATCAACTCTGTACAAACTGGAGACTTTCAGACGAGTCTCCGAACGAAACGGACGAGAAGAATGCCGTTCGCATCGAATCTGTCCATTTTGCGGACACTTTGGGATGACGCGGACAACACATACCGATGCCATATCGCGTCTGCAAGTCACCTGCGGACGGTACGAACAAGGGTTGGGGACGCCAATCCTCGTCCGAGGCCACAATTTGGCCTAGGGATTATTCCTTTGCGGACGAGACTACTACGTCCGCACCCGTCTGAATCAACCCAGACTTACAACAGAATAGATTTAAAATCAGAATAAAAACCACGTTTAACCAATAGAAGGACGCGACCCCGACAGGCAATTCAACCCCAGACCCACGCGAACCGACCATCCTTGCCCTCCAGCCAGATTTCTGCCTTCTTCCAGGTACGATTGCTCCCTCCCCTTCCTGCATAAGCCATCCTCTCCTTCCATTCTTCATTTCCAAGGGAGAAGTCCAGATTGAGGGGTGGGGTGAGAAGGGTCCAAGAGAGAGGAAGAAGGCTTCCTTCCTATGAGTAGAGGGTTTCTAAGGGTGAGCCAAGATAGGAAGTTGTGAGTTGAGTGCTAAACCATGAGTGAGTGCTGTGAAGCTCCAGCTGCTGTAGGAGCTGCCAGAAACGTAGGGGCTTGGAGTGCAGCTGGCCTTGCTTAGTTCTTCATTAGTGGTAAAGGATTAGGGTGTTTTGGCCATTGAGGCCCTACAACACAAGTATGGGTGTGTGTGTTTAGTGTAAAATGTTTACTCCAAGATATTAAGTATTTTGTTTGCCTTAAAATGCTTACTGCTATGTGTTAGTAAGTTAAGTTGTTAACTAGTGTTAAATGGTTGGTGATTAGATGATAGTCTTTGGATGATTTTCTGTTGCATGTCCTTGACGTGTTCTGTAATTTTAGTCAAGTGTTGTGATACTTTCCTTTTATTGTTGATGTGCTCTGTTAAGTTTCTGTTAAATGATACAAATGCCTAGTTCAATGAGGAAATGACGAATGTTAATGTCAAAGGATGAATGATATGAACAGTACAAATGAATTGTTATTACCTGATGTCAATTAATTGTATTGTTAATTTAGTTTAGCGAATTAATTGTTCAATCAAAGCATGTAAACTACTTAATCTGTAATTATAATCTTCCGAGCATGAAATCGGCTAAGCATGTAAACTAACTAATGATTATTGGATTAATAATTTGTAATCTTCCTTCAAGCATGATAATTATTATTTAAGTAAATCAATTAGCTAAGTATGTTAATTAACTAGCTTGTTTAATCAACTTGAGCATATAATTGATTAGAATAATGTAAGATCATGTTAATCTACTTAATTAGAATAATTCAATTGAATAATCAACATGCGAGCATGTTCCCTAACTAGTCTTACGCACGTTAAGTAAATTGCTAGTCGAATAGATTAGTTAGTAGTTGATTAGATATTATTTGCAAGCTCTCATTTGCAAGCATGTCCTCATTATGCTTCTATTAATTATTGTCTCTGTCTGAGTATGTTAACCAAATAGAGTAATTAGCTTAATTAGATGTCGAGCATGTAAATGAACTAGCATGATTAATTAAAGTAATTGATTGACCATGTTTAATTAGTCTGTAACCATGTTCAATCACTTAGAAGGCATGTTAACCTAACTAATGTAATTCATTTCACTCAAGGATGTTAATTAATCTGGGTTGATGAAGAAGATGTTAGCCTTTTTATTAGGCTAAATTTTATTTTGATGATGACTAAAATGGTGATTAATTTAATAAAATCAATAAGTTGTATTTTGCGTTATTCGGATATTATTTTTAATATTTTGTATCCATATTTATTGGAAACACCCTTAAAATGGGTATTATTAATGTTCTAACAAGTTTATCTAAGTCCATGTAGGGAATACATATCGTTTCGGGACTTA
>CM039475.1:10683388-10880128 GCA_022433065.1 Begonia loranthoides
GGAACGACACAGTCCGACGAAGTCCCCCTCTATAGGCGTATATCGATCCTTCAGAAGAGACTTAAACCTGTTAAGTGACTAAATTAGCGCTATATAACTTGAGCATATAAACTTATTAGGTTGGATAACTAACGGATTTAATAAGTGTATTCTACTTGAGCATGTTTAACTTTCACACGTTTACCCTATCATCTCTTATAATCCGTAAGTTGCTTTCGATTTCGGGTTTATAATTGTTCTCTGTTATTCATTATCATGCTGTGCGCTTTCAGCTGCTATTACTCTTTATATGTGATTTCAATTTCAGTTACTTTTATCCAATGCGCACTTCAAATACATAATCGATGCTTTACTTTTCTAAGGAATAGAATGATAAAGAGGTGGAAAAGAGAATGGTTTCATTGACTAAGTTAATGGATGTCTTATGAATGCTTTTGTTATTGTTTTCTTGTATTGCTTACGATAGTTAAGTAGAATAAAAGCATGAAATCAACGTAGAAAGCATGTAATGAATTAGGATTAATCATGTGAGTATATGTTTTGTAAGTGTTTTCGTTATTGTCTTCTCGGTAGTATGTTCTAAATTGTTAAGAAGAATAAAAGCTTGTAAATCACCTAGGATAACTAAGCAGAATAACTCCCTAAAAAGAATGATAGATGTAGAAAGCATGTAAATGGACTAGAAAGTTAACTAGGCTAAAGGATTAAAGAACTATAATAAGTGAGCATGTTTAGTTATTATTCCTTCGCTGTTAAGATGCGCTCTATTATAATTGTTCTCTATGGAATGTTTTCAGTTATAGTTGTTCATTATATGCGCTTTCATTTATTATACGCGTTTTTTTCAATTACAGTTACTGCTTACTTTTATGTTATGCGCACTTCCATTTCTATGAATGTTATATTACTGTGAAGCATCTTGCATCATGTTAGGTTAAGAATGTATGGTCATGCATCATGTAATAGAAACAAAGTAGGGAGTGCTCCCACGGGGTGGTACTCACATGCATGGTAAGGAAAGTAAAAGGATAAGAAAAGATGAAGGAAAGGAATAAGGGAGTTGGGAGGTGGATGGGTAGCGGTCTTAGCCTGGCAATTAGGAAATATCTCTACCTTATCGGGAACGAGACCTAGTTGCCCATAGGAGATTAGGTCCGACACACTATACTAGAGATTAGGTCCGACACACTATACCATCCCATACGGGTCTTCCAATCTCTAGCTCGAAGTACAAGTAAAGAAAGAAAAAAAAAAAAAAAGAAAGATAATGAAAGAATTGGTATGGGTGGCCCCCATTCCAAATAAACTAAAGAGAGTCATAAGCATAATGCATTTCCCTTTTTCCTTACTGAGCCATTAGGCTCACAGTTGCTTGTGGTGTAGATCTAGGTACTAGTATGCTATGAGGAATGCATGGACTTGGAGTAGCGAAAGATAAAGAACAAACAATAGCAAGCAGGGATGATGGGTCTGCACGCGAGGGAGATCGTGGATGGCCAGGCATATGAAATGGGTAAAAGAGAAACCGTGTTAATTAAGTTAAGTTTTAAATGTTGTAATTAAGTCACGTAGTAAATCGTATAAAAGTGGTATTTCAATGGTTTAGTATTTCTCCTTTCAACTAGTTATTTATGTTTCTGCCAAGTTTTAAATAAACGATTTTATAACACTTCCGCTATGTTTTACAAACGATGATTTTATTTATACTTCCGTATAAGTCTTTACTAAATGGATTTTATATCAAGTTTTAAGAAAGAGTCAGTAGCGATCTGGTCAGATGCGCTCTGATATGTGTTGTTCTTAAAAGAAAATTTTCAAATTTCCACGTATTTTAAAGAATTTACGAAAATTCAGGTCGTTACAAGAGATGCTATTGAAGTATTTTGGAGTATGTAGATTATTCCTTATTGATAGAAGTATGCAAGTTGATATGCTAATGCGGAAGTTACAGTTTCTTTTCTGTTGTAATATTTTTCTTACTTTGCTTATTCTCTTTAAAAGCAAAGCATTACTTCTAAAGAAGAGTAATTTTCTTCATTTGCAGTTTCTCCATTTACAATTTCTCCATTTTCTTTTAATAATATGAGAGGAAGGAAAGGAGGATGAACAAGTTCATGAGGAAGTTTGTGTTGCTAGAGACACGAATACTGACAAAATCTCGGCAATGTGCCAGGACGGAGTCCTGACTATGGCAATTGAGAAGTTGCCCCTGCCGGAGCCGAAGAAAACGAAGACTATTGAGGTAAAGATTGCTTAAGAGAGCATACCCTAACTCGTCGATCCTGGAAAAACTCGAAGTCTTTGTAGGTTCTGGTTAGAGCAATGGTGGGGTATCAAAGACTCCAAAAGAACATGAATAGTTTAGCAGAAGAAGTAACGGTAGGGTGTTAATTGATAACATTTCAAGATTGAGGTGTCAAAATTTAAAATTTGAAATTTTAGGTATCAGTTAAAAAAAATTCATATTTTAGGGGTTTTATTAATAATTACCTTAGATTATATTATCTTAAGCATAAGGACACAGTGGTCTTTTACTAATTTTATTATTGTGACATTTTTAAACTTTTGTTTTTTCTTTTCTAAACAATCTTCAAGTTTGGACTTAACCTCATTGTTCTCTTTCCTTCAATTTCTATCAATGATATATATTATATTAATTGTAAAGTAGTTATACCACAATCATATTTCTTAACTACATACTTTAAATTAGCAGTTAAGAATTACATTATGCAAATATATATTCCAATTCTTCTTTTAGAATAATTAAATGCAATTCTTAGATATTATTATTCAAACTTAGGAAAATGACAAATCAACCATCATTCTTTATTATTTGTGACAAACCAACCATCATCTTTTTTTGTTAACAAA
This sequence comes from Begonia loranthoides, assembly GCA_022433065.1. Lineage (NCBI taxonomy): Eukaryota > Viridiplantae > Streptophyta > Magnoliopsida > Cucurbitales > Begoniaceae > Begonia > Begonia loranthoides. Next base: position 10,686,260 of record CM039475.1, read on the forward strand.
TTAACAACTAAACTTTGAAAAATTGTCACCATGAACATCACCATGTTGATTTTCTCAAAATCACAGTGCAAAAGAACAAATACTTATGAAAAAAACAGAAGAACTTGTGATTTGAAAATAGATTTTTAGTGGAAAATAGTTAATATTCATGGAGAATGGATTTAGAAGATTTAAGGTTTTATAATTTAGAAGATTTTGTAAAATAATGTTAATGTTTGTAGTTTTAGGATGATTTACAATTGTTTTACAGTCTATGGGACCTGGGAGAATCACAATTTGTTTGGGTTTTTTTACGAAGAAGAATTAATTTTTTTTATTTGCAGATAAACCGCAGCAGTTTGATGACAAACCGCGACGGTTTCACGACAAACAGCTACGGTTCGTCGTCAAACCGTTAACGGAAAACGTGATAATGATGGTAGCGACGTCAATTTTTCATAGTTTAGTGGTTAATTTGTTAACAAAAAAAAGAATGATAGTTGGTTTATCACAAATAATAAAGAATGATGGTTGATTTGTCATTTTTCCTTCAAACTTGAGTAGTAATCTTACTCAAATCCTTTATTCCTCTTCGGCTGTGAATGATTCTGGTAATCACTAATTTTAAAATTTCGTTAATAAGTTAAAACAAATAGAAATTAACATGGTAATGGGTAGTTAGGTGAGAATAAAAATTCTTAAAATAGATAAAATTGTGGGATTCTACGTGGTTTGAAAATGGGAGAGGATGATATCTTATTAGTAAATTTTAATTTCTAGCTAAGTAAAATGTCTATGGTATAAAACTAAACATTAAGAACAAAATTTGACAGTATTATTCGATTTTGTTGAGATGTGGAAACTTACAAACTCAAAATTAAACTTAAGTAGAAAATGAATTAATCAAAATAAAATTCTATGCAACCTTACCTAATAGTAGAAGACGGGGATAGGGGAGTTAGAACAAAGTTATTATTATTAGAATATAATAAATGAATAAAAAAAACCAAAACTAAGGAAAGAACTCATGAAACACGACCTGCCCCCTTCTTTTTCATTTGTTGACCTTTTATTTGTTCATTAGTGTAGTAATTTATGGTTTTAATTATGTAATAATTAGACTCAGCCTTGGGAGAGTATAATATTATAAGAGCATAAATTTGAATGTACATTTAATATTAATCAGTTATATTTTATTAGTTTTTGAAAATCTTTGTTAATATTTTAACCGTGGCTAACAATGGGTTAGGTAGGTTTGACCGGTCTGGTCTGCTTTGGTTGGCGTTGGTTCGGTCACGGTTACGAGACTCGTCGTCTTTCGCCAACTTTTTCTCATAATCATCCAGCTACAATCAACTACCTCCGAAGAGGAAGCAACGCCTCGCCTTCCTGCCGGAATCCGGTGATACTCTTCTCGCCTAGATCAGCTTCTTTACCGGATTTCGGCGAGTGCTTGTTTGGCTGTATAAGTATGCAATCGGAGATAAGCTCGATGAAGGTCTCGCCGATGGAGCTTGTGTTGGCGACGATCAAGGGGAAAATGGAGATATCGAATTCGTTTTCGGACTTAGGCAGTGAGGTTGCGTCTGTTATCGTTGAGAATCGTGAGGTTTTCATGATATTAACCACCTCAATCGCGGTCATGATAGGATGTGTCGTTGTTTTCATGTGGAGGAGATCGAGTAAACCAAAATTGGAGGCCTTCGTTCCACCGAAGAAAGTTATTGTGAACTCGCCTGAGTCTCAAATCGATGACGGCAAGAAGAAGGTCACTATCTTTTTTGGTACGCAGACTGGCACCGCCGAAGGATTTGCGAAGGTTAGCGTCCCAGTAGACTTGCATACAGACTACTGTTATATATTTCAGATATGTCTTTACTCCAGAACTTTTCGGTTTTTCTTGTTGTTGATTGATTTCGTTGTATTGTAAATTCAGGCTCTCTTCGCAGAGGCGGCAGCTCGGTATGAGAAGGCATCTTTTAGAGTCGTTGATTTGGTACAGTTGAACTACTTAGGTGTTGTGGCTCTTCGGTGTTGTCTTTGATTTTAGGATTTCAAACTTCATGTTTGTTAGTGGACTTTGCCTGCAGGATGATTATGCACAAGATGACGATGAATACGAGGAGAAGTTAAAAAAAGAGACGCTCGCTATCTTCTTCTTAGCCACGTTAGTTTAAATGCTTTTTTCCATGAAATTTTGCCGCAGAATGCTTCGTTGTGGTAATCGATTCATTTAAATTGAATGCAGCTATGGTGATGGCGAGCCAACAGACAATGCCGCAAGGTTCTATAAATGGTTTACTGAGGTAATAATTTTTTACTGGATCATTAATCAAGATCGGAATGTTTAATTCAATGCATTCATAAAATTTTAGCTGAATTAATTTCTTTATGATCGTTGATGCAGGGGAAAGAGAGAGGGGAATGGCTTAATAACCTCCAGTTTGCAGTATTTGGCCTTGGAAACAGACAGTATGAGCATTTCAATAAGGTTTCTGATCTCAACTTGCAAGATATTGATTTCTGGATTGTGTGTTTTTTTTTAATTAAGTTACATTTAAAATCTTCAATTTGTCTGCTTTGGGAAACAGATTGCTACTGTGATGGATGAACTGCTTACCGAGCACGGTATGTTACACTTCTTCTATTGACATGGACAATGAATTCTATTGAAACTCCAGTGTCCTCAAATATCTATTGAGGATGACGTTTAAACAGAATGGTTTTTATACTCTTAACTGGATTCTTTGTTTTTGAAAAGTGTTATTGAGGCTGCTATTAAAATGTTTATTTGAAGATATCTGGCTACAAAAATGATAATAATATATGTTTTAGGTCAAAGGATAGTTCCCTTATTAATGTTGTGAAATCAGAATTTTTATATTTGTTGACTTATCAAAAAATACTGATAACATTTCTACCATTCGATCACTATACAATGGAAGTTTTTTCCATTATTTGTGATTCTTACTTGAGTACATTTGTTAGTCCTTAAGCAACTGGTCGATTGTATTCATGAACTTCGTGAATAAATGTTTTACACCATAGATAGTGAAAGTTATATTAGGTGCTGTATAGTGAAGCTTAAAGGTTGAATCTGTCTTTAATGGACTTAAAATTGAATGATGAAAATTTATAGCTGCCATTTGCATATGGTGTTTACATGGAATAATTTAAAGTTTCGCTGGCTTGCAACAAGTACATTACGATAATTAGGTAATCTTATGAGTATGGAGAAACCACTATTTGAAGTGTTATATCCATGCATGCTAGATGTTTTTGGTTCAAATGTAATCTCTCTATCCTATGTTGGAGAATCTTCGCAAATGATGAGAAACTCTTGAAGATTTTTTTGTAGAACATTAATTTAGGTAGCTGTCCTGTATTCATTTTTATATCCCACAAGTTGTTGCTTTGTACACTTTCAGGAGGAAAGCGTCTTGTTCAAGTGGGTTTGGGAGATGATGATCAGTGCATTGAGGATGATTTCACTGCTTGGTATGGAGAACTTTGCCTGCTCTTTCAACTTTGTAGATTTTTCTTTTTCCAACATTGAGGGGAAATTCATCATTTTTTATCCGGTATTTGCTAATCAGGAGAGAATTGTTATGGCCTGAGATGGACCAACTACTTCGCGATGAGGATGAAACAGCAAATGTCTCTACACCTTACACTGCTGCTGTGTTGGAATATAGGGTTGTATTCCACGATCCTGAAGATAGAGAAGTAGAGGTTAATAACTGGGGTAATGCAAATGGACAGGGTATCCACGATGTTCAAAATCCTTGCAGGTAATCACTAAATGCTAATGTTTTAACTTGAAAGTTATCTGCCACTTTTTTCTCCCCAGAAGGAAAAAAAAATTGAATCTATTGCTGCTTAATGAAGGGCTAATGTTGCTTTACGAAAGGAGCTTCACAGTGCATCATCTGATCGATCTTGTACCCATCTGGAATTTGACATCGAAGGCACTGGCCTCACGTAAGTTATATTCTCTTGCCTTTTCCTTCATCTATATTCCCTCTATTCGTGCTTACGCTGTCCTGATAATTCTCATTGCTAGTCTAACAAAGTTATCACATTTGCAGAGGGTCTCTATAATGATATCGTACGCATTTCATGCATTTTTTTTTATAAATAATTGGCAATTAATCATGCATAAGGTCAACTTTTTTTTCTCTCAGATATGAGACAGGAGATCATGTTGGTGTTCACTGTGAGAATCTTATTGAAACTGTGGAGGAGGCTCTAAACTTACTGGGCTTATCGCATGAAACACACTTCTCCATCCATACAGATAATGAAGATGGTACTCCATTAAGTGGAACCTCCCTTCCTCCCCCATTCCCTCCTTGCTCTTTAAGAACAGCATTGACTCTATATGCTGATCTATTGAGTTCACCCAAAAAGGTTTTTTTCCCTGCCAGTCATTTGTTCTTTTTTTTCTTTTTGCATTTTTGAAGTGTTTTTTGTGAGTGACATATCCAAAATGTGAATATTTTCAGTCTGCCTTGCTCGCTTTAGCTGCTCATGATTCCAATCCAATAGAAGCGGATCGATTAAGATACCTAGCATCACCTGCTGGAAAGGTTGTGAATAAAATATTAGTACCCTGATTTCTTACTATTCTATCTCTGATGTATTTCATTCTTAACATGTGTAACTTCTATCCTATAATTTCACAGGATGAATATGCCCAGTGGGTGGTTGCTAGTCAGCGAAGCCTTCTTGAGGTCATGGCTGAATATCCATCTGCCAAACCTCCACTTGGCGTCTTCTTTGCAGCAATCGCCCCCCGTTTGCAGCCTAGATACTATTCAATATCATCGTCTCCAAGGTAATTATCCATTATATCAATTCTTTCTAGGCTCTTTATGTTTACAAGTTAGTCACAGCATAGTTTTAACGTATTGTGAACTGTGCTGGTGTAATGAAAAAAAAACACTGTTTCCACCTTGCAACTTCTACAATGGATCTTTAGTTCCAGTAGATGGTTATATAAAGGCCTACACCATATGGAGTAGCTTTCTGTTTTAGTTGTTTTAAAAACGTTTCCTAATTCTGTCGTTTTTTTTATGGTTGCAATTTGATCAAAGCATATCAAAATTGTGTGAATATAGGAGCCTGTGCAGAGGACAAAAATCTTGAATCTGTGGATAGTCACACTTCAATTTTAACGCTACATTGCATATTAAACTTCTGTGTTACATAATAGCTTGGTATAGCTTCTGAATAGGCGCATTACTTATAATACTCTTGTTTATTCTGTTAATTTCTTCTTCCTTCTTTTGTATGTGTCCTTAAAATCATCTCATGGTTCCGTATGCAATATGTGTGCAGGATAGCTCCATCAAGAATCCACGTTACATGTGCTTTGGTCTATGATAAAACACCAGCAGGACGAATTCACAGAGGAGTTTGCTCAACTTGGATGAAGGTACTACATTCAATTGTCTTTTCTTTGTTTTTTCCTTTGTTAGGAGGGAAAAATAATATATTTTGTCTTGGGGTAGTATGATCTTTCATGGGTATGACAGTTTGATGAAAAGTAAACATCTGTGCTGTACAGAATTGTTATTATGTAGTATCTTGAGTTCGTTGATATTGGATATAGCTTATTATGTTAATAAATTTGACTAGAATTTAATTATTTTTTACTTAGTCTTGTATCAAAGTAGTCTTTAACCTGACATATTTACACCTTTTCTCTTATGTGTGTGTGTGTGTTTGTTTGTTAGAAGTTTTCTTTTCTTAATTTTTAATTTTTCAAATGTAGGATGGATGTCAATTTAGTTCATTTCTCCGCTCATTTTTTTCTTTAGTTCGTTCAAATGAGAACAAATTTCTTTTTTCATTAAATTTTTCAGAGTTCTGTGCCAGTGGAGAAAAGCAATGAATGCAGTGCATCGCCAATTTTTGTTAGGCAATCAAACTTTAAGCTTCCTGCAGATACCAAGGTGCCTATTATCATGATTGGGCCAGGCACTGGATTGGCTCCATTCAGGGGATTTTTACAGGTTTATAATAGCAAATTCTGCTTTGTTTTATTAGTTTTTTATACGTACTCCAAATACTTTAATAAAATATAAAACAAAACGAAATTACAAACTATCGCAGACGTTCAAGAGGTATGCTAGCTCTCCTCTCAATTGATTTATCCAAAATATGAATCTCACTAAACTTACTCTCATTCCTTTAAATAATACACTTATACAGAAATATATGTACTAAAATAAATATACTATCAGTTTTCTTTAATGATGATGCATTGAAATTGAGTACAAATTTTTAAATATTCATATTTTCAGGAAAGGTTGGTTTTGAAACAATCCAGATCAGAACTTGGACCATCCATCTTATTCTTTGGATGTAGAAACAGAAAAATGGTGAGCCCATGTTTAATCAGTGCTTGGAAAAACAGATGATCTTTTAGTTGACAACTTCTAACGTGAGTGGTAATATTGTAGGATTATATTTATGAAGATGAGCTCAACAACTTCTTAGAGAATGGCGCACTTTCTGAGTTGATCGTTGCCTTCTCCCGTGAAGGGCCAATCAAAGAATATGTGCAACATAAACTAATGGAGAAGGTAAAGTGCCTTGCAAGGCCCTGTTCCGCTCTTTTGGTCATATTAATAGAAAGACAAAATAGTTGAATATGGCGCACCAAAACATTATTCTAAAACTACTGTAGAGAACAATTCCAAGAAACATTATGCTAGAAACGTGTTTTGTTTTCAGTTCAAAAAACTTGTATTGCTAAAATATTTTGTTCTTGTTATTTTCTGTTTTTCAAGAATAGTTTTTGAAAACATTTTCCAAACATGCCTCTAACACAAGGTGTATTTACAGGCTTCGGACATCTGGAACTTGCTATCACAGGGAGGTTATATATATGTGTGTGGTGATGCAAAGGGAATGGCCAGGGATGTTCACCGTGCCCTTCACAGTGTTGTGCAAGCACAGGTACTTTCATATGAATTCATTTGAAATCTACATTTATTGCTTTGGTAACTCTTTGAACTAAAGTATATCTTTCACCTTTTAGTTTGTGTTCAGAAAAGAAAACTGAAATCCGCTTAATTTGGGAATCATTCTTAAGAGAATTTTGTACATATTTCAAAAACAAAAAACAAGAAAGTAGTTGGGCACGGCAACTGATTTCAAAAAAAAGCTATTTTCAATTATCATTTTGATTCGGCAACAGTTTGCGCCAATCCTCACTCTAATTCTACTTCCTAATTGCAAAATTGTTTGTACCTACGTTAATATTGCTGAACCCTTTTCCAGGGATCTCTTGATAGCTCAATGGCAGAGAACATGGTGAAGAATTTGCAAAAGGAGGGAAGGTATTTGCGTGATGTATGGTGATAGATATAGATACGGTGTCTCAGATGGTCAAGCTTCAGACCAAACATAAAAGATTACTAAAATATTTATCGAGGGTAACACTCGTGTTAGGAAGCAGGGACATAGAGCAGCAGTTTTGGTGTTGTCATTCATAGCGGGTTCGTTGTTCATTTAAATGATAGATATTGATTAGGTGCCCCCCGTGTATTTTGAAAATTTGTTATTTAGTTAGTTCAAAGTGGTTTTAACATGCTCTTGATCGCAATATGTCGATGAATTAGTGCACTTGTCTTATAGAATTCACAATACAATGATCGATTAAAGCAAAGGAAGAAATTTGAGCGCTTTCTTCTACAAACCCTACTTGCTCGTATGAAGTAAATCTATAGTGTTGTGTTGTTTAAAAAACGTATAGACAGAAGCATCTTCTACACACACGGTGGACACAACCATCAAGGGGGCTGCAACTTACCCATCAAACCCATCCTTTTAATCGGGGTATCTCTCTCTCTCTCTCTCTCTCTCTCTCTCTCTAGAAGCTTTCGACGATTAAAAATCGAAAAGCTTTTCATAAAAATCTCAGAAGACGACACCGCTTCTGGACAACCTCTCTCTCTCTCTCTCTCTCTCTCTCTCTCTCTCTCTCTCGTATAAGGTGAAGAATACATAGACGAAACACATGCATACATATCTCTTTCATTACACAATTCATTCGGCATCATTTCTTGACTTAGCTTAAGCCCGAAGGGTTGGTTGTCATAGGATTTTGCGTAAATTCCTATATGAAATCCCAACAATCAACACTTTTATTATTCAAAAGAGGAAAATTAATAAAATAAATCTTAATTATTGGGTTAACCATAACCTAAATCTTAAAGTAATTTTGCGAATAATTAAAATCTCAAACTATGATAAATTAGGAAGGTAAATCTCGCGTCACGTTTTTCCTTAAAAAATTGAATTAACCGATACTTGTCTTCTATTGCGGAATTTAAGCCTTTTCAGCGCAACCCAAGGGTGAATCACAACTCCAATATTAAGTACAATTAGTTTCTTAATTGGTCTGTTTTCAAATTATATCAGATTGTCTCTACTTGCCGGTATTCATGATTGAGTTGAAGAGTATATTAAAGATCGTTCGATTATTACTTTTCTACAATGTATCAAAATATACTCTTCGACTCAGTCCTAAACACCGATGAGTAGAAATAATCTAATATAGGTTGGAAATAGATCAATTGACATATTGGTAGTGCTTCACTCTCTTGTTGTGCTTAGGAAACTAAGATTCCATAGGGGAAGATAAGTATCCACAGCTAAAATACATTTTCTGCTGCGGAAACTAGCCTTCTGTTGCAGAAACTAGCCTTCCGTAGCAAAAAACATGTTTTTCGCTATAGAAAATACTATTTCTGCAGTAAATGTTTGGTAGATTGTTTTAAAAATTTTAATGAAAAACATAACAACGAGATCTGACTTCGTCATTTCTCCCACTTCAAGGTTTTCGTTGCTTAAAAAGTTTGAATTGTCGCTGATCCAATATTACACTGATTATTTTGTTAACTACCCTTAAAAAAAAAACAAAAAAGAATTACCCCTCAAGTAACTAACTTCCTCTATAACTTCTACTTTATGTCAAAAGTAATAGGAGGTGTAACAGGTTGTCTGTACGCGTACCTACTCAGTAGTCTTGAACAAGTGTGGATTGAAATTTTTTAATATCATTTCTAAGTTTTTATCCATGTTCGCATTAGTCTGTCTTCATTTTAGCTAATTTTGATAATATTATGTCATAGCCTTCATTTTACGTGAACTCCATTCATCATATTCTATGAGCAAGTAGACATGATTGATGATTCTTCTATTCATGATTTCGGTGTTTGTCTATATCAAATACATCCATAAAAATGTATATATCACATTGGTACTTGGGTTATTATAATATATATATATATATATATAGTAATGCCTTCCTGTTTCTCTTCTGGTATCATTCATTTTCCTCTCTCTCTCTCTCTCTCTCTCTCTCTCTCTCTCTCAACTGCATAGAAACATGGGTGACATCGAAATCACCCACAAACTCCACAACTCAGAACACAAACAGCAACAACAAGAACATCAAAAGCTTGAAGAAGAAGAAGAAGAAGAAGAAGCAGAAGAAGAAAAAGAAGAAGAAAGAGAAGAAGCACTCTCTCTATGCGATCTTCCTTTAACAGAAGATGCTCAGAACAACGTCACCATTACCTTCGAACCCACATCCAAGCGAACGGTAAGCTCCTCGTCTGAACCCTCCGATCTGTTCGAATTCTTCAGCCCCGACCTCAATACCGAGTACATATGCTCCGCTGACGACATCATCTTCGCCGGAAAACTCATCCCCTTATACGAGCGAAATCACAATTCTTCTCCAAAAAAAACAGCTTTCCGGAAACGATCTGAATCATTATCCATGTTATACTCCTCCGTTTCTCGATCGAACAGTGAAAAATCCAAGCTCGTTAGTAACAGTCATTCATTGGATTGCAGACAACTTCACCGTCCCTCAAGCTCTCTACCTCCGTCGCCGTCCCCGGTCTTTGAGAGATGCCCTTTGGCAAAATCTGATACAGTGGTGCATAAAAAAGTGGGGAAGCCCCGTTGGTACGTGTTCATGTTCGGGATGGGGAAGTTCCCAGCGGAAATGGAGCTCAACGACATCAAAACCAGGCAGTTCCGCCGGAGTCCGATGAGAAAGCTTCCCGCGAATCCAAGCGCCGGCCGAACTTCCGGCTCGTGGAAGTTGCTCAAAGCTCTTAGTTGCAAAGACTATGCTAGTGTGGCCGTTACGGCGTCGTTTTGTGCGCCAACGGCCTAACATCCTGACCGAATTGCCCCTCATAAACCTATGAACTTGTAGCAAGAGAAATGATGATATATGATTAGGCATTATAACAAAAACACATAAAATTGAATCACTTGATAAGGCATAGCATTTGGATTTTCACTGTCAATCTTAGGGGGAGTCTTTTTTGTTATTGATTTTTATAAACATAATTTAAGAGTAAGGTTTAATTAAAATATATAAATCTAAGACAATCAGGGGTACTTTGGTCATTTGGTCATGAGGACAATTTAAACCTGAACTTTGGGGCATCTGAAAACATAGGTATTAAAAATAGAAGATAGTGGGGGCAAGTCTCTCTAAAATAATTGATAATTACTCAAGCTATAATAATGACGTTGCGTGGAAGCGAGGGAAATACATGGGTGCAGCGACGGACCATAAGTCCATGACAGACTCCTCCAATTGGCTGCATTTTTATTGGTTAGACGGGCATAATAAATAATCAATGATTTTCACGAGAAATTCCGACCACCACATTAATAAAATTCACTTATTTATGGATGATGGTTGAAGAGAAGTAATTAATGACTGCTTCATGTATTATTTTCATTTAAAAATTTAAACATATCCATTATTTTATTCGTGGTTATATAACTATAAGAGAAATTAACAATACAACTACTAAACCATGATATCAATGACAAGTCAATTGCTAAATAATTTTTACTAACAAATAAAACATTCAACTATAAAAAATGAATTGAGCAAATTTTGTTGTCACGCTTTCCATTAAATAACTTTTTCTTTTCACTACGAAACGTTATTTTTTTGTTGCAAAAAGTGAATTCTTGGAATATGACTTTCTTTATATGAAAGACGACGTCTTTCCAATCAAACTGTTAATTCTTCTAAGTAATTTGACATCTTTGGGGAGTCAAATGACTGTAATCTTCCAAAGTATAAAACTAAATTATTCTATTCATTGCTAAGAATTGTTCATTTGCTTTAATTTATCAAACTTTAATTTTTTCCTCAAATTATTGTTTTAAATTCAGATTATATGGCAATAGAATGCTGAAATTGTGGAGAGGAAAAAAACTTTATCTGAACAAAAATATATGGAAATCTCTTATGTGTATTATGAAAAACTCGGCCAAATATCAAATTAAGATGTGTGAACCGCATGAAAGAAGACATTTTCAAGGGAAAACTTCTTACTTTTTGATTTAGTAAGTTCGCTATTAACGACGATATTTGCATAGTTTATTTTTATTATTTGTTACCAAAAATGATTTAATGGTTGATTTGTTATTAATCTCATAGTTAAGTGGTTGATTTATTAATTTTCCTAAATATAAATATTGAAATATTTTGTTGAAGTTTTTTTTTTTTTTTTTAAGTTGGTGTGAGTAAATACTTATAATTAATAAAAAAAATCATTGTTAACTACAATCATAGATTTCTCGTGAATTTCTATGATTTGGGCGGTGACTATGATGCTGGAATATAGCTTTAAAATCCTCAAATTCTCTTTTTATTTTTTCCTAAAATTAGTTGAACATAATGTAACATTTTCTTCTCAAAAAAGAGTTTTTTCAAAGTTGAGTTGGATTGGTTTCATATTTAATATTAGGATTGTTTGAGATCGAACGATAACCAGAAAAAAAAAAATGATGTGGGACACCAGATTTACGTAGAAAAATCATTTCAGAAAAAAAAACCATGAGCAAAAGAATAAATCTACTATGAAAATCAAAATACAATCGCAAGTTTTGCAACTCAAGCTTACATCAATTTATAGAGAAAAACAAAACCCTAGAGGAGATCTACAATGTCAGCCCACCGGCCTAGCTCAATAGAATTTGGGTCACACTGTAATCTAACAAGGATTTTTTATTTTCTCTATATATTGATACTTGAGTGGCAAAACTTATTGTATCTTGATTTTTAAATAGTGAATTTCTCCTATACCCGTAGTTTTTTTTTTTTTTTCCTTAAGGGTTTTCGTAGTTTTTCATTTTCATTTTCACGTTCGATTCTCAACACAATTAATTATTAAAAAAAAATTCATTTAAAAAATTAAGCATGGACGTGATGTATTTCATGGTATATGATTGAAAAATAGTTATATAAAACTCTGTCCAAGTATATTATAAGATATTCTATTTGATGTTTGAGTAAAATGTAACGTAGTACATTTACTCAAGGTAGGAATAGGATGAATTAACACTCTGAATTAAATGGAGACGCTATATTGCAATTTACTTTTTGTTTTTGTTTTGTTTTTTAGAAGCAACAAACTATAACATAATAATTAAAAGTCAAGCATGCCAACATAATGCTGTTTATTTGTCCATCCACTCGATGGAGGAGACGGAGTGTGTAAAGATATGAACAATAATTATTAAATTTACATTCTAATTTTACCATCGTTAACTTGACATTCATGTCTTGTCCATTAATTGATCCAACTAATCAATTATTTCAAGCATTTACAATGGATCATTAATAATTCTATGAATCAACAATTGAAGGCGTCAGAGTCTAATATTAAAGAGTAAAAATTAAACTGTACACCTTGCAATAATTTAAAATAGATTAAAGCGTTAGGTTAGAAACTCAAAATCATGAATCTTATGAGAACTGGTGGTCCAAGAGCAAGGGGCTAAGAAAGAAAGATGTCAATGACCAGGTCAAGCTGTAAGATCTCCCGAAGAAAATGGAAAGGGATAGTTCATAAGTAAAAAAATTAACTTTTTGAAATAAAAATTCAAGAATAAATTCATGCAATCCTATATATGAAAAAGGTAATATTGTATTATTTAATAAAAAAAGAACTTTATTACATCAACAAATTACAACCTAGCAATTACAAGCACTTAATCCCAATTCCAAAAGACTTGGAAATCCACAAATATAATCTAATAAAACGACTCACTTTTGTCATTGTAGGTGTAAAACCCCCGTACCACCGAACCAACCAACTATTGTCCAAACCGGGCAAAGCTATGTTCGATCCACATTGTTATTGTATTCCTCTCCTATCTCATTTTTACTTGTCAAACAGTACCTAAGAGATGTAATTCAAACTTTAAACTTAATAATAAACGAACTGAGGATCATGATGATCATCAAATTTCATTACTACATATTTAAGGAAAATAGACATGAAACTGAAATACTAATCTACTCACACGTTGAGGAAAATACCCTAAAATTCTAAGCAATAACAATTTATTTATCCCAAAGTTCCCTTCTCTTCTCCATCCTTCCAATTTATATCCAACCTCCCCAATCTTCACGCACATTTCACTCTCGCTACCCTCATGCACGACAAACTTTCTCCGCAACAACAAACTATTTCTTAAATTGCCCCTTTCACTTGGACAATGTCCATCAAATCCATGGTTCAAGACAAAAAATACAAAGGAAAATGACAAAACAATTATCATCTTTTATTATTTTTGACAAATCAACCACCATCCTTTTTTTGTTAACAAATTAACCATTGAATTATAGAAAAATAACGCCGCCAATATCACTGTCATGTTTGTCGTTAAAAGCGATAATGTTACGCCGCGACGAGTCATATACAAACTGTCGCGGCTTCATAGTTTTAAAAAAACTACACGACCATTTGGATGGTCTGCCGCGGTGGCATACTAAACCGCCGCGGTGTCATATGACACCACGGCGGGGCATCCAAAATGTCATGTGATTTTTTTTTAAAACTATGGAGCCGCAGCAGTTTGTACAGTGTCTTACCAAACCACCGCGGTGTGAGGATAAATCGCTGCGGCGTCATATGAAGCTGCTGCGATTTGTCTATAAACCGTGGCAGCTTCAGGTGACGCCTCAGCTGTTCAACGTGCCTCATTCTACGTTCCCAAAGCCCTATTATATAAGAATCGCATGTAAGGTCAAACAAGTTTACCGCGAACCATAGAATCCTCGGCGAGATTGGAAGTGGAAGCAATGTTGGAGTAGAGTTCAACGGCGATGTTATGAGGGTTAAGTACTTCAGTTGCGAGCAAGACGAAAGTGTTCATCTTCGATGTTTTGGGAAGCTAGGTTTCGGCCATTGTCGGACAGTTACAGGACTACGAGTGTTCTGAGCCGGTCGCATATAACAGAGCGCCTCAAAGCACTCGGAGTCCTCTGTACAGACAATGGCCCAAACCTAGCCTCCCCAAAAATCGAAGACGAAAACTTTCGTCTTGCTCGCCAAGAAAACCCTAGTACTTAACTCTCAGAACATCGCCGTTGAACTCTACTCCAACATTACTTCCACTTCCAGCCTCTCTGATGACTTCATGGTTCGCGGTCAACTCGCTAAAGCATCGGTTGAGGGATGTCTGCTAGATGAAATGACATTTCAAATAAAGTGTCACAACAACGTTCACACTTGCTCGAGAAAGATGGAAAGTCATCATGCCTCTGCTAAATGGGTAGCAAGTAGAGCATCGGTTTTGCATCACGATGAGTCCATCCAATATATTTGAGTGAGCAAACATGCAAGGATCATTTACAACAGTTTCTGTATGTTCCTCAAGAAACAATACAAATGTTTGATGTGGTTAGAGTACACTGATTCTTAGAGCACATGTAGATTATATGGTTGTAATGGAATTTGGTTTGTGTTTGTCATGAACATATACACGATATGGTTGCAATAGAATTGGTAAATTGGTTGCAATTGTGATGCACATGTACATGATATGTTTGTAATGGAATTGATAATTTAGTTGTTGATGATGAAATGTAAATTGATTATTATGAAACTGTAAAATTAACAACATTTTCCCGAGCCAACATTTTACTTTTTGATCCATCGTATTTGAATTTGCTTGAATCTGTTAAGCCTATTTATGCACATGTTTATTAAATTATTGAACGAAGCACCGCTGTGGTTTTATAGTTGAACCGTGGCGGTGTGACAATAAACCGCGGTGGTTCTATATGAAGTTGCAGCGGTGTGACAATAAACTGTGGCGGTTTCATATGAAGCCGCCGCGGTGTGACAATAAACTGTGGCAGTTTCTTATGAAACCGCCGCGGTTTATTGTCACACCGCTGCGGTTTAATCGGAGAACCGTGAAATTGTAGTGTGATTTTTTTAAAACTATGGAGCCACAGTAGTTCGTATACAAACCGCCGCAGCTCCATAGTTTTAAAAAAATCACAACCGCCGTGGCTCCATAGTTTAAAAAAAAATCACACGACATTTTGGATGCCCCGCCGTGCTGTCGTATGACACCGCAACGGTTTATTGGCACCGCGACGGTTTAGTATGACACCGCAGCAGGGCATCCAACATGTCGTGTAGTTTTTTTAAAGCTATGAAGGCACAGTGGTTTGTATGCGAACCGCTGCGGTGCGACATTATCGCTTTTAATGGAAAACATAACAGTGTGTTGCCATCGTCATTTTTCTAAAGTTCAGTGGTTAATTTATTAGCAAACAAAAATGATAGTTGATTTATCACAAATAATAAAGAATGATGGTTGTTTTGTCATTTTCTCAAAATACTATAGTCATTTAACTTGAAGCATAAAGATGCATTAAAACCCATGTTCGTCATAATTATGACACTATATCCACACCAACGTGTTATTTATTTTATTTATTTTTTTAAAGAGAGGGTAGAATCAAGCTTAGCAAAGTGAACTTTCAAGTTGGAACCACGTTCGTGATACTCTCTCAGCTTCAGTTTTAGTGAAGGCTCTTCCAAGGTATGTTCACCCTAATCTCGTTTTCCTGTTTACTTTCTATTTAGATCATATTTAGTTTCTGAACTTGGAAATTCAAAATTTTAGCTTGTTTTTACATTATTCTTGTTCATTTAGAGTTTATACAAGGTATTGCGCTGCTAAGGGTTGGAAATCTATAAAAAAGGGCATGTTTTCTTTGCAGTTTGAAGATGGAAACGTCGTCTCTAGTTGATCACTGTGTGAGCTTTGTCGACTGCAAGAGTGTCCTTTTGGATCACCGGAGAGTGATGCGGAACGGGTCATCCTCACTTGGACTAGATGTCTATAGCAAACCTCAGGCGTCCGCACAGGTCATTCGCACTTGGACTGAATGTCTGTGGTAGACCCCAAGCGTTCGCACGGGGCAACCGCACTTGGACCGGATGTCCATGGTAGACCCTGGGCATCAGTGCGGGTTGTCCGCACTTGGATTGGAAGTGCGCCATAGACCTCGTGCGTCTGTGCTAGCTATTCGTAGCTGGGTCTAGATGATCTCGATAGCCTTTTTGGGTCAAATTTTGTCGCCTTGGCGTTACGCTCTTCGGCAAAGTTTGCGGCCATAACTTCCTTCTGGTTTAGGTTCATAGTCCTATTATAGGACTCATTTCCTATAAGTTTGGATAGAAACTCATTATTATTGACTCTGTTATAAGTTCAAATGATTTTGTGAATTTCGAGCCAATTCCTGAGGAGGTTATCGCTCCACTTGGTAAGAAAGGTCGTTGCAAATGTAGAGATTTGATTTTTTATCGCACTGCATCGCATTATGATTTTCAAAACCTCATTTTGTGGGTTGCCACATTTGAAAACCGACGAGAACTATTTGACAACATGTCATTTTTTATATTACATCTACATACGTGAGTTTTACACATTTATCTTCTCGTGCATGATATTTTATTATTGTTTTGTTATATATACATGAGGATGAATTCTCTTGATGCTTTGAACAGTCAATGTGTCAAAGCATCAAGAGGCTATCTTTGTAAATCTTCTACTGCGTCAAAATATTTTGTTTGTACGTTGTATGAAAATGAGTAATATAAGTGGTTATGATGCGCACCTTGGGTTTCAAATCTCTAAAACTGATCAGATCAAAATGTATTTGTTTTTGGTTGTGTTGTTGCTAATTGGTTTGCCGACAACACCTTTGGTGCGAATTGATCTTTGGATCGCCCTCACAGTTCTTCCTTTGGGCTCATGAGGTGTTATCATCTTCGGATTGCCACCTTTTTGTGTGCTTGTATCATAGGGGTTCTTGAGCAACTCTCATTTTTCATGGATTGTTGTAACATCCCAATTTTTATTTCATTTGAAAATTAAGAAAAATTTAAAACTTTTTCTTTCGAAAAATCAGAGTAAGACATTTCTTTTAAAACCGAGTGTTAAATTCTTTACTTAAAATCATTTTTCCAATAATAGTTATTCCAAACATTTTAGCAGCGGAATAATTCTTTTCTTGAAAATATAAATAGTAAGTTCTTTTCATGAAACGCAGCGGAGTTAAAACATTAATTTACAAAACCTTTACAAATCATTTCCATTTACTTTTTTTAGCCCAACCAGCCATAAGATCCATTCGTGCAAATTCTTCATCAACTGCTTCTTAATCTGTTTTCTTGTTTCTCGTACATACCTACATTGCACGACTTAACTAATGAGTCTAATGCTCAGTAAGTGATATAAAATAACATAAACATGCTATACATTTTAAAATCATTTTTCATTTTCCGTTTCCATTTCTTTTCTTTTTCCGTTTTCCGTTTCCATTTCTTTTCATTTTCTTTTCTTTTTCCGTTTTCCATCTTTATATCGTTTTTCTTTTCTGTCCAGAATACCCCGAAAAAAACCTCGGGCTTACCTTGGACTTTATACATTTGGTCCCAGAATATCTCGGAAAGAACCTCGGGCTTACCCTGGACCTTAGTCTCAGCATGCCCCGGAAAGTACCTCGAGCTCACCCTAGACATTAGTACCAGAATGCCCTAGAAAGCACCTCGGACTCATCCTTTATTTTCTCGAGTGCCCCGAAAAGAACCTCGGACTCACTCTTTTACTTCATTGAGTGCCCCAGAAAGAACCTCGGGCTCACTCTTTATTTTATAACTTTTCCATTATCATTTATTATTCGTTTTCGTTCTCTTTTCAAAATCATGCATGAAAACCCATTTTCGTATCGTTTTAAAACCATAATGCGCGTGAATACATACAATATCAATCTCCTCTATGAGGCCATAAAACATGCTTAATCTAGAAACATATCATTAAAAGAACACACATCATGCAACCCCTAACTCTTGCAATGTAGGGTCCGAAGACCAAAGCACAGTAAGTATCAACTTACCTGAGGTCCTTAGCGCTTTTAGATCCTTATCCTCTTTCTCGTTAATACCTTCAAAATAATTATCATTTATTTACTAATATCTTTATCAGTTCTATTATTTAATTATCACTTAATGATTTTCCATGAATTTATTTTATAACCAATGAAAAAGAATATTCATTTTCTCTTAATTCACAATTATTCAGTTACTGCTAACACCAATTTAATATTAACAGGAGCATTTATAATGAACTTATATATACCACGCATACCCACTTCTCATTGAGCATAACAAATCAAGATTTCTTCAACATAATTCCTTTATTTCCTTCTATTTCTATAATTTCCACATATGCAGGTAACCAAAAATCAAGTTACTGCTAACAACAATTTAACATTAACAAGAGCATTTATAATGAATCCATACGCATACCCACTTTCTCACTTAGCATAACAAATCATGATTTCTTCAACAGAATTTCTTTATTTTCTATTTTCCATAATTTCCATATAAAGAGATCCAAGCATGCAAGTAACTTGTTCCAATAAGCAATCATCACAGATCATTTCAAAATAATCACAAGGCCATAAAATCCAAAGGCCATAAAATCCAACTTCCCCATTCCATTTGGTGCAACCGTATGAGCAGGAAACAGATTTTCATACAGAGTCCACAATTAAATCAACCACTCCAATAGAATTATAATCAACTATAATTGACACTGGCAGAAAGCAATTCATCCAGAGTGCAAGAATTCCATAAGCCAGACCATCTATTACTCCATTAAATCACATAATTGAATCTCAACCAGTGGCAGAAAACAATCTATCCTTCCATACGTCATAACAAGTAAACAGAAAGCATTACCTAAAGCGTCGCCTCTCTTCTCGGCTCACAGCTCTTGAGAGCACACGCACTCCCACAGCTCCTCTGTCGTTTTTCCCTCCAGAAGACTCGGCTTTCCAACACAGAGGGCACTATGCCAATTTATGAGCAATTTTCCTTTGCCCCACACCCGACAGCTCCTCCCATTTTCTTTCTGCATTAAGAAAAACTGTCCTAAATCTTCAATTTGCCAACTACTTTCAGCTTCATTCTTCAATTAACCAACCAATTCTCATCTGTAAAGGAATCACTAGCGTTAATGTGTCGGCCAGGACACAATTTGTGAACCAGTTCGACACAGAACTGAACTGACAGGATCGGACCCGCACTGCCGGCCCCTGCTGTTTTCATTCGAAGTCCCCTGCCCAAGTTCACAGCTGCAACCCAAGAATTCCAAACGTAGCAGCCACCAACAACAAAGAATTAGCCGTGACTTACCTCATCGAACGCACGTGTTCGATCGACGCCCGCGAACCGACGCCTCGCGGTTAGCTCTTCACTCGCGCAGCTCGGATATTTCCGAGCCTAACCTCGTGGTTCGCACCGTCCGCCGCACCGACGCTCGTCTTTCGCCGGACTGCACCGTGCGTCGCAAAGCCCAGCTCCATCGTCGGCTTTCTCCCATCGCGGCTCTCTCTCTCTCTCTCTCTCTCCTCCAGCCCTAAGCCTTCCCCTTTAATTTTAAACTCCTCTTTACCCAAATAAATTTTCTCTTTACCAATTTAATTCATTTAAATTATTGTCTAACTCCAAATAAATCCCAAATATCATGGTTCCACTTAATTTCTTCCATTTGAAGTTTCCATCAATTAAATTTTCAATAATCTCATTATACCCAAATACTTTCTCAATTATTATTATTAAATTCTGATATAAAAAATCAGGATATTACAATTATTGTTTTAAAATTATGAAAAACAATGTAAGCTTATTTTACTATAGTTATCCAGGTATTTAACGGTGTTTTGATGATTGCCTCAACGGTAGCTCGTGAAACCTATTTTGCTTAAATAGTAAAGAATATTTTAAAATCATTATAAACATATGCACGATAACCATATTTTGATTCATCATGGTTTTGACGTGAAAAGGTAAAATCAATTTTACATATATTGCATTTAATATAAACTATCTACTAAGTCAGTTACTAGCTCCAAAAACTCTATCCAAGGCAAGGGTAACTAAAAGTAGGTGACCCGAGGGGGACTTTTCTTTTCTTCCTCTTAAAATTTCTTCTTAGCGTTATTTGTGCTGGTGATGATTTATCTATATTTGGATCTGTATATGACTGTTTGAATAATGTTTGAGTTTTGAATTTGATACACAATATTTAATATATTTATGCTATTATTTATCGTAATCACTATGTAGAGACAAGTCCATCCCGTGTAGACTATAGCTTTGATTGTGTTCAAATCTTCCGTTGTGAACCACACCTTGAGTTGGGTGATTGAGTCCTATCCAAAGATTGGATCACTCAATCTGACATTTTTGTTAGGTGTGCTTTCAGGTCGGGACAATTTCATTCTCAAAGTAAACCTTGTTTTTCACTTCAAAAAGAGTACCAAGTTACCTGCAGGCGAACAATGTCTTTAAATTTGATCGAAGACCAAAAAAAAAAAAAAACAAGAACATCTTCTCTGCGACTGACACACATCGAACTAGTGACTGTCCAATACACCAACACATCCACTGAAATTTTGCTTCTCCTTCATAGTTCTGGCGTTTAAACCATGATCCACTAATGGTAGTTGATTCTCAAACAGTTTTCATGAATTCAACTATCAATGAATAACATCTTTCTTGCATTGGAGACGCAGTCGTGCATCGAGGATTGGTGTCCAATATATTTTTCGACACGGACAGAGTAAAATTGTCTTTTCATAGATTTGGCCTATAACCATTACCTCCATATGAAATTAACACATAGAACTATCATGAATTCGACTATAAAGACAACACCAAACCGAATTTATCCATCCTCCTCACTGTGCTTCTAAACTCTTCTTAGAATAAGATCGTACATATAATCTCAAATATGCCTAGTGGTATTTTCTTTTTCGGTAATAAATTCTGTAATGACATGGAAAATCCATAGATGTAAGCATTACATGATAGTAGGATTTTTCATGCAATAAGATTTGAAGATAAGCACCCTAGAAATAATATAAATGTTTGAAGATTTTTTACTATAAAACCCTATAATTAAAAACAATAACATGAAAAACAGTACATATATTGACTGATGAAAATCAATAGCTAAAAATAGCCCATGCTTTTGTGTAACGTGTAATCGAAAGGTACAAGCTCAGCACAAAGAATACTAAAACGCCATCAGAATTGGATAAAACAAGCAAACAAGATAGGTATAACAAAAAAGAGTGCATTCACAAGCTTTTAGAGGGCGTCAGTTGCACATATAAACTCCACTTTCGAACCTGTGACTAACCTCATAGAAGTCTGTCTTGCCCTCAGAAGCAGGCCTGAAACATACCCCGGACAAGGATCTCATAGTCTGAGCCGAAAATTTCACATAAGCAACAACTTCAATCTCTTCACCTCCATCTTCCTCACTTGAATCCACCGGCATCCTAACCCTCAATTTACCTGGAGTACCCTTTTGTGGAATCTCTGGAATAAGCCATTTCAATTCTTTTTCAGACCTATTCAGTACAGCTTTTGGAGATACCTTCAACAATGTTGGATCCGTCGGTAATTTCAGCACAAAAATAACATCATTCAATGGTACTGGCAAATCAGGATTTGAGACATACTGAATCATTACAGAGAGTAGAGTTCCGCTATGTCGTTTTATGAGACGAACCCTTAATGGTAAAGGCGTTAACCTCGGCAGCAAACTAAACTTCAAAATTGGTATAGGCTCACTGGAAGGCATTGTTCTCAAATGAAACATTCCATTTTCAAGACTACTAATTCGAGAACTCTGCATAACACATCTCTTAATGGAACTAGTGCCCTCAACTCTAAATGAAAATTCGGTTTCTTTATCACCAGAAGCCATTGGAGGTAATGTTTTTAGATACACAATACCCTTAAAAGCTACTCTAGCAAGGAGTGATTCTCTAAATTCTGCACTAATTTCTTCTACAATATACATTTCAGGACCCTTCATCTCAGTTTTAGTCACCAACAAGTTTTCAAGTGGAGTACCTGTAGTATCTGCTGTCTTAGCTGTTGGTGCATCACTCTGCCCCAAAAATTCAAGCCCACCAAGTCCTGTTGATTTCTTAACTTTCTCTGGACCTACAAACTCAGACGGATCCAATCCTCCACCCCAAGCTTCACTAAATCCTTCAAAAGTTTCCTCCATTGAAGCCTGGTCGTTGCTAAACTCTATTCCACCGTAGTTCCCTTCAAAGCCCTCTACACCAATATGAGTCGATTGAGTGGCCTCTGCTGGAGGTAATGTTGTCACTTCCAGACCTGCCAATGCCACAGTCAAATCGGTAGCAGAAGGATCCTTCGTCTTCTTAAACCCACTAACGAGTTCTTCAGGTTTGTTAATCATATCACTTGCAGCAAACGGATCCTTCTCTGCGGATGACTCCTCAGCATTCTGTTCTTGCTGTTGCTGTTGATCCAGTTGCTCACTTCCACTCTGCCCCAATGGAGCAAGAGTAACAGCAACCACATCCCCAGCCTCAAGCGTTTCCAATGGTAATTCAAATCTTGCATTTGCAAATGTCTCCACATTTGCTAAATGATCAATCGAATGACCCTCTACACTAATCCAGCTATCAGCCCCACGAATCTTGTTCTCTGTATCAATTGCAGAGTGCACCATTTTCGCAATCCCCTCTCCGTGCATGGAAGAAAGCATAGCCGCGAGCCTAATATTGCTCACACCTCTCAGAACTATATCCAACGCCATGTAAACCTCAGCGTATTTCCGACTAAGCTTCTCGGGAGTAACATCAACGCCACGGCAGGCAGTTACGAGAACGCTAACGGCTTGATTGACAACGTGGATACATTCAAATACGTTAATCGAGCTATCGTGATCGGCAATGGTGATTCCAAGGACGTAAATTCCATTTACAAGACGGTAGATTACACGGTACCGGCTTTCAACTCCGACAATAACTTGTCCGCTCGAAGCGCCCAAAGGATCATCACCAAGTGACGCGATTGGGTCGACGGTGGCTGAATCATCAGAAGCCAAAGCCTGCTGACTCTGCTGCTTACCGGAGGCGAATGATAGACGAGTATGACGGAAAGAGGAGAGAGCGACGAGGGCTCGAGCAGGGGGGAACCATCCGCGAGTCTGCAGAAGAATGTCAGATCCATTGGCCGGTTGGAGAGCTAGGGCTAAGCAAGACATGGTAGAATTGGATTAGATTTAAGCTTGACCGAGGTTTAACAATGGCTATTCGATCTACTGTTTCAACTATGGTTGTGAATTTTGGAAGAGGAATCGAGGAGGAAAGCTAACTGCGATGATTTCATTCAACCAAATTCTAAAGAGAGAGACAGGACGAGAGAGAGAGAGAGAGAGAGAGAGAGAGAGAGATTTGGGAAGAACTAATTAATTTATTATTAGTATTGTTTATAATCTATTAAAAATAAGGTAATTAATAAAAATAAATTCTGAAAAACTAATTAATTTATTATTTGTATTGTTTATAATCTATTAATAATAAGTTATTAACAAAAAATAAACCTTTCAACTATAAGATTACTTTAAATTAGTTTCGATAATAAATAAAATATGAAACTATGAGAAATAAATAAAGCAACTTCTCAGTTATATTTTTTGTTAAAAAATATCTCTCAGACGTTCTTTGGTATTGGAAAACATCTACGGTTGATTATTAGACGTCATATAACATTTGAAGAAGTCTAAGGCTAATATTTGGGTATCCCTCAGTTTTGGAGGACGTCAAAGGCTGGCCTTGGACATCATATGACATTGGAGGATGTCTAAGACTGACTTTGGACGTCATATGGCATTAGAGGACATACAAGGATCAGCCTTGGATGTCCCTCGGCGTTTGGAGGACGTCTAATGATGTTCCTTGGACTTCCTCCAAAGTCATATGACATCCAAGATCAACCTTGGACGTCTTCTAACGCTAAGGGACGTTTAAGGATCAGCTTTGAACATCCTCTAATGTCATATGATGTTTAAGAATTAGTATTGGATATCCTTCAATGCCATACGACGACCAAAGATCAGTATTGGATGTCCTCCAATGCCACACAACAACCAAAGATCAGCCTTAGACGCCCTTCAATGCCATATGACTTCCAAAGATTGACCTTGGAGGTCCTCCAATGATGAGGGAAGTCCGAGAGACATTTTTTAACAGTAAACGTGATTGCAAAATTTGTCTTGTTTATTTTTCATAGTTTAGAGTTTATCTATTAGCAAAATTAGTTTAAGATTTAACTTGCCCTTAAAAATATTATACCAATAAATTAACTATACTTAATAAATTAAATTTAGATATGTATTTATCATGTCTGGTTGTAAATTTGGACATAAATAATGTTAGAAAGGAAAATTGCAATGTTGCATTTAAGGTAATGGTAAGTAGCAAAATGGGGAATGACCCAATATGGGTGTTAATATTTGGATTTAATTAAAAACTTTACCTTTTTCGTTTTGAGCGTGACCTGCATCGCCATTTCTGGATGATTTGTTTTAAAGTAGAGGAGTCAAATAATAATATTATGTTAAAATATGTGATGCGTGGTGAAGAGAAGAGTAAATGGAAATTGAACGCAAAGAGGCAGAACAAGTACAAATCTGAAATAAAGAGAAAGACACGAATGAGTATCTCAATCTCAATTCATGCTCCTCACTAATTCTGCTCCCATGTCAGCAAGTTTCGCTTTTACCCTTCTTCTTCTTGAATTCTCTTCCTAGCTTGTTCCAACATTCTATCTTCTTCATTTCCCCATTTTCATTTCTTCCAAGGGCTTCCAGGTAGCATCTTAATGTAATATGTTGTTCCACTGCACCAAGGCATTAAAGTTTAATTACATAATAAATTAACTTAAAGAAAATGGGGTGAACTTACCCAAAAAAGAGGGGGATAACACCCCTTTTATCCAGAGGGGAAACACGAAAAAAAATAAAGATAATATAAAGAGTTGAAAAATAAGTGTGGTAATACTGATTAGAATAATTCTAAAAAAATACTCCTCTTTACAATTTTCTTAGACATAATTACCTTTTTTCAAGAAAAACTGCAAGGATCACAAACAGTCCAACTTCAAATACAGTCTCATTAGATAGAGCTTACTTACATAGTACAATTACACAGATGTAATCCAAAAAATATCAAGAATATTTTTTTTGCACTGTTATATTTAATAGTCAAGAAGTAAGAGAAATAATAGTAAAAATAAACACAGAGAAATTTTACGTGAAAACCTAAATTGGAAAAAAAATTACAAAGACCAATTTTGAAAAGATCTCACTATGAAAAATAAGATTTACAATATTCTTCTAGAAATCGAATATTCTAGATAATATTCACTAAGATAAAATTACCGCTCTTAGATTTTAAAATGTGTACAAATACGCATCACTTATTGTTCTATCACTCTTTTTTTTCTCTCCCTAAAAAATAAACCTCACTATTTTGTTTCTGCCCTCTTCTTTTCTCATTCATTCTCTTTATTTTCGAATGCAAGGTACCATTGAGGACCTTTCTGTTTATAGAGAGAATTCTTGCAAATTGAGAAGGGATGCACGCCTAAAATTTACGTTTTTGCAGTTTACTTTTCCTGAATAAAAGAAGATTTCTTTTTATTCAAGATGGTGGTTCCTCATCTTAAAGAGTGACCAACCACATTATACTCTTTTCGTATGTTATTGCAGAGTACTCAGAGAAAGAGAGAGAGGGAAGGAGGGAGCGCATGAGAAAGGATTTCTAAGAAGATTTTTTTTTTTGCAGATTTTTCAAGATCAGAGAAAAAGCTTCCACGCCATACAGGGTTCACAATTGTGGTTTCTTCTTCTCTCTCTATAATTTCATTCTCTGTGTTGCGTGCACTTAGTTTGAGCATTGATTTGAAAGACGGTTGAAATTCATATAATGGTGTTGAGAGAGAAAGCATGCTTGAGTAAATTCCAATTCTATTGAGGCTCAAAAATTTGGTCGAGGGAGGAATCTCGAGTTTATCAGAAATTAAATTGTTTGATGGAGGAGTCTTGATGCACCACCAAAAAGGAAAGTTTGTAAGTTGCTTTGGATAAATAGTTTCTTTGTAGATTTTCTGAGCCAACTTGAGGGTGTAATAATTCTGTCAATTGAAAACGTCTTCTCACGAATTTTGGACAACAACACTTGTTATATGTGATAAAACATTCCTCACAATTTTAGGGCAAAATACGCTCGGACAGGAGATATATGAATGCAAAGATGGCAACTCCTTGACTGTAGGAGCCCACTTTGCTGAGAATTAGATCAAAAGTCAAACAAGTGTATCTCAGTTGATAAGATGCTTCTTACTATGTTTTTTGAATCACTTCTTGCCCTATGAGTGCAGAAGACGCCCTCCAAAAATCATAGTCAAAATCGATGGGATGAGTGAAATATGATGGAAGAGCTACAAGTTGGTCTGAATAGACACTACTTCTGCACTTTTTTACTTCAATGGCCTCCATTCGATGAAAAACACTCTAACTTGAGTTTCTTGCGAGTTTCTACACCTTTGCTAGATGTTCTTCCTCAATGGCACAAGGAAGAGAAAAAGGTAGTAATAAGAGATATCATCTAAACTAACAAAAGTTAAAATTAATGGACAACACATATAGATGTGCTTAATACTTTTGAAGCATTTTTCTCCATGATTACCTTCAAAGGAAACATTAAAATTTTCATTAGAAAATCTCTTCACTTGATTGTGATTAGAGGCAATCTGCGACACATCAACTCTAGCCAATTCAATTGGTAAGATTTGCATCCCTTGGCTTTTTCGTCCGCCTTTGTGAATAGGTGGTGAGTCATTGTTGGATTTTGGTGTAGGTTATAGTGATGGGGTTTTCAATTTTGTGAAGTTGGCTGTTAGAGTAATTTTGATTCTTTATTTTTGCTGAATAGAAAAATGAAAATTAGAGCAGTTATAGAAGAGCAATGGGTATGCTTTATTACCTCATTTTTGACCTCCATAACCCTGATAAATATCAATATTCTAGTCACCAGCTTCCGTAAGCTCTCCACCTTACTTTACCTGCAGATAAACGCATTGACGATAAAAAAAAAACATTAAGCTCTATGTAAATCGTAATAAATCAATCAAGAATAGTTATTGTTAAGAAGAATCATGATAATTAATGTTGTCAATGTAATATAATTACTTAAAGCTAATTCTAAGTAAAACTAATTAAATGTTATAAAGGAAAATGCATAAAGATTTAAAGCGAATTGATATCACTTGGTTTTCTAAAGAGGGGAAAAACATTTGCAGAACAAAAGAAAAACATTTGCAGAATCTGACTAACAATAACGTTGACAATTTTGTCACTCTCCTATGCAATCATTAGATTGTTCTATCGCTATTTTGATTATACTATAGACATTTTGTCAAATGATTGAGAATTGAATATGAAATTGGAAAAACAAAAAACACGTGGAAATAGGGACAATAAGATTTACGTGAAAAATCATTTCGAGAAAAAATCACGGGCAAAAGAGAAATTTACGAATAAGAAATCAAGGTACATTGAGTTTTGCGACTTAAACATCAATATATAGAGTAAATAGAAACTCTAATATTAGATACGGGTCCAACTCAGCCCAACTAGAATTCGGTCACGTCAAACTCTAATAATCTTCACCTTGACAAGAATTTCACATGAGAGATCAAATGCGTTTCTTGTCCCACCCCAAAACTAATCCAGGACATTAAACTCTAACAATCTTCATCTTCAAAGAATTCCAATGCAAGGCAAACTTTGCAAAACTCCAAAGAAAAAAAAATCTCCTCTTCCACGAGGGCCCCTGCAGGGTTAACTCAACAATTGATACCGATCAAGTTTAAGCCCAGACTAAACTTAAGAGACACATTTGAGAAGAAATCACATTTCCTTCATGGAATCACTAAATTATCAGAGTTGTCGCAATGAACTACACTTGAATATGTTGAAGACTCCCAACTAGAATCTTTTCCCTCAAACACATTCAATGCATAACCCACTAAAGTAGTTTCACTATATCACCGCGGAGCCTGACTCTTCCTCTTGGTTCCGCCTTTAATGATACCACTTTGACGTGAAATTGAAACTATTGACGATGTGGTGATTGGATCACCCTAAACATCAATAATAAGTTGACGTATCGGCTCTGATATAGATTCATATCCTAACTTGAGAACTTGACTTCTTGTGAGACTTCTCCAAAAATCCTTTAGAATGTGAATTAACAAACTTTGCAGCCTTATTACTAGTTACTGTAGAACCTTGCAACATATACAAATTTGTAGAGTTTTTGTGTCCATTTAATATGATGAGAGCACATCTACTGATCTTCATAACTCCACTTGCAACACTGTACTTGTACTCTTTCGAATCTAGAGTACTCAACGAGATTAGATTATTTTTCAAATCAGGAACGTGTCACACATTACCCAGTGTCGTGACAACTCTATCAAACATTCGATTCTGACGATATCAATACCAGCTACTTTACAAGATATGTTATTACCCATCATCACAGCACCTTCTATAATGGTCTCATATGTCGAAAATCACTCCCATTTGAAGTACATATGAAACGAACAAGATGAATCTAGAATACAATAATTGTTTGGATTTGAATTCCCTTCTAACACAATTAGAAGATCTCCATCACTATAGTCTTCTTCTTCTTCTACGACAACAACTTCACCAGACGTCTTTGTTTGTTTTCCTTTATCAGTAACTCTCTTTATTTCATTCTATAATTTACGGCACTCATATTTAATGTGCCTCTTCTTCTAACATAAGTAATAAGTTCTATCATGGTTCCTTGACTTTGATCTACCCTTCGAACCCTGAACATTATCACTGCTTTTGTTGTTGGACTCTTTTGTTCTTCCTTGAACGACGAATCCTTCACCTCGAGACTTGGATCTAACAACAATCTGATTCATTTTCTCCTTTGATAACATGGTACCATAAACCTCTTCTAGATTTAGAATTTTCTTACTGTATAAGATCGTATCCCTGAAAGCATCATATGAAGCAGGTAATGAGCATAGTAGAATCAACCTTAAATTCTTCTAATCATACTTGTATTCCATAGTCCCCAAATCCGAAACTAACTTCTTAAATGCGATCAAGTGTTATTCAATAGAACCTTCTTTCTTCAACTGATGAAAATAAAGTCGTTGCTTCAAATATAACTTACTAGTCAGGGTTTTCTACATACACAACTACTCCAATTTTATCCATAATTATGTGGCAAATTTCTTATTCAGAACATCCTGCAAAATCTGATTTAACAAATATAGACATATCAAAGATAGAACTTTTTGATCATTTTGAAGTTTATGCACTTCACTCCAAGATGTGATCATTTTATCGAGCTCTAACAACGCGTCGTCTAAATCCATATGTACGAGCACTTCTCGTATTTTCACATGGCATAACTGAAATATCGTATTATGATCCAACAATGAGATATCAAACTTCAGTGAATTCATTGCACAAAAAACAACAGCTTCAATTGAATATTCCACCCAAATATTTGAAGCCCAACAAAACACGATATTCTGAACAAAATCAACTCTACAATCAGAATAAATCTGTCTCAAAATTTCAGAAATTTCACGAAGACTAATATCCGAAACCCATATAAATTTCGGAATCAAATTAAACCACGCAACTTTTAAAAAATTTTCCAAATGTAATATTCCCTCCAAGCCAAAAAACAATCACCAAGGAAAAAAATTGTTCTATAGTGTTAGAACAAAGAGGACGCAATGAATTAGTGGGCAACACGACTATGTAGACGAAACGGATCGGAGGTGGACACCACAGTTGGGTTGGTAGCTGACGATAGAATCTGCATCAGAGGGTGTACTCAGTAGCTGGGTTTTGTATGGAGAAAAGACAACGCCTTTTCTGTGATGTTGAATTGAGACCAATGGTGGATATCTGTTTCCTTTTCTCTCTCGGCAATGGACAGGCGGTTGGTCGGACGAGAGCAGAACGGCAAGGCAATTGGCTGTGCGGTGGGTTTGGTCTGATGGCAGAACGTCGACAGTCTCTTGTCCGTCGGCTTCTGTGCGTGCTCGGAAGGACGTCAGAGAACGACAACAACACGGTCTTCTTCCTCAGAGAAGAGCGACGGCAGCGGTAAGCCTCTCTCTTTCGATCGATGCTGCGGCGGGTCACAGCAGAGTTCTTCGTCTGTGCTGAAGGAGAACGACGCGGGCAAGGAAAAATTGGATTTTTACTTTTTTGTTTTTTTAATATTTTATTTTCCGTAAATTTTCAAATTAGACGAAACTGCAACGATCTGAGTAAAAAAAACTCTCAACTTTGTTATAATATCAATGGTTGAAAATAGTACGTGAAATCAAAAAGATAAAAAACACGCAGAAACAAACAAGGATTCCGTGAAAAACTCTTTGGAAAAAAAAATCACATACAAATAAGAAATTCACTAATAAAAAATTAATGTACAATAAATTTTGTGACTCAAACATCAATATATAGAATAAATAGAAAATTTTAATATTCAATATAAAACCCGACCCAACTAGAATTTGGGTCACTCTAAACTCTAAGACAAATGATGCTAGTGAGGGAATTTCTACTCGAAAAGGGGTACTGAAAGAACTACTAATAACAAATGTAAATGTTAGAAAGAAACTCATCCAAAGTTGTTGATTTCAATATATTTTCATTTACAAATAGGAAGCTCTGGCAGTCGTTACATGCATCAGGAATCACATAAAGAAGTACATATAACAAATTTTTTAGATTATACAGTTCTGTATCTAATTTCAACAACACTCAAATTTCAAAACTTTGAAACATCATTTGTCAATCCAAAATCAAAATATGTTTTTCTTTTATAGTCTCCTTCTTCTCTGCCCTCATGCTATTAATGTCATGAATAACATTTATATAAAGTGAAAATTTACCTATAATATATAAAAATTCGACAAACCACAAAATGAACACATTATTTTATATGAGAATATGTTTAAAAATATTATTTTTAAAAAACTAGGTAATATTATACATAAAATTAAATTTCTACCTCAAAGTGGACTTACTACCAGCTAAAACCCAATTATCTAAGAGCTCAAGTCCAAGAATCCAAGTTTTTTAAATTAAATTTTGGTTTAAAATTTGATATATTATTATTTTTTAAATAGCCCAAAAGCCTAAAAAGCCAAACCCGAGACCCAAGCAAGCCTTAGCCAAGTATCCCGACTAGGGCCTAAGCCCACAACCCAAAAGGGGTACAAGCTGCGGCTTAGTAGGGATGGGCAAACTGGTTCTCGGTTTCGGTTCCGGACCTCTTGAAACTGACCATTCGGTTCTCAGTTTCAAGAGTGAGGAACCGAAACCGGAACCGCAAGAAACCAGAACAGGAACCAAACTCGGTTTTGGTTCGGTTCTTGTTCTAGTTGGTTTCTCTTATTCCTGCATGTTGCATGTTTTCGTTTTGTTAACTGTACCACACAATCGGAGCCACCACCGAGGGCTTCGTCGATTTCGTCGCCAAATTTGTGGGACAAATCGCGATGCAGGTTTATTTGCTTGGTGAGCAGAATAAGTCCGGCGAATCCCGGAAGAAGAGGAACAACAACAAAAAAAAAAAACAACAGCAAAAAGAAAGAGGAACAAAAAAAAAAAAAACAGCAACAAGAGTAGGGCAACATTTTAAATAGAACACTGACTAGTGAGCAGAAAATCGAGAACAATTCTATCATTGGTCTAAACCGAGCATAACAGAAATGAGGAACAACAAATTGGCTGAAGCCTTAGCAGAAATCAAGCAGAACCCATCACGGAGGACAAAACATAATCGGGTGTTTGAAATTACTCACCGAATCGAAGAAATTGGGAACCCTTTCGGCCCTGCCAGCACCGGAAGCTCGAGGTCGTAGCTTGCACGTCGCGCTTTTGTCGTCGCCTGTAATTGGGTTGTCCCAAGCTCTCTCTTCCTCTTGGATGGACAACAGAATCACCATGTTTCACAGCCCTTGACAACCCGTAGACACCGCCGACAGGAATGGACGACCTCCGCCTTCACGAATCTCTCTCCTTGCAAAGCCCTTCTCTTCCTGTCGCCCGAGAAGACCCTCAAGGAAGACAGAAGTCTTTTCTCTTCTGAGAAGAGAAGAGCAGCGAGGAAACAAGAACCAAGATGGTTCTTGGTTCTCGGTTCCATAAACCAAGAACCGAGAACCTAACTGAACCGAGAACCATGAACCGAAACCAAACAATTTATTAATTTGGGAACCAAGAACCGAAACCGAACCATAACCAAATCTTGGTTTCGGGTCGGTTCTCGGTTCGGTTTGGTTCTTGCCCACCCCTACGACTTAGCATAATTCTAAGCTGTGGCTCGACATTGTCTTCCCCGACGATGCCAGTCGTCCAAATGGCCGTGATATTAATGGTGTCATCGCCTAACTTGCCAATACGCAGCCTAAGAGGCTTCGTACACCGATTCAACACACTCAGAGTCATAGTTTAGCATCATCATCCCCGTCGTCTTCCAATGTTGCTCATCGGATTTGGTCGTCCTTTCGATGAAATTGCCGACTTCCCTTTATACAGAATATTTTGATTTAACAACCTAATTTTAACAATCAAATTATCCAGTCAAAATTGCTATAAAAGAGACAAAAAGAAAAATTGGATTTTTACCTTCAGCCAACCAATTTCTGGTCACTAGAAGTTTTGTCTAACATTGTGAGAACCATCACTCTCTCCTTTCGAACCTGCACTAGAAACAATCCAAAAATCCCTTCAAATAGAGAAGATTTTGCATAAAAATATAAGAGTTTGCCCAACTATCAAAATTACAGAGGATGGAAAATCGACTTACTAAGGTCGATATTTTCCCGGTCTAAAAGACAAAGTTATATCTGTTTAGCTTCTCCTCCAAAATGCTGAAGATGGCTCTATCTATGGGAAGGAGTTTGCAAAGAGGGAGAGAGGATTGTGAGGTGAGGGCCACAAAGAGAGGGAAAAGGAGAGTTTTTGTTTAATGAAGCAGAAGAGGAAAGAAATTCCCGCTTCGCTGCTACGATCCCACGAAATCAAGGAGAGATTTCTTTCCAAAAAATTTTCCTTTCCATAAAGGATTTTTCCACAGTTATTATAATATGCACTAATTTAAATCTCAAATATGAACTTTTGTTTAAACATAACGTCTCCAAGACAAATGAATAAGTGAACTTAAAACTATCATTGCAAGAATTTGATACCAAGCAAATTCACGAAACTTGAACATATAAAACACTAAGGCTCCAGGGTTTCATTGAGTTACAATTTCAGTCTTACCACTCAAATACCAAGACAGGTAAGTTGGCGAACATCAAAGCAAGTGTTACTTAAACAAGAAAACCACAAAATAAGTGTCGTGGACTGTATAATCGTCTATGAAATTGAACCCCACTAAAGAGCTACTAAAACATAAATAATATTCTGGATTCTCCTCCATAATTATTGTGACGATGCGATTTTGAACTTTTTTTTTTTAAATCATTTTACAGTGGAAGACTTTTATTTAAATCCATATTTAGTATACTCTTAAATCGTTTGTCCATATTTAGTATACTCTTAAAGCGTTTGTGACGTAGTGGACTTGACTTGCATTACACATATCAATTATGACACTTTAACAAATTTATGCATCAAAAGATCAATTTATTTAAGGAAAAATAACAAATCAACCATCAACTTTTACTGTTGGTGACAAACCGACCATCATCCTTTGTTTTTTAACAAATAAACCACTGAACTATGGAAAATTAACACCACAACCATCACTGTCATCTTTGCCGTTAATGCTTTAATGACAAACCACGGCGGTTTGTCAGGAGACCACGACGATCTCTTGACGAACCGCGGCAGTCTTCTGACTAACCGTTTGTGAAAAATTTTTTATCACAAATTTTAGGGCTTAAACGCGTGATTTTGGGCCTGAGAAAGGGGGTCATGGGGTAAACCAGATCTCTGAGAGAACTTCGATTTGATACCTTTTGGAGCCTATTCTGACACCTGTAGCAAAAGTTATGGTCTTTTGAAGTTGAAGAGATCAAAAATCTAATAAAATGATTGGATTCGTAAAATATATACATAGAGACTTTGAAGTAGCCATGAAACTTTCTGTTTTTCATGGCTACTTCAAAGTCCGCAACGGTTCTCAATTTTTAGTGTTTCATGGCTATTTCAAAGTCCCTATGTATATGTTTTCTAATCTAATCCTTTTATTAGATTCTTAACCTCTTCAATTTCAAAATACCATAACTTTGGCTACAGGTGTTAGAATCGGCTCCAAAAGGTATCAAATCGAAGTTCTCTAAGAGATCTATCACCTACTATAAAGTTAATCTTATGGCCCACCTTTCTTGGGCCCAAAATCACACGTTTAAGCCCTCAAATTTGCGATAAAATTTTTTAACAAACGGTTTGTTAGGAGAACGCGGCAGTCTTGTGTCAAACCGCGGGGGTTTGTCATGAGACCGCCACGGTCTCCTGACAAACCACTGCGGTTTGTCACAAGACCGCCACGGTTTTGTGACGAACTGCCGCAGTTCGTCAAGAGACCGCCACAGTCTCTTGACAAACCGCCGCGGTTCGTTATTAAAGCGTTAACAGCAAATGTGATAGCGATGGTTGCGGCGTCAATTTTCCATAGTTCAATGGTTTATTTGTTAAAAAACAAAGAATGATGGTTGGTTTGTCACCAACAGTAAAGAATGATGGTTAATTTGTTATTTTCCCTTTATTTAAACACCATTCATATGCAGCCCGTTTACATGCCCTTAGTTCATCACCCATTAAAACTATAACTATTATGGAAAAACCCACAACTCTATGCAGCTACTGTCCAACTAGAATCCTTTGGCGCAGAAACATTACCTAGTTACTTTGGCCATAACAAGCCAGGCATGCATCCACATAAAGATCTCCTTGACGTCAACGGTTCGCAGATCAAGTTTAGCATAAATCTTCATTGTGTTCACCAACATCACAAGGTTCAACTCTGAATTTAACGCTCAATATGTAATAACCCGGTTTTAAATTACCTTTGAAAATGCTTAAAATTTAAATTTTTTTCTTTATAAATACAATGGAAGACTTTTCGTTTTGAAAACCAGTTAAAAGATAATAATTGAAATCATTTTATTAAAACATTTTGTAAAACACAGTGGAAGTCCTTTTTAAATCAAACAAACATTTAATATATAGTTTAATTACTTTACAAAGTTTTTTACAGAACTCTTTTACAAACCATCTTTCTTGAAATCCATTTAGCCTAACCAGCCACAAGATCCACGTGTGCAAATTCGTCATCAGCTGCTTCTTAACCTGTTCTCCTGTGCGTGTACCTACATCGTAAGACATAACTAATGAGCCTAAGACTCAGTAAATGATATAAAAGAAAACTGTCAACATATCATGTATCTTTTAAAACCACATGTCGTTATCCATTTTCGTTTTCTTTTATCATATACGTGTTAGTCTGTTTTCTTTTGTTTCTGTGCCGGGCTTTACCTACCGGTCCATAAAAATCGTTTAATTACATTTCTTTTGTTTTTGTATTGGGCTTTACCTACCGGTCCACAAAAACCGTTTAATTATATTTCTTTTGTTTCTGTGATGGGCTTTACCTACCTGTCCACAAAAACAATTTAATTATATTTCTTTTGTTTCTGTGTCTGGCTTTACTTACCAGTTTACAAAAATCGTTTAATTACATTTTTTTGTTCTTGTCCTAGGCTTTACCTATCGGTCCACAAAAGCCTTTATCTTTTGTTACCTGGGTTGCCGGGCATTACTTATCCGGACCAACCTTTTTTTTTTATTTTTTATTTTTTATCTTTCTTAATCGTTCATTTGTTCTTCTTTTCGTTTTACGTTTCCTTTTCAAAATCGTGTATGAAAACCATTTTTGTAGACTTTGAAAACCGTGATGCATGATGCTCGTGAATGCATACAATCTCTATCGTATGATTAAAGAAATCTAAATAAACACCCAACACACAATTCACAGATCATGCTTCATAAAATGGTAGACATGCTTATAAAACAATAGACATGTTTAGAAAGCGATAGACAGACTATTAAAATTATAGACATGCTTTTAATACTGTAAACATGCTTGTAAAGCTGTAGAGATGCTATTAAAACAGTAGATATATTCAATATCTATTAAAGCAGTAAGCAGTCAAACGTGCAAATCCTATTCTTGCGATGTAAGGCCCCAAAGATCAAAACACACACATATCACTTACTTTGTTTTCTTAAAGCGCTCAACGCTTAAACATATCATTTCCTTCTTTCTTAGTACCTTCACAATTCAATAACATTTAATTATTAATCTAATCAATTAATCAACTTATTAATCTCAACGTCTTTTCCTATCCTTAATTCTTATACATTACTTAGTTTCATAATCTAAATTCAACTAATCGCATAATCGTATATTTATGGACAAAGAGCAACACATAGGAGGCAGGAACAACCACACCAACAGAGC
Source organism: Begonia loranthoides (assembly GCA_022433065.1). Taxonomy (NCBI): domain Eukaryota; kingdom Viridiplantae; phylum Streptophyta; class Magnoliopsida; order Cucurbitales; family Begoniaceae; genus Begonia; species Begonia loranthoides. The sequence continues at coordinate 10,723,062 of CM039475.1, forward strand.
AGTTCCAATCGTGACCATCCCAACAGAACATACCCCTTTCCAGAATACATTCTATCTAAAGTACCCAATCAGAGAAGTACCCAATCAGAGAAGCACAATTGTCAAAGTTATAATTACTAGAGAATCATCATGACAACTACAAACCATCATGGTATAATCCACGCCCAAACAGAGACTAATAAAATCCCTTTTCATTCATCCACATATAATCTATAAATAAAGCATACATATATTCCTTAACATTTAATAATAATATCTTCAATAATGTCCAAAGAGGCAATAAACAATAGAAGACCAATTCTAGGCAGTTGAGTATACTTCATGCAAAATATCCATACATAACACAGAGAGATTATAAACAACTCTTCAATCTAATCCAATTGAATGGCTTAATCCAATTCTTAACCAGTAATTCATTCGACAGTAATAAAACCAAAGTACATACTTTACTTCAACAAAACAACATTCATTCTCAAAGAAACAGAGAGCATACATATTTCTCATCCTTCAATAACAGTATCCTAAGGTGTAGAACAACCAACCAACCAATAGAGAATAATTCCTATATATCAAACTAAGCCCAATAGATTATCACCTCCAACAAAATCATCCCACAAATAACAAAAAGGGACATACAGAACTATATCACCGAGAGCATAAATCACAGCATCCTTCCAACATTCTTCATTTATATCTAATATAAATCTCACTTAAAACTCATACAATCATTAAAAGGTATTAGGAAGAAGAAGCTCAAACTTTTTATTATCAGTAAAACTTTATCTATTACAGAGAAATGGTAACTCTTTATAATACAGAGTTCCGAGATAGAAAAAACTGAAAATAACAGAAATTCAAAGAAACTACTTGAACTACGTGGCAGCAACTTCCCAGCTGATAAAGTGACCCGTTGGTGATTTCATCTTGACTTCATCTTGTATCTGTAATATGCCCCCTCAAGATGGACAATGCAAATTCAGCATTTCCATCTTGGAGATAAGATCATGAAATAGACCAAGAAGAAGTGGCTTAGTCAGAACATCTGCCAATTGATGTCTGGAAGCAACATGGAGAGTCTTAATACTGTTTTGTTGTATCTATTGACGGACTATATGACAATCTATCTCAATGTGTTTTGTACGCTCATGAAACACTGGATTTGCCGCAATATGGAGAGCAGATTGACTGTCACAAAACAGAAGAGCTGGCTGAGGTAGAAAAATTCAAAAATCGGCAAGAAGAGCTTTCAACCAAATAAGCTCACAAGTGGTAATGGCCATGGCTCGATATTCAGCCTCTGTTGATGATCGAGAAACAGTGTGCTGTTTCTTGGATTTCCAAGAGATCAAGGAGTTTCCCAGAAAAATACAAAAACCAGTGATAGAACGACGAGAATCTAGACAAGAGCCCCAGTCCGAGTCACAAAAGGCCTTGAGTTGAAGAGATGAAGTAGTAGAGTAAAATAAACCACGGCCTGGCGAACCTTTTATGTACCGCAAAATGCGATAGGCAGCTTGCAAATGAGACGATCGCGGAGAAGCTAAAAACTGACTAAGTTTGTTGATAGCAAAACTGATATCAGGTCGTGTAATTGTCAAATACAGCAACTTCCCAATGAGTCTTCTAAAAATAGTAGGATCAGTCAAAAGGGACCCACTTTCCAGAGACAATTTGCAAGTGACATCCATAGGTGTAGAAACAGGTTTGGAAGCTAGATATCCAGTATCCTCTAGAAGCTTCAAAGCATAATGCCATTGATTGATAGAAATACCATTAGAGTTTCTAGCAACTTCAATACCCAAGAAATAATGGAGAGGACCCAAATCCTTCAAATGGAATTTATTGTGTAAAATAGTTTTGAATTGATCCATTTCAGATACAGAACTTCCTGTAAGAATGATATCATCGACGTAGAATAAAAGTGCAATGAAGGAATCTGATTTAAAACGAAGAAAGAGAGATGAATCTGACTGTGACTGCTGAAAATCCAGTGAAAACAATGCAGTAGAGAATTTTGAGAACCACTGTCGTGAGGCCTGTTTGAGACCGTTTAAAGATTTATGTAGCTTACACACTAATGGTGATCCGTCAGCTGTCGAAGATTGCTGGATATTATAACCAGGAGGCAATTGCATATAAACCTCCTCATGTAAGTCACCATGCAAGAAGGCATTGTTGACATCCAACTGTATTAAAGACCATCCATGGATTGAAGCTAAAGCTAGTAATAATTTGACAGTAACAAGTTTGGCGACAGGAGAAAAAGTGTCAAAATAGTTGACACCTTCAGTTTGTGTAAATCCCTTTGCAACTAATCGAGCTTTGTAGCGTTCGATTGAACCATCAGCAAGATATTTAATTTTGTAAATCCATTTACATCCAACTACATTCTTGCTAGGAGGAAGGGGAACAACAGACCAAGTATAATTGTGTTCTAGAGCTTGCAACTCAGCTTGCATTGCTTGCTGCCACTCAGAAAACTGCTCAGCTTGTTTGAAAGTTGTTGGCTCAGTATGAGAAGAAACAGCAAGAGTGAAAGCTTTGAATGATGGTGATAAACGATGCTATGACAAAAAATTAGAAATGGGATATCGAGAAATAGGAGATGAAGAAGAAACAGAATCAGAAGTAGAGGCAGTAGATAGGTAGCAGTGATAATCTCGTAAATAAGAAGGAGTTTTACGAATTCTGGAATGAGAAGTAGCATGATCAGTCAAGGAATTATGAGGGACAGGATCAGAAGGAAATATTCTGGATTGAGATGTATGATCATCAGCTAATGAATAGAGAGGAGAAACAACTGAATTACGAACAGAAGTAAAAGATGAAGGAAAAAATGAAGAAACAGAATCTGTCATATTTGATTTAGATGCAAAAGGAAATGTTGATTCATGAAAAACAACATTTCTAGAAATAACAATAGAATTGGATTTAATATCAAGGGTTTTATACCCTTTATAACCAGATGGGTATCCTATAAAAATCGAAGCACGAGCTCGTGGTGCAAATTTGTCTCGTCCATTTGTTAAAGTGGAGACAAAACACAGACATCCAAAAGAACGAAGATGATCATATGAAGGAGATTTATTATGCAATTTTTCAAAAGGGGATTTGTTTGAAAGAATGGGAGATGGTAGTCTGTTTATCAAATAGACAGCCATGAGTATATAGTCCCCCCAAAAACATAAGGGCAAATGAGATTGAAAAAGGAGTGCTCTGGCCACATTAAGTAAATGCTGATGTTTTCTTTCCACTACAAAGTTTTGTTGGGGAGTTTCAACACAAGACTTATAATGAACAACCCCTTTGCTTGCATAAAAATCAGTAAGAGCAAATTCCTTAGCATTATCAGTATGTATGCTACTAATTTTGACATGAAACTGAGTAGCAATGAGCTCAAAAAACTGAGGAAGAATATGACAAACTTCAAATTTGTGGCGCATGAGATACACCCATGTGGCACGGGAGCAATCATCAACAATAGTAAGGAAATATTTAAAACCATCATAAGTTGGTGTGGCAAATGGTCCCCAAACATCACAGTGTATGAGATGAAAAACAGATTCAGAAACATTATTGTTGGAAATAAAAGGTAATTTGCGCTGTTTAGCCATTGGACAAATGTTACAAGAAAGATGAAATAAATTGTCATTACAGGAAAGTGAGATATCATGTTTAAGAGCATGGACAACCCGAGTAGATGGATGTCCGAGTCTAGAATGCCACAAAGAAAAAAGAGAGCTAGCAGTACTTGAATTACATTGAAAAAGATCACATTTACTAGAAAGAAAATGATCTGGAGCATCAGACTTAGTAACATCTGATTTAGTAGATGGCAAAGAACAGATATTGATGGACAAGGAGGAATCCGGAGGAGCTTGATGCAGAATGTATAAGTTGCCACGTCTTTCACCCATCCCAATCATTTGGTCCGAGGTAAGGTCCTGGATAAAGCAATTGCCGGATTGAAAAAGTATTGAGCAATTCAAAGAGGAAGTAAAGGCACTGACTGAGAACAAATTGAATCGAAAGTCTGGGACAAAAAGTACATTCGATAGGGAGATTTTTGTATTAATGTTAACAGTTCCAATTCGTTTAATGGGAATCATGGAATTGTTTGGAAGAGTAACATATCGATGAGAAACAGGATAAGAGTCAATAAAATTGGCAAAATTAGAACAAACATGGTGAGTAGCACCAGTATCAATAACCCATTGATTAGAAGAGAAATGTGAAGAAGATAAAAGAGAAGAATTGAAACAAGAAGGAAGAGATATACCAGTGAAGTTGGAAGCAGAAGGAGAAGATGAAAAAAAATCTGAGCTGTTACTGAAGGCAGAAGAACTCCGCTGAAGTTGAGTACTCAGAAGCGCAATTAAATGTTGACATTGGTCGGCTGAAAATCCTTCAAGTGAAATTGAATTATTAGGAACTGCATCTGGTACATTAGCATTACTAGTTTGGTTGACAGATGCTTTATTTCCAGTTTTAACTTTGTATCCAGGAGGATATCCATGTAGTTTATAACATTTCTCCATTGTGTGACCCAGTAACTTACAATGGGTGCAGTACGGACGATCCTTTTTAGATTTGAAAGTGGAAGCAGAGTGTGAAGAGGCGTTAAAAGTCATGGGAATGACTTGATCAGAAGAAGCAGTAGAATGGCCAACTAACCTTTGTCTCTCTTCTTGAATAACAAGAGAAAAAACCTTACTAATGCTGGGTAGTGGTTCCATCATAAGAATTTGATCACGAACATGAGAAAAAGAATCATTTAAGCCCATCAAGAATTGCATGACATAGTCTTGATGTTGATGAGAAATTAAGGGCTTAACACCTCCACAAGTACAATTCGGAATCGGCCGGAATTCTTGTAATTCATCCGAAAAGCCTTTAAGCTGCGTATAATAAGAAGTAACGTCCAGGGAAGCTTGAGTAAAAGTAGACAGTATTTTACGCAATTGGTAAGAGCGCGGACCATTGCTCTATTGAAATCTATCATTGATATCATTCCAAACAGCTACAGCAGTATCAAAATAGAGAAGACTGTCAGCTATATCTTTAGACACTGAATTAAGAATCCAGGAAATAACCATACTATTACAACGTTTCCAACTGTTGAATTTAACATCTGAAGGAAATGGTTGAGAAATGGAGCCGTCTACAAAAGCAAACTTATTTTTTGCGTTAAGCGCCATCATCATAGCACGTCGCCATGTATGAAAATTGGGACCTTGAAGATGATGAGTAACAAGAACCAACCCTGGATGATCAGAGTTATGTAAGAAAAAAGGATTTGTAGAATCGTCCATCTCTGACCTAGAATCTGACGAATTCTTGGTTGAGAAATTTGAAGAAGACGGTTGAGCTGAAGGAGAAGGATCAACAGTAGGAATAAAAATTGCTGATGAAGGTCCTGGAACCGTCGCACGAACAGGAAGCTTGCCCCGAGTCATGATGAATCGCGGAAGGAAGAGCAAAAAAGCTCTGATACCATATTAGGAAGAAGAAGCTCAAACTTTTTATTATCAGTAAAACTTTATCTATTATAGAGAAATGGTAACTCTTTATAATACAGAGTTCCGAGATAGAAAAAACTGAAAATAACAAAAATTCAAAGTAACTACTTGAACTACGTGGCAGCAACTTCCCAGCTGATAAAGTGACCCGTTGGTGATTTCATCTTGACTTCATCTTGTATCTGTAATAAAAGGATGTAGAATACCAGAGTACCTAAGAGCTGCTTCTCCATCTTTCTTCTTTTTCTTCACCTCTCGGCCTTCATCCCACCAAAGAGCTTCACACTTCCTCTCTGTCAAAATCAGAACAGACGTCCTCCCTCTCTTCTCTATCTCCTTCCTCTCTCTTTATCTCAGCAACGTCCCAGTGCACACTCCACCACCCTTCTGCCTTTTTCTAATTAATCACCCTAGTGCCCATTCCTTCTTTTTGTCAATTTCAATGAGTGTGATACCAACTGGAAGGGAGAAACGTGGAGATTGTCTTCTCGGCAGAAAACGATTCAACCCAAACTAGGTTCACATCGGAATTGGTTGAACACAAGCAGCGGGCAATCGACTTCAGCCCGACTGCAGTTCGACCAAAATCCCCCGCCACTGCAAATCGTCCAATTCCAAATGCCGAATCATCCACAACAGAAAGCCAAGGAGAAGAAACACACAGAACAGAAACGAATGACTTACCACGGCCCAGAAATTGCAGCATTGCGGGAGCTCCAATTCGCGATTTCGTTATGTTCGAACAAACCCGTGCCCTAGTCTCCCAACGCCGGAACTCTCGTGTCACCGCTAGAAGCCCGCACGCCGAACCCGTCTTGTCGCCACAAAGTAGCTTGCTCGCACGCCCGAGCTCCCTCTCGCTCGTCTCTCTCGGTCTCACTCATTTCCCTCGTCTCCCTCTCTCTGTTCTTTCATGAAAAATGGCCATGAGCCAAAATGAAATTCTCCCGCCTATGATTTCAACTGAACTAGCAGCCAGCATGAACCTGTTCACAAGCTGAATCCGTTTAGCTCCTTCTCTCCCCTTTAATTTCATTTTCTTTTTAATTCTTCACTTAATCTTAAATTAATTTTCCTCTTAATTTTAATTCTTACCAATCCCACTTTCTTTTCTCCTTTCAGCCAAGAATTGGACCACTCATTTATTTATAGACTGAGCCGAACCAACCAAACCAATTCATCTCTTATTTCTCCCTTTTGTTTTATCCCATTTTTGGTCAATATACGCGACTGCAACCTCGACCGGTGATTCAATCGAAAACCTAATTTATAATTTGTAACACATTTTGGACGAGCATCTTTGCACCTTCAACCGCGATGTGACTGAAAACTCAAAATGTAATCTGTATTACATTTTGGAAGAGTAACTCGACTGCGTGTTCGACCGAAAACTCAAAATGTATTCTGTATTACATTTCGGTCGAGTTGCTCGACCGCGGCGTCGACCGCAGTCTCAACTGAAATGTTCCTGGACACATTTCCCACATATTTTCCATCCTTAATTTAATAACCCATAACTATACCCCACTAACTTAACCCTAACTATAATCCAATAAATTCTCTTAAATTAAAATCTAACGGATAAGTCCTTGATAATACCCTGATAATTATCCAATTAATCTGATTACCCCCAATTACTTTCCAATTATCCTTATTAAATTTCATTATAGAAAGTTGGGGTATTACACAGTAAGTAATGTATAACATAACATGAATGAGAACATGATAAATCGTGCTATATGTATTTTATAAAACAAGTAATGTCGTGTTTTCCTTTTTCCATTTCCTTTCCACTTTATCATTTGATCGTAGGGGTAACCGTCAAGGAGGAAGTAGGCACCATTTGGTACACCTCTTGGGATAGTCTAACTAGGGCTCTGGGGAGAGTAGACACCATTTGTTCCATTTCTTAGGACAACCTATGTGAAATCCAGCAAAAAAAAAAAAAATTTAAAATTTTTTAAAAACCTTATCTGGGGGTTGTTGCCAATAATGAGGGGAAGGTTCCCCTTATTTCTCTCTTGGGGGGGCGGGGGGACTGAGATACACAAACCATTCATCCCTACTTTCTCTTCCTTTCTTCTTCTTCTCTATAGAGGAAGGGAGAAGTAGAGAAAATTCATTCTGTAGTTTGAGGTAAGCATCAATCGAGAAGGGGGTTTCTCTTCTACGGGTTCCATTATTTGTTTTCTGCATTTGGTGTCTAGCAGAAGAGTTGCTATGGTTAGAAAACCTATAGATCATCATTGAGGAAAGAAGAAAATAGTGGAGGCTATTTGAAGTCTCTTAGGTATGGAAAACTTGTAAATTTCCTTCTAGAGTGTTCAAAATCAATTGGAATTCTTACATAAAATTTATTTCTCTGTTTTATCATACAGAATTGATCTTTTAGAGGAAAAATTTGGTGCAAATCATTGGTTGTTACTCAATTTATAGAGGTATGCTGGAGTTGAATATATATTTTTTAAAAAGAATTGGTTATTTTTGAAATAAAGTGGTGATTTTTGGATAGAAATCATGTTGTAGTAAGTAAAAAATCATGATTTGATTGTTCTAGAAAATTTTGATGATTGGGAAGCAAGCTCGACGATCAGAGGAGAGTTTTGATTGGAAAAACATGGAGTTCTGGCGAAACACTATCATTCTTGGGTCATCTTTGTTTAGCATAGAAATTTAGATTTTAAAGTATAGAGTTCGAATTCTGATTTTGTCAAAAATATTATAAATAGGTTTCAAGATTTAAGAAATTATTTGGACTTGTTTGCTATTGGGCATCATTGGATCTTTTGCTGTTGGGCTTTGATATTGATAGACCCAAATTGAGGTAGGGGTTATTTTATGTCCAACATACATTTTTTTCTAATACGATATTTTTAGACATATTCTCATACTAAATGACGTGTTCCTATAACCCATTAAGTAGTTTCATTTCTAGTTTAGTCTTTCTTACATGCAAAAATATGCATAAAACCATTTTTTATCTTTGATCACAAAACATGATGCATGTACAATGCTATCGATCCATGCAAAAAAACCTCATATTATGCATGATATTATTAACTTAAGAATCACCATATAACCTATTATTCACAGTTTAGTTATAAAAATAGTTTTGCCATCTATAAAGAAATAGTTTAATCATCCATCAACATAAGGTACCTCAATCAACCATCGACATAATAGTTTTGCGTTGAATCACCTTGTGGAGAAACAAAGCGTCTTCTTGCTCAGTGCTTCTAGGTGAGAATGATGAGAGTCTTCTCATCAGTTCACCCCTCTTTATAGCATATAGGAGGAGAAAAAGAAGGAGGTGGCTCAACTAATGAGTCATTAGCTTCAGCTTCGTGCCCACATTCTTCTTTGGGCACCATAATCTACCTAGGCTTGAAATCATAGATGTAATCATGGTGTTTTTGTAACATCCCTTACTTCAAACTGTTCTTTTAAAGGAAATTCTCTCTCTGTTTTTTTAAAATGTGTTAAAATGTGCTTTCAAAAACTCCTTATACAGTGGAAGACTTTTCTTTGGCTAACCAAAATTCATCAAATTCAATAGTATTTTCAAGCAGATACATAAATCAAGTTTTGACATAAAACTCTAGCTCACAAAATAAGTTCCCCAAACTTAAAGATTTGTTACATCAAATTCTTTGTTATTGAGCCACGTACGGATCAAAATCGTTGCAACGACACCAAGCGCTCACCCATGGAAACACCTTGCCAACTACATCTATCAATAAGATATATCCTCACACGTTTTTTCAAGAACAACCTCACCTACATCACAAGATTCAACTATGAGTCTAACGTTTAGCAAGAAATGTATGGAAAACACTAATATAGTATGTAACTTTATAAAACATACGGTTTTTAGTTTCTATTCACTGTGTTTCTTTTCACTCTCTGGCTCATTTCATTTCTTTACATTCTTCATTCATCATAATAGGAGAGAGTGGTGAACTTCGTCCAACTCAAACCCTAGGAAGAGTAGACACGATAATGGAGAATGCTCATGAACTTTAGTGAGACAATCCCAATTTCATGAGACCTCTGTTAGCGTTACATAGGGATGTGCATGGTTCAGTTCAGGGGTGAGGGATGTCCAACACTGGATAATAGAACAGACACAAAATGCATGTTATTTAATAAAGACACAAAAATAAGACAGAGTCATTTAATTGAATGGGTGGACGAAGGAATGCAGTGCGATTAGAGGACAGATGAAAGGATGGTCATTGGACTAAGATAGGGGATGTCTGTTAGAGGCGATGGATGTTTAATGAGGGAAAATGGATGGTTCAAATAAAAGGATGGTTGTAGGGTGAGAGAGCAGACAAATGGATGGCCATTAGATGAGACTTATGAGAGAGCAGATGAATTGATGGTCTTTGGATGAGTGAGTTAGACGTCCTTCAATGATGGAGGACGTTTGATCCTAGAGGATGGATGGGGTCACATGCATGGCATGCGATATTTTAAATGGGATCGGATGAAGGGATGGTCATTAGATGAGAGAGCAAACGAATTGAGGGTAATTGGATGAGACTCAAGAGAGCAGATGAATTGATGGCCATTGGATAAAACTCATGAGAGAGCAGACTAATTGATGGCCATTGGATGAGCGGGTTGGACATCCTTCAACGATGGGGGACGTCTGATGCTAGGTGAGGGATGTCTTTCAAGAGCTAGGGATGTCCATCAACAATGAGTGCAAGTGTTGTGAGACGTCCTTTAATGATGGGGGACGTCCGACGCTAGGTGACAGACGTCCTTCAAGAGCTAGGGATGTCCTTCAACGATGAGCACACACATTGTGGGACATATTGGGGAATGTTTGACGTGAGGTAAAGGACGTCATTCCAAAATTTGGGGGACGTCGATCAGGGATGAGCGTGCGTGTAATGTCTCGGGATTTAAATTCGTGTAATTATTGAATTAGGAGGAAATATGAGTTATTAACATTTTATAGAGTATTGGAATATATATATATATATATATATATACTGAAGATTTAAAGAAATTGTAGAAAATTAGACAAAAATTAAAGAAGGAGCGGGCAGTCGATCTCGGCGGTCGATCACATCTTGGGCGATCGACCGACACGATCAGTCGATGTTGCTGGGAGTTAATTTTTGTGGATGTTCAATGAAAGGGTGGTCAATCATCCTTCAACTGAATTGATCATCCGCCATAAATTTTCAACGTTTGGAAGCGATATTAGATTTCCTGAAACACTGAACGCACGACCTTTGGCATTCCAGTGTCTTCCAATGTCTCCCCCGACACTTTGTATTCGAGGAGTAAATGGAGAGTCGTTTAAAGTGTGTATAAATAGAACGTGAGGTGAGGTTTTTCCCGGAAAAACTGGGAAGAAAGAGAGGGAAAGAGAGAGAACTCCAGTGAAGGATTACTGCCACTGTGAGGAATCAGAGTTGAGGAAAGTGAAGAGGAGAAACGCACGAGGTAAGGAATAATGCATGTGGTCTGTCTGAAAGGACCTACATCGCAGGAGTAGGATTTTTTGTGAATACGTTACTCTCTGTAAATCGTTTGTTCTTCATAGATGTTGGTTTAAGTGATGGTTTTCATGTTTAGATGCTGTATGTTTGATAGTTTATATACATATAATAGGTGGTAAGGATAGTCAATGTATAATCATTTGAAGTGTAGGAATGGGTGTGCATATTTTGTTATCTTGTTGGATAATTCTAAGTAATATAACCTGTTATATATATGTGCTTCTGTTGTTTTCCTTGCACAATGAAATTATCATTAGGAGAGATGGACTGTTTAAATAAAATTGTTTAGGTTTTGGTCTTTAACCATTAGGTCGTATTGCTATTGGTAGTTTTTTCTGTTAATAGTTTGATGCGTCATATGTTCTTAATAAGTTGTAAAATATTAAAAATATTGATTGATATATGTTACTATATAGGAGCTATTTTAGGATCATTGATCTATGGATATAAAGGATTAGATTAGGTTAGTTTCTGTTTGATAGTGTAATAATAAAAGCATGTTTAGTGATAAATTAAAGTCGATGCATGATTCTTGCTTGTTGTTAGTTGTTTGCGATATATGAATTGCTATGTGTGACATTCATGTAGACATGTTAGTAGAATTGTACGTCATGCATTTCATGGGCTTAAAATGAAGATAATAAATGGTGTTTCCTACGTGGGTTCATAAACTGAAGAGATTGCTCACACGTAGGAAAAAGCTCGTTTGAGTAAGTTTAGAAACTGAAGAGGTTGCTCTTACTTAATGGGGGGTGAGTTCAAAATCTGCGGAGGTTGCTCTCACCCAAAAGAAAATGAATGTAATGTAAGTGAGATCGTTTTTAGTGAGTTCGAAAACTGAAGAGGTTGCTGTCACGTAAAAATGAAACCAAGCGGTGAGTTCGAAAACTGAAGAGGTTGCTCTCACCCAGTTTACAGATGTATCAGACTTAATCATGTAGAGTTGTGATAGAAGTTAAAGTTGTATTTCATTTTGTATTCCTTACTGGGTAATAGGCTCATTATTCCTTCTGTGATGTAGGTATGGATGGTGAGCCGATTGAAGTGAACGTTGAAGGAGTGTGACGTGATGCAAGCTTGTGTTATCATGCGCGAAATGACCTCGGGGGTTATGGCTCTAATAAATAAAAGTCTTTTTTAAATGCATAAGATATTCTCATGGATTTTAAGTATTTTATTTATGTTATTTCTGTAAGACAATTTAATGTTTTATTCCACGTAACGTACTCTAATTTCTTTCAATAAAGTATATTTTAAATGGGATTTTAAAATGTTCAAAATTTTCAAAAAATTCATAAATGGAATGGGATGTTATAGTGCGCCTAACACGTTGAGATTTGGTTCGGTTAGTGCTAGCTCTAAATATGTAAAACTGAATACCGAACTGATAAGTTTAGTTCCTACAAAATAGAATTGAAGTTTGGTTGTTGAGGTTTTCAAAACCGACTTGATCCGAACTGATTCATTGGTTCCTGCTCGGTTCACTGGTTCTGGTTCGATTTTGAACACCCCTTGTGTTACACACTCAATGCGCAACCACCTGGTGAACTTCAGCCAGGTCCTGACATGACCAAACTAACCAGCTTATTCTCTATAGGACCAACTTATGAGACAACCTTCCTCAACTTGACATGTCTTCTTTATTTTTTTAACTACCTTTTTTGTCTTTCTTACATGGAAAACATATGCATATAAATCCTTTTATTCTTTTTGTGTAAAACATGATGCATGGGAAATGCTTGCTTACATGTTCATAAAAATATGAATAGATCTTTCAAACATTCAAGTATCACATTATCATTGTGAACAACATAACACAACTAACAAAACATATAATCAACACAACATATCCTCAGTCTACATAACATGAACAGTCCAACATATCCTCGATCAATCATATCATAAATAATAGCATAACAACCTATCATATCCTCAATCTAATATAACATAAATAGCAAGCTAACAACCTAGCACATTCTTGTTCAAATATAACATAACTAGAAGACTAACAATCACCATCATCGTAGCATCTTGTGATGTAGGCCACAAGGGCTGAACACAAGTGACATTATTTACCTTGGGTCCTTAACATGGTTTATCACAGTCAATTCAAATATTCCTTTGATCAGAAAAACCTCCAGAAATTTGAGAGGAAGCTGCTCTCCTTCGTGATCTCTCTCTCTATACGTAAAATGAGAGTTGACAGCTAAAGTTTACTAACTTAATGTTTGAGAGAGAAAGAGAGAGACATTTTAGAGGTGTCATTGGTTGAATGGGCTGAGGTGTCAGCTTAGCTGAGGTGTCGCCAACCTCCAGCATGCATGAAGGGTGTCCCTTGATATTACCCATCACTTTAATCTCTAATTTTTATATTATAGTGACTAAAAGTTAGCGACCTTTCATCTTCTAGACGACCGCAAACGCTACACATCTGCTATGACAATTCTACATATCAGTTGTGGACAACCACTATCTCAATGTTCAATCGACCACAATACTACCTAAGGCATTTTCATTGCAATTTTTTTGGATCAGTAGTCCAGTCGACATTGCATGTTTTGCCTTCCGGTCATCCACTCCCATGAAGGTGGACGTCCTCCCATATACGGGGATGCCTGCTTTAGCATTTGTCAAGGATAATGACCTAGGCTCGACGTCCACTCTTGAGAAGGATTCTCACATGCAGACGTCTACCACCCTTCAATTGGACATCCTTCAATCACAACGGACATCCGTTCTTCCTACAACGGACGTCCGCCTGTCCGTATTGTACGACCTTCAACACTACAAATGTCTATTCTTCCTTACAACAGACGTCCGCTCAACCATATTGGACGACCTTCAACATTGCGAATGTCTGTTCTTCCTTACAATGGACGTCCCTTTGCCCAAACGCTTATTCCTAAGTAGAACTTACTATTCCAGACTTCTGTAACAAGATCTGAGGACATCCACAACTTTGTTTAAATCTTCAAATATTCACATTAAACTTCCCTAATTCAAAGACACACTCAAACAACATCAAATTCCGTTAACATTTCTTCAAAACATAATACCTATACAACCAGAATATTTGTTCCAAGTACAACATGCTTTTATAATAAAATTCTTTAACTATAAATTCATGAAATTCATGTCCTAGAATTTCTGGGTGTTATAATTTTGAACTCCTTAGCCCAGCATAATTAGTGGCTCGTAATCATCTGCTTAAATGTTAATTAATCCTGAAACCCAATTAATTAACGAATGTTCGTTGCAGATATTCATACTTTTGTGGATGCCTACATCTCCGTGGCAGATATCCGCTCAATCACACAAGTGTTCCTTGTGACAAAAATTAAAAGTTTGAATGTCTGCTTTTAGAAAATAACTTTAAACTTCAGACACTCGAAACCATCGAGAAAACCTACGCATCCGTTGCAGTCAGCTATAGATCCGCTGCAGTTATCTGCTCAATTATACAATCCTTAAAAGATCCACTACCACATGTCTTTTCAAAATCAAATCTTTGTAGATGCTTTATCTTTACATGGATGCCAACAATTTCATAGCCACGCGTGTAATACCCCGATACTATTTTTCCCATATAAGTGATGTAATTAAATGTTGGGATAGTTAAGATATTACATTTCGTATCTATATGTGTCAAATTGTGACGTGTAACTATGGGAAAAATAATATGGATGAAAGTTGAGTTGGAAAATTAAAGAGAAAAGTTGGAATTTGGCTTATGCGGACGTATGCGGACTCCATGAGGACAAGGAACGACATCCACACACACTGGGATTTCACTTTGGATGAAGCAGGATGGATTCTTGCCTCCTAACTATCCAACGGGACATTTGCGAACGAATACGGACGATGTGAGAACGAGTTATGTCGTCCGCAAATGTTTAGGACGCCACTCCAGCAGGTTGGGACGCAGTTTTGCATCCAAATGTTGTCTGTGTCATAGAGTTTTAGATGACTCCAGATGAATGCGGACGTTGTTTTGCGTCCTAATGTCATTCGGATGAGGTGCGGATGACTGAGGATGAATGTGGATATGGCTAAATCGAATTTGTCCAATTTTTGGACACTTTTGGACGCATGCAGATGCCACATGCGGACACCATTTTGCGTCTGAAAGTCATATTCAGACGAGATTAAGGGAGATTAGGACGCAAATTCTTGTCCCAAATCACGGGACAAGCAGCAACGGTGAACTTTCAGACAAATGCGGACGCAAACTTGCATCCAAAACTTTCTAGATTTGCGTAAATTAAGGGACTTAAATAAGAAAAGTTGTTCCGTCGTCATTTACTATGCATGGGAAAGGCGAAGAAAAAGTCCCCCCTCTAGCCTAGACCACGAGGGAAGCCGCCCTCCTTCCTCCATAGGCGTGCGTCTTGTCCCCCTAGGTAAGCTCCTGCCTATTTATCTCCAGCAAGCTCCTTCTCCCGCATCTCTTCTTCTTCTTCCTTGTTTTGTTGCTGCGTGAAGTGTAGTCCAGGGAGCTAGGAGTTAGCTGTCCGTGTACTGAATTATCAGCTAAGGGTAAGGATTTTGGGGAGTCGTTGGCCATTTGGAGGCCCTACACCCAAGTAAAGTGTGTGTGTGTGATTGAAATCCCTGCAATATTTCCTTTACTGAATATTGAACTCCTTGTTTTTAATTCCTTGTAACTCTATTTTTTTCAAATGCTTTACTTTATTGGAGATTAATGATGTGATGAGTCTTTAGTAGGTGAATAATGAATGTTAAATGCTGTGGTAAACAATGATGCACGAATGAACTTGAATGTAGTTGTTTCTAACTTCACTGTAGTCTCTCTAGCTGTCCATAACCTCTGTGAACTTCATTATTGTAATTCCTTTTACTGCAAAGACTTCTATATGGCTTATGTGATGGAGAGTGGATAATGACTATCCTGATATAGATCTGTGAATGTTTGTGAGATGTCATACTTGCTGAATTACCTTGTAATACTTGTTGATGTTGGTTTGTTTACTATAGATCTCTCTAATCCAAGCATGTTTATAGTTGTAATCGGTTATTAAGTATGTTCTGTTTTCTATCGGCTGAGTATGTTCCCATGTAATTGTAGTTAGATAAGCATGGATAGTTAGTTAGTTTAAGCACGTATGTTCAAGTCTATTTTTCTTTATATTTAGTATTTATGGTCAAGTTCTAAAGCATGCTGGTTCACTTTCATTTCGCGAAAATATTGTATATCAATGAAAGCATGCACACTCGTTTTATTTCTGCTGTTATAACTTGTAGTTGTTGTCGAAGATCTAAAGCATGTATATTTTGTTTGCACGCTCTATATCGCTATAATATTTGTATCCACTGTTAATATATATACTGTTAATAAATATAAAACCTATATGTTCATGACTAGCTTCCTGCCATGCTTAGTACTCGCTATAAAGTTTTAAAGCATGCTCGTTCATTTTCGTTGTTGTCATCTATCACATTCACTGTTATGTTCAGTATTGTAAAAGTATGATTTGTAGTTTTATTTAGTTGTATATCATTGCTGTCTTATTCGCTGTTAAGAGCATTATTCATTGTTCCATTTCGTCATTTCATGCTGCCGTATATTACTAATTAAAAGCATGAATCTGTGGTACTTTCCCCCTGTTGTACACTGCCGAATGTTATTGTTTAAGAAACATGTTATGTCGTTATTTCTCGCTGTTATACGCTACTGCATATTATCGTTAAAAGAGCATGATTTATTGTACTGTTTCGTCTATTGCACATTGCTGTATTTGATTCTTTAACAGCACGTTTCGTCGTTACATTTCATCGTTGTACGCTACTACGCATTGCTGTTTAAGAAGCATGATTTATCGTTGTATTTTGTTGTTGCACGCTGCTGTATATTATCATGATCTGTCCTTTAATTTCATCTTGTACGCTACCTTATATAACCAACTTATGCATGTTAACTAACAATTTCGTATTAATCTTCAAGCATGTTTAACTAATTCAAATATGTTATTAATTATTACTTGTTAATATTATAACCCCTATTTCCATGCGTTTATTTCATAATTATTTGAAAGTGTCCTTTTGTTCTCTTGACATGTTTTAAATGTCGTAGATTGTTGTTTCATTAAATAGATGTCATTCACTTTCCATACATGCTCTGTTAATTACTTTCTATATGTACTATTTAGCTGTCATCATGCATCATGATAATAGAAATAAATAGGGAGTTCGCCTTGGGGTGGTACTCACATGAGTTGAGTGAGGAAAATGATAAGAAAATGAAAGAAAGGAAAATAATAGAAAAGGGAGTTGGGGGGCGGATGGATAGCGGCTCTAGTCTGCAGCTAGGTGAAGCCCCTTACCTTGACGGGAACAGGGACTTAGTTGCAAGTAAAGGGTTAGATCCGATCAACTATTTCATCCCCTAAGAACCCTCCAATCTCTAGCTCAAAGTACAAGTAAAGAACGAACGATACGAATAAAAGTAATGAAAGATTGATTTGGGTGACCCTCATTCCAAATGGACTAAAGAGAGTCATATGCATTTGTATTAACTCATTTCCTTACTGGGCCATTAGGCTCACATCCTTACTTGTGATGTAGGTAATGAGATGATTCTACCAGGAGCAGAGGAGGCCTTACCCATGGAGCTTGCGATGTATCCGGATGAAACATGACCAGAGTAGGAGTATGGTTAAAGAAAAAGAATAAAGTATCTATTTTGTAAAGGTTTAACGACGAACATGTTTTGAAAAACGTTAAGTATTGCCCTTATTTTGAATATTTATATGTTATGTTTCGAACCCTACACTTTGAATGTTTTGAGTAATATTTTCAATTATCTTTCTGCTAATTTTATAACTAAAGTTTTCTATGATTTAATTGATTGTTCTACTGAGTTAGTGACAATCGGATTTTAAGGCACCCTGATTTTAAATTGGAAAGATTTCAATGAAGATTTTAATCATTTATAAAAATTTTAAATTTTTCCGCATTTTTAAGAAAAGATGAAAATCCGGGTCGCCACAACGCGTCCTATAAAATTTGCAAATTATTGAATTTTATATTTTTTGAGTAAACTTTTTGCTTTTGTCTAAGTCAAATTTTCTTGTGTTGACCAAGTCTTTATCATGTGTCTTGGGTCTTCAACCACGTCTAAAGAGTCCAATCAATGGTTAACTGATGCATTCTGTGTTTCCATGAGGCCTGAAGTTGTAGGATCATGTTCGGTACGTTTTTATATTCGTAAATTGAGTTTGGTATTTTGTAGGGTTTTGCCCGATTAGAAATTAAGGTTTTTATTTAATATTTATAATATATTAATTTATATTATATATAATAAATAAAATAATTATTTTTCATTTTTTATTTTTTGAAAGGAAAGTTCTCTTTCCTTTTTCTAGGAGGTCAGCTGCTCGCGAGAGGGAATGGATAAAAGAGGGTGGAGAACTGGCAAGTAAACCTTGTCATTTCTCCAGCTGATTCATGTTTGTGTCATTTTGATCTCCATCCTTTGTGAAGGAGTTTTGCGGGTAAGTTGGTTTCTCCTCTCTTTTTTTCGTTTGAGTTTTTTGTTTTGTGTCAATCTCATATTTGAGTCCTATGTTGTTTTTTGCATTATTGGGTTAGATTTAAAGTTTATGTAAGAGTATTGGCCGTGAAAGGCAGAAATATAGCTAAGGAAAGCAGGTTGGGCAACATGTTGGTGTGCTGGAATTCCAAGGATATGCTTCAAATTGTGTCTGCTAAAGGAAAGGTGTTGCTGAAATGTGGGAATCGCAGAAGTCTAGGCTTCCGCAAAAATGTTTGCATCCGTGGAAAATAAATTTTCCACAACAGAAACGTTAACCTTTGTGAAATGTAATTCCATTGAGCGTGTGTGCTCTGCACGTATCCGCTGGAGCCCAGGTCCCAGTGGAAAATTTTTCCATTTCCATGCGTGCTCTACATGTATCCACGGAATACCCATGCTTCTATGGAGATATTTTTTTACGTGGGAATTAAGTGTAATACCCTGACTGTAACACCCCGTTTATTTAAAACTGTTTTTCTTTATTTTTTAAAAAAATTGTAATCTAAAAATTTTTGCTTAATATATTCAACATGCGTGAATCAGAGAGATTAATTTCAATTGAAAACATATCAAACTTATTTGAGCAGAAAACAAAATGAGATTTCAAAATGTAGTTTAGGTTTTCCAACAAAAGTCCACAATTACAAATCATTTACTAACTTCAAAATAAAATGATAATTATCCAAAATACCCAACATCCAGTGAGCCATAACCATCAGGTCAATTTAGTTGATAACCCAAGGGATCATCCTGAAATATCTCCTTTTAGACTAGTAAGTCACAAGTATCATCACCTCATTACGGGGAAAACAATGAGCCTAACGCTCAGCTAGAATTAGAATAGAATACAATGCAAATGCTATGCATGGTCATGCGATACATTACAGAAAAGAACCTTATCTTTTCTGTTAAATTGAGAGTCGGATACGTCTTATCGTCATGCAGCTATCTGTCACTCCGGCAAGGAGATATATCCTATGGTATCACCACCATGACCGTCACCGCACTCTTTTGTGGAAGACGTTGGAGATTTCAGTACAAGAGAAATGATGAACCCTAGAGTCCACATGGTTAACCGTCACTTCGATGAGGAGATACATCATATGGTGGCCCCACCGATGGACAGTCATCAAATCTCTTGAACCCCCACACGCCTATTTACATATTTTAAGTATGTCATGCATTATGTTAACAATTTCATAAGCCCTATAATGATGCATGAACAATATGCAATATATATATACAGTTCAAAACGAATATGGAAATATAACATCACAACCAAAACGTACGGATCACCACATATGATAAAAGGGAAACACAATATTTATTAATAAAGCATGGAGAGCAAAATGATCAAGAGAGACTAATATGTACATGACCTATCCAATGATTATCAAACAATTTAAACGTTTTCTAACAAGGTTCAACTTATGTGTTGACATAGGCATAAAATACTTGTCAAGTCAAGCTTCAATACTAATAATCAGAGAACAACTTGCAAGTTTATGGTTTTAAAAGATAATACGATTTGGCTATAATTGTCTACTAATTTATAGATTTCATTTCCATCAAGCTTAGTACAATCATTCACAAGTTCATTACATGCTTAATATCCCAACCATTCACAAGTTCATTACATGCTTAATATCCCAACCTTTCACAAGTTCATTTCGTGCTTGAATTTTAACATCTTACAAGTTGGGAAACGACTTTCAGAGTAAGGTCTGATCTTAGCAATTCCAAAGGAACTGACAGAGTAATCAATTCCAGTATACAAAATCTAGACTTACATCTCCAACAAAATCCAAATTTTACAATAACAACCAAAGCAGAAATTTAACGAACCAACCTGTGATATAGGACTTCCTCAGGTCAACTACAACATTCCAAATTCTTACCTCTTGATGTGCAGCGACCAAGACTGAGATTTCCAATCGTTCAATCCCCCAATGTTCCCTTAGAAGAATGTCACTACAACAAACTTTTCACAGCAGCAATTTCAGAGTAGCAACACTCAAAAATGCTGAACGAAAACTCACTTCACTTCCCACTCAGTTCACAAAATGTTTCTCACTCACGGGGCAAAATGTAGCACTCATCTTACACTTCAGTCACAACTCACAAGGTAGAGTCCAGACACAACCTCACACCCATCATCTTATAGACGGAGGGAGAGAGAGGAAGAAGATGAACCCATGTGAAGGCTGGAGAAGAATGGACTAAAGGGACACTCACATCCTTTAATGGAGTGTGGTCTTTTAGGAGAAGACCACGTGGAAAGCTCCTATCTTCTCGGGGGAGGAATCCATGCTACAAGGGAGAGAGAATCGAAGAAGAGAGAGAAATGATCTGAATGAAAATGGGTTTCTCACTTTAAAATGGTTTTTCGGTCGAGGGAAGGCGTCCGCACCTCCACCGCGTATCGTCTGAATGCCCAAAATTTCCTTAAGAATCAGGTTTTTGGTCAAGGAAATGCGTCCGAGCCTCGACCACATGTCGACCGAAATGTCTAGTAAATTCAACAGATTCAAACGTTCCTTGACCGCACTCGATCGCATGTCGACTGCATGCCGACCAAAAACCAAAATAAATTTGACAGATTCAAACATTCCTCGACCGCACTTGACTGCATGTCGACTGAAAACTCCCAGTGTGACCTAGAACGAGTTTTAGATGGAGACACCACATCTAACCTCGACCCCGACTCATCCAAAAATACAGGGAGTCACCAGAATGTATTTTCGATTGAAACACTTCGACCCAACATCGACCGCGAGTCGATCAAAAGTGTAAATTACACAATTTGTGACAACCATTCAACTTAAATATTTCCCAAATTATTCATTCCTTTAATTGCACCACACCAAGTTCCAATCTAATGATTACGAAATATTTTCATTCATATAATATTAAATAAAATCTTTTATATAATACAGGGAGGATTATCCGGGCATTACAATCACCCCACCTTAACAAAATTTTATCCTCAAAATTTGGCTAAGTAAATAGTTCCGGATACTTGGCTTCCATGTCATCTCTCCTTTCCCATGTTGCTTCTTCTTCTATGACCTAATTTTGCCATAACACCTTGACAAGCGAGATCTGCTTATTTCGAAGCTTCTTTACTCTAGAGTCTAGAATTTTAACCGGCCTTTCCTCGTAGCTCAAGTTGGCTTGAACATTGATTTGCTTCTGAGGCACCATCTAAATGATCTCCCCAAGACTTTTCTTCAACATTGATATGTGAAATACGTTATGCACCCCCACCATGGCATCCGGTAATTGCAATCGATACGACACTTTACTAACCCTTTCTATAATAACACGCTTCAGCTCCTGATCCTCAGCTACTCTTTATCTTTACCTGAAGTTTTGGGGAGGAGTCGTTTGGGGTGAGTGACTAACTCAGTAAGGTATAGCTATACTAAATGCACCTTGTGCAAAACTTGTTTTTCTATATTTTCAAAAACAAGGTTATATTTTTCATTTTACCGTACATAAATTTTTAAATCGCTTCAAAACTCTTTGTCATTTTATCAAACCGGCCCAAGGCCATCGATGAGGCTTTTATCGAAACCCGCTGTATACATAGACAGCTATACTCATAAAATAGGCCATCATCGTTTTCCAAATTGAAAATGTCGTCAGTGAAAATGGGTGGTCACCCATGGACTCACCCGCCACACAGCAGAGAATAGCTGGACACCCGTCGGCGTCAACACCTTATGAGGCAGGAGGAAGTATAAATGACGGTGGTCCGTAGATCCAACACGTCACCCGGATTACCCGCGAGAACTCTGCGTCGGTAGAACTAATCTACTGGGTTTGAAACAATGGGGAGAACTTTGCGTCCTAATCTAGGGGTCAAATGGCGAGAACTCCGCGATGACAATCCGTACGATAAAATAGAACGGATACGATTGCTCGCCATATATGGACTGGGTATAAATAAGGCTCGGCGAATGGCAACCGTCTAATCCGTGTGACAAAAACCCTGGCCAGGTTTAGGGGTTTGCGACCCAAGGAGACGTCATCACTCTCCCATACTAATTTACGACTTTCAGGAGTTTCAACCTGAGGACACGTCACAATGCCCTACCTATATTTTTATACGCCAAACAATCAACCTTCACGTAGAAGAAGGTATCAAATGGGCTAGCTAATCCGTCCCTCGATCTATGCACAATATATTTCAAACCATGTACGGAATTTAAACTTGAGAAAACATACTACTAATAAAAACTGACGTGCTGTCGAACAGTCCCCGTCATTTTTCAAGTGTGGTATTCCACAAAATAATTATTTTGAAAACGGGTGGGGATGCAATGTAACACAAGAGGTATAGAAATCCCAACCTCGATGACGGTCTGCCTTACCAACCGGAGCAACCAATTACACAAGAATCATATCACACTCGCTGAAATTGACCAAGCCTGACAAAGATATAAACGCAGTAATATCATAATTAAATTCTACAAAAATAAGCGAGGTTCTATATAAAGCCCAACCAACGTGTAAAGAACTCCAATAAAGTTTCCAACTTTATCTGACGACATTCTTTAAATTTAAAATCCAACTTTAACCAACTAAATAAATTTTAAAAATCCCAAATCTCATTTCTTTATCATTAATAGATTCCACTTCAACCAATATAGAACTCAAGACCAAAGTTCAACTCATACTCCTTGATTACTTACCTCCAATTACAATTAAAATACATCATTCAAAATAATAAACCAAGTCAGGATCTCCAAATCCATAATTGTCAGGCGTCAGTAGTAACGAAACAAAGCAATTACTCATTACTCTTTCGACTTCAATGCTTCACTTATCCACAAACAAAACTAAGTAAATTTAGAGACTAATAGTCGAACCCAAAGAACAGTCTTAAACCTGCATATCAACATTCCTCAAACATTCTCTTGGGCAGAAATCAATTAAACAACCAAAACTCATTTCCAGCAGCACAAATTAATCTAAACAAAGGCCTGCTATCAACATTATCTCATTAGCAGCAGCATAGCAATACTCAGAGAGCTATCACTCAATTCAGAATAGTTCAACTGATCCTAAAATCAAAATAAAACAATCCAATTGAATCTCTTACAACTTGAACCAATTTAACAACCATCAAAATCACAACAGAATCCAAACAGATAGCACAATATTCCTAGCTTCTCATGATGGTTTACGAAAGAACAATAGAGATCGGATTTTCAGCGAACAACATCAGAGCAATGCAAAATTATAGATTTGTTATCAACATTTCCAGCAAAATTTCCAACAACTAAACTGAACCAAATTCTAAAACCCATTATTGAGTCAAAGGCTTAATGAAAATCGCTCACCCAATGGAACAGAACAGAATCGTGTTCTGTTTACTCGCCGGAATCGAATCCGGAGCTGCTGTCGCCGGAGTTGTCTTTCCGGAACCCTTCAAATCAACCGCTGTAAACCCGAAAACAGATCAACCAACAACATCACAAATCCGGACTTAACATCGGAGTAAAAACTCAAATCAAATAATCTCACCCACTTATATAGTCTACTCAAACCCCCAATTTAATAGTCTCACCCACTTACATTACCCTCTTATATAGTCTACTCAAACCCCCAATTTAATCATAACATCGTCTAACGATGTTATAGTTCCAATTTGACTGTCCAGCTTCGTTCCTTAATTGAATTCTTTGTTCGGAAAATTCTAATTTCACCGACTTTGACCAAATGACCAAATTTGCATACGTGGCTGCTACACAACAATTCAATCAACTTCTTCAATGCTATGACCGATTTTCAAGGCAAAAAATTTACACGTGGAATTTCTTATTTAAAAATTCACGGCTTTTACAGCAACTAATTCCGCTGTCTGCTATATCATGTTCTACCTATAATATTCAGCATCACCAACTTCACTCCAATATAGAGGGGACTTGTACTTCCTGCCATATAGTGTTTCTTAGTGTGTCATACTAATAGTTGCTTGGAAACTGTTATTGTAGGTGAATTCAACTAACGCTAGCATCTTTCCCCATCTGATATGAAATTCTAGAATGCAGGCACGTAGCATATCTTCCAATATCTGGATCATCCGTTCACTTTGGCCATTAGTCTGCTGGTGAAAGGCAGTACTAAACTTCAACTCGGTACCCATGGCTTTGTTTAAAATCTTCCAAAACATAGACGTGAATTGCGGATCCCGGTCAGATACAAGGGAGACTAGAACCCCATGTAATTGCACAATTTCTTTAACATATAAGTTTGCAAACTGATTCATTTTGTAAGTCATTTGTATCTGTAAGAAGTGGGCAACCTTCATCAATCTGTCAATAATCACCCATATCACTTCATGCCCTTTTGCAGTCTTTGGTAACCTAGTAACAAAATCCATTGTGATGTGCTCCCATTTCCATTCGGGTATAGGCATTGGTTGGAGCGTTCCACCAGGTCGTTCATGTTCAGCCTTAACCTGTTGACATACTTGACACAACGCAACATACTTGGCAATGTCATACTTCATCATAGGCCAGTAATAGTGCACTTTAAGGTCTTTATACATCTTATTACACCCGGGGTGGATGGAAAAACTTGAAGAATGAGTTTCTTTCAAAATTGCCGAATTAACAATGAGTCGGGAGGTACATACCATCTGTTTTTAAACTTCACTATTTCATAAGCAGATATAGAATAGTCTTGAAACTCAGGAAGAGTTGGATTCAGCTTGAAATATTCACATTGGGCATCTTTCTGCTGAGCTTCCTTAATTCCTTCAAGTATGGAGGGCTTAAGTGTTAGAGTTGATAAAATCTCTGCCAGCTGTGTATGAGCTAGCTATACATCCAATTCTTGCATGTCTTTTTGCAGTCCCGCAGGCATCTCTTCCCATATTATGCTCATCATAGCAACTTTCCTACTTAGGGCGTCAGCCACTATGTTTGCTTTTCCCGTGTGGTATTTGATTTCACAATCATAATCTTTTACAAATTCTAGCCACCGCCACTGCCGCATGTTTAGCTCATTCTATGTAAAGATATATTTTAAACTTTTATGGTCTGTAAATATCTAACACCGTTGTCCATAAAGATAGTGTCTCCAGATTTTTAGTGTAAAGACCACAGCAGCGAGCTTGAGATCATGAGTAGGGTAATTTATCTCATGTAGTTTAAGTTGTCATGAGGCATAGGCAATCACTTTTCCATTCTGCATCAGAACACCACCGAGTCCATACTTGGATGCATCACAATATATACAGAAGTTACCCTCATTGACAGGTAGGGCAACACAGGTGCTAATGTGAATCGATGTTTCAATTCCTGAAAACTCTCTTCGCATTCATCAGACCACCAGAATATCACATTTTTCTTGGTCAAACCGGTGAGAGGCATAGCGATTTTTGAAAATCTACTGATGAATCACCTGTAATATCTAGCCAAAGCTAGAAAACTCTTGGCATCGCTCATGCTTTTTGGCTGTACCCACTCGACAATTGCTTGAATCTTTGCTGGGTCCACAACAATGCAATCCTTAGAGATAACGTGACCTAGGAAAGTAACTTCCTTAAGCCAGAATTCGCACTTGGAGAACTTATCGTAGAGCTGGTGCTGCTCCAGAATAGATAGGGCAATTCCCAAATGTTCACAATGTTCATCTTCTGACTAGGAATATACAAGAATATCGTCAATAAAGACGATAATGAATTTATCTAGATAATCCTTGAATATTAGATTCATCAAATCCATGAAAGCAGCAAGGGTATTTTTCAGCCCAAAAGACATCACCAGAAATTCATTGTGCCTATATCTGGTCCAAAACGCCGTCTTGGGTACGTCTTTCTGCTTAACTCTTAACTGATAATACCCCGAGCGAAGGTTAATCTTCAAAAATATACAGGCACCATGTAGCTGATCAAATAGATTGTCGATTCGAGGTAAAAGGTATCTATTTTTAATTGTCACCTTATTCAGCTCATGATAGTCCATACACATCCATAATGACCCATCATTCTCTTTCACGAATAAAACTGGAGCTCCCTAGGGTGAGAAATTCGAACGGATGAACCCTTTATTGATCAATTCCTCAAGCTGAGTTTTTAATTCACGCAATTCAGCGGGTGCCATTCAGTACGGATTCTTCAAAATTGGTTCTGTGCCAGAATGCAGATCTATTACAAATTCAATCTCCTTGACAGGTGGCAGTCCAAGGAGATCTTTTAAGAAAACCCTTGGAAAGTTGTGAACCACCATAACATCTTTAACCTTTGTCTCGGAATTGACTGTGGTATTCATAATATTCACAAGGAATCCTTCACACTCGTAACTCATCAGTTGATCTGCCATAAGTGCAGAAATAACTGCCAATTTTCCTTTCTCCTTGATTCCTCGAAAGACATGTTGTTCACCACTAAGAGAGTGGAAGCCGACCTCTCGCCTTGCACAATTAATGATTGCTTGGTTAAGGGTTAACTAATCCATGCCAAGAATAATATCAAATCCCTTTATGTTCATAACAATCAAATTAGCATGGAATTCCCGACCGTTTATCTGAATTGCATAATCTTCCAAAATACTGCTAGCAACCAAATATTCTCGAGAAGGTATGAGTACTTTGTACCCATATTTCAAAATGCTAGGGGGACAATTTGCCTTTGCGCAAAATTGGGTCGAGATAAAAGAATGAGTAGCCCCAGTATCAGATAAAGTGTATGCGGCCACATTATTAACATATATAGTACTTAGGATGATCAGAGAAATTATTCGTTTAAGCATAAAAATTTCTAAGGTTACGGGAGCAATTCTAATATCATATAAGAGCATGTGAAAAATAACTTTATAACATTTGTGCACCTGATATAACAGTCGATAGTTCATCCTCTTCATCGTTCCCATACAATGAGAACACACGAACGGCAACCCCACCAGATCCTGTAATATCCCGGTTTTTAATAACAAAAATTAAATAGGAATAAAAGAAATTAATCGGAGGAAAATCTTGATATTAGGTTATTTGGATAAATTAGAGTATTGGGTCATTAATTATTTAGATAATTATTGATAATCTAATGGAAGAAAATTATTAGAATATTTGGTGAATAATTTAAGGGTTTATTTAATGAGGGATTTAAATTGGATTATAATCATCGTCATAAATAATCGGAATAACTTAAGAATTTGAATTAGTTTGAGAATAATTTAATTAAATGGGGTGATTTATTAAATGAAGAATAAAAATTAAATAAATTAAAATCATAGGAAATGGAGTTAAGAATTAAAAAGGAAAAATGGGAGAAGGAAGAGAACCGGTTTGGTTTTTGACAATAGAAAGGAGGAAAAAAATGGAAGGAAAATGAAGCTGAAAATGGAAGGAGAAATGGGAGAGAGAACCCGAGAGGGGAGAAGAGAGGGCGACGAGGGAGCAGAGTGGGCGACGAGGGAGACGGGACGGCGGCGAAGGCTCGAGACGGATCCGGCTTGCGACTCCGGGTGTGCGTGGCAGTGTGATGGTCGCGGGTGTGCCATGCGGAGTGTTAGAATCCGGGCTTGTCCAGGACGTGTTGTCCATGGCCGCCCCTACTGCTTAGTTAGATTTATTTCCATTTATAGTAATTTACTTGTATTTCTTTTATTTCCATTTTGGGCAAAGTGACTCCTCGCCATTATAGCAAGTTCACTCCTGCCATAGTGGAGATGGTCCAGAATGCTCTTTAGGGGGAGAGGCATGACTGCACGTAGACCCCCCTACCCAATGTAATTTGCTAGCAATCAATGAAAAGGCTTTTTACATTCAAACTATTCTCTTTATACTCAATGACGCTTTCGATAAATCTCGCTCGCTGCTCGCTCGCTCGTTAGACACTCAAGCTTGTTCTAACGTCGTGGGCCATCGGTGCCGTTGGCACACTTAGTAGGCTGACTCGTTGTTCCCCCTAACAACGAGTGCCGCACGGCCCTCCTGAAAAGTCTCTCAAAAGTAGGACCGTGACAGTTGGTATCAGAGCCAGGTTGGCTCAAATCGCAAGAAAGCATGCCGAAAAAGAATTTGCCGGAGAAAACAAGCTCGTCGATGGATCAGCTTGAACGGTTAATTGAACTAGAAGAGGAGATGAAGTATCTCCAAGAAATCCCTGATAACATTCGTTTCCTGGAAGAACGAATGAAGGAAATGTTTGAATTTCCTGCTGAGATTGCTGCTGTTCACAACCGAATAGACACCATCCCGATCCAAGAGCTGATTGATCGGGTGGAGAACCTCGAATCCCGACCAGAAAAGGGAAAAGGGGTAGAAAGTGGAGAGAGCTCCAACAGTGCTATAGTCGGGGTCTTGGAGCGTGTCGAAGAGATCGACCAAGCTCATACCCAACTATCAAGCACCGTAACTGGCCTAACGAAAGACTTCAACACAATGTTTGAATCCCTCAAAGCTGAGATTGCTGAAATAAACATCAAATTGAACGTTACGATGAGAGCCATGGGAAACCAAACTCAAGCTTCAAGTTCAGTTGAACCCAGTCGGGTGAAAATCCCAGAGCCAAAATCCTTTGGAGGAGCCCGCGATGCCAAAGAAATAGAAAATTTCATCTTTGACATGGAACAATACTTCAAAGCAACGAAAACTGATGATGAGTCAAAGGTGACCTTGGCCACGATGCATCTTACTGGAGATGCAAAACTTTGGTGGAGATCAAAATACAATGATATTTGCAATGGTGACTGCACCATTGATACTTGGGAAGAGCTCAAAAAGCAGCTGAAGGATCAGTTCTTTCTTGAAAACGTCGAGTTCAATGCATGTCGACTACTGCGAGAACTAAAACAGACTACTAGCATCCGCGAGTATGTCAAAACGTTCTCAGGGCTCATGTTAAATATCCGAGATATGTCAGAGAAAGACAAGATCTTCACCTTCATCGAGGGACTGAAACCGTGGGCCAGGACAAAGTTATATGAACAGAGGGTGCAGACCCTCTCGAGCGCTCTTGCTACTGCTGAACGACTATTTGACTACTCCAACGAGAATCCTAGTCAGAAAAAGAATCCTCCCAACAATTCAAGCAATACGAAGTCCCCTAGACCAAACCCGAGCGCTGCTGAAAGAAAACCGTATGTCCCAAGAGAGGGCCAAGAGATATCGAGGGGAGCTAATTACCAACGACCAATGAATAGGCCTATGTCCTGTTTCTTATGCAAAGGACCACATCGAGTGGCTGAGTGCCCCCATAGATCGGCATTAACAGCTCTACAAGCGTCGATTACTAACGACAACTCGGTAGAAGAAGTTGTCGAAGTAGAACCCACAGAAGTTGCAGAAGTTGGGACAATGACATTTTTATCAGCTGTTCAACAACAGATGGATGAACTGAAAAAGACTCCCACTAAAGGCCTCATGTATGTGGAGACCTTTATCAATAATAAAGTTGTCCAAAGTACTATGATTGACTCGGGAGCTACCCACAACTTCATAACAGAAAAGGAAGCGCGCCGGTTGGGCCTTAAGCTAGAAAAGACCACTAGTAAGATGAAGACAGTAAATGCAAAAGCAATGCCCATGGTTGGGGTCGTAAGAAGGGTCCAATTAAAGCTCAATTCGTGGTTGGGACCAGTAGATTTTGTGGTGGCAAAGATGGATGACTTTGATACTATACTGGGGATGGAGTTCTTGATGGAACACAAAGTCATCCCCATTCCTTCTGCAAAATGTTTGGTGATTACAGGGAGCAATCCAACAGTAGTTCCCACAATTCTCAAGCAACCAAGCCCTAGTAACATAAAAATGATCTCAGCTACGCAGTTTAAACGAGGACTGAAGAACCAAGATCCAACCTATGTTCTTGTCCCCTCAATCATGGAGAAAGGCAAAGAAGAAGTAGTGCCTTCAGAGATTATGAAAGTATTTGAAGAATATAAGAGTACTATGCCGGAATGCTTACCGAGGTCACTACCTCCGCGCAGGGACATCGATCATCAGATTGAGCTAACCCCAGGAACTAAACCCCCAGCAAAAGCGCCCTATCGAATGGCCCCACCAGAATTGGCAGAACTAAGAAAGCAATTAGATGAAATGCTTGAGGCAGGGTTCATCAGACCTGCAAAGGCCCCATTTGGAGCACCTGTGTTGTTCCAAAAGAAGAAGGACGGTAGCTTACGCTTGTGTATTGACTACCGGGCCTTGAACAAAGTCACTGTTCGAAATAAGTATCCCATCCCACTCATCACAGATCTTTTTGATCAACTGTACAAGGAAAAATACTTCACAAAGCTCGGCTTACGTTCAGGTTATTATCAAGTCAGGATTGCAGAAGGTGACGAGCAAAAGACGACTTGTGTGACCAGATATGGAGTTTTTGAATTCTTGGTGATGCCCTTTGGACTGACAAATACTCCTGCGACTTTCTGCACTCTAATGAACCAAGTATTCCACGAATTCCTTGATAAATTTGTGGTGGTATACTTGGACGACATCGTGGTCTATAGTGAGAGCATTGAAGAACATCAAGTTCACCTTCATCTAGTCTTCGAGAAACTAAGACAGAATCAATTATATGTAAAGAAAGAAAAGTGCTCCTTCGCTCAAAAGAGTATTGGGTTCCTTGGCCACATTATTGAACAAGGCCATCTTCGCATGGATGTAGAAAAAGTCAAGGCAATCTAAGAATGGAGAAACCCCACTTCTGTTACAGAATTGCGTTCCTTCCTTGGTCTCGCAAATTATTACCGACGGTTTGTAGAGGGATTCTCCAAGAAGGTGGCACCTCTCACCGAACTGTTGAAGAAGGGAGTCCCTTGGGAGTGGAACCAAGAATGCCAAACAGCCTTTGCCAACTTAAAAGAAACCATGATGCAAAGTCCAGTGTTGGCTCTGGCCGATGTGACTTTGCCATTTGAAGTCGAAACTGATGCATCGGACTTTGCTTTGGGAGGAGTTTTACTACAGAATGGCCATCCTATCGCTTATGAAAGCCGCAAGCTGAAAGAAGCTGAAAGAAGATACATAGCCTCAGAGAAAGAAATGTTGGCCGTGGTACACTGCCTTCGTGTATGGAGACAGTACTTGCTTGGATCAAAGTTTATAGTAAAGACCGACAACAGCGCAATTTGTCATTTCTTTGAGCAGCCAAAGCTAACCTCCAAACAGGCGCGTTGGCACGAACTTATCTCAGAATTTGACTTCCATTTTGAACATAAGTCGGGCCAATCAAATCGGGCAGCTGACGCCCTCAGTAGAAAAGCAGAGTGTGCCAGTCTTTGCTATTTATCTCAACTTAGAGCAAGTAGAGTTACCGGATCTATGAGAGATCGCATTCGAAATTGTCTACAAGACGACCCTGCTGCTCGGGCCGTCATGCAATTAGTAAAGGAAAAGAAGACGCGACAATTTTGGATTGAAGAAGACCTGTTGTTAACCAAGGGAAATCGCCTGTACGTGCCACGAAGTAATGATCTAAGGCGAAATCTATTGAAGGAATGTCACGACACCTTGTGGGCTGGTCATGCAGGATGGCAAAGAACGTATGCCCTACTAAAGAGGGGATATTATTGGCCTCACATGAAAGACGACGTGATGCAATATACCAAAACCTGTTTGGTATGTCAGCAAGACAAGGTGGAAAGAGACAAAGTGGCGGGTTTGCTAGAACCATTACCGGTGCTAACGAAGCCTTGGGAAAGTATATCTCTTGACTTCATCACCAATCTGCCACCTTCAAATGACTTTCAGGCAATCTTGGTGATAATCGATCGGTTCTCCAAGTACGCTACTTTCATAGCTGCCCCAAAATATTGCTCCGCAGAGACGATAGCTCAACTCTTCTTCAAGAATGTTGTGAAATTATGGGGGATACCTCAAAGCATCATTAGTGATCGAGACACCAGATTCACAGGAGCCTTTTGGGTAGAACTATTCAAGCTATTGGGATCTAGCTTAAATATTTCTTCCAGTTATCACCCCCAAACAGATGGGCAGACTGAACGTTTTAACAGCTTACTGGAAGAGTATCTGCGGCACTTCATCAACACTAACCAGAAGAATTGGCCAAGTCTGCTTGATGCTGCACAATTCAGTTTCAACTGTCGGAAAAGCTCCTCTACGGGAATGAGCCCATTTGAAGTCGTCTACGGAAGGCAACCAACTATGCCGCACACCCTCGATCTTCCATACTCTGGAAAATGCCCAAAAGCCTACAACTTCTCGAAGGAGTGGCGACAAAATACTGAGATAGCTCGTGCCTACTTGGAACGAGCATCTAAACACATGAAGAAGTGGGCAGACTTGAAGAGACGGCCGCTAGAATTTAAAGCTGGAGACCTCGTGTTAGTGAAACTCTTGCCGGAACAACTTCGTTTCAGAGGTCAGAGAGACAGATGTCTGGTTCAAAAGTATGAAGGTCCAGTCCAAGTCATTGAAAAGATTGGAAGGGAATCCTACAGAGTTAATCTATCGGCATGGCTCAAAATCCACTCAGTGATCCACGTCAGCAACCTAAAGCCGTATCACCAAGACAAAGAAGATCAGGAGCGCAACAACATCACCAGGCCAGAAATCATCCTCAGCAGATCAAGGCGTCCAAGCAAAGTGGAAGAAATTCTAGCAGATCGAAGTGTCAAGACAGGCCGCCGCCTACGCACGGAGTATCTGGTCAGATGGGAGGGACTTGGAGACGACGAAGTTACTTGGGAGAAAGCCGAAGACTTGGAAGATGCTACGCAGAAGATTGAAGAGTTCAAGCTGAAGACAAGTTGACGAGGGCGTCAACAGCTCAAATGGGGGAGGATGTTAGAATCTGGGCTTGTCCAGGAAGTGTTGTCCATGGCCGCCCCTACTGCTTAGTTAGATTTATTTCCATTTATAGTAATTTACTTGTATTTCTTTTATTTCCATTTTGGGCAAAGTGACTCCTCGCCACTATAGCATGTTCACTCCTGCCATAGTGGAGATGGTCCAGAATGCTCTTTAGGGGGAGAGGCATGACTGCACGTAGACCCCCTACCCAATGTAATTTGCTAGCAATCAATGAAAAGGCTTTTTACATTCAAACTATTCTCTTTATACTCAATGACGCTTTCGATAAATCTCGCTCGCTGCTCGCTCGCTCGTTAGACACTCAAGCTTGTTCTAACGTCGTGGGCCATCGGTGTCGTTGGCACACTTAGTAGGCTGACTCGTTGTTCCCCCTAACAACGAGTGCCGCACGGCTCTCCTGAAAAGTCTCTCAAAAGTAGGACCGTGACACGGAGCTAGGGCAAGGGTCGGTCCGTGTTTTTGTAGGTTGGAGCTGTGAGGGTCGGCCGAGCGCGATTTAGAGCTACGAATCGTCAGCCAAGGTAAACATTTCGGTCAGGTAATCGGTAGTTGATTCATCCTTTGGCGATTGTGGGTTGATTGGTGACGAAAAAATGGCAGGGGACTTCGGATGAAATTGGCAGCTGCAGCTTGGTGTGCTGGTTCTGTCCTGTCCGACACATCAGCTTTGGCCATTTTAATTGTTCAGCCGAGTGAAGTCGAACCCTTTTACAAGTGGCTACTTGGATGGAATATGTCAGTGTGATAATGGAGGGAAGTGGGTCAGAATTTAGGCAGAAGAACGTGGAGATATTGGCAGCCATTATATGGGATACGGATGATCATCTTCAAGAGGTTGTTGAGGGAGTAGTTGAGTTGTAGAAGAGAAATGAAGAGTGTTGTCGGGTGAGGAGTAATAAAGAAGGAGAAGAAGCAGGAGAAGAGAAACGTGAGAAGCAGAAGAAGGAAGTGGAGGAGTGTGAGTTGCTTGCTTCTCCTCAGGTTCCTGTAGTGTTCAGGTATTGGAACTTTTCTTGAATAATTGTTGGACCTTATGAATGTCTTTTTTGGAGATGAATATCTTAGATGATGGGTTTGTGCTGTGGCTGAAGACTTCATGTTATCTGGTATATTCTGGTTATGTACTCTCTATGTTGTTTGGTTAACCTCAAGACTCTATTGTTTGCTATTGTTGGTTTAGTGAAATCTGTTGGAATAAATTGTATGGAGTGGGGAAGTAAGGATAATGTTCTGTAATTTTGATGTATGGTATTGCTTTGTTCTGATAATTATGTCGTGATGTGTTCGCTGTTTTGGTGAGGTTAAAATGATTAATGATGCTAGACCTCTGTTGGATTATACATGTATGTGCTAGGAAATGAGTTTGAGTGATTAAAGGAAATATGGAATAAAAGTATGATGTATATGCTTGTTATCAAATTATAGGTTGGAGAATTTGGTTAGTTGATGATAATGGATGGTGAAATATTGCCCTGTTGAGGTGCAGTCTGTTTTGGGATGCCCATGTGGTTTTTAAAGTATTTTCTGTTTAATGATTGGTTGTTAGGAATAATTGGAGATATGTTTCGTATGAATTGTTGTTGTCATTTCTGCCGATAAATCATGAATAAGGTTATGCACTCTAAAGGGATATTTTTCTGTTAAATTGGTGTTAACAGATTTGGAAGATGGAGAATATGGGTTGTACTCTCTTAATGGAAAATGTACAAACTGGATTAGTGAATTAAGAGCGAAAAATATATAAATTAGGATTATTGGTTATAAATTAATAAAGATAAATTATTAGAAAATCATTAAGTGATAATTAAATAATAAACGAGAAATAATGGTATCAAAGTTAAGTTTATAATTGATAAATATATTAATAAATAAATGATAATTATTTTGAAGGTATTAATAGAGAAAAGAATAAAGTGCTAAACGTGCCACGGACTGCAGGTAAGTTGATACTTACTGTGTTTTGGTCTTCGGACCCTACATTGCAAGAGTTAGGATTGCATGTTGTATGTTCTTTTAATGACATGTTTATTAGTTTTAATTTAAAGATAATGATGATGAGATTAAACATGTTTTACGGCCTCATAGAGGAGATTGATATTGTATGCATTCACAAGTATCATGGTTTTTAAAACGATACAAAAATGGGTTTCATGCATGGTTTTGAAAAGAGAAAAGCAACGAATAAATGATAACGATAAAGTTAAAGTAAAGAAAGAGTGAGCCCGAGGTTCTTTTCGGGGCACTCGATAAAGTAAAAGAAAGAGTGAACCCGAGATTCTTTCCGGGGCACTCGATAAAGTAAAACAAAGAGTGATCCCGAGATTCTTTCCGGGGCACTCGATAAAGTAAAGAAAGAGTGAGCCCAAGGTTCTTTCCAGGGCACTCCATAAAGTAAAGAAAGAGTGAGCTCGAGGTTCTTTCCGAGGCACTTGATGAAGTAAAGAATGAGCCCAAGG
Organism: Begonia loranthoides; assembly: GCA_022433065.1. Lineage (NCBI taxonomy): Eukaryota > Viridiplantae > Streptophyta > Magnoliopsida > Cucurbitales > Begoniaceae > Begonia > Begonia loranthoides. The sequence continues at coordinate 10,758,901 of CM039475.1, forward strand.
TTCTTTTTGGGGCATTCTGAAACTAAGGTCTAGGGTAAGCCCGAGGTTCTTTCCGTGTATTTTGGAACCAAGAGTATAAAGTCCAAGGTAAGCCCGAGGGTCTTTCCGGGGTATTCTGGATCGTAATCGTAAAAGAAATGTGAAATGGAAAACGGGAAAAAAAAAAAGAAAAGGAAAATAAATGAAATGAGAAATGGAAAAAGAAAAGAAAAGGAAAAGAAATGAAAATGGAAAACGAAAGAGGATTTTAAAATGCATAGCATGATTGTTTTATTTATATCACTTACTGAGCATTAGGCTCATTAGTTAAGTCTTGCAATGTAGGTATGTACGAGAAACAAGAAAACAGATTAAGGAGTTGTTGATGAAGAATTTGCACGAACGGATCTTGTGGCTGGCTGGGCTAAAAGAAGTAAATGGAAATTATTTGTAAAAGTTTTGTAAATTAGTGTTTTAATTCCGCTGCGTTTCATAAAAGAATTTATTATTTATATTTTCAAGAAAAGAATTATTCCGCTGTTAAAATGTTTGAAATGACTATTATTGAAAAATGATTTTTAGTAAAGGATTTAACACTCGGTTTTAAAAGAAATGTCTTACTCTGATTTTACGAAAGAAAAGTTTCAAATTTTACTCGCTTTTAAAGCCGGGACGTTACAAATCCTCCTGCTGAGGATGGACAATGTCGTGCCACGTGCCTGGGCTTCCCAAACTTGAAGCATCCCCCAAACCAACTCTGTACTATCCATGATGGTACTTTTGACATATCGGGCATAGGTTGGGTGGAGCAGTATTCGCTTCGACTACAAGCCGCTTGTCCCTTCCCTGCGGTGCTTCATTTTCAACTGGTCTCTTCACTCCACGGTTTATCAGCGGAGCACCACGCTACTGTAGACCTTGATTGTTCTGCCCAATCCGTTGACTAAATTCTCGTTGTCTTGTTGGAATTGTCTCTACATCTTCTCATCAAGCGCCCAAGCCACTATCTGCGCATAAGGAACACCTCGTATACTCGCCAGTCTGACTCCCCTTAAAATCTCCACCTTCAGTCATTGGACAAAATGCTAGACCTTATGTCCATTATCATTTACTAAGTGTGGAGCAAATCTCAATAACGCCTCAAATCTTCAGATGTACTCAGATACAGTCCCCGTTTTGCGTAGCCTCACAAACTACATTAATTTCTAATTTTGGACTGTAAAGCTGAAATATTTCTCATTCAACAATTCCTTGAAATTCTTCCATGTGAGAGTCTGAATGTCTAGTGTCGTTTTGACAGAATCCCACCAGAATTGTGCATTGTGGGTCAGAAGGTAAGTGGCACACTTCATCTTTTCAGTTTCTCGTATCTCGACATATTCAAACATCTTCTCAAGAAAGCGTATTCATTCCTCTGCTCCTGTGATATCAGAAATGTCGCCTTCAAAGTTAGGGGGTTTAAGTCGCTGGAACCTCTCCTAGCCAGCCTTTGTAGGTACCACAACAACATGGTTGTATCCATTTTCGTTACAATTTCTGTGTTCCATGAATCTTTCCATAAAGTGGGCTTACTATTCCATAAATTGGGATTGGCATTCAACTACATCAGCAATACGACTTAAGGCCTCGTCTCTCTCATTAGGAACTGATACATTGTTTCTTGCTCTTCGTGCCATTTTTAGAGTTTTCTAAATTTCAAATTAGAGAATAATAAGTTAAGGGAACAAAATTAACTTTTAAGGTAGAACTAAACTTACAATAGGGGAAGTATTTCACGATGAGCCTTGTGTTATCAGCAGTCTACAGAACCGATTTGACTTGGTTGTGCTCTGATACCAACTATAACGCTCCGTTTATTTAAAACAGTTTTTCTTTATTTTTTTTAAAAAATTGTAATCTAAAAATTTTTGCTTAATATATTCAATACACGTGAATTAAAGATATTAATTTCAATTGAAAGCATATCAGAGTTATTCGAGTGGAAAAGCAAATAGATTTCAAAACGTAGTTTTGGTTTTCCAACAAAAGTCCACAATTATAGATCGTTTACTAACTTCAAAATAAAATGATAATTATCCAAAATACCCAACATCTAGGGAGCCACAACCATCGGTCCATTCAGCGAATAACCCAAGGGATCATTCTGAAATATCTTCTCCTCGACTAGTACGTCACAAGTATCATCACCTACATCATGTGAAAAACAATGAGCCTAACGCTCAACAAGAATTATAATAGAATGCAATGCAAATGCTCTCACGACCCGAAAGGGGGCTGGACAGAAACGCCGAGCCAAACGACCCAGTCTTCGTAGAAGACCCAATCGCTCAGCCCAAGGCTAATTAAATTGTTGCGGAAGACTTATATAAATACCCAGCTGTAGCCCACTTATGATGGGCCACGATCCATATACTGATTGCGAAATTAATTAATAATGCAAAAATAATAAACTTAAAAATCCAAGTAACTACTGTGCATACAATCCAAGAAAATCCAACAACCAAGTTTGATATTTCTACAGTCATCCAAACTAAAGATTATACAATCATCCCGAATATTTCTAAACGATAAATAAAATTTTAACAAGATGAAACCTATGAAATAGAATAAAGTCCCTACTCTGAATCTCACTCAGGTTTAATTAATCTTCTCTTTACCTGGGAAAATAAGTCGATTGGGGTGAGTGACTAGCTCAGTATGGAATTTATACTACATACTATGCATGTGTAAAATTTGTTTTACCTTTTCTTGAAAACCATGAGTTTCGTGGAATCATGCATATTTTAATAAAACATTTAAATCCTTTTCGTCTCAAGGAAATCAGGCTCGAAGACCTCCGACGAGATATTAAGAAAACATGGTTGTATACATAAACAACTATATGATAAAATACTCTCGTCGTGTTTTATACTGGAAATCGTAGTCCGTGAAAAAGGAGGGTCACTCATGGATTCCTCCGAACAAATACACAGAAAGGCGGCTTTTAGCGCAAGCAACACCTCATGAGTCAGGAGGAAGAAAAATGACAGCGGCCCGTAAACCCGACCTATCTTCCAAGGAGTCATGAGCAAATTCCGTCAACGACTCGCCCGTGATATATATATATATATATATACATACAAATGACGACGATCCGTAGACCCGACCCGTCTTCCGGGTTGTCATGAGCAAATTCCGTCAACGACACACCCGTAATTCCAGGGTGTCATGAGCAAATTCCGTCAACGACACACCTATGGTATACCCTGATCAGGTTTTTCACACAACGCGCAAACAAACCATCTCCACGCAGCAGGAGATGTACCGGGGATAGCCTCCTGATACTTTGACGCCCGGTCCGTTCAAAGTGCCAAGAGGATCTATCAATCCCGTAACAGTATCCAGTATATCACACAATGAAATCAGATGCACGAAAGTAAACGTGTAAAACTTTCGTACATACATAATATAAAAAGCTGACGTGCTGTCGAACAGTCCCCGTCAGGTTTTTCATGTGTGGTACTCCACAAAATAGGGTTTTATTTTGAAAACTATGCAATGCGATGCAAGCAACTAAGTATAAAACCCCTACCTCAATGGTGGTCCTTCCTCGTATACTAAGGAACATCTACCTCAGGCAACGGCTCGAAGTCCTCAAATTCGTCCGAGCCTATAACATGCCAAACATTGGAATTTAAATCAAAAGTCCCAAGAAAATGAGTGGAAGGGTCCTATATCAATTAAGAACGCGACAGTCATATACATGTCTCATCTAAGAATTTTAACTAAATCCCCAACTCTATCATTAAGCAAACTAACAATTTTGTCGTCCAACAGCATCCAATCTTCAACATATAGTGCAACATTTAAACAGTTAATAATGTCACAGAATGTCTCTTAATTTAGATAGGATCAACTTTATCATATGAATAACTATAACAGAACATCAACTCAATTCCTTATTGCAGCAGTAGAAACATCTTTAACATTTAACTGCGAGTATAGAAGCATCCTTACCCAACAGTGCCATCCTTTCATAGTCCATTATCAAGGAAAAATCCCGCATTATGACCAAAATAATAAAACCAAGACCAACATCAATGAATAACAATAATCCAACACCTCTATCCTACAATATTTAACCCTTAATGGCAGAGGTTAATCAACAGTAGCATTTCTATCCAAAATTAAAACATACCAAAAATTTACAAGGCCTTAATCAATCAGAACCAACATCCAAGACAATGCCCAATAAACCAAATGCGATAACAAATCTAAGTCAGAATCCAACATCTACACTTTAACATTAGACCCTTATTATTCTATAGAAAATGATTGTGGCAAGAGCATCAAAATCGACTATATCCAGTAAGCAACAACTTAAATGAAGGAACTCAAATGTTGAAATCAAATGGTATATTGAACACAGCCATAGCTCAACAAACAAGCTACGCATTCTATTTTCGTCAACACACTAAACGAACCAGGGCAGCAAAACCGAAACTCTAAATCGTAAAATCGCAGCAAAGCAGAGACAGAAATAATCAAGTCGAGAGGCTGAAAAATACCGACCGAAGTTCTTACCTCAATCGGAGAATGGAGCTGTGCGGTTCAAATACTCAACGTCCAGCAGCTCGGGCTCGTCGGAATGCTCTCGGTCGAACGGCTCACCAGCGCGTTCGACAATACCAAACCATCTCGCCTCTCTTCGGCCGGAATCAGTGACCGCAGCTCGCAACGTCGAGTCCAGTCGTCGCCTCTTGCTCAGACAGGGTCGCTCGCCGCTCACCTCTGCACGGAGCTCGTCGGTCGTCGCGTCGCCTCTCCTCTCTCGCGAATCGCCTCTCTTCGCGATTTCTATTCTCGGGCGAGTGGCCTCTTTCTCTCCCTCACAAATCTCCTTTGTCGGCTGAAGAAGAACAGGGCAAAAATGAAGAGAGAGAATAAAAACCCTATTTTCCCTTCACGGTTTTCAGCTGCCAACTCCTCTCCCTCTTCTTTTATTTTTGTCTTCTTTTATTCAATCATATCCCATGTATTTATTTCCCTCTCCAATTGACTTTTTCCCCTTTTTCTTTCCTTTCTTCTCGCCTTTTCCTTCTCTTCCCTCATCACTTTAATGCTTTAATTTAATCCATTTCTCTACCTTACAATTAATTCCTTTTACTTTACTTTTTCTTTTTCTTGTCTTTTCTTTTCCAACTTTACCCTTTTCCCTCACTATTTTTCAAACTCTTGTGCACTTCTATTTCTTTTTTTCCTTTGTCCATCCTGTTTATTTGTATTTCCCTCTTTCTTTTAATATATATATATCTATCACGTGTTAATTTATCCATCTCTAAATCTCAACTCATTCCAAACATCACCCAATAATATTGATCGTTTCAATTTAATTATCTAATTTTATTTCTTAAATAAATCTTCTATTTAGGAATTTTCCATTTTCACCGATTTCATCAATTGACCAAAATTTCACGCGTGGTCGCTAAGCGACAAATCGAGTCAACTTTTCAACGTTATGACCAAATTTTAACACGAAAAATTTTTACATATGTAATTTACTCTCTTGAAAATTCTCGGGTTTCACAAATGCTATGCATGGTCATACGATGCATTACAGAAAAAAACCTTATTTTTCTATTAAATTGAGAGTCGGATACATCCTATGGTCATGCGGCTATCTGTCACTATAGCGAGGAGATACATCCTATAGCATCACCATCATGACCGTCACCGCACTTTTTTGTGGAAAACGTTGAGAATTTTAGTACAAGAGAAATAATGAACCCTAGAGTCCATGTGGTTAACCGTCATTCCGATGAGAAGATATATCATATGGTGTCCCCACCGATGGACAATTATCAAATCTCTTGAAACCCCACACACCTATTTACATATTTTAAGTATGTCATGCATTATGTTAACAATTTTATAAGCCCTATAATGATGCATGAACAATATGCAATATATATATATATATATATATATATAGTTCACAACGAATTTGGAAATATAACATCACAACCGAAACGTACGAATCACCACATATGATAAAAGGGAAACACAATATCTATTGGTAAAGCATGGAGAGCAAAATGATCAAGAGAGACTAATATGTACATGACTTATCCAATGATTATCAAACAATTTAAACGTTTTCTAACAAGGTTCAACTTATGTGTTGGCATAGGCATAAAATACATGTCAAGTCAAGCTTCAATACTAATAACTAGAGAATAACTTGCAAGTTTATGGTTTTCAAAGATAATACTGTTTGGCTATAATTGTCCGCTAATTTACAGATTTCCATCAAGCTTAGTACAATCATTCACAAGTTCATTACATGCTTGATATCCCAACCTTTCACAGGTTCATTTCGTGCTTGAATTCTAACATCTTACAGGTAGGGAAATGACTTTCAGAGTAAGGTCTGATCTTAGCAATTCTAAAGGTATTGACAGAGTAATCAATTCCAGTATACAAAATCCAGACTTACATCGCCAACAAAATCCAGATTTTACAATAATAACCAAAGCAAAAATTTAACAAACCAACTTGTGATGTAGAACCTCCTCAGGTCAACTACAACATTCCAAATTCTTACCTCTTGATGTGCAGTGACCAAGACTGAGATTTCCAATCGTTCAATCCCCCAATGTTCCCTTAGCAGAATGTCACTAAAGCAAACTCTTCACAACAGTAATTTCAGAGTAGCAACACCAAAAATGCCAAACGGAAAGTCATTTCGCTTCCCACTCAGTTCACATAATGTTTCTCACTCACAAGGCAAAATGTAGCACTTACCTTACACTTCAGTCACAGCTCGCATGGTAGAGTCCAGACAAACAGTCACACCCATCATCTTATAGACAGAGGGAGAGAGAAGAAGAAGATGAACTCACGTGAAGGCTGGAGAAGACTGGATTGAAGGGACAATCACCCCCTTCAATGGAGTGTGGTCCATTAGGAGAAGACCACGTGGAAAGCTCCTATCTTCTCGGGGGAGGAATCCACGGTGCAGGGGAGAGAGAATCGGAAGAGATAGAGAGAGAAATGATTTGAATGAAAATAGGTTTCTCTCTTTAAAATGGTTTTTCGGTCAAGGGAAGGCGTCTGCGCCTCGACTACATATCGTCTGAATTCCCAAAATTTCCTTCAGAAGCAGGTTTTTGGTCGAGGAAATGCGTCTTAGCCTCGACTCCATGTCGACCGAAATGTCTAGTAAATTCAACAGATCCAAATGTTCCTCGACCGCACTCAACCTCATGTTGACCGCATGTCGACTGAAAGGCTAAAAAAATTTGACAATTTTTAACGTTCCTTGACCGCACTCGACCGCATGTTGACCGAAAACTCCCAGTGTGACCTGGAACGAGTTTAAGGTCCAAACACCACATCCAACCTCGACCCCGACTCGTCCAAAAATGCAAGGAGTCACTAGAATGCGTTTTCGATCGAGACACTTCGACCTAGAGTCGACTGAAAGTGTAAATTTCACAATCCATGACAACCATTCCACTTAAATATTTTCCAAAACATTCTTTCCTTTAATTACACCACACCAAGTCCCAATGTAATAATTACGAAATATCTTCATTCATATAATGTTAAATAAAATCTTTTACATAGTACATGGAGGATTATCCGGGCATTACACCGACTATTTATAACGGGATTTAATATGGATAATTGGAAAGTAATTGGGGGTAATCAGATTAATTTGATAATTATCGAGTTATTATCAAAGACGTATTTGGTTGATTATAATTTAACAAAATTTATTGGATTATAATTGGGGTTAAGTTAGTGGGGTATTATATTGAGTTATTAAATTAAAAGAGAAAAGAAAGTGAGATTGGTTGGAATTAGAAATTAAGAGAATAATTATAGTGGGGATTTATTGAGGAATTGAAATAAAAGGAAATAAAAGGGGAGGATTAAGGGCTGAACCGGTTCAACCGAACCGGTTCAACCGAACCAGTTCACGTTGGCTCATGGGTATGGTCTGGAAATTAGGGGTGTGCATGGTCCGATTCGGTTCAGTTTTGATATGAAATCGAATCGAACCAGTCCGTTTCGGTTTTGAAATTACAAAACTAAAATCGGTTATAGGAAAAATCAGAATCGAACCGGAACCGAACCGAAATCTCGGTTCCAATTTGGGTTTGGTTTTGGTTTTTTCTCTTTTAATTTCTTTTAATGGTCAATCATCTTCCCTCTCTGAAGGAAGGCCGCAGGGGAAAAGCATTTTCTGCACAAAGATGCAAATGCCAGGGGTAAGGGCTAGTGTTTTAACACGAAGCCCATAAATATCCACAAAAAATATCTCTGGAATACATCAGTAGAGTAAGTATTATAGATTATAAATAGTTAAATAATAGATCACTAGAATACTTCAAATGTAGGTCTAAAAGAAACAGAAATGTACAAAGGGAAAATCACAAAATGAGGTCCCAAAATCTTGAATTTCTTTTCTTTTCCCATGAGAATAATGGAATCACTCATGATTTTAACTAAAAGAAGAAGAAATCATGGAATAGGCAGTGGGGAAAAAACACCATTTCATCAAAGAACAGGCCATCTATTAGGCTGAAATAAAATGGTAGCAACAAAAAAAAATCATTGAGATTGACTCTGCATTCAAAGGGGAGAAATCTTAATATCATTATTAAAAATATGATAATACTATGAAGCAACCAAAAACCTGCATAAAGTTGTAGCGTTCCCTTCCGATAGATTCATTTTCGGCAATAGCAAAGTACGACAAAATAGGATAATGACCAATGTATGATGCAAAGCCATCCCTCTGAATATTAATAGCCCATTCACTGTAACACAAAGATATCAAACCTCAGAAACACCATTTATGACACAAGTCAATAATAAGATACAGAGACTTCTAAAGTTGACAAAAACTCACAATCTATAAGTATGCCCTGTTCCCACATATTTAGCTTGGAGGTGTTCAAGCTGGGAGTTGATGTTAAACCTATCACTGGCCTACACAGAACCCAAAGAATTCGTTCTCAATGTTGCCAAAATAAGGAGATCCAAAACATATGAAAAAACATCAAACCATTGTTCCAATTTAAATGCTAAGTTCAATTTTTCTAACTCATAAAAATTTCAAAGAAATTTCACATCTACATGAGTGTGTTATTAATTTAATTATCAATTCAATAGATATTTTGATGACAACAAGCAAAATATAACAAGAAACCAAATTAAAGCAGAAAAAAAATCAACACTGAAGTTTTAACGTTGTTCATGTCCACAATTAGAACCTATATCCACGAAAAAAGCCAGATATTTCATACCCATGTCTAATTTACCCGTTCCAATCTATTTCCTTCACTTTATATGCTAACTCACTTCCTTATCCTGTTAGAGTTCTCTAAGCCACATGTGCCCCACTTACATCGGACAGTATACTAAAATACAATGTACTGAGGCTGTACTCTGTTAGAAAAAAGTCAACTAAAATACAAAGTATTCTCCAACGCGTATACTCAGTTAGAATCAGTTAAGGATTTACCAATACCGAGCCGTGGGGGGATTTGGGGCCGATTCTTCCTCGCGATGTGATCTGGCAAAGTTTCGATCGAGGTAAGTCAAGATGTTAACTTTGTGTGTAATTTCTCTTCCCTTGTGTTCTGTTGATGGGATTGATCGCCATTGTGGTGTGCCGTGAATGGCAGAGGTGAAATCAATGAAGGAACGGCTGGGGCAAGGGGCTTCGGTTTGCAATGGAATCGTCTGGAGGTTGGCTGCGGTTTGGTTTGAACTGGTCCACTAGTTCCTGCCTGGTGAAGGACGACAACGTGCAATTCGATGGTAAGACATGGGCGATGAGGATATGGCAAAAAAATCTGTACCCATCGCTTGAATTGTGGGATAAGTTGTTAAGCGTTTCAACTTGTCGTCTATGTATATATACTATGAGAGAGAGTGCACCGCTGTGGAAGAAATCTGAAGGGAATTAAGGACAGAGAAGGGAGATAGTGTGAGGGAGAGCTTTCTGGCAATTGGGTTTTTCTTCAGGTGGCTTCGACATAGGGCCAAACCTTCGAGCATGGTTTCAGCAACGACTTGGCCTTCTCTGTGAGGTAAGTCTTCTGTGATTGAATTCTCGACCTCCAATGTCGAGTACTGTTGAGTTATTGGTTCTGTTTTTAATGTTCGATCCAGCTTTGGGTTTTGTTGTGAATTTTTGTATGATGAATTATTCGTTATATGGGCTGATCGTGAGCAACGAGGAAGGCAGTGTGAGAGAGGGAGATTTTGGTGGAAGGTGAAGGCAAAAAAGAGGAAGGAAGGGAGGCTAGAACTATTGCTCTCAGGTGCTTCATGTAACAAAGTCTTCCTCTGTGTGCTGTTGGTCTGCAAACGTGTTGGGATTAATGATTGAAATTTGAATGTTGATACTTGTGGATAATGCCCTCTTGATATTGCTTGGATGATTAGTGTTAATATGCGAATTATGCTCGGTTCTGTTTTGTTAGCCGTGGGATTGTTAAGGTTGTTATATTTGATTTTACTTAGTAAATGTGAGATGAAGCAATGTAATAAGCAATTGAGTTAGTCCGTATTAATGGACGAACCTTGTTAGGATATTTATGGAATGTTGAGATAATATGCTCTATTTGTTTTTGTTGCGCTAGTATTTGGTTATGTAATGATCATTGTGGGTTATTTGTTTTGGTTAGTTATTCTATTGCCTGTAAATTATCTATGGATGAGAGTTTGGTTCGTTGCTATGGGTTGTTGTGAAAGAGTTTGTTATGTACTCTTTATTGATTGTTGGATATTGAATGAAGATATTTGGCAGTGCTTTTGTTGGGTGAAACCATGGGGATTTATGAGTTATTATAGATGATGTTATGGTTTAGATTCGTTTACTGCTTTGAAGAGTGAATATGAAAAATTATGTTATGCAAATTTAATTAAAGAAAAATGCTGAGGATAGGGTTTAGCTGGCAGCTTGAAGTTATTAGGCTCTAATGCATATCTTATATGTATGATGAGGAATCTGTTTTGCTGTAGCTAAATGGTCATTAACAAGTAAATGCTATTGATTTGTAAAGGTACTAAAAGAGAAAAAAAGGATAACGAATAAGTGTTGAACACTTTAAGAAAACAAGGTAAGTGATATGTGTGTGCTTTGGTCCTTAGGGCCCTACATTGCAACAATATGATATGCACGTTTCGTTGTTTACTGTTTTTCTAGATGTTAAGCATGTCTACAATTTTACAAGCATGTCTACAGTTTTAATATAATGTCTATAGTATTTAAAAGCATGTCTATCACTTTCTAAGCATGTTTATAGTTTTTAATAGCACGTTTATTGTATTGTAGCATGTCTACTATTCTTATAAGCATGTCTATTATTTGATTAGCATGTCTATTGTTTTAAATAGCATGTCTACTGCTTTATCGAGCATGTTTTGTGAATTGAATGTTGGGTGTTTATTAGATTTCCTTAAGTATTGTATACATTCACGAGCATCATGCATCACGTTTTTTCAAAAGAATACGAAAGTGGGTTTTCTTGCACGATTTTGAAAATGAAACGGAAAATGAAAAGAAAGTACAAACGAACGATTAAGAAAGTTGAAGAAAAGTGGTTGTGTGGTCCGGTAGGTCAAGCCCGACACATAACTCAACGAAAGAAAAGATAAAGATTTTTGTGGTATGGTAGGTCAAGCCCAACACATGAACAAAAGATAAAAAAAGATAAAGGTTTCTGTGGTCCGATAGGTCAAGCCCGACACAGGAACAAAAGAAAATAAAAGAAAAGAAAAAAGGTAAAGTAAAGTAAAGAAAAGAATATGAAAAGAGAAACAGATACAGAAACGGTACGAACAAAGATACCAAAATGGAAACGGGAATAGAAACAGATAAGGAAATGGAAAAGAGTTTTCAGAAATGAAAACAGATACAGATACAGATACGGACACTGAAACAGACACGAGAACGGATACGGAAACGCGTACGATCACAGATACTAAAATGGATATAGAAACAGGAATGGAAACAGAAACAGAAAGAAAGTACGTAAGTGTGAAATGATAAAAGATAAAAGAAAGAAAAAGAAAGGAGAAACTGCAAACGATTTTAAAGTGGCACAACATGTGCATTTAGCATTTAAGTTCTATCACTTATTGAGCGTTAGGCTCATAGCTTGGTCTTGCGATGTAGGTACAAGCACGAGAGAAAAGACGAACAGATTAAGGAGCAGCTGATGAAGGATTTGCACGGCGAGACTTGTGACTGGCTAGGCTAATGGTATTAAAGAGAAAAGAATTTTGTAAATATAAAGTAACGATTTGTTTATTGTTTTTTAAATGAATTAATTATGCTTCCGCTATTTATTTATGCTTCTGCTGTAAAATGAGAAAAAGTGATTTTATAAATAAAGTCTTCATCTGTTAATAAAGATTTAAGCAATGAGTTTTAAATAAGATGTTTTAACGATCGGTTTGTAAGAAAAAAACTCTGATTTTAATTTAAAAGGTTTTAAAGAAAGACTTCTGCTAATATTTTATAAATGGAAAAGAAAAGTTTTAAATTTCACACATTTTTAAAAGGTAATAAAAATTAGGTCGTTACATTAAGTCTTCTGTGAGCCACGTGTTCTGCATTTGGTTGCAAAAATAAAAATCTCCGTGGAACGCCCATGTTGCACAGTGTCGCGAGGGTTCAACTTTCCTCAATGGTACTGTTGCTTGTTTGTAGATTGCATGAATGAATTTCCATGGAAACTCTATTACGTTTCCGCAAAGTGCATGGACATTCTTCCATGGATTTACTATTTTGCGTCAGCGGATGCACTGTTTTGCATCCACAAAGGCACTGTCCTACCTTTGCGGTTGCCCTTCCACTATTTTCTTCTCTTTCTTCTTCAAAGAGTCTTGTAACATCCCGTTTATTCTATCAATTTAAAACTCACAATTTTTGAAAACTTTTTCTTTTAAATCACAGTGGAAGACTTTTCATTTGAAAACTAACTTAAATAAGAGGTGCATAAATAAACCCTTTTTCGTTAAACCATTTATCAGTTAAAACATATCGTACTGTAAAACCTTAAAACATTTACAACAGTGGAAGACTTGTATTTACAATACTAAAAGAATTAAATACAATTTGAAGACCTTCTTAATAAAACGAAATACTTTGACAAAGGTTTACTTTCCTCAAAACGTCATTACCAATTATTACATTTCTTCTTTAATCCCTTAGCCTAACCAGCCGCCAAGCTCGCAACATACAAATGCCTCATCAACTGTTGTCATTCCTGATCTCTTGCATACCTACATCATAGGAGGAATAATGAGCCTATTGCCCAATAAGAAATATAAAATGTAATGCAACATTAACCTTTATGACAATTCTACATGATTAAGCCTGATATCATTGTAAGTTGAGTGAGAGCAACCTCTTCAGTCTTTGAACTCACTACTTGGATTCGCTTTTACATGAGAGCAACCTCTTCAGTCTCCGAACTCAGTAAAAACGGACCAACCTACATTTACATTCATTACCGTTTACTGGTTTACTGTTAGGTGAGAGCAACCTCTTCAGTTTCCGAACTCAGCACTCGTTGAGTAAGAGCAATCTCTTCAGTTTCTGAACTTACTCAAATGAGTTGTTTCTATGTGTGAGCAACCTTTTAAGTTTCCGAACCCACGTAGGAACACCATTATTATCTTTATTATTAGTCCATGCAATGCATTACGTATAATCCTGTAACAAGTCTACATGAATGTTACACACAGCAATTCATATATAAACAATGATACAAACAACTAATAAACAATACTATGTTCCAACATAACATTAATATTAAACACGTTCCTATTACACTATAACATCATATGTCAAATCTTCTATCCTTGACATATTATTTCCAACTTAGCCTTAAACAATATAAGCACCATCCTATGGTATCCACTTCTTGAATATTAATTGGGATTCTATACTAATTAACTATATTATATTTAATCTAATTTTCCTATATTATAGATCATCATCTTAGAAAACCATTTTCATCACAACTGTCAGTAATCTAACGTAAGAATACAACCTAACCAGATAACCATCAATAAAGACTAATATATCAATTTACACAAAAACCCTACTCTTGCGATGTAGGTTCATTCGGACAAAACACAAGCATTATTCCTTACCTGGAGTCCTTAGCTTTACCAAGATAGCTTTTAAAATCTCTTTCTCCTCATTACTCGAAGCACCATGACAATTCAGAGACTTAACTCCACTTTTCTTCACAAATAATTCCATCACAGCCGCATATCTTCCAACAGATTCTCACAATAAATCCATCACAGTCGTAGCATCCCTTTCTGAACAGAACAAACCATGCAACCCATCTGCTTCTCTCCCTATGCTCTTTCAAAACTCAAAAACCATAAATCCTTCAGAACTCTTACACATGGTTTTTACTTCTTTTCAAACCCTCAAGCCTTCATTCTGAAATACAACATCACACTCTCTCTCTTTTTCAACCTTCACACTCTCATTCACAGATGCAGACTCTCTCTCTCTCAAACCATTTTGGCAGAGGTTCCCCATGTATTTTCTCCTCCCAAACACTGCTGCCAACAGCTCCATTTATAGGCAATATTCATCGACTCACCATCGACCGTGTGAAGATGGAAGGCCACAAGACACATCCATTAACATCTAGACACTTTAAGACAACAGTCATTCATTTTTACGTCTGTTAATAACTCTCCATATTATTCTCATAAACTGCCACATATCAACGTCCTTCCAGTAACATTCTGAAGATGAAGAGATGACCATATTAATGTTCTATGCATCAGTGAAGCGTCGACATTGAAGACTCTCTAGTTCTAGTGATGGTTTAACTTCTTCAGACTATGTTTAAAACTGGCGGCTGATCAATTTTTATAAAGGACGATCGACCGCCCTTCAGCCAAACGCTCGCACAATTTATTCAAAAAACTTCAACTTTTTACTGCTGGTCGTGTGACGCCAGTCGATCGACGTCTCTTCGATCTACCGTTGAGATCGACCTTAGATTCCAAATAAATGATATACGCATATTCTCCAGATTATCTATGCACACGTTATTTTCCTTAACGTCACACACATATATATACACATGTCATATATACACACATACATATATATATATATATATATATATATCACATTATATGTATTTATATATTATAACCATAATCTGAGGTCTTAATTGTAATATTAATATTCTCCATACTACTTCATCTTGTCCAAACCCTTAACCACCAATACCATATATTTATATATCATCTACCTCCACATTTCCATACTTAACTATATCTAAACTTCCATTCCTTATAGTATCCTTGCAATATCCAAATCTGGTCAATTACGTTCAAATATATATTCTCTTTGGTTAACACTTGAATTATCCAACTATCCATAATTTTATCCCTTAATATTCAAAGTATAAATATATATATATATATATATTCCATAACTCGTCTTTCACCTTATTTTTTTATTAAATCCAATAAACTCCCAAAATATAATAGATCTTATAACTTCAACCTTATTATATCCAAGTGCATTTTCTCTTACTAATCCATTGACTGCCAATCACTAATTCAGTCATAATATCATCTTTTCTAAATCCAAGTGTTATCACCCATTCTATGATAGCCCTAATCCTGTTCTTAAGCTAATTATGAACATAACGAGGTATCATAATTTACTTATTCCAAATATGTTTCTCTTGACCAATATTTCCAAACAGTCCAATTCCACTCCTATCATTCCAATTTATCACATAAGCCTTGTGCTTAGCTCAACGAAAATTCAGGATATTACAAGTCTTCTCGTTTGCGTTCCTAATCTCAGTTTAGGACCTTCCCACTCTTCCTATTTCTTTTTTTAATGAGGAATTCCTATTCTTTTCTCATGATATAGGCTTGGACAAACTTATGAATTTTGAGCCGATTCTCGAAGAAGTCATTGCTCCGCCCTGTAGGAAAGTTCATCAAAAAGGTAGAAATTATACTTTCTGCATTTCATTGCATTATGGTTTTCAAACAATTATTTTAGGGTTGCCACATATATAAGTACAATAGGGATTGTTTGACAGCAAGTCTGTGTTTACGTATATGTACGTATGTTTTCTTACGTTTATTTGACTGTACATGGTATTTAATTATGTTGTGCCAGTTTATTTGAGAGGATGAATCCTCTTGATATTTTGGACAATCTTGGTATCAAAGCATCACGAGACTGACTCGTGCATCTTCTACTACATGAAGATTGTTTGTGTACACGAGCAAAATGGGTAATAGAGAATTGGTGACATGTCATTGGGTTTTGAATCCCTAAAGTGGAAATGGTTAATAGGGCGGTGATGATGCACTCCTTGAATTTCCAATTCCTAAATCGGGCTAGGGTACTTTGTCACATGGATTGAAAGATTGTTAGTCTCTGTATTTTGCTCACCTAGTACCTTTCCATTTGAAGGGCGGATGTGTTGGCTCGGAGCTATGGTCGCTTGTAACCCTTATCAATTTGGATCTAGTGGGTAGCTAGTTGCAGAGTAATCTGTCGCCAAAAATTTTATTTGTTGTTGCCACTTGGTCTCTAGACTGCAGACACCATTTTCTTCTGACTAATGAGGTGTTGCTATCAACAGATGGCTATCTTTCTATGCTGTATGTCGGATGGGTCCATGTGTGACCATCCCTTTTTAACTAAGGATGTTTTTAGATGAAAAATGATGCATGCTTACTTTATGATATAGTTGTCTATGTATACAGATTGTTTTACAAAATGCCTCATTGATGGGTCATAAGCTATGTTTTTAGATGAAATGATAAAGTTTTTAAATGTTGTTTTATAGTCAATGTACAGAATAAGATACATTAAACCATGGATTTTTTTTTAAAGAAAGGTATAACCAATTTTCCCATGCATTGCATTGAGTATAGATTCCCTTATTGAGTTGGTCACTCATCTCTCGACGTATATTTTTTTAGGTTTAGATCGTGATGGTCAATATCTCCCTGTTGTCCTTGGTGAAGATTTTTCTTTCTTGTTTTATTTTTGTTAATTTTTTTGTGGTGTTGAATGATTTCATTTCCTACACAATGTTTTTTTCTTTGTTATTTTTACACTATTTTAAACTCTTGTTGATCACTCTGTGGACCTTAACCCAATTATTTTGGGGTTTGGGCTTAATTTTATATTAAGACTTTTGTTGCTAACCTTGACTTGGACTGGGTAATCTGGTTCTTTCTGGGGATTGGGTTGCTTGACCTGGCATTTCTGTAGGCTTGCCTCTAGGTCATGACATGTCCAACACTTTTTCATCCACGTTTCCTCCCACGGACACCAACACTTCAGTGTACATGTTTCCTTTTGCGGATACCAACATTTTTGCAGCCACACATCTAACACTCATTTGTCCATGTTTTCTCCTGTGGACACTAACATTTTTGCGACTACATTTTTTTTTCACGGATATTAATATTTCTAAACCCAAAAAGGTTCAAGCCCGATTGTCCACACTTAAACCTAGGATGCCTTTAACGATGTTTTTAATTTCCCCTTCTTTCTTTTCTTTTCCATCTCACCAATTTCAACAACTTTTCTTTCTTTCACAATATCCTTTATTTTTCATAAAATTTATATTTCAACACAAAAATTAATATAAACATTTGGTTAATATTATAAATTTCCAAGTGTTACATTCATCCCCCGTTACATAAATTTCACCCTAAAAAATTGTTACTCAAATAACTATGGATACCGTTTCCTCATTTCACATTCTCTTTCCCAAGTAGTTTCTTCCATAGTGTGGTTATCCCATAAAACTTTACTATAGAGATTTGCTTGTTTTTAAGTTCCCTTGTTTTTTAGTCCAATTCATATAGGCTTCTCTTTATAACTTAGAGTTGGTCGAATTTTTATACTAGTTGGCCCACTTACTTAAGTAGGATCTCAAATTCATTTTCTTAACAATTCAAGATAGCAATTCAAGCTTGTACGCCACAATCCATCAAAGATAGCAATTCAAGCTTGTACGCCACCTTCTCCACTCTTTACTTGATCCGAAAGGGTCCAATGAATCTTGTGGGTTGAGTTTTCCCCTTTTTTGAAATCGCATTATTCCTTTGAAGGGTGAAACTTTTAAAGAACAACATATCCCCCATTTCAAATTCCAATTCTTTGTTTTGATAATCCGTGTAACATTTATGCCTACTATGAGTCGTAAACATTCTTTGATGGATAAGAACTATTATTTCTACAATTTGTTAAATAATTTTAGGCCTAACCAATCTTGCTTCTTTAACCTCATCCCAGTATAATAGAGACCTACATTTTCTTCCATAAAGCGCCTCATACGGTGACATTCCAACCGTGGCTTGATAACTGTTATTGTATGCAAATTCCACCAATGGTAACATTTTGCTCCAGCTAATATGGAATTTCAGTATGCATGCACGTAACATGTCCTCAAGGGTTTGAATTGTTCTTTCTGATTGCCTATTTGTTTGAGGATGAAATCATGTACTAAAGTTCAATCTAGTAACCATGGCTTTATATAGACCTTTCCAGAATATCGAAGTAAATGGGGTATCACGATAAAATACAACGGATAACGGAACCCCATGCAATTGTACTATCTTTTGAATATATGACTCTGCATACTGATTCATGGAATATGACTTCTTTACTTGTAATGTAATACCTCGAAAACTCTATTTTGCTAAGTGTGAAGTTTTTATGAAATATGTTTGATAATGGTATAATTTTTATTGATTGTTGGAATTATATTGGATGAATTGTGGTTTATGGCATTTGGAGGACGAGAATTTTCAATGTTATAGACAATTAGGCAAGGGGTGATCGACCAGTGTGATGGTTTGCTCGATCGGATTGTGGACAATGAGAAATAAGGTTGTCTTGAGTAGATTTGTTGTCGACCAAAGTTGGATTTGTGGTTGATAGGATCAAGGACAAATGAAAATATGTTGCTCTTGGGTTAATTTGTGGTTGACTAGGCATGAGGTTGCAGTCAACTGGGATAGTGTAAAAAAGATTTACACAGAAGGCTCGACTTTTGTAGTGGAAGGATAGGCATTTGCAGAAGAATAAACGTCTACAGAAGGGAATATTTGGTGTTGGATTTCTTTGAAAATAGGGAGCGTTCGACCAAAAATTGAGCAGTGGTCGACCAAGAATGCAAAAAAACTTTTGAAAACAAATTATGTCTTGATTTAAGAGGAAGAAAATTGATTAATCAACATTGGATTGCTGATGTAACGACCCGAATTTTTCTTTCTTTCTAAAATTGCGTGAAATTTAAAACTTTTCTTTTCTTTTACAAAACAGTGGAAAAATCTTTTATTTAAAACTCCTTTAAAGTGTGAACATAGTTCTTTTCTTAAAAACTTGCTCGTTAAAACATCTTACTTAAAACTTATTACTTAAATCTTTATTAACAACAGCAGACTTTATTTATAAAATCCATTTTTCTCATTTTATAATGGAAACATAAATAATTTGTTTTAAAAGACAATAAGTAAACTAGTATGTTACATTTACAAAACCTTTTTCTCTTTTACTTTCCTTAGCCTAGCCAGTCACAAGTTCCACCCGTGCAAATCCTTCATCAACTGCTTCTTCATCTTATCTCATGTGTGTACCTACACCATAAGCAAACTGTGAGCCCAAGACTCATTAAGAAATGAGATATGCAATATGATGTATGCGTCTACCTCATTATGTCGGAATGGTATCCAACCCAATTGTTCTTTTCTTTCGTTACATACATTACTCGTACATCGAGCTGGGAGATTGGAGGAATCTGTGGTGGAGAGAATAGTCTCTTATCGGCTTCTAACCACCATGGGTAGACTGTCTCTCACAACCCGACAAGGGAAAAACATAGTTCTCTTGCAACCCAATGAGGGAAGGACATAATTCTTCCAATCTACCTGGTTAGATCCGAACTACTGCTCCATCCCCCAACTCTCCTTTTTCATTCATTCATTTTTCCTCACGTAAATACATATGAATTGTAATATCACGGATATTAATGGAATTAAAAAATCTCATTATCTATGAATTTTTGAAGTTCTATAATGATTTTTCCAATTGAATATAATACCCTGATTTCCCGTAATGGAATGAAGTCTAAGATAAAGACCCATTGAATGACAATTCATGGCCCATGGTGTTGTTAGGGATTGAAGAGGGTCTAATGGAGGCTCAAGGAAGGAAGGGATTGAATAGAAAAAGGATAAAATTGAAGATGGATTGAAACAGCCCATGGCTCAGGCCCACTACACGCGTCGCCCATAAGTCAACGGGCGTGCTGCCCAGACAGCCGTCGGACATTACACGTCTCCTGCCAGACAGCGCGCCTGCCAACCGACAGTGCGCCCACCTGCCTTTACCGTGTGCTTGTCAATGTTGACTGCCACTCCAGCTTTCGACCACTGCGCTCATCACTGCCTCCCACGTGCCACCCGTGACAATTCTTCACCTACATTGAATTTTTTGCATTATTTTGTATATTTTATGTAATTTTATAATGCTTCTATGTCCCCTAGAGTTGTCTATAAAAATTGAGCAAATATTGATAGACTAAATATTTTATTTATTTCGATAGAATAATTAAGCAAATATTTAGTTGGATAAATAAAAATTAATAGACTAAATATTTTAGATAGAAACAAAGAAATGTACAAAAAATAATAATAATAATACTAATAGAAAAAATAAACATTGTGATAAAATAAATAAAAAAATATTTAGATCAACAATTTTGTATAGTGAGATAAAGGTAGCATGGCCGGAAGATGACATACTGTTGGGCAAAGACGAGTTGGACAAAGAGGAATGAAAAATATTACGGAGGAAAATTTAGGACAAGAAAGAGTTGGGAATGGTGGAGAGGAGATAATCAATAGGTTAACTGCATTAGTGGAACGACAATCTTAACAAATGGAGTGATAATCTCACCAATTGGAAAAGCAATCCCAAAACTTGGAAAGACTCATGGAGATTATTGTACGTGGAAAAGAACGAGTTGCTGAATAACAAATGGCGAAGCAGCAGGATGTAAGCTGGGAAAAATTTCAACGATTGCGGCCACCTTAATTTAATGGAGACATTACGAATCCAGCTGGAGCCAAGGAATGGATAAGGATAATGGATGACATGTACACTTATGCTAAGGTGAAAGACGAAGAAAAGGTCATATGTGCCATCTTTATGTTGGTTAAAGATGCAAGATTTTGGTGGGACTCGATCAAGATAACAAAAGATGTGACTACAATGACATGGAAGGAATTCAAGGAAATCTTTTATGACAAGTATTTCAATCATTCTACAAGGAATAAGAAGATGGTTGAATTTATTCACCTACGGCAGAAGGGAACGGTTGCGGAGTATGTACGAGATTTTGAGGCCTTGTCGCTGTTTGCCCCTCATTTAGTAAACAGTGATGCAAGTACATACAATATAAAATCTCTAAGCATGCTCGTCTATTAAACATATCATTAAAAGAACCTAATTCTAATAAACATCCAACAACCAATAGCACAATACATGGAATATGCTTAATTTCTGGTAAAGTAGTAAACAACCTAAATATTCTATGAAAGTAGTAAATAGTCAGCATACAACTCCTAACTCTTGCGATGTAGGGTCCGAAGACCAAAACACATGCAATCACTTACCTGTGGTCCTTAGTGTGTTTAACACCTTATTCGTTTCTCATTATTGCCTTTAAAATAGTTATCATTTATATATTAATATATTTATCAATTAAACCATAACTTACCATATTTCTTATTAATTACTCCTTACCGTATTTTTATTTAAGTATTAATTACTAATTACCGTATTTCTCGTTATTACTACTCATCGTATTTCTTGTTTAGTATTAATTACTACTTATCGTATTTTCCTTGTTTATTAATTACTAATTTCTATTTATTTATCTTTCTAGCAACATAGTCCTAATTTATACATGTTTGCCTTTTTATTTAGTTACCTAATTTATACGTTTTCGATAATATAATTTCTTTAATCACGTTTAGTAATTCTATCCCTTAATGATTATAACCTAAGCATATTAGTTAAATCCATAATTATTATCACCAATTGATAATTATCTAAATCACTTACAACTTCATGGCTTGCCCATCTCAACATCATGGTTTTCTAAATGATACAGAAATTGTTTACATGCATGATTTTGAAAAGGAAACCGAAAGAGAATGAAAAGAGATAAATGTAAAAGAAATAAAATGAACTGTGAGTTTGTTAGTTGGTCTTCAAATTGGCTAGCCAAAGGATATATGAGACTGTTTAAGCCTTAATGGCACAGTCACTAGTTAGTGGAGGTCGGAGCCCGAGCTTCATACTGGGCACAGTAGCTAGTAAAGCTTTCGGTTGTAGTCGGAGCTACTTATTCCTGAGGGTAGTCGTTGTGCAAGCACAATTGCTAATAGGCGGTTCGGTTGGAGCTGAATCCTTTGTCATATATACATCTCTAGACAAAGACCGGGACAGACCGCCCAATGGTTAGTGAGGCCGTTTAAGCCTATGTGGCATGACTGCTAGTAGGCGGAGATTGGAGCCCGAGCTGCTAGCTAAACTTTAGATCGAAGCTTGAGCTGCTATACCAAAGGTGACGGGGACTATAAATGAAATTCTAAAAGATAAATGAAAGACAGAAAACGAAAATGCATAGCATGAGCATTGTACCATTTTATTCCTATCACTTACTGGGCATTAAGCTCATAACTTATTGTCTTGCGATGTAGGTATATGCCTAAAAACAGATGAACAATAAACAGAGCAATTGATGAAGGATTTACACGTAGCGGATCTTATGGCTAGCTGGGCTAAAAGAGTAAATGGTTTTGTGAATAATAAAGTAAACAGTTTACGCTTAATAAATGCATTTTAAGTTTAATAATTGTTTTTATTAATGCTTCCGCTATATTTCAGAAAAAGTATTTTTAATAAAATAAAGTTATTTCGCTATTAAAATGTTTTAAATAAGTATATTTCTTAACAAAATAAATTAGAAAATGATTTGAAGTAATGGATTTAACACTCGATTTTAAAAGGAAAGACTTACTATGATATTATAAAAGAAAAGTTTTAAATTTCACGCTATTTTTAAAAAAAATAAAAACTAGGATGTTACATGAATACCCCCTCCGACAGGGCATTTCCTACTTGTTTCTATTATCATGATGCATGTCAATGAGAAACAATAATCACAACAATATAAAAGTAGGAGACATGAAACAGTAATCACAACAATATAAAAGCATGAAACATGGAAAATCTACTAACTTACTATACATGGTGATACACTCTAAAACATGCTTGACAATTTAAAAGAAACAATAACAATATAGGCATGCTTGGAAATTTAAAGGAAACAATAATAATATAGGCATGCTTGGCAATTTAAAGTAAATAATAATGCTTGGTAAAGAAAGAAATAACAATATAGACATGCTTGGCAATTTAAAGGAAACAATAACGATATGCTAACATCCTAAACATGCTTAGAGATTAAATTAATAACATGCGAACAACATAGGCATAATAAATAAGGTATCATAGTAGAAACACTAACAAACAATCAAGGGAAAGACACTAAATATGGTGTAGGGTGATGTGAAATGGGACTATTTTATTATTTATCAAGTCTCAAAGAATATCATAAAGGTACTCAAGATCAAGCATAGGTGGAAGTTCAAGAGCAAAGACCCAAATTTAGAAAGATCAAAGGAAGCCCATTCCCTTATTACAATGGAAAGAAGCCCATGAAGACAAACTTGAAAGACAAGAAATCAATCAAAAGCTATCAAGCCGAAGATCAAGGAAACTTTTTAAATCGACCGAATATCTATTCAAAAGATATTGAAGAAAGAGAAAGATATTATCTCTTAAGATAGTATTTAAAAAAAGATTCACTTATCTAGGAGATCTAGATCCACTTATCTAGGAGATCTAGATCCACTTATTTAGGTTATTTTTTTTATTTAGTTTTTTTGTTTAATTTATCTTTGTAAATGGCTATATAAAGCCACATAATTTTATGTTTTAAACAGTTGTTGAATTTTAATAAAAGAAAGCTTTTGCTTTTCGGGAATTGGAGAGATCCTTTTCTTCCTTTGGTGAGTGATATCCAAAGACCCTTTGGTGCGTAATATCCAAAGTCTTTTCGTGTGAGTTATATCACGAAAGAAACTTGCAGCCGCGTCCTTATCCAAGGAGGTGAGAAGCGTTGCGTTCATCCATCACGTGCATCAGTATTCCGTGCCCGCATCATTTGGTATCAGAGCTAAAGCGTCCTAACCAAAAAAAAATTTCATCTTTTTACACATGATGACTTGAGGAGCATCCAAAGCGGTACAAAATCCACAATGACTGAATCTTCAACATCTCACTCCAATGAAGACTTGTGGGAAATCGTTCTCTCGCTACAACAAGAAATTGGTCAACTGAAGAGGGACCAAAACCAACAACAACTCAAGATCTCTACCAACAATTTCAAAATCTAGAGCAAGGTTCCTTTACCATCGAAGAGTATGCTACCAAGTTCAAAACTTTAAAAACAAGATGTGGTTTGAAAGAACGAGAAGGAAAAACAATAGCAAGGTTCATCGACGGACTTCATGGTGACATTCTAGAAAGCATGGCAACAAGACCTTATGATACCCTTGAGGATGTGATCAAAATGGCTCAAAGAATTGAGAGATGAAATCAACAAGCCAAACTTGATAAAATTAGTGTCTTGTTAGAACAAATTAAAGCAAGATTATGGAGCACCCCAATTTTGCAAGAACAAGATCAAGTTGAGGAATTAGAAGATTCTCTTGAGCAAATAGAAGAAGAATGTCAAAAAGAGCAAGTATCCGAACCTATAGAAAACCAAGATGAGTCATTGACAACAACAGTACAAAAGGAGCAATCTTTTCATGTTCCATTCCCCAAAACGAACAAGGTTTATTCTTTAAATATTAAGGATGATATTTGTGCTAACAAAGTTCTTTTTATCATATTTAAAGGAAATAGCTTGGAAATATCAAGGATTGACATCTTGTACAAACATGGTAACACAAGATATGATTCGAGGTCGAATCCTTTTCAACCCCGGGAGGATGATGTGAAATGGGACTATTTTATTATTTATCAAGTCTCAAAGAATATCATAAAGGTACTCAAGATCAAGTATAGGTGGAAGTTCAAGAGCAAAGACCCAAATTTAGAAAGATCAAAGGAAGCCCATTCGTTTATTACAATGGAAAGAAGCCCATGAAAACAAACTTGAAAGACAAGAAATCAATCAAAAGCTATCAAGCCAAAGATCAAGGAAACTTTTTAAATCGACCGAATATCTCAACCAAAAGATATTGAAGAAAGAGAAAGATATTATCTCTTAAGATAGTATTTAAAAAAAGATTCACTTATCTAGGAGATCTAGATCCACTTATCTAGGAGATCTAGATCCACTTATTTAGGTTAATTTTTTTATTTAGTTTTTTTGTTTAATTTATCTTTGTAAATGGCTATATAAAGCCACATAATTTTATGTTTTAAACAGTTGTTGAATTTTAATAAAAGAAAGCTTTTGCTTTTCGGGAATTGGAGAGATCCTTTTCTTCCTTTGGTGAGTGATATCCAAAGACCCTTTGGTGCGTAATATCCAAAGTCTTTTCGTGTGAGTTATATCACGAAAGAAACTTGCAGCCGCGTCCTTATCCAAGGAGGTGAGAAGCATTGCGTTCATCCATCACGTGCATCAGTATTCCGTGCCCGCATCATAGGGCCTCCACTGGCCAACGACTCTACCCATTTCTTACATCGAAGCGTTAATGCATATCAGCACTTAATCTTTATCTTTCTTCTCTTTTTCAATACCTTCATAATTAAAAATATTTACTTATTAATAATCACAACTTATTACTTTCATTCTTTTGCTATCCTTAATTACATAATAATTTTAGGAACTCCTTTGACACCCCAAACGGAACATAACATCCAACAGAGAACATTATCTTTGATAATATCTTTCCAATTATTCTAAACTGCATCAAAGCAGCAAATAACATCACAAACTGGCAACAAAGCACAACCCATCCAATTATCTTCTACTTATCCTAAAGAACATGAAACCAAAACACTCTTTGACAAATTCCAACTTAAGTATATACCTAACATTATCCAAAGGCTATCATAGTAACCAAAATAATACGGCAGTAGTCAGCAATAATTAACAGAGCATGTAACTTCAATATGTTTATCCTTAACTATCAACAGAGGCACTAACTTATCAACCAGATAGCAAGGCTAAATCCAACACAACATCAATTACATAAATCTATTTCTCCCAACACTATCCTCATAGTCAATAAAGCAGTAATAATTAGGGCATTATCCACCAACACCAACGTCTAGAAAATGTACAACAACCACTATCCAAACATACAGAGAAGCAGCATCTCAAAATTAACCAAACTGATCCAAAACAATATTCAATGTTAATGTTGGACTTAACACCCAAAAATAGAAACCAAATGACCGAAACAGTAGAGAAGGAAACCTCACCAGCAGGCAGGGTAGACCCAAGAGCAGCAACTCCCAACCTCTTTCCTTCTTCTCTTGTTTCCCTTCTTAGTTGTTTCTCATCACTTTCCTTTAACTCCAGACTCCTCTATTCTTCCTCTCCCTTGCAGCTCACAACTTCTAGAAAGCATCTGCCTCTCCACCAACGCCATGCCCTGACTTCACTTTGGCCATGCCTTCCACGAGAGGTTGTCTCCCACGTTCCCCATCATTTCACTTCATCACTCAAGTGGATGCTAGTTGGAAGAAATGTGAAGAATTCTCCCTCGGCAGAACACCTCACATGGATCAGTTCACATTGCTGAACCAACCGGTCCGCTGACAGACCGACAACGTGGTCTGTCAATCGCCATTTCAGCCGCCCCTACCCCTGTCGATTTTTAGTTGGAACAATTCACGGCCACACCTTGAAATGTCGAGCAACAGAATGCCAAGGAGAGAAAAGAAACACACAGAAACAATCAACTCACCATGGCCCGACGATTCACAGCTCCAAATCATCCCTGCAAGCCATGACACACCGAGCCCTATCTCGTGATTTGCCACACCTGCTGCTAGCTGGACAACGCGACACTCATCGCACGTCAGACTCTAGCACTGAGCTCGTCTCCTTTTCGCTCAGCTCTTCTCCCTCGTCGTCCTCTCTCACACTCTCGATCTTTCTCCCCCCTCTCTGTTTTTTCTCTCTTCACAAATGGCTGCGGGCCATTTAGCTTTAAATCCAGACCAAACCAGACTGGCGGTTCGGTTCTCCCTCCCCTAACCAACTGATTCTCTTCCTCCTTCCTTCCAATTTATTTCTTATTTTATCTTAAATCCTTCTCTTCCATTTATTTAATTTTCCCTCTTTCTGCATCCTTTCATAAACCAACCCACCATAATTTATTCCTTCTTTATCTCCAAACCAAACTGGTTCAAGACAATCCGGTTCAACCCCTTTATTTCTCATTCTTCATTTAATCTCTAATTTTCGGTCGAGAAAAGGCGTCTGAGCCTCAACAACTGTTGACCAAAAAGTCAACAAAATTGTACAGATTCAAAATCTCCTAGACTGCATTCGATAGTGAGTCGATTGAAAACTCACATTGCAGATAGGGTACGATTTTGGACATGAAATTCCGACCCCGGCTCGTCCCAAAAAGTAAGGGACAATTCACAACAATTTTCGGATGCAACAACAAATCCGCCCGTCGACGGAAAAGCAAATTGCACCCTTTTTCTTCCAAAACTTTAATACTTTAATCACTCCATAATATTTTCCCATAGATATACGACATTAATCAACAACATATCACCCCGCAATATAACACATTAATTATTCTAAAATTCATTACATTATATATACAGGGAAATATTATCGGGGTATTACAGCTGAGGGGGGACGACAATTCATGCTTGGAGCAGCCTTGTTATATAAGGAACTATTTTCCTTTGGATTTAAGCTCCATTTGTGAGAATTAGTTGGAAGGAAGAAGTTCTCAAGGGCTACAATTTCCTCTTAATGTGTTGAAGATCAAGAAGATAATTGAGTAGACTTGCAAGACGTTGTGATAAAGCTTTAAGGTCAGTAATGATTGTGTGTTTTTGGCCTTTTGACCTACACCATAAGATTCTAGTAGGGGTGCACAAAAGTCAGTTCGGTTTGGTTTTGGGGTGGAACTTGAACCCAAACCAAATCAACTTTATTTGGTTTGAAAAAAATGTAATTGAACAGAAAGTTATTAAGGGGAGAAACCAAATAGTAACTGAACCAAAAATTTCAGTTCTATTTTGGTTCGATTTTGGTTCTACTAACTATATATAACGGACGTCCCTCAACTTACAACGAATGTCCTTCAACTTAAAACCGACATCCCTAGTTTAAAACAGACATCCCTAAGCCCACAATGAATGTCCCTTAGATTAAAACGGATGTCCATTAGCTTAAAATAGACGTCTCTTAGCTTAAAACAGACGTCTCTAGATTAAAACAAACGTCCCAAAGCCTACAACAGACGTCTCTCAGCTTAAAACGGATCTCCCCCAGCCTATAACAGACTCCTCCACATTAAAACAGACGTCCCAAAGCCCACAACAAACATCCCTTAGCTTATAGTTTCTCACTTTCTCTCATCTCTCTTCTTTTAGGTTATGGTTAACGTTGAATTCAATTTCTTCACTCAAATCACGTAATTTTAAAGGCAACTCATACCTCATGACTTACAGTTTCATATCACTTTATTTCAAAATTTTTGAAATAATTGAATCTGTTTATAGATGTTCCCCCCAGTACAATTCATACATCCATTATTCTGATAATTTTGACAAAACAACAACAACAATGACAACCGGAATACCCAACCAGAATACGCAACCAGAATACCATGATAAACAAGTGTACAATAACTTAACTCAAATGCACAATAATAAACAAATGTACAATAACTCAAAACTCAAATGTACTATTATCCTTTTTGGATATAGAGATTGACGACTTTGAACATTGACTCGAGGTTGATTTGAACATGAGAGTAGTGCTCAAAAAGGGTTTCAGAAGGGGCTTCGTCGTGAAGATGGAATCTAATATGTTGACACTTGCTAATCATCGACTCCCCTAGAGGGCACAAGATTTGAAATATGCCGTGTGGGCTAAAATTGGGAGGGAAAATTAGTAAGTAACTTCAAAGCATAATGAATATAGCACAGGGTACAAAAAAATAGTATTTTTTTTTATCTATAAGGGCCATGAAAATTGCAATTGCCTTAGTTAACGTCACCTAGTAGCCGTAATGGGTGTGTAGGTCAACAGATGACATGAAACAACTTTGCTTTGGGTGTGTCTAAAATTAAAACCATATATTATAAGTAGCTCAACAAGAGGAAAAAATATTGCAAGGAATAAAAGTGCCTTACATGGATTCAACCAAGACTTATAAGTGAGTCCCTCAGTTGTACTTCAAGTACCTCTTCCTCATTCAAAGTGTCACACTGCATATTAAGAACGCATTCAAGAGATTTATTTTCCATAACAACATCTTAAACATTGATTACACATTCTTAAGAAGTTATCCTCACCAAGTCAAATGTTCCCTTTTGCTTTGGAATGATGAGGGTTGTTATCATGAAAACATTGTTATTCTAAAAATAGACAACACGACATAGGAATTCTTACGCATACAATCAAAATTGAGAATAATTTTGGAATGATATAGTTTCTTACCCTAATGTTGGCAAGAATACCACATGTCTCCATATTCTTCTTGGTATTTGCATGCTCCAATCTCATAAACTCCTCCATCACGTTCACAGGATACAATTATCAATTTAAGCATGATCCTCAGACTACTAAGTGTAAATTCAAAACATTGTACAAAACCAAATTGAAGACATACCTAGTGCAATTTTAGTTATGAAGCAAACCCTAAAATTGCTTGGTTTGATGGAGGACCCGTTGCCAATATCTTCTAAATTTTGGCAAGAGTTGGAGGAGTGGACGATTGTAACAGATTGTTATATCTAATTTAGAGAGAGAGCCTAAACCAACAATTAACTAATGCAAGCATTGTACAGATAGCAAGTTCATATGATCTAAAAGACTTATTTGTATCTATTTGGTCTGACGCTGGAAGATGGAGAGGCTGATGGAAGCATGAGAAGCTGCTGACGGAGCTGCTGAATGAGTTGTTGGCTGGGCTGTTGGAGGGGCTGCTGGCGGATCCACACACCTCCTCAACTTATCTTTTATCTATAGTAGAGTTCCATGAATATCGTCTATTTGACTCTCATGTCTATCCAACTTGGATACAAGCAAGTTCCACCTCTCCTCAGTCATTAGTATGTAGGGTAAGGTCTGAGGAGAGAGATGAACAATATCATTCTCCACCTCCACGTGATTTGAGTCTTGTGCAGCCAACGTCCAAGGATGTAGTGTAGTGACGTCGAAGGAGGTTGTGCAACCGAATTTAATGGAGGTTGTGCAACCAACGTGGATGGAGGCTGTGCAACTAACATGGATGAAGTGTTAGTGCTCTTGAATATCCACTCCACTCTTACTTTGTTCATCCCCATCCGAGTCAATTTCACTTGATTGTAGATGTCAAGTGCCTTTTCATTGATTCTTGGCTCGTGGGGAGGGAGCGCCAGCCCACTGCTGTCATCAATCTTTTGAATGAGATAGTTATAGGGGAGGTGCCTCCTTGAATTTTCAAGATTGCCTTCATCAGATTCATAATATTGTATCCAACGTTGAATTTCTTCCCATTGTAGAGCTTCTCCATCACATAGAGATCCATGCAGTTGACATGGTCTCTATGTCCATCACGTAGTAGAACTATGTGGGTTATCATGTGATCGATGACCCTAGCTTTGGTGTTTAGGTCCTTGGATTTGGGTTTGTAGAAAGTTTCAACGTCGGGATTGCAGTGCAATTGCTTCAGCAATGTCAGATCTTCTCCTTGTTTTATAAAGTCTGAGTCCTTGGATATGTTAAAATACTCCTGTGGCGTCTCCTCCATGGAGTATCCAATGAGCTCATTCAACTTCTTTAGAGTTAATTTAATCTCCCACCAAAAGAGATACGCCCTCAGCTCCATTAGGTGGTTTGCCGCCCACCTCTAGATTTGTGTAAAAGAATTTAACAACCCAATCACAATAATACCCCTCAGTATGCACAGTGTAATGATTCGGTTTTTCTTACATTTTAAAAAAGTGTAAAATTTAAAACTTTTCTTTAATAAAATTAGCGAAAGACTTTCATTTCTAAAAATTTAAAGACAATGAATAAAATTCTTTTCTTAAAAACATTTGCAATTAAATAACTTTATAAAACCTTTTACAAACCATTTTCCTTAAACCATTAGCCTAGCTAGCCACAAGATCCGTGTGTGCAAATCTTTCATCAACTGCTCCTTAACTTGTTCATCATCCTGATCTCAAATGTATACTTACATCACAAGACTTAAACCATGAGCCTAATGTTCAGTAAGTGATATAAAATAAAATGTGAAATGCACATGTAATGCAACTTTTAAAATCTGTATACAGTTTTCTGTTTTCGTTTTCCTTTTATGTTTTCTATTTCTATTTTATGTTTCTATTTTCCATTTATATTTTCTATCTCCATGCACATCAATGCACGAAGTTCTGACATTAATCGTCAACCTGCTATGAGATAAAGGGTCAACATTGATCGATCCGCCTGGTGGCTACTATGCACATCAATGCACAATAACCCCACATCCGATATAAGGACCTCTGACATCAACCGACAGCTCTGCTAGTGGTTGTACACATCAACGCACAACAATTGGTCTCGACATCAGTCGAAGACGCACTAGCAGCCGTGTGCATCAACGCTTAAATGGCCTCACATACACCGTTGCCTCAACCAGCCTGGACATCAATTGAGAACCAACTAACAAACTCACATCTATCATTTCGTGGCACACACCTAAGGCGACCATCCCGTGGCACCCACCTGAGGCAGCCATCCTATTTACATTTATTATGTATAATTCATTTATTATCTGTTTTACTTTCAATGATAAAATGGATATTCCTCCAGCCCAAATGATGGTTGTCCGCTTCAGGTGATCAGCCATCGAGAACACCGTACACTTAGTATATATGAACATCCATTCTACCATTTTCTAAAACCATGCATGAAAACCATTTTCGTATCACTTTGAAAACCATGATGCATGAATGCTTTTGAATGCATACAATTCTATATCCTCAGTATAATCCTCGAAGCCTGATCAATGTAAAAGTCCTATAATCCTTAAGCATGATCAATATCTGAATTCTTAATATAAAGAACTTGAATCTAATAAACACATCATTAAAACAACAAGCAAGCACACAATAATACAATCCTTGAACGATAGCATGATCAATAACTGAACCTAATAATCTAGTAAACACAGACATCAAACAAGTCCTAACTCTTGCGATGAAGGCCCAAAGGGCAAAGCACACACAATATCCCTTACTTGCGGTCTTCAATGCACTTAAGCTCTTCCTTTTAGTCCCTTCAAAATAATTAAATATAATTATCAATAATAAATCCACTTCCCCAAATTCTCAGACTTATATCTCAATAGTATGCAATTAGAGCTTTCATCACTTATTACCAAACAACTGATAACTATCCACTATTAATATGCATGCAGAATATTGTATTCAAGTGTAACACTTTACCAAACTAGGGAGCCGTATCAACATGGAGCATAATCAAGCTTAATCGAATAGTATTCCACATCACACTAATTTACAAAGGATATATCCAATAGTAGTGCACAACATTCTTTATTTATTCATCTTCTACTTATTATTTCCTTAGAATCTATAAATATCACAAGTAGAGAGAAAAAAATCCATTTACAGAAAACAACCCTCATCATCCTTCATCTTTTACCTATTATTTTCATAAAATTCATCAAAGAAGTGAAGGAATATCTTACCAGAAGGACACCTGAGGGAAGAAGCAGCTCACTCTCATCCAGAGTCTTCCCCACTTTCTCTGTCTCTTTCTCTTTCTCCTAAACTTCCTCACTCTATCTCCCTTTTCTCTTCTCTTTTCTTCCTCCTTCCTTTCTCTTCCCTACACCTCCATGTTTCTTTTCTTCTCTCTTCTCTGTTTCACTCACAGCCTCTTCTCCTTCTCCAGAGAGTCTCCTCACTCTCTTTCTCCTCCATTCTCTTCTCTCTCTCGCACTCTGTCTTTCTCCATAGACTTTCTCATTCCCTTCTCTCTTTTCTCTTTATTTCCTTAGCTCTCAGCTCTTAGATTCATTACTCCAGAAAGCTTCTCTCCATTCCTCTTTTCCTCTCGAGAGCTTCTGTCTCTCTCTTTCTATTCCTCTTTATGTCCTTAGAAGCTTCTCAACAATCCCTATATTTCTCACCTAACACCCTTTACAATTTGCCATCTATAAAGTAGAAGTACATGGAGGAATCACCGAAGCAGAATTTTCATGATATTCAATTTTTCAAAATTCATGTGGGACCGATCGATCACTTGATCAACCGGTGTAACACCAATTTTTTTCATTTCACTTCAGGAATCTTTTCCCTATTATGATCGACCAATAAAAATACTTAAGTGGAACTGGTCGATCACATTATCGACCTGTCCAACATCGATCTCGCTTATCACATGCAACCAGTCTATCAGATGATCAACCGGTAAAACTTCCATTTCCAGCAATTGATCATTTGATCGAATGCTCCCACACGTTGTGCTTCTACCTATTTTGCCCTCCACCATTCTACCATTTCTTCTTATCCTAAAACACCTTTGTAACATTAACTTAACACTCCATAACATATTTCACTTCTCCTCAACCACACACACACTCAACTATATTATCCCAAACTCATCCACAATACAATTATATTAACTTATTTTTGGGGTAATATATTCCATAATAAAATCATCCCCAAAATCTCTAAAATTCCTAATTATTATTACCTTTAGTCCTTGCTTAATTCAAGGTATTACACACAATCCAGCCAATCCAATGTGTTTCAATATTTCTTCTATTCTAAAATAGGCTAACACCTTGAATTCTATCCTTTTAGATATAATAATATAATGGAGCCTAATGTCGTTGTCGTACCTTTCCTTGGCCGACGTTGTCCTGAATATGGGTGAATTTGAATAGTTGTTTGTTGTCGAAAGGAGGGACATGTTAATGGACTCAAAGCACCTTGTGAATGTGAACTTCCTTGAGCATCAAAGGGAGTCGCTTTTCGCTTCATGGTGAGTTTTCCAACCTTCAATGTCATTTCCTTGTTCAAGAAATTGAAGAGAGAAGATGAAAGTTTTGAGGAAGTTGAAAGCTTGCTCGAAAATTGAATAGGGGAAATTCAAAATTGCTTGCCCTAGCAGCGGACATCCTTTTAGTTTATATAGATGAAGTTGAGGGACGTTCTTTTATGGGATGAAGAACATCCATTTTAATATGGGGACGTTCGTTGTAAGCTAAGGGATATCTGTTATAAGCCGAGGGACGTCATGCTTTCATCTATTGTGGGCAGAGGGAGGTTCGTTTTACGATGGGGATTTTTGTTTTGAGCTGAGGGAAGTCTGTTTTAAGCTGAGGGAAGACCTCAATGCTAAACGATACAAGTTCTAATTCAATAATTCATACAAGTTCCATTCATCATTAAAAATTAAACAAAGTTAGTGACAATGTTATTGTAACCTACAAGTTCTTATTCAATAATTCATCATGAAACATACAAGTTCTAGTGTAATTTTAATTCATCATTAAACAAAAAGTATACAACTTCTAACTTTTAAGTCATTACTCTCACTATTGTCTGCTCACTGAGTTCGACTGATCCACTGTAATATGTCAAATCTTCATTGAGCTGAAAGTATAACTTAAGAGATAATTTTGGGAATGATAGGAGATGAGTTGGACAAGTAAAGATATTGGTCAAGAGAAATGCATTTAGAATAAGTGAATTATAATACCCCGTTATATTCATAATAAGCTTAAGGGAAGAATTGTTGTTAATTGGAGAATTATTTAGTGATACTTGAAGTTATATTGGGCGATATCAATTGGATTGATAGTTAGTGGAAATAGTAAGAGAAAACATAATTGGACATATTTGGATATTATAGATATTGTAAGAATTGAGAACTAAATATTAAGATTAAAGGTATAAGATTTATACTATTTTAAGACATATTGGATTTAGTGAGGAATAAGGTGAAGGGAGAAGGGTGAAAGATATAGTATAGGTTTTAAGGTTTGGATATTCGGAAAAGTGAATTATAGTTTATTAAGGGTAATATATATATAGGGAGAATTTATATGAATAATCTGGACATTTAAACAAGATTAAAGCTCTTGGAGTCGGCAGTTGATCGGGGCGGTCGATCGATGAGGTGTCGATCGACCGGCGTGAAGATGGACAATTTCTGATGAATTAATGGCGGTGGATCGCCATGGAGGACAACAATATGCGTGATCGACTGCCAGCATTTATGAAGGCATCTTGAGAGTTTTAACTGATGAGAAGATGAAAGGAAGAGTTGTCTCTTGGATTGTTTGGAAGTCGAAGAGTTGTTGGACGATGAAGAGTTTTGTAACATCTAGAAGTCAAAGAGTTGTTTGATGATGAAGAGTTTTGTAATGTCTGGAAGTCAAAGAGTTGTTGGATGTCGATGGGTTGCAAGTCCTTTGGCTTTCCATCTTCGCATTAATTGGCATTGATAGACTGCAAGTCCTTTGGCTTTCCATCTTTGCATTAGTGGGAATTGATGGACTGCAAGTTCTTTGGCTTTCCATCTTCACAATAATGGGCATTGATAGACTGCTAATCCTTTGGCTTTCCATCTTTGCATTAATGGGCATTGATGGACTGCAAGTCCTTTGGCTTTCTATCTTCACATTAATGGGTATTGATGGACTGCAAGACCTTTAGCTTTCCGTCTTCAGAGAGTTAATGATGAGTCAAGCTTTGTAGCCTATAAATAGAGGGTGAAGGGTGTGAAGTTTGAGAGAGAAGGAAGATGGAGAAACCTTTGCCAAATTATCATGAGAACTCTGTGAGTGCTATGATATTGAACGAACTGTGAGGGTTTTGGCGATTTTATGTGAGAAGAGGCAATCTGAGGAATGGAAACTATGAGGGTTTCTTGAAGAAGGAGAAGAGATTTTGAGAAGAGTGTTGTGAATTTTACAGAATCTGTGAGGTGCTAGAGTGTGAAGAGGAATTCTCTTTGGATTTCAATTCTTGGATGCGGTAAGCAATCTTCACTCACGTTTTGTTGGGGATTTATTCATGTGTACACCCTTTGTGATTATTATTGGATAAATGAATTCTGGAATTTGAATAGTGATTGTTGTGGATTGAAGTTTAAGTGATAATGAATATAGTATAGATTAGAGTTGGCTATTAGTTGGAAAATAGATTATGCCACTACATGTTTAATAGCTAGAATTGATGTATTAGGGTGTTATTCATGAAGTTGGTTACTATAATGTGGTATTAGTTGTTGAGGTGAGTTGTAGGATAAGGTTAGAATTAATATTGGTCATTGTATGCAAATGGGTGTACCGTATATACATGCATTTACGCTAATGAAGTTGGAATACATTGTTAGATTGGAATTGTGATTGTATGACAAATTATTAAGAAAATACAACAATTTGTTCGAGTTAGGGTTAACCATTGAGAAATTATTATTGATAAAGTATATTGTGATAAATAGGTTTTAAGAAGAAACTCTAAATGCTAAACCTTTGTATAGCTAAGGACTTCAGATACGTAGTACTGCATGTATTTTGTCTGAAAGGGCCTACATCACGGGAATTAGGGGGTGTTTACTATTTGTATTGTTGATTGTTATGAATTGTATGTTTATAGAATTAGTTCAGTTCCTTAGTTAGGAATGAATCATGTTTTAAGGATACGATTGAGGAAAACGTTAAATAGGATGTACGCAACAATGTTAAGACTTGGAGTTCTAAAGTACACGAAAATGGAATATACGTAAACAGCTGTGGTCTGGTTTGTTACGCCTGGCACATAAATAAAGAATAAGTAAACAACTGTGGACCAGTTGAATACGCCTGGCACAGATGTCTATGTGGTCCGGTTGGATACGCCCGGCACATAAACAGTAAAAGACTGAAATAGTATGAGACAACAGAATTAAACAGTAAGATACGTAAATAGTTGTTTTTGTGGACTGGTTAGTTACGCCCGGCACAGAAACCAAAGATAAGTAAACCAACTGTGATCCAGTTAGTTATGTC
Source organism: Begonia loranthoides (assembly GCA_022433065.1). Taxonomy (NCBI): domain Eukaryota; kingdom Viridiplantae; phylum Streptophyta; class Magnoliopsida; order Cucurbitales; family Begoniaceae; genus Begonia; species Begonia loranthoides. Next base: position 10,796,272 of record CM039475.1, read on the forward strand.
CGGCACAGATGTTTGTATGGTCCGGATTGATACACCTGACATATAAACAGTAAAAGACAGAAACAGTGAACGGATGTTTGTGTGGATTAGTTTGATACGCCTGACACATAACAGATGAAATAACGATAAATACATGAACAGTAACAGAGAAACAAAACAGAAAACAGTATACGATGTTATAGAAATTGTATGTGAATTTCATGTTTTACGTTTATACCATGTACTGAGCGTTAGGCTCATAGTTAGGTCTCGTTGATGTAGGAAAGGAGCAGATGGATGGATAAAGCTGTAAATGGATGTAGCTGATGAAGTATTACTGTGTGGACATTTATGCTGTTGGCGACATTGACCTATGGTTATGGCTCACAGAAATGAAATAAATGTATTTAAATATTTGAAAGGCTTTTAAGTATTTTATGATTTCAAATAAATGTTTTAAGTTAATGTATTTATTTAAGTGGTTATTTAAACAATGGGTTTATGGTATTTAATTGTAAAGGACTTCCATTGTGTGCTTTATACGACTACGACTTCCGCTGTATGTTTATGACTTTGTTTTTCAATTATGCAAATGATTTAAAGAAAAGAAAATTTTTATATAGAAAAAGTTACGGGATGTTACATCCACTATCTCCATTGGTTGATGTAAGCTCTGCAAAATATAAATTCCAAAGAAATTTTGTCAAAGATATTGATAAATAAAAAGAATAGAAATAAATAGAAAAGAAAAATATAAAACACACTTTAATCAAATTTATCAATACTATCACCTACATCTTTGAGGTTGATAGATTGATGTTTTAATTATCAAATTCAGCTTTGAGTGTAAATAAGCACCTCGACAGTCTTTGCCGACAAAGAACTACGAAATGATTAAAGTACACATCCTCCACTACTAAAAACTGACTCCAAAGCAACTGTTGAAATAGGAATAACCAATACATCTCTCATCATTTTACTTAATATTGAAAATTTCAACAAATTCACTTTCCACCATGTTAGAATATCTTGTTTGCTTGAAAATACTTTTAACCTTTTAGATAAATATTGATCAACTTCTGTTTTATTATTTGAAACATCCTGTTCATTATGACGGTTACAAAATCCGATCTAACCTTTTAGATAAATATTGATCAACTTCTGTTTTATTATTTGAAACATCCTATTCATTATGACGGTTACAGGGAGATTCCTTTGGTTCGTGTGCTATAGAGGAACCACACAAAGAGAGAAGTGACTTGGGAAATCGAATCCGATATGATGCGGAGATACCTTTATCTATTTTGATATGTATTGAGTTTTATTTCAAATTTTGGGACGAAATTTCTTTTAAGGAAGTTAAGCTGTGAAACCCATGAAAATTTTGATAAGCAATTTCTATGTGTAAATTTTTCGCATTAAAATCAGTTATAACGCTGGAAAGTTGAACCGAATTGTCGCGTAACGACTATGTGTGAAATTTTAGTCAATTGTCAAAACGGTAAAAATGAATATTGTCGAGTGATCAAATAAATTAAGAAAGGAAGTTAAAAAAATAAGATCATTGTCGATTTGCATTTCGAGCTAATTGAGATTTAAGTCAGGGATTGAAAATTCTGAACGAAAAAGTCATTTAAGAAAAAAAATTGAAAAATTGAATTAAGAAACAGATTTGGCCTAGAAATGTCATTGGTTGATTATCGAAATGAAATGAGGTTGAAGTTGGGATTTAATTTGGAGATTTATTTGATTGACTAAGGAAATATATATATAGGAGATTTAAATATAGGAAGAAGAGAAACCCACGTGGATTAGAAGAAAGGTGTAGAATTTGAGGAATAAAGGAAAAAGAATTAATAAAATTTAATGAATAAGAAAAAGAATTGAAAGGAGAGGGAGAACTAGACTTGCGAGAAGGGAATAGGGTTTCTGCACTTTTATTCCCCTGTTCTCTTTCAGCCGACAGAGACATAGCGAAGAGAGGGAGGCCGAGAAGGAGCTCGGCATACTTGCGAGAGGGGGATTGGTTGAGCGAGAACCTTCGACGTTCGTGGTAGGAGAGTGACCTAGACAAGCCGGCGATTCTGGCGGACGACAGGTGAGCGAACGACGACTGTCGCGCGCGAGAGAATGGAGCCGCGACTGCGAAGGGCTTCCAGGAGCATTCCGGCGACGACAGCAGCTCCAAGCCGAGCCTGTCCTTCGATTTTCGGTGAGTAATGCTGAACTCCTTTGATTTCGGTGATGGGTTCCCTATTTTGATTTACTGGATTCATGTTTTATTTTGGTTGTTAACTGTTCTGCTTTGGAGGAGAAAAGGCCGAGGATGTGCTCCATTTTTGCTACGGTTTCAACAAATAAATTTGGATCCCTGTTTTGATAATGTTAGCCGTAGATCTGTAAACATTCTGTTGGATGGAAAGTGTCAATAATCTGCCATGTTTTGTTACGGTTCTGTTGGATCTCTCGGCCTACAATGGGTTCCCTGAAGGTTGTTTTCTGTTCTGTTTTGGATAATGGATTTGTGATGTTGTAGTTATACCTGTTGTTCTGTTGATAGCCATCCTGAATAGGTTGTGTTATTTCGTTCAAGCTACGGTTCAAATGTGGGAGATGTGGAAATGTTGACAAATGTTTGAGGATGTTAAGGATATCCAATTTGTTAGTGTTGAAAACTAAGCTATGTTCTTCATCTTGGTCTCTGATTGATAGACTCTTTTGAGTGTTTTTAAAATATTATTCACTTGGTTATTGTTTGATGGACAATATTGAGGCTGATAACCTATGGTTTTGGGAAGGACCTTATGTTTGTTCACAACTTTGATAAAAGTCATCGAAGATGGGAAATTGTAGATTGAGTTTTCTTAGTTGTTCCAATTAATGATTGAAGGACATTGTTGGGGATGAAAATCTATTGATAAGATTTTGTGGTTACTGGAGTGTAACTTTTCACGGCATGTGATGATCAAATGATACAGGTAGATTTTTGAGTCCGTCTTATGTTGTTTTGTTACTAAGGCATTGTATCTATAGTGTGGCTACTCTATTCTTGGTACTAAGTGATGAAGTTAGTGGATTTCGATGTGGGTTTTAGATGAGGCTGTTGACGATGATAAGCATGCAAATATACGTTGAGATTAAATCCGATATTATGACCTTGTCAATTATTCCTCTAGGCTTATTTATGAGATTTTTTGATATTTGATATGTTGTAGGCTCGGACCAGTTGGAGGACGTCAAGCCGGCACCCGCAGTTGCTGCTCCTTTGGATACGAGGGGAGACTTCCGTCGAGGTAGGAGTTTTATACCTACTTGCTTTGCGTATCCCATACCATCATTTTTTTTAAAAGAAAACTAATATTTTGTGATTTACCACATATGCATAAAAACCGACGAGGACTATTTGACGGCACGTCTGATTTTATTATATCTATGTACGCAAGTTTTACACGTTTAAATTTCATGCATAGTTTTCATGGTATGTGATATGTGTTTTGGGGGCGATGAATCCTCTTGATACTTTGAACGGTCTCGGCGTCAGAGTATTGTCAGAGTATCATGAGGCATCCCTGGTACGTCTCCTGCTACGTGGAAATTAATGTTTGTACGCATTATCTGATAAAATTGGATTGGGGAGGTGATGACGCTTCCTTGGGTTTGAATCCTTAAACCTGGTCAGAGTGTATTTCATTCAAGTTTGTCGGCGCTGAGCTTGGCTCATCGGTAGACTTGAGACTGAGTTTATCGGCGCTGAGCTTGTCTGGTCATTAAACTCACGAGGTGATTTGAGTTTTGTCGGTGCTGAGCTTTGCTCGTCGGTAGGACATGGGTTTATCTCAATACGAGTTTGTTAGCACTGAGCTATGCTCGATAGCAAACTTGAGAGGTGATTCGAGTTGTGTCTGCGCTGAGCTTTGCTCGTCGGCAGGACTAGGGTTATCTCAATACGAGTTTGTCGGTGCTGAGCTTGGCTCATCGAACTTAGGACGTGATTTGAGTTGTGTCGGCGCTAAGCTTTGGCTCGTCGGTAGGACTTGGGTGATGATATGGGTTGGGTCAACGTTGAGCTTGGCTCGTCGGCAAAACCCGGGGTGACGAGCCAAGTCTACGGATCGTCATTGCTTTATTCTGTGCGATTGATCGGAGGAGTCCATGAGTGACCTCCCTTTTCACTGGTGATGATTTTCAGTGTGAAATCGATGAGAATATTTTTGAGTATAGCTATCTATGTAAACAACGATGCTATCTACAATATCTCGTCGGGGCCCTTCGAGGCTGGTTTTCCTAAAAAGGGATGTAAATGATTTTGAAAACGTTTTGATAAAAATGCATAGCCCCTAAAAAAAATCAAAGTTTTGATAAAGAAAAGGTAAAACAAGTTTTGTCACGCGTTTGGTGGTGAGTATAAGTTTCTTACTGAGCTAGTCACTCACTCTTTCGATTATATTTTTCCCAGGTACAAATAAGAATACCTAGAGCGTGGACACATTAGACGTGTGGAGTTCTAACTTTGGATTGCAGATGACTTGTTTTGCTTCTTTTGGTTTAATTACATTTTCCGCTAGTAAGAACAAATGATTTATGTAATATTACATGATTTAGAATTTTGGGTGTATGGACATGGATGCAGAGTTAGTTTGGACATCTAAGTTTATTGTTCTGCAATTATTGATTATTCTCGCAATTATTATATGGATCGTGACCCATTACAAGTGAGTTGCGGTTAAGTATTTTTACAAGTCTTCCACAATAATTTAACAAGCGTTGGGCTGAGAGATTGAGTCTTCTACGAAGACTAGATTGTTCGGCTCGACGTTTCTGTTTGGCCCGTCCCAGTTTGTGAGAGGAGAAACCGCTTTTCCTTTTCCTCTTCAACTTCTCCCGCAAACCCTTTTTCTCTCTCTCCTTTCTTTCATTTATTTTACTCATTAATTTTATTTTATTCATTTTCCTTTTTTAGATTTTTATTTAACTCACGCAGCGGCGGGACATCAATTCCTTTCCCCCCTCTGTTTTTTTTCATTTTCTTTTATTTCTTCCTTATTTTATTCATTCCTTAACTCATTTACGTAATTATTTTCTCCCTTTACTTTATTTTAAAATTTCTTTTCTTAATCTTTTTATCTCATTTATTTTACTTATATATTAATTTCATCCTTAAATCACATAACTAACTCTAAATTTCGACTTCAATATTGATTTATCTCAAAAACCAACCAACAATGTTTCTCTAACCAAATTAATCCACAAATTCTTTTTCTTAAATAAATTTTTCATTTGGAAAAACTCAATTTGACCATTTTACGAAAAAATGCATGTCGTTGCTACGTGACAAAATGGATCAACTTTTCACCTTTGACCGAGAATTCGAGAAAAATTTATTCGTAGCATTTAAAAATTATTTAAAAATCTTGAATTTTACAATTTAAGTGTTTTTCTTTTGCATGATTTGAAGACGAGCAATGATTCAAGTTTAGGGGTATTATAACTATTTAAAAAGAGTTATTAGATGATTTTATTTTATATAAATATTGATAGAAATAAATGATTAAATAAAGAAAAAATAATGTTTTGCTGTAAAATGTCACACTTTTATATGTTTATTTTAAAAACCAAATTTTTGTAATTTTTAAGGTAAAATCAAATGACAAATATGCATAATTATTTTGTTTTATCTTATAAGAATGACATAGGGATGTATTTAAAGCTAAATTGTCAAATTTAAATGGGAAAATTGTGGCAAGAAAAGATTTTAAGGAGGAAAGAGGAAGTTTTTTAGACTTTTATGGAAGAAATTTATCACAACAAATAAGAGATAAAAATATTCTCTTATTCTCAGAAAGAACAATTAAAGAGTGGCTGGAAGTATGAAATAAAATCATAATAGGAAATAAGGGATAAAATCACTCTCATATTTTGTTAAAGAGAAATTATACAGTGACAAAAAAAAGATCTGATTTAATTTTAAACTTTTTTGGATGTGAGAGAAAATGTTTTGATTTTCTAAAGTAAGTAAGGAGAAAATTGGATTGCTAAAGTGGTGGAGAGGTTGCTGGCTATAAAGAAAGGAAACATCTATAACGCGCCGTTTTTTTTTTTTTTTACTTTAAATGTTTAAATTTGAAACATTTTTTCTTTGTAAAACGCGTAGCGGAAGACTTTTTTTTATTAAATCATTTGGAAATAACCATAAATAAAATTTATTCTTTAAATCTTTATACTTAATAAAAAATTTCATAACTTAAAACAATTAACATTTTTCCTTTTCTCCTTAGCCTGCAAACACAATATCTCATAGCGTAAATTCTTCATCAACTGCTCATTTCTTTAGCATGATTACCTATATCACAAGATATAAACTATAAACTCAATGCTTAGTGAGGAATGAAATGCAATATGAACATGAGATGCAATTTACATAAAACATTTGCACTTAAGTTTCTTTTCTTTTATTTTCTTTTTCATTTTATCATTGGAAACACAACTCCAAATCCTCAATCATTGGGGGAACACATTTGTCCAACGCCTCTATCAATAGGAACCACATCCACCAAAGCCTTTATCAATGGAGTCGAGAAGCCAAAGCCTTTATCTCATTATTTATCTTCTCTACATGGAAAGATTATGCATAATAAATCATTTTTGTATCGTTTCTTGAAAACCATGATGCTTGAGCATGATATGAATACATAAAAATTAACATATCACCTATCATATCATTAATACAACATATTCTCAAACATCAACATGATCAATTGAACTTAACATATAACAAACACAATCATCAAAAATCATATCCTAACTCTTGTGATGTAGCCTGACGGCAAACATATACAATAATTCCTTACCTTAGATCCTTAGTGTAATAACCTACAAGTGTCCTCAATTATCTCCCTGATCTTTAACACCTTGACAAAGAATTGTAGCCCTTGACAAATTTGTCCTCTCCAAAGTTTTCTATTCCCTTTTCTCTCACATTTTCTCTTTATTTTTCTATCATGTTATAACAAAAAGGGTGTTAAATACTCTATCTACATCCATCAAGTATGAAGTGTCATTTCCCCTCAGCATTCCAATGCTGAGTAATCACTTTTCCTCTTCTTAAATCATGACAAATATTCTATTTTCTGGCGACTATTCATATTCCTGGTCGATCAACTTGTATTTCATGTCGATCGCTCTCGTATTTCAACAAAAATCCACAACGAATATTCCTTTATGCGGAAACGTAGCCTTCTAGAAAACCAACTTTACATTGGTTCTAGTCATTCGTAAACCTACTTTCCGGCGACCGCAAATCTATTAAAGTCTAGCAAATTCTAATCTATCTCGATTCTTGTCGTCTAGTCCAGAACATGTGTTTTCCCATGTGGATGCCCACACTTTGTCCAAAATTACATTTTCATACTAAACACTCCATATCTTATAATCCATCTATATTTTCCTCAATTCATACTTAATATCTAATAATCCATGCACTTAATATCCATTACACCACTTATACTTCATACGAGGAAATTTAGGGCATTACATTCCTCCCACGTTAAATAAATTTTGTTCTCAAAATTTTCTTAGCCTACATTCCATACAATCTCTTTCTCTAGAAAACAATTCGCATCATTCACTTTAAACTCCTCATAACATAACATAAACATACATTACAAATTATTGTCATGTAACTACATCCCCAACTTCATAACCTTATTTCTATTATCCATATTTCTCCTAGACGTTTTCACTATGTCTGTAACATCCCGTAACATTTTTTGTATAAAATTTTTCTTTTTCTTTTAAAACCATTACTTTATAGAATATCAGAGTAATAAACAACGGAAGTCTTAATCTTATAAAACATACAGCGGAAGTCTTTTACAATTTAAACCAAATCCATTATTTAAATAAACATTTAAATAAACACATTAACTTAAAACATTTATTTGAAATCATAAAACACTTAAAAATCTTTCCTTTCCGTGAGCCATAACCACATGTCAATGTCGCCAACAGCACAAACGTTCACACAGCAATACTGCATCAGCTACGTCCTTTAACAGCTTTATCCATTCATCGGCCCCTTACCTACATCAATGGGACCAAACTATGAGCCTAATGCTTAGTACGTGATATAAACGTAAAACATGAATTTCACATACAATTTCTATAACACAGCATAAGGTTTTCTGTTTTGTTTCTCTTTTACTTTTCATGTCTTTTATCATTATTTCGTTTGCTTATATTCCGGGCGTAACAAACTGGTCCACAAAAACAACTATTTACGTATCTTACTATTTCATTTTGTTATCTCATATTATTTTAGTATTTTATTGTTTATGTACCAGGTGTATCAAACTAGACTACACAAATATTTATGCTGGGTAGGGGTGGCTAACGGGCGGGCTGGTGAGCTCAGCCCGTTACAGTAGCGGCCGAGCTCGTAACCAAGCAGGCTCGCCCTGGGCCCGGTAGGCGGGCCTAGCCGAGCCTGAAAACATGGGCTCGGGAACTTGGCGGGCTGGCCCGGCGAGCCCGCCCTCCAGCCACCCTGGTGGTCCCCGACTCCCCTGCATGAATCGAAGAATAGGCAAAGTGGCGAACGCAGAGACGGAATGGAGGCCGATGATTCTTCTCTTGACCGAACGTGGGTTCTCGGCGATTCTTTTCCAGATCGGCAATTCTTCTCTAGACCGAACGTGGTTCTCGGCGATTTTGCATTGAAGCCGGAGAACTCCACTGGCAACCGTCTAGAGCCGGAGGATGGGAGGACTTCATCTAGAGGACGGGAGGACTTCGTATGGAGAAGAATGAGGGAGATCGTCGGTGCCCAGCTCCGTCGGTGGGAGCTGGGCGGTGGTCAACGTTGCCTCAGTAACTAAGGCAATGTCGCCTCAGTTTGAGCCTCAGACTCTAAGGTTCAGACTCACATGCCAGCAACGGTCTTCAGACCGTTGCCGAGGGTCTCTCGGCGAGGGGCAACGGTCTGAAGACCGTTGGCGTTGGCAACTGTCTGTTGAATGCTGCCCCCAACACCCCCCCCTCTCTCTCTCTTCCCCTTCCCCTTCGCCTTTCCCTTCCCCTTTTTCATTTTCTATAAATACCCTTAAACTACCTACAAAATTCTTCACCAAATCTTTTTCTCAATCTCTCAATTTCTAAATTTCTCAATCTTTCTCTCAATTTCAAAAGATATATTTTATTTAATTTATTTTTATTATTTTTAATTTAATGTGTATTACGAACTAACAAATTTTTTTTTCGTGATTTTTGTAGGACTCGTATTCGTGGAGGTGATCACAATTGCATACCATTGTTGAGTAATTGGTGTGCGGTATCATTTTATTTTTTAATTGTTTCGCAGTAGTCAATTTTTATAATTATAGATCCACGTGATTTATTGCTTGACACTTTTATTGACATTAATGATGATGATATTGAGGAAATTAGAGGGGATAATCCTGTAATTTCAATAGGTTAATCATCTGCACATGCATCCACATCTTCACTTAGAAAAAAAAGAAGCAAAAAGTCAAATATATGGAATCATTTTGAAATGAAAGATATTAAAATTGGTGGAAAAATAGAAAGTAGAGCATAATGCAAATATTGTATTAAACATTATGCATACGAATCTGGTAGTTCTACTAGCACACTTGGTAGGCATTATACAAAATGTCACTTAAACGAGCAAGTGAGAGACTCTAACCAAACACTCATAAATACTAGTGCCAGTGGCAATTTTATGTATTCACATAGTAAAATGAGCGGAGGAGTAGCAAAATATATATCACAATCTAGGTACCTTTATCTATATTTGATAGCGAGTTATGTGAAAATTTTATGAAAGAGTATATTAATCCTAGCTTTAGACGAGTCCCTAGAAGTACGAGGTGAAGTGATATTATTAAAATGTATAATAATATGAAAAATGAATTAATTGTGTTTTTTTCAAATGCTTCGTCCATGTCTATTTGTATTACTTGTAATTTATGGAGTGCACCTAATGCTTTAGGATATATTGTTGTAGCTTCTCATTTTATTGATGACTCTTGGCAATTAAATAAAAGAATATTAGGATTTCGTAGTTGTGAATATCCACATAGTGGCGTTACCATTTATAGATATATTGTTGGAATTTTGCAAGAATATGCTATTATTGATAGAATTTTTAGTATTACGTTAGATAATGCTTCAAGTAACGATGTTGTAATTCTTGAATTAAAAAAGTTATTTCAATTAGATACGCCTCATAATACTCTTTTCATATGAGATGTGTTTGTCATATTTTAAATTTAGTTGTTCGAGATGGCATGTCATTTATTTCGCATCATATTGAATCTATTCGATCTGCAATTTCTTATATTAATTCATCTAATACTCGACAGCAAGAATATAAAGAATATTGTAAAGCTGCTCAACTTAAACCAAGAAAATTAAAAACCGATGTAGATACAAGGTGGAATTCGACTTATTTAATGTTGGAAAATGCTAAGCCATATTGGTTAGTTATTTGTGCTTTTATTAGTGAAAAAACAAAATGTATTACTCTTGATCATAGTAGTTGCGATATTACTACTTTATTTTTTGATTTTCTAAAACCATTTTTTGAAGCTACAAATGAATGTTCGAGAATTTATTATCCCACTACTCATCTTGTTCTCCCAATTTTTATAAAATTAACGGGTACTTTGAAAAAATTTAGACAAAGAAACGAATTTTGTGCATTACTTGATAAAATGGAAAGAAAATTTAAAAAATATTGTCTTAACATCCCTAATATTTTTTGTTTTACGTGCATAATGCATCCTAGATTTAAATTAAAGGGAGTGTGTATAATGGTTGATAAAATTTCTTCTAATTTAGTTACTTCTTCTTCAATTAATGGTGCTCAATTAAAAAATGAAATTGATAATTTATATTCTTCTTATGAACTTAAATATTCTAATGTTACTCGTTCAATTCCTTCTTCACATATACATGCTAGCTCTAGTAGTGGTGCTTGTGGTGGAGATCCACAAGATTTTATGGATGATATATTGGATGAAATAGATAGCAATGTTCATTCTTATACTTCACAAAGAAATGAACTCGATATTTATCTTAACACCTACCATCACATTTCTAGCGACGAGCATTTTGATATTTTGGATTGGTGGAGAGTCAACTCTATTTTATTTCCTATTCTTTCTAGAATGACAAGTGATCTACTAACACCCCCGGTCTCTACAGTAGCATCAGAGTCTGCTTTTAGTGCAGGTGGACGTGTGTATGATGATAAATGAGAAAGACTTGCACCAGAACTCGTTGAGGCCCTCATTTGCATAAAGGATTGGAACGACGCTGTGATGAGAGATCAACAACGAGAGGATGACATAGTTGAAGAATTAAAAAATTTGGATGTCGAACACTAAATTTTCATTTAAATTTGAAATTGTAATTTTCATTTTTATATATTTGCTTTAACTTGTAAGTTGTGTTTTGAAATTGTAATTTAAATTTGAAATTGTAATTTTCATTTTCATTTTGAAATTGTAATAAAAATATTTATTCAATTAAATTATTAATTATAGTATTTTTACATTATAATAATAAATGTTTGTTATAGTTTTAAATTGTATAATATTGAAAATAATTTATAATATGTTTATATAAGATATTATTATTTATGTATATTTGGCTCGTTAGGCTCGGCTCGTTAAGGCTCGGTCGGCTCGTTAGGCTTGTTAGGCTCGGCTCGTTAGGCTCGGCTCTTTAAGCTCGGCAGGCTCAACGAGCCAGACTTTTCTAGGCTCAACTCGGCCGACTCGGCTCATTAGCCACCTCAGTGCAAGGCGTATGAAATCGGACCACAGTTATTACTTATCTTGATTACTATGTCGGGCTTAACAAACTGGACAACAACTGTTTACGTATATTTAGTTTTGTATACTTTATGATTCCATGTCTTAACATTGTCGTGCACATACAATCTTATCAAACGTGTTCCTTAATCGTATCCTTAAAACGTATCCGTCCTATCTCAGGAACTGAACTTAAATATAATAAACATGCAAGCAAACAATATACGTTTAGTAAACAAACATCAAACAAAACTCTAATTTCTCGTGATGTAGGTCATTTCGGACAAAGCACATGCAATAACACATACCTGAAATCCTTAGCTTTAACGGTTTAACACTTAAAGTTTCCTTCACAAAACCTATCCATTATTAATTTCCAATAATAGAATCCCCTAGCTAACTAACATGCTCATCCCCTTAGCTTCAACTAACATACTCATACTTCCATAATGGATAACTTTCTATTATATCCAAACTATTAAAGAACCTTATCACTTTATCCAAAAACGATAACCCTTAATCCAATAATTACTTCCTCCAAAATTCCACATAATAATTCTCATTTATGTCACAGTCTACTACTCCCTCACGGTCATGATCAATAATAATATTATCAAAATAATCTCACTTAACAACTACTAGTCACTTCTTCAGATCCATTAATTAACATGTTAAAAACAACAGAAGACCACATACCTCTCCACGATTGTCTACTGTATCAAGAATAGTGAAGGCACAACAATTCACATCTCTCTCTTATTGTCACCTTCTTTTCATCAAAACTTCAATAGACCCAAAATTCTCATGGCAGCACTCATAGATTTCTCATCTTCACGGCAGCACACTCATCATTAACCAATGAAGCAACTTCTCTCTTCAAACTCTTCTCTCTCCTTTTTTCCTTTAAATCTCTAGAACTCCTCACACTAGTCTTCCAAAAACATAGAAGCATAATATACAGAACCTCTTATTCCAGAAGCAAAGCCTCACTCAACATTTTGGCTGAGCTTTCGCAGTGTCTTCACCTCCCAAAATAACATTGCCAATCCTCCTATATATAGGCAACACATATGACTCTTCATCGTCTGCCGCATGAAGAAAGAAAGCCTAGCTTTATCAATGTCCAGCAACCCCTTTGATATCCTAACGTATATAACGTCAACCTCCTCAACTTTAGACACATTTAACTACGTCTCCTTCGATTCCTAGACGTTCCAAACGACGGCTCACTTCATCTCTCGTCGGTTAAAACACTCTAGAATAATCATCAATAAATGGTGGATGATCACACCTGTTGATCACCTCCATGATGAACTACCGCCACAAATAGCCGCACATTTTCCTTCAGAATTTATCCATTTTCACACCGGTCGATCGACACTCAATCGCTCGATCGGCCGCAGATTCCAAATGGATGATATAAGCATTGTCTTTAGATTATCTTTATTTACGTTATTTCCTTTAACGTAATATATGCATGTCTCCTATATATATATATATAAAATTTAATGTCTTTCATGTATTTAAAATATCTTTCATACCACTTCATCTTCACATTATCCGTCATTAAATCAAATATGTCCTAAAGTATTATAAATCTTATACTTTTAACTAACTCTTAATCTTTACAATATCCAAATACGTTTAAATATATTTCCACTTACTACCTCTACTGACTATCAATCCAATTGATATCGTCCAATATAACTTCACGTATCATCGTACAATTCTCCAATTCACTTCAATCCTTCTCATAATCTAACTATGAACTTAACGGGGTATCATAACTCACTTATTCCAATTACGTTTCCATTGACCAATATCTTTACATGTCCAACTTAGTTTCTAATATCCCAAAATTAACACGTAAGCTATGCCTTCAGCTCAACGAAGATTTGAGACATTACAACCCTCTCCCGTTACATAATTTTGTCCTCAAAATTTGTTTAGTCTAAAGGTATCTATTCTTGTCTAAAATGTATTCTACTAGTATTCTTTCTTATTACTGTTACCTATACCTAACACATATGTGAATATAATTACCAAATAGGCACTAATAACGACATTCTAAGTTTTATTAAATGGTATAGTACCTGGCCTAGACGTAGACGGTTCATCGTCTTGATCTCCATACATTGAAAATACCCGTGGTGCTACCATTCCTTTTTCCTTGACCAACAATGGGCAGTTCCTAACCAGATGTCCTTGTTTTCCACACTTAAAACACTGTCCAGTACCAACCCTACATTCACCATAATGCTTCTTATTACACCTAAGACATAGTCCATCTTGAAGATTTCCAACTAAAGCTTTTGTTATAATTTTAGGATGTGGCGCATCCTCCATACCTTATATCTTTATTCTACGATATATTTCAGCCTTTAACCCTTGAACAAACTGGTAAACCTTAAGATCGTTAGTTGCCACAAGGTGATTAGCAAATCAAGAAAGAGCCTCTAACTTCCTTATGTACTTAGCAACAGTTGTAGTCTGGCAAAGACTCATAAATTCAACCAACTTCTGAGTCCTAACTATTTGATTGAAGTATTTCTCAAAGAAAATCTCTTTAAAATTTGTCCAATTCATTTCTCTTACGTCCTGAGCTGCCTTAATAGTGTCCCACCAGTATTGCGCATCATGAACCAAAAGGTAAGCAGCGTATGGAACCTTCTCCTTTTCATTAATTCTTGCGTACTCGAATATATCCTCTAGGGATCTAACCCATTCTTCAGCCAGGGATGGATCTGATACTTTCCTGTCAAAGCTTGGTGGCTTTAATTTCCTAAACTTCTCCAATCCAGCTTCCTCACGTGCCACCCATGGGCGAGGATTTCCATTCACCTCCCTTTCCCTAAGACGTTCCATATAGTGGAATTGACGTTCCATCATACCAGCCAAGCAATTTATTGTATCTCTTTGTACAGTCTGACTCTCCTCAACACCTTGGCTAGCAGGTCCATTAATTCTTCGGTCAGCAGGTTCATCATTATTCTCCCGAACAGTAGGTTCATTCAGTCCAACATTAATAACAGGTACATTATCCTCCATATCATTGGGTACATTATTTCCTCCAATATTATTGGTAGGTCCGTTATTCTCTAGATTAACGAGTTCATCATTACCCGACCAGCATGTTCCCCTTGTCCAACACTATTTCTACAGGCACGACCCCTTCTTCCTTTCACCATTTTAATTGCCTACAATTTAACTCTAGAAATTAAAACACTATTCCTAATAAAGCACTGTACTTAATACTTACAGTTGATGAAGCATTCCCGTGTTGAGTTTGCATTGTTGGTAGTCTACAGAAATGATTTTGACCCAGTTATGCTTTGATACTATTTTGTAACATCCCATAACCTTTTCCGTATAAAATTTTTCTTTTTCTTTTAAAACCATTACTTTATAGAACATCAGAGTAATAAATAGCAGAAACTTAATCTTATAAACATATAGCGGAAGTCTTTTACAATTTAAACCAAATCCATTGTTTAAATAAACATTTAAATAGACACATTAACTTAAAACATTTATTTGAAATCATAAAACACTTAAAAGTCTTTTAAAACATTTATTCCTTTCCGTGAGCCATAATCACAGGTCAATGTTGCCAACAACACAAACGTCCACACAACCATACTCCATTAGCTACGCCCTTTAACAACTTTATCCATTATCGGCTCCTTACCTACATCAACGGGACCTAACCATGAGCCTAACGCTCAGTACGTGGTATAAACGTAAAACATGAATTTCACATACAATTTCTATAACATAGCATAAGGTTTTCTGATTTTTTTCTGTTTTACTATTCATGTCTTTTATCGTTATTTCGTTTGCTTATATGTCAGGCGTAACCAATCGGTCCACAGAAATAACTAGTTACGTATCTTACTGTTTCATTCTATTATCTCATATTATTTCCGCCTTTTATTGTTTAAGTACTGGGCATATCAAACCGAACTACACAAACATCTGTGCCGGGCGTATCAAACCGAACCACAGTGATTACTTATCTTGATTATTATGCTGGGCGTTACAAACCGGACCACAACTGTTTATGTATATTCATTTTTGTGTACTTTATGATTCCATGTCTTAACGTTGTCATGCACATACAATCCTATCTAATGTATTTCTTAAAACGTGATCCGTCTTATCTAAGGAACTGAACTTAAATTTAATAAACATGCAAGCAAACAATATACGTTTCCATACAATAACATAACTTATGCATTTAGTAAACAAACATCAAACAAAACCCTAATTTCCTGTGATGTAAGTCCTTTTGGACAAAGTACATGCAATAGCATGTATCTGAAATTCTTAGCTTTAACGGTTTAACACTTTAAGTTTTTTTCACAAACCTATCCATTATTAATTTCCAATATTAGAATCCCCTAGCTAACTAACATGCTCATCCCCTTGGCTTCAACTAACATGCTCATACTTCCATAATGGATAACTTTCTATTATATCAAAACTATTAAAGAACCTTATCACTTTATCCAACAACGATAACCCTTAATCCAATAATTACTTCCTCCAAAATTCCACATAATAATTCTCATTTATGTCATAGTCTACTACTCCTTCACGGTCATGATCAATAATAATATTATCAAAATAATCCCACTTAACAACTACTAATCACTTCTTCAGATCCATGAATTAACATGTTAAAAACAACAGAAGAACACATACCTCTCCACGATTGTCTACTGTATCAAGAATAGTGAAGGCACAACAATTCACATCTCTCTCTTATTGTCACCTTATTTTCATCAAAACTTCAATAGACCCAAAATTCTCATGGCAGCACTCATAGATTTCTCATCTTCATGGCAGCACACTCATCATTAACCAATGAAGCAACTTCTCTCTCTTAAATCCTTCTCTCTCCTTTTTCCTTTAAATCTCCTGAACTTCTCACACTCGTCTTCCAAAAACATAGAACCATAATATACAGAACCTCTTATTCTAGAATCAAAGCCTCACTCAACATTTTGGCAGAGCTTCCGCAGTGTCTTCACCTCTCAAAATAACGTTGCCAATCCTTCTATATATAGGCAACACATATGACTCTTCATCGTCTGCCGCGTGAAGACAGAATGCCTAGCTTCATCAATGTCCAACAACCCCTTTGATGTCCTAACGTATATAATATCAAGCTCCTCAGCTTTAGACACATTTAACCACGTCTCCTTCGATTCCTAGATGTTCTAGACGACGGCTCGCTTCATCTCTCGTCGGTTAAAACACTCCAGAATAATCATCAATAAATGGTGGATGATCACGCCGGTTGATCACCTCCATGACGAACTACCGCCACAAACAGCCGCACATTTTTCCTTCAGAATTTATCCATTTTTACATCGGTCGATGTCGCCGGTCGATCGACACTTCGTCGATCGACCGCCCCGATCGGCTGCAAATTCCAAATGAATGATATACACATTGTCTTTAGATTATCTTTATTTACGTTATTTCCTTTAACGTAATATATGCATGTCTCCTATATATATATATAACTCTAATCTAATGTCTTTCATGTATTTGAAATATCTTCCATACCACTTTATCTTCACATTATCCTTCATTAAATCCAATATGTCCTAAAGTATTATAAATCTTATACTTTTAACTAACTCTCAATCTTTACAATATCCATATATGTCAAAATATATTTTCTCTTACTACCTCTACTGATTATCAATCCAATTGATATCGTCCAATATAACTTCACGTATCATTACACAATTCTCCAATTGACTTCAATCCTTCTCATAATCTAACTATGAACCTTACGGGATATCATAACTCACTTATTTCAATTACGTTTCCCTTGACCAAATCTTTACATGTCCAACTTGGTTCCTAATATCTCAAAATTAACACGTAAGCTAGGCCTTTAGTTCAACGAAGATTTGAGATATTACAATGTCTTTCACCAATAAATCCCAACAGACAAATAAAACAACACACTACTCAAATTTACTTAAAACACACTTACAATTGATGAAGTATTTTCACGTTGGGGCTTGTACTGGTAGGTAGTCTACAGTAATGATTTTAAAACCCAGGCGCTTTAATACCATAATTGTAACACTCCATTTTTTTTTACTTTAAATATTTAGATTTGAAACACTTTTTCTTTGTAAAATGCGTAGGAAAAGACTTTTTTGTATTAAATCATTTACAAATAATGATAAATAAATTTTCTTTTTTAAATCTTTATAATTTACAAAACATTTCATAACTTAAAATAATTTTCATTTTTTCTTTTCTCTTTAGCCCAGCCAGCATAATATCTCATCGCGTAAATCTTTCATCAACTGCTCCTTAATTTTTTTCTTTAGTATGATTACCTACATCACAAGACATAAACTATAAACCTAATGCTTAGTAAGGAATGAAATGCAATATCAACATGAGATGCTGTGAAACCCGAGAATTTTCAAGAGGATAAATTTCATGGTTAATTTTTCTTGTTAAAATTAGATTTTGATGTTGAAAAGTTGACCCAAATTGTCGTCTAGTGACAACGTGTGAAATTTTGGTCAATTAGTCAAATCAACGAAATCAAGATTTTCCAAATGGAAAATTTCTTTAAGAGATAAAATTAGAGAATTAAGTTAAAGTTGAAAATATCATTGGGTGATGCCCGAAATACATACTTTGGAATTGAAGTTGGAGTTTGATGTTGAATTGTATGATTTATGGACAAAATTAATGGATCAGTGAAATAAATAAAATAGGGAAAATGATTTAATGAAGGGAGAAAGGAAAAGAAGCCTCGTATAAGGAAAGGGTAGAGTTGGAAATGAGGGGAAAAGAAAAATATAATGATTAGAGTGGAGAAAATTAAGGTTTTAAAATGAGAAGGGAAATGAAATGAAAAGAGGGAAGTTGGAGACAAGTGGCGGCAAAATGAAATAATTAAAAATAGAGAAAAGAAATGACTTAAAAGGGAGAGAAAGATTAAAGAAGGGGGAAGAATCACAGCAGGAAAATGGGAGAAATAGGGTTACCACTTTTTAGCTACTCTTCGCGCGAAAGGTAGAGTGCTTGCGGCTGAGGGGTTTTGCCATTCGCGAGTGAAGCCGAGCTCCGAATGACGGTGAGCAAGAACAGAACCCTGACTATGTTCTGTTGGTGATGGGTTTTCAACTTCATTGTCTGTTTCAAATTTTTAGGTTCTAAGTGGGTTTCGGACAGCTTTGGACGTAGGAGACTAAGCAGAAAAAGGGAAGAAACAATCAGTTTCCCCATTCTTCAATTTTGGTAAGGAAATGTCTAATGCTTTGCTATGATTTTTGGTTGTCTTCATTTTGCTCAGATTCTGTTATTTTAGAATGGGTGCTTTGCTAAATGGGATATCTATTTAGATTTTTCCTACTGTTCTGCACTGATAAGTCCGATGTTGTGTTTCTACTGGATTTGGACGAATATTTATGGTTTAAACTAGTCTTTTGGATGGGCATTAAGGAAAATTGTTAACCCATTTGGATTAGTTCCGTTGAATGGTAGGCTCCTGTATGTTTTTGTCGCTGACTTGATAGAAGGGTGGATTTATGTGCCGCGGGTTGTAGTTGTGTTATGCTCATTGCTTATTTGTTAAGGGATAATAAATGACACTTGTCCTTGTTATTGCTTGGCTCTAAATGACTTAGGTTGCCACATTAGGTTGTTGTTTGGAATTGTTAGTGAGCTCTTAAGTTGGATCTAAGTATGGTAAATTTCTTCTATGAAATAGAGAAGTGATGGTACCTATGTGGGCAACTATGAGTCTTTGGGCATGTCGAATTATAGTGTATAAAGCAGCATAGAGTGAACATTAGGGTTCAACCCAATATAGGATGTTTTACTTGATCCTCAAGATTTATTTATGAAATCTGTATTTAACTTGTAGGCTCGGACGAGTTTGAGGACATCGAGCCGACACCTGAGATAACTGTTCCTTTGCGTACGAGGAAGGACCGCCATCGAGGTAGGGGCTTTATACTTAGTTGCTTGCATCGCATTGCATAGTTTTCAAATTAAAACCCTATTTTGTGGAATACCACACATGAAAAACCTGACGGGGACTGTTCGACAGCACGTCAGCTTTTTATACTATATATTTACAAAAGTTTTACACGTTTACTTTTGTGCATTGGATTTCATGTTTTTATATGATGATTATAACTTGTTTGGGATGAATCCTCCTGACACTTTGAACGGTCGCGAACGTCAAAGTATCTAGGGGACACCCTCGATACATCTCCTGCTACGTGGAGATGTTTTGTTTGTGCGCTGTGTGAAATAGGAGACTTTGGGAAGGTGTTGACTGCTTCCGTGGGTTGCAAATCCCTAAACCTGATCAAGGTGTATACATATATTACGGGCGTGTCGTAGCGGAATTTGCACGACAACTTGGGTGATAGGCCCGGTCTACGAACTGCCGTCATTTTTCTTCCTCCAGGCTCATGAGGTGTTGCTTGCATGATATGGCCACCTTTATGTGTGTTTGTTCGGAGGAGTCCTTGAGTGACCTTCCTTTTTCACGGATCACGAGTTTAGAATAAAACACGACGAGAGTATTTTAACTTATAGTTGTCTATATACACAATCATGTTTTCTTAAACCTCATCGAAGGCCTTGGGCCTGATTTCCTTGAAACGAAAATGATTTCAATGTTTTATTAAAATGTGCGTGATTCTCCGAAAACTCATGGCTTTCAAGAAAATGTAAAATAAGTTTTACACATGCATAGTATTTAGTATAAATTCCATACTGAGCTAGTCACTCACCCCACGACTCCCACCACCCCAGTTAAAGAGAAGACTAAGTAAGCTTGAGCGGGAATCAGATTGGAGATCTTGTTTACATTAGTTCTTCATTAACTAGTTTAAGTCTTATTTATCGGTAAGCGTAACAATGGACGATTAATTATTTTTCATTTGGATGACTATAAAAATATTTAACTTGGTTGTTGGATTTCCTTGATTGTATGCACAGTACTTACTTGGATTCTTAAGTTATTATTTTCGCATTATTTATAATTCTCGTAATCACTATATGGAGAGTGGGTTGCAGATGGACATTTATACATGTTTTTCGAAATGATTTAACTAGCCTTGGGTTGGGCGACTGAGTCTTCTATGAAGACTGGGTCGTTTGGCCTGGCGTTTCTGTCTGGCCCCCCTCCGAGACATGACAGATGCAATTTACATAAAATATTTCCACTTTAATTTCCTTTCTTTTATGTTTCATTTTATCATTGGAAACACAACTCCAAAGCCTCAATCATTAGGGAAAACATCTGCCCAATGTCTCTATCAGTGGGGACCACGTCTACCAAATCCTCTATCAATGAAGTCGAGTTGCCAAAGCCTCTATCTCATTCTTTATATTTCTTACATGGAAAACTTATGCATGATAAATCATTTTTGTCTCGTTTCTTGAAAACCATGATGCATGAGCATGATATGAATACATAAAACTTAACATATCATCTATCATATCATTAATACAACAACTTGCATCGTTAAATATTTCTTCTTCTGAAAAAGATTCTTTTTCTTATGGAGTTAGTTTCATGGGTAGAACTTTGCTCACGAGACATGTATTTTTAGAGGCTCTTTCTTTAGAAAAATCTTCTTTCATGCTATGGGAATCTAAAGACAGTAATGGATCTTATTGAGGTAATATAATATCTTCTTTAAACTACTCCTCCACCCCTAGGGTTTCTTCTAATACCTCAACATGGTCTTATTCATACAAATGTGGAGCGCATGCAAAACTTGATTTCAAGTTGTCAAGTCGTTGAACTAGCTTTTGCAATGAGGTATTTAATTCAATGAGTTGAGCTTGTTGAATATTGGGAAATCTCGTCTCATACCTTAAGGGTGGTGGTGAGGATAGGACTGTCTTGATAAGCTTCAGAGCATATTTTTTTCTTAGTTATCTTTTCATCAAGCCCCAAGTGTTGATGTCTTCTTCTCCATCTCTTCTTCAGTTAATAATCAAATTGCTCCACCACATTGAAGCTTATCCTCTGAACCTTGATGAAGCCCATTTTAGTTTGCCCTTCTATCTAAGATGGAGGCTCTAAAAGATTTCCTCAACTTCTTCTTCCCATTCTATGTACTCTTGTGACCATTATGACCCGCTAAAAATAGGAATTGAAGCCTGTAAGTCTTCTTCTTCTGTCATGTAATCCATATAATAACTGTAGCCTCTTGTCATCATGTAGAATGGATAAGAACGCACAAATAAGATGTTGATAGGGTCGAAATAGACTCTAATACCAAATGAAGTGGAATGGATTGCAATGGATGGCAAGTGTGATAGTTGGTTTGGGAAAAAAGATTGCTAAAGTTACAACCTTTGTATTCTACCAAAGAATTTCCTCTTGTTTGACGAAAAGGGAACTCCTCCAACAAATAATGAGAGTTTAAGTACACTCTTACTTAAGCAATTCACTAATGGAAATTGGTGAGAAGATTGCATGAATAGACAAAGCTTGAGTTATTCTCATAACACTCAAACTTTTGGGTTTCAATCAAAAGGATAAACAATAATCCAAAAGAGAAAGAAGCTAGCCACGACTAAAGGGATTTTAATTTATCAAAAATTGAACTTCCATTAAGTCTTAGTGGGGGTATAAATAGCCCACAATAAAAGAAAAACATTTAAACTAGGATTAGGATCGGTTTATGATAGTCCCTAAACGATTCCTATAATCTATCTATTTGAAATTTAAAATAACTTAAATTTATAAAGATCTAGGAAAAATTAAAATAATTTAAAAACTAACTAAGTAAAGATTTAATTAAATTTGAACTTCACTCAAATATTTGAATGAACTCAAATTCGTGGCATGATGGTTCAAATCTGCAGCTTTGCTCCTCCTTGGCAGATTCCTCTTCAAACTTGCCAAATAAGCACATGTTTAGGTATTTCTTGGTCTACTTCATTAGGTGTGCTTTCAAACTCATCTTGTTTCTTTGAATAACAAACCATATACTAATTTGAAAGCCTCTTTGATTGAGATCTTGTAAGAACTCCTTGTGGCTCATCAAATTCTAAGTAAACAAGAATGGGCTTCCTTGGTAGAAACGTAGCTCTATGTTTGAGGACTTTTTGGCATAGGAAACGAACTCCAAATTTAATGAAACACCCCATTCTGGAAAGCTTGAGATGTCAACTACATTGTTTAGGAAGAACACTTTTTGATAGAAATAGTTAAGATTGTTAAATCTACCAAATAGTCCTCAAAGGTCAGATCATCAATTTTGCATTTTGCCATAAGTCTCTTAATCTTGTGCTTGATTTGTCACTTATGTTTTGTCTTGAATAACACCATGATATATTTGGATGCTGGACGAATGTAAATCATCCTCTTTTCCCTTTCTACACCTATAAAGTAAACACTAAAAATATTGTTAGAGAATCTCCGAACTTGATTGTGAATCGAGGGAATCTGTGGCACATCACTAACGCTTAGTAAGTAATGTATAGCACAACATGAATGGAAACATGATGAATCATGCTATATGTATTTTATAAAACAAGTAATATCATGTTTTCTATTTTTCATTTTGTTTCCTCTAGACCATTGGATTGTAGGGGCAATAATTAGAAGGGAGTAGGCACCATTTTGTCCACTTCTCGGGACAACTTAACTCGGGCTCCAAAGAGAGCATGCACCATTTGGTCCACTTATTAGAACATCGTGGCTCGACCCTACTCCAATGGCCCATTAAGTATTTTCATTTCCATTTTATTCTTACTTACATGCAAAATCATCCATAAAACCATTTTTCATGTTTGATCACAAAACATGATGCATGTGCAGTGCTATCCATCCATGCAAAGAAACCTCATATTATGCATGATATCATTAACTTAACAATCACCATATAACATGTTGCTCACAGTTTAGTTATAAAAATAGTTTTACCATCCATAAAAAAATAGTTTAATATTCCATCAACATAGGGTACCTCAACCAACCATAACCTGGAATAATAATTTTTCCTTAGTACTCTTGTGATGTAGGTAAAAAGCCAATTACACACACATCATAAATTTCCTAGAGATTGAACATTTATTACAACCAACTAATTTGTGTTGAATCACCTTGTGGAGAAACAGAGCATCTTCCTACTCAGTCCTTCTCAGCGAGAATGATGAGAGTCTCCTCATCAATTCACTCCTCCTTATATCATGAAGGGAGAGAGAAAGAAGGAGGTGACTAAACCAATGAGTCATTAGCTTTAGCTTCATGCCCACATTCTTCTCCGGACAACATAATCTACCTAGGCTTGAATTTATAAATGTAATCATGGCATTTTGGACACCTTAACCCAGCATAATTGGTGGCTCGTAATAGTTTGTTTAAGTATTAATTAATCCATAAGACCAATTAATTAACGAACGTCTACTGCATATATTCGTACTTTTGCAGATGCCTACATATCGAAGGCGGATATCTGCTACAGATATTTTCTTTTTCCATATATCCGCACAAGTGTTTCCCCATGACAAAAACTAAAAGTTTGAATGTTCGCTTTTAGAAAATAACTTTGAACTTTGAATGTCTACAACCATTGTGAAAACCTACGAGTCCGTTGCGGTCAGCTATAGGTTCGTTGCGACTATCCGCTCAATTGCACAGTCCTTAACAGATCCATGACCACGTGTTCTTTTGAAATCAAATCTTTGCGAATGTTTATTTTTTTTTTGTGGATGCCAACATTTATGCAGCCACGTGTCCAACACTTCTTTGTCCATTTTTCCTTCTATAGACACCAATACTTATCCGGCTATATTTCCTTTCGGGGATACCAACATTTTTGCAGCCATGCATCCAACACTTCTTTGTTCACGTTTCCTTTTGTGGACACCAATATTTTCGCGACTACATTTTCTTGTATGGATACCAACATATCTGCACCAGACACATGTTGAAATTCGAACGTTCGTACTTAAACCCAGGATGCTCGTAGTGACGTTTTTAATTTATCTTCTTTCCTTTCTTTTCCACCTCACCAATTTTAACTTCTTTTCTTGTTTCACAATATACTTTATTTTTCATAAACTTTATATTTCAACACAAAAAATTAATATAAACATCGAATTAATATTATAAAATTTCTGGATGTTGCAATTACACTACAAAGTTTGTCCACTCATAGAAAAGTAATGCATATTTTACTAATAATAGCAAAAGGGTTACATTACTTTAATGGTAAATGACGGGTCAATTTGTAACGACCTGGATTTTTGTAAATCCTTTAAAACGCGTAAAATTTTGAAATTTTCCTTTTTGAAACAAAACGTATCAGAGTGCATCTAACCGGATCGCTGCTGACTCTTTCTTTAAACTCGTTATGAAAAACCAAATGATAAAATATGCGGAAGTGTTATAAAATAAATTCTTGTAAAACATGGCGGAAGCGTAAATGAAAAATTCAAGGAGGAAATACTAAACAATTGAAACACTGCATTTAACCATGAAACTGATAATTAAACACCATTTGATTGCAATCGTCTACTTATCTTTTTCTTTGCCTTGCCAGCCCCGAGTCTCGTGCGTGCGAAATCATTCATCCTTGCTTCATTATGTGTTTATCATCTACTTGTTATCTGTTCGTCGTTGTACCTACACCACAAGTAATACATTAGCCTAATGGCTCAGTAAGGAAAAATGGTGTAATGCAATTATGCTTATGACTCTCTTTAGTTCATTTGGAATAGGGGTCACCCATACCAGTTCTTTTATTACATTTCGTTCTTTCATTTGTTCTTTACTCGTACTTCGAGCTGGAGATTGGAAGACCCGCATGGGATGGTATAGTGGGTCGGATCTAACCTCCTATGGGCAACTAGGTCCTGTTCTTGATAAGGTAAGGGCATTACCTAATTGCCAGACTATGACCGCTACCCATCTACCTCCCAACTCCCTTATTCATTTCTTTCGTCTTTTCTTATAATTTTACTTTCCTTACCATGCATGTGAGTACCACCCCGTGAGAGTACTCCCTACTCTGTTTTTATTACACGATGCATGACCATACATTCTTAACCTAACATGATGCATGATGCTTAATAACGTAACTTTAACAGAAAATTGAAGTGCGAATCTAAAATAACTGAAAGAACATATAAGGACAAGCAAAGCATATAATAGAAGGAAATAATTGTACACCACAGAAAACAAGTACAGTGGGTTGAAACAAGAAAAATATGCTCGAATTAATAGAACAATATCATTCGGAAAAGAATCGAAAACATACTATCGATTAACATGTAAATTATCCTAATCCATTTACATGCTTCCTATATTTATTATTCCAGGTGATTTAAATATGCTCTTGTTCTAGGTCGATTTACATGTTCAAGACTATAAATAATTATCCTAGTCAATTTACATGCTCAAAGATTAGTTATTGGTTAAACATGCTTGAATTGATTAACCTGCTTAAGTCGATTAACACACTTAAATTATAATTAACATGTTTACTCTAATTAATTAGACCTGCTCAATAATTAGTTAATTATTCTGATTAATTTACATCCTCGGATTCATTATAATTAATTAGCTAACTAACGTATTCACTAGTCGACCTAGTTAATTGACATACTTACTAATTACAATTAACATGTTCACTAAGAAATCCCAATTAATTAATTAACTTAGTTAATTAACATGCTTACTAATTATAATTAATATCCTCACTAAGTGATCACACTTACTAGTTTAGTTTATTAAACATGCTCAAAGGATTTTAACATATGCATGCATAACACTATCGATTCACCTAACAACTTAACTTAGTCAATAATTAAACATGACATGACTAGATCAATTAACAGGCTAATATCATTCCAAATTATTACATACTCAAGTTTAGTTAATTAAATATGCTTGTAATTTCACAAGTAATAGTTAACTAATATGCATGGATGGATTATTAATTTAATCGATTAATCAAACAATCTAATCCATTTAACCTATTACTAAAATTACAGGCATGCTATTTAGGAACTAACGATACGTTAGATAATGAACATGCTTGTCTAATTAGTTATTCTAGTTAGTTAACTACTCCAATTAATTGTTATGCATCAAGAAATGATTAAGTTACTTCAACATGCTCCCCTAGTTAATTAACATGCTCACTAGATGGTTAAACATGCGTAAGTCTAGTTAAGTTTATAATTGTGAGACTAATTGATTACTCGAGTTATTTAACATGCTCAAGATTATTAATTAATCAACTAGTTAAATATGCTTAGATTAGTTATTTGACAACTAGTTAATTAACATGCTCGATTTATTTATATGTTCAGGATTCTAGTTAATCATTCTAGTTAACTCTGGTCAAGTATATTAACATGCTCTAGTTAATGCTCAAGGTTTAGTTGTAAATTAGTATGTTCTGTCCAAACTAGTTATTTAACTAGGAGTAAATTAATTAGATTGGTTAACATGCCCACCTTTTAATTAAAAAGTGGTTTTAACTAAATGTGCTTGGTTAAGGAAAGACACTTATGCAGAACAATATACGTATAGCACTAAGGAAAACATTAAAATGTAGCACTAAGGAAAGCAGTAAGGAGAAGCAATAAAGCAGTAACGAAATGGACATAATCTTTATCAAGGAAACTCTTAGCTCTAGCTCTTTCATCGTTTGCATTATCACGCAACCATTGATCATTCATCACAGCAATTCATCACATTCAATTAAGGTAGAACATTTGCAGCAAGAAAAGTAAACTAGCAGTAAGGAAAATACTACGAAGGAAATTAACACCAATAAAGAGAACGACCAACAGTCAACAAAGGAATTATCATAGAATTACCAAAACTATAGAGCACTAACAAGCTATACTATTCATTAACAAAGAGACACTCACGCACACACACTTGTGGTGTAGGGTCTCCAAATGGCCAATACACACCCAAATTCCTTACCTCAAACTTTGTTGCGCGTTCACACTTTGCCATTATTCCTCTTCTTCTTTTTAATACCTTCACAAATTAATACCAATTATCAATATTTCCTAATCTTATCAAAGCAACAACTTTCCATAACATCACACAGCATCCTTTCAACACCCAACACAACTATGCAGTAGGACAAAATCCATCATACTCATACATTGGAAATAAATGATGGACCAATAACTCAAGTCCAACCACTAGTACGAATTCTCATTCTCACGTTGTAAATTTAGTCTCCTCAGTGCTGACCATAACAGAACAACAAGGCAATACACTTAACGGAACACCCCAAACAACCAATAACAGGGAAATCCCTTTTTCCAGCACCTAAATCAAACCAAAGACTACACAACAGAGATTAACCCTTAACAACATAGTGTATTTATCCATTTATTGACCATTAATAGATCGGTAAACGGAAGAAACAGAGGGCACCCATTTTGAATAGAACCATAGAACTTCATTCTAACTAAATCAATGAATTAGCAACTCAATAACAGAACTAAAAGCAGAAACTCAACGCCCCTTTCAAACTTCCTCCAAAAACAGACACCAAATATCAAATAGCCGAGGAAGGAGACTTACTAGAAGCTCTCGGCCCTTCCCTTCATTCAGCAATCCGCTTCTTTCTTGGTAGCTTGTACCAAAACCAGGAGATATGAAGTGTATTTCTTGGAAATATGTGTATAAGATAAAGTGCCGCACATATGGATCAATAGAAAGACACAAGGGTCGTTTGGTAGCTAGAGGGTTCTCCCAACAATTTGGAGTAGACTATGAGGAAACATATATTCTAGTAGCAAAGTTTACAACTGTTCTAGTCCTACTAGCACTTGTAGCTAACAAAAGATGGAAATTGTCATAGATGGACGTGAAGAATGCATTTTTGCATGGAGAGCTGGATCGAGAAATCTACATGGAACAACCAATGGGTTTTCAAAGTCCATATCATTTTAAGTATGTGTAAGCTTTGAAAGGCGCTTTATGGGTTAAAACAAACACCAAGGGCATGATATGCTAAGATTGCTGAATGTCTTACAGGTAGCGGTTATTCATTGACATCAATAGATTCTAGGTTGTTCATCATAATTAAAACAGGGAAGCTAGCTATTGTGCTAGTATATGTAGATGATTTAATCATCACAAGAAATTTTGAAGAAGAAATTCTCCAAACCAAGAAGAATTTATCAATTCGCTTTTAGATGAAAGCAATTGGACAACTCAAGCATTTTCTTGGGCTTGAGGTCAATCATACTCAAGAAGGAATAGTTCTTTATCAACAAAAAATAGTTCTTTATGAACAAAAGTATTCTAAAGATTTGTTGAAGAAGTTTGGAATGCTTATGTGCAGGCCAATCTCGACACTGATGGAGTCAAATACTAGAATGTGTGCTCATGAAGGGACAAATTTGGGAGATGCTACAATGTACTGGTAGTTGGTGTGATGAGTTGCTACATGCAAAATCCAAAGAAGGCTCATATGGAAACAAATTGACGAATACTGAGATATGTGAAGAGTACACTTGACTATGGTATTATATACAAGAAAGGTCAAGATTGTAAGATAGTTGGCTATTGTTATGTTGACTATGCAGGTGACCATGATACTTGATTTTCAACAACCGAGTATATTTTTATATTTGGATTTGGAGCAGTGTAGCAGAACACAACCAATATTGTCTTTGTCAACCACAGAAGGGGAGTATTGAGCGGCGGCGATGGCAGCTCAAGAAAGCACTTGGTTTATGCAATTATTGAAGGACTTGCATCAATCAACAGAGTGTGACACTCCTTTATATTGCGTCAACTTGTTGGCAATATATTTGGCAGAAAATCTAGTATTTCATGTAAAAATGAAACATGTGGAGGTACATCACCATTTTATAAGGGAAAAAGTTTTGCAAGAAGAAATTGCATTGAAACATGTTAAGATAGAATACCAAATTGCATACTTGTTCACAAAAGGTTTGAGTGGCAACAAGTTTGAATGTTTCTATCATCGACTCAACATGGTGGAGAGAATGAAAGCTGGTGTTGAGGGAGAGTGTCAAAGTTAAATAACCAACACGTGCTGAACTGGTCAAAGTTATTTCTCCTATTTTCTAGTGGTTTGTAGAGTCATAGTCTTGTTAGTCAAGTTATGGTCTATTATTCTACTCTTATTTTCTAGTGTTGTCTAGTTAATTCTTTTTTTTTTTCATTAAGGTTGTGGGTTGTTGAGTTATGCCAAAAAAGTGGAACATGCTTGTTATATTGTATGCTTATAGAAGACTTATGTTTGCATCAAATAAAATATGAATTTGTTCTCAACAACTCTATGGCATTGGCTGGATGAATTTCAGGGGCAGCTACATCCAATAGAGATTGGTTGAGAGCAACTTTTGACAAATGTCGCACAACAAGGGTAACAACACCAGATGAGCATGTGGGTGAAGCTCTGGTAATTTTTAGGTAAGGTCAGCATTTTCTAAGGGCAGTAGAGAGTTTCTAGGTGGTGGCTGGTTTTTGGTAGTCCACAGTTGTCCATTTTCAGCGGAAAGGGTGAAAGATGTTGGGATGAAGAAGATGAAGGTACTTGGGCTAAAATCCAGCCTATTTCTCATAAGTCAATTAATTGGTCTTGGAATTAGAGTGAATGGAATAAGCAAAAGGAGCCCAGAACTGGAAAGGGATAGCTAGATTATGCATTATGTAGTGAAGTTATACATTAAGTAGCCCAGAACTGGCTTGGGCTAAGAATTCAATGGATGTAAAGGAAGAGACAATTTATCTAGTAGAAACAATTAAGGAGACACACAGATGCATTTAGACGTACACTTGTCAAGGTGTCATGCTGGTTGTTGAGTAGGGAGTGACATGTGGGTGAAGGGTGAGGAAATGAGATATAAATTGTATTGGGGAAGAGAAAAATTTTGGAAATTAATGAATTTTTATTGCTTAATTTGCTAGAATATTTTTCCAGTGAAACATTGTTGCTAGACTTCTAAGTAGATTAATGTTTCTTAGTTGATTTACATTTTTTGTTAATTTTTTTGTAATAGTTTCTGATGTTGATTGTTTAATCATGAGAAATATAGACAAATCTACTTTGGTTGGTGGTAACTTTGATGAATCGAAAGTATTTAATATTTTACGATTCAAGTGGAATGAAGCTCACTGTTATTCTGAGTGAAAATCAAACTCTAAACTCTTGTACATCAACGAATAAATTTGCCAAATATATACTTAAGTTTCTAGTAAAATGAAATTACGAAGGAAAATAGAAAGTGTTAAAAATTTTATATTTTATAAAGTTAAATTTTCATAAAGTTTAATGCTCTATGTTGGTAATAATAATCCATCATTTTAATTATCACAACCTTATGTTTGTGCCCTTCAAAAGAGACACGTACATAGGAGACATTATTTAATGGAAAGAGTCATTTGATGTCTTAAATTTGGGTCTTCAATCCTATTAATCTAACGAATTTCAAATTATTGAAAATTTACACTATTAAGAAGAAATTGATCAAGGTTTGGAAAAGCCTAAATCATGAAGAACAATAAAAAGAAAATTAAAGCAAAAGTTAGAATCTGAATGAAGGGAGGTACGAAAATAATTCTGTATACGATCTAATTGCTTATATAATTTAGAAAACATGTTTAGATCATAATTAAAGTCTAACAGTTGTATTAGAGCATGAAAAATGTCTCTACCTTGATGTTTTAAAAATCAAAATTTCAAAAATTTTCTAAAAGTTTCAAAGTTATGTTTTTAACGTATTTGATTTAAAAATAAAATTATAAATGATTCATAAATTCAATTTATAACATTCTGTAGTGAAAAACATTGAAAACGATATCCAAAAATGCAAGAAATTGTTGGATTTTTGGAAGGTTTTTGCGGGTTTTTGAACTGGGTCGGGCAAACCAACCTAAAAAAGAAGATGACCAAAAACTATGTATAGTTTATCACTGTTTGAAACTACATGTAGTTTTCTATATATATATATTCATAAAAATGGTTCTTATTGCATAACCTAAAGGTTCAAACTTTGGCCCTCAAGAAGTTTTAAGGAGCTTTCGTGTCACAACCTTGAGGGGGACTGGACAGACCACTAGATCAGGCTACCCGATTAACAAAGAGAACCCGGTTACCCAGCCCAAGACATGAGTTTTTATGCGAAAGACTTAACGGAATAATATCAAGCTCAAACTCAAATCACATGGGTTAGGGGTCCACAGAGTGATTAACCAGAGACATGATAGCATAATAAAGGAAAATACAGTGTATGAATTAAATCAAACAACATCAAAACTAAAGTCCCAACATACTAGGAATGGAGAAATTGATCTGACGAACCTCCACCCATTTACAAGAAGATCGAAGCACCACCGGGGAACTCTATCACCACCCACTACGACTTGTGCAAATCCAATGCACCGAACCTACACCCTAATCCGGGGAAAAATATAGTATAAGGGGTGAGTGACAAACTCAGTAGGAAAATCTATAATAAATTCAATGCATGCTAAAACTGTTTTCTTTATTTTTAAAAACCATTTCATGCTTCTCATTTATCGTACATGGATTTTAAACATTTAAAACCTCTATCATTTTAACAAACTGGACCATGACCCTCATTGTGGCTTTATTCAAAACTTGTTGTATACATAGACAACTATAATCACAAAATATACCAACATAGTGAAAATGAATGGTCACGCAAGGACCCATTCATTACTCACCGTAAAAAGTGGTATAATCGCTCAAATGTGCCGATGGGCCGTAGTCAACGCTGATATGACACGATATCTAGCACATTACTCTAGTTGCTAGTGAATAAGCCCTGCGACGACATAACTCGCATAACCGTCCAGATGTGCCGATGGGCCATAGCCAGCGCCGATACGATCCGAATATCCAGCACATTACCCGAGTTGCCGGCGAGCAAGCTCCGTGACGCCACAATTCGCGTAACCGCCCAGCACATGTCAAAGAAAGGTGGCTATATGCCAATAGCAACACCTCATGAAGTAGGAAAGAATACCAATAACGGCGATTCGATGATCTTGCACATCACCTGGGTTGCCGGCGAGAAACCTCAGTGACAATACAACCCGTAAAATTGCAGTAACGGATGAGGTTGCTCATGATAGACCACTTCTCACTAGGATACCTCAGTGTTCCAAATTGACAAGGGTTGCCGATAAGCAGAGTTACGAGCCGTCCAGCCACCCACCAAATGAAACGATACTAGAATAAGCTAATCTTCGAGACTGACAACCCTGCCAACTCCGTGTGACAAATACTCTGACCAGGTTTAGGGACTTGTAACCCAAGGAGGCGTCATCCCCCTCCCATCCTATTTCCACTATCAACTTTCAAAACTGGTAACTTGAGGACACTTTACCAATGCCTCATCCTCTTTTTCCACTTCCAGGCCTCGAAACTTGAGGACATGTCATGAATGCCCCATCACCATTTCGCTCATAAACGACTAATCTTCACGCAGTAGAAGATTGCACAGGGATAGCCTCGTGATACTTTAGCACTAGTGTGCCTAAAGCATCAAGAGGATTCATCCTCCCGATGTACATATCAAATCTTCTTGCAATAGAAGATTTTAGGGATAGCCTCGTGATGCTTTACGACTAGAGTGCCTAAAGCATCAAGAAGAATCATCCTCTTAATGTACATAACCAATATCAAACCTTCTCGTAGTAGAAGGTTGACCGGATAGCCTCATGATGTTTTAGCACTAGAATGCCTAAAGCATCAAGAGAAGTCATCCTCCAAACACATACGCAGAAGTCACATCATCAATATGTACAAAATCTCAGCAATAAACTATTTACAAAATGTAAATGTGAGAAAACATACGTACACGTAAAAACTAAAGTGCAGTCGAATAGTCCCCATCGGGTTTTCAGGTGTGGTATTCTACAAAATAACAGTTTTGAAAACCATGATGCAATGCACTACAGAAAGTATAAATATCTCTACCTCGATGGCGACTAGGACACGCTTACCAACAAATCAACTCCACGCGCTGTCGTAAGCAAAAAGTCGAATTTCTTGACACCTCCAGAACTTACAACAAGGCCAACGTCAACATCGTAACAAACGTACAAGAGATAACAGACAAGTCTCAACCAAGACTAAAATCCAAGACGGTTTTCTAGGGACAATCACAAGTCTCAACCCAAATACTGAAATTAGGAAACCTAACATAATCCCCAACCTTACCACTCAATAACGTAACAAGGCTTTAACAAAAACGACCAGTCCTAAGCATAGCATCATCTGCAACTATCAAACCATAGTCAACAGAGTATTATTCCCAATAATGTTCACCAAGCTGTAACTGACATACATATATATCATTGCCCTAAGCAATAGAATACCAACCTCACAACATATACACACAAGTAGTAAATGAAACGGGACATATTTCCGTCACTAGAGTACTATTCTCAACAATTTCCACTAGCAGTAAACAAGATGCAGAACTGAACCTAATTCAACATAACCTTATTTCTCAACCACAACCAACAGAACCGTAACCCTTTCTCCAAAATAGAAATCCAAAATAGAATTCAAATTGAATTCTAGTGTTCGGCATTTCTATCAAGAACAAAAACCCAAAACAGTTTTCTTCAGGACACAACTCATCGGGAGTTTCTTAACCAAACAACAAGTCATTTATTTTTCCACAACCCCACACAGCCGAAAACAAGACAAGAAATACAACACCCATAGCAGAACTAACATTCCTATAACATCAACTATAAGTTAACCGAGATGAAGAACAAATATCATCAATAGAATGGAAACTCACGGTGTTTACCAAGCAAAAGAGAACGGAGGACAAACTCTCCTAGCACCTCTCGGCCAAAAATGAATGGCATCGGCATTCATCAAAACAGCAAAGAAATGCAGAAATTACTCAATCTAGGGCACAATATCCTCACCTTAACCGGAGAAAATGCGAAACACAGCTCTATGGCGAGTTCACCATCGCCCGAAGCTCGAAAAACTCTTAGACAGGATCGCACACTCGCCTGCAATCGTCTGTCGTTCGCAGCTGCCGTCGACCGAAGGAACCGCTAGAAAAGCCTGAGTTCCCGTCGACTGAATCAACGGCCTCAGCGTTCCATCCGCGTTTTGCTTCGTGTCTCCCCTCTCCCGAAACCCCACCCTTGGCTGAAGACAGATCAGGGAGAAGAATCAGGTTTCTTCTTCTGCAATTCTCCCATTATACTTCTTTTAATTTAATTAAAGTTTTATGGGAAAATGACAATTCAACCATCCTGGTTTACTATCAAGGACAAGTCAACCACTGTGGTATGTTTTCTAACAATTTAACCATCCACGTATGTTAAAATGACAAATCCACCATCGCTATGAGAAAAAAAACTGAGGGTATGCCAGTTTTTGCCTGGAAGCCGCGGTCTCCAGGCAATTTTTGCCTGGACACTGCAGGCAAAAATCCAGGCAAAAATTGCCTAGACACCGCAGGCAATTTTTGCNGACACCGCAGGAAAAAATTGCTTGGACACCGCAGGCAAAGAAGAAAGAAGCCTGGACGCAGAAGAAACTTGCCTGGACGCCGGCAAAGAAGAAAGATCCTGGACGCCGCGGCGTCCAGGCAAAGAAGAAAGATGCCTGGACGCCGCGACGTCCAGGCAAAGAAGAAAGATGCCTGGACGCCGCGACGTCCAGGCATTCAGGCAAAAAGGCCTGGACACCGTGGCGTCTCTGGAACTCTCTATTTGTCATGCATGGCATTCTCGATCAATTGTGTTTCATGGTTACTTCGAATTCGTTATGTATATGTTTTACGAATGCAATGTTTTTATTGATTTTTTGACCTCTGCACCTTCAAACTAGCATAACTTTTGCTACGGATGTCGGAATTGGGCGCAGAAAGTATCAAATCGAAGCTCTCTTAGAGCTCTATAATCATCATTGGGCAATCTTTTTGATTGCCTTTCTCAGCCCCAAAATCAATCGTTTAAGCCCTCAAATTTGCGATTAAACATTTTTCCAACAATCCTACTAGTCCCTAATGTTCAGCCTTTACTTGCTCGTTAAACACCTGGCCACGAAGTCTTCCCATGTCACGCTTCCTAACCACCCACCAGTACTGTCGTTTCAGATCATGATACATCTTTATAATGCCTGGGTGAATAGTGAACCTTGACTTGTGAGCCTCTGCGAGAATCGTCTGCTTCAACTCCTGAAGATTTGGTACCGCTACCTTACCATGGTAGAGAATAGTTCCCTCAACGTTAACTTCCCAACCATCCAACTGTTCACCATTTTGAAGTTGTTCAACATTCTATCGGATTACCTCATCCTGTTGCTGTAATTGTAATACCCCGGGGTATTTAGTTTTGTGTAAACATTGGATTGAGAGAAAATGTAATAGGTTGGTGTTTTTATTATGAAGAATAGAGTGTTGAAGTGTGTTGGAATTATTAGGACGTAATTATTTATTGTTAGAGAGATAAGGATTTAATGTAAATTATGAATTTAAAAATAAAATCAGACGAATATTGTGAGAAGAAGTTGGTGGTCGATCACAATGGTCGAGTAGCATCAGCGTCGATCAACCGGCGCAATCAACTGGTGAAAATGGAAGCTGAAAATTTGCAGTTGTTCATCGAATGGGTGGTCTATCGTCCAAGAGTTAAATTGATCAACTGCCACTTAAAACACCTTCTGGAAGCGATAATCAATCACCGGAAATGGAAGAACTTCGTCTCTTGGCGCTTCAGATGATATCCAAACGTTTCCTTCTTGACTTTTCACCTTCATTGGGAAGCTAAAGGAGTCATCAGAGGTTAATATATATACAGCATGTGAGTTTGGAGTTTTTCCTTCTAGAAAAACTGGAGAATCTGTGTGGTGTTAAGATTCTATTAAAGGTGGGGCGAACTGCTGCTGAAGGAAAAGAAAAAATATGTGAGGTAAGAAATAATGCATGTGCTTTGTTCGAAAGTACCTACATTGTAGGAGTAGGATGTTTGTCGTGAGTTTTGCTGTGTTATACACTGTTGTTTTCCTTGTTTGTTCTCTGGAGAGTTTGCTTCTGTAATAAGATTATTGCTAAGGATTATCTCTGCATGCTTTCATTGATGAGTTCACTATAATAGTTATGCTTCGATGATAGTTCTCTGTTCGTGTTGCTTCTGTCGATAGTTCGCTAATTGTTGTGATGAAAATGAATTAAATGTTGATGGACAGTGGGGAGGAAGAAATGCATTTACATGTTGGTACTCTCTTTAGAGTTTTTACTACTTTTATTCCTTATTATCATCAATAGGTTAGTATCCCGTGATGACTCCTGCTATTTTTATGTCCTTTGCATGTTGATAATTAGGGATAATCTGTTGTTATTATCACCTTTATTTAGTAAACCAAACGGTAGGAGAAGGTCTGTAAGAAGTTAATTAGTGATGTAGACATAGGTTTACACATGGATAAAATGGTTTTCATGATGAACTTCCATGTTATTGGTTGTTAAATTATAGTATTATTTTGGAATAAATCTGGAAGTTAAATAAGTTAGTTTTTCGTTGTTGATAAATTATCAATAGACATATTGCTTAGGTTGATAACCCCAATATGAAGTAAAACAAATGGAAATTTAATTAGTCATGTTAGACTATGAATATTGATGTCTGGATGCATAATATGAATATACAAAGTTTAGAATAATAACATGATAAAAGAACTATTTAATAGTATGTGTACTAAATAAATTGTTAGTAGAAATATGCATAGTATTAAATTATAGTTGAAACATGATTGTATTCATTGTTTGTAATATTATTTGCGATATATGAACTGCTGTGTGACATTCATATAGGCATGTCTTAGGATTGCATAACATGTATTGCTTGAAATTAATAATAAAGATAATAATGGTGTTTTCTATGTGGGTTCGGAAACTAAAGAGGTTGCTCTCATATAGAAAACAACTCATTTAGGTAAGTTCAAAAACTAAAGAGGTTGCTCTTACTCAATGGGTGGGTGAGTTCAGAAATTGAAGAGGTTGTTCTCACCCCAAACTATAAATAACTCATTTGGGTGAGTTTGGAAACTAAAGAGGTTGCTCTCACCCAAAATTTAATATATGTAAATGTAGGTGGATTTGTTTTTAGTGAGTTCGGAAACTAAAGAGGTTGCTCTCACGTAAAAACGTATCCAAATGGTGGGTTCAGAAATTGAAGAGGTTGCTCTCACCCAGCTTACAGATATATCAAACTAATGCATGTAGAGTTGTCATAGAGATTTCATTTACATTTCATTTATATTCCTTATTGGGCAATAGGCTCATTATTCCTCCTGTGATGTAGGTATGGATTGTGATCCAATTGAGGTGAATATGGAAGAAGTGTGATGCGATGCAAGCTTGTGTTACCATCCGCGGATCGACCTCGGGGGTTATGGCTCTAATAAATGAAAGTTGTTTAAATGGCATAAAGAATTTATTACGAATTTAAATATTTTAATTGTGTTGTTTTTGTAAGATAGTAAAATATTTTTATTCCGTTTAACGTACTCTGATGTTTTTCTTTAAGTATATTTAAATGGGTTTTAAAATGTTTAAAATTTTATGAAAAATGCATAATCAGAAATGGTATGTTATAGTAACTGTTTTTGTAATACCCTGACTTTTCATATCGGAATTTAATAAGGATAATTGGAAAGGGATTGTTGATATTTTGATAATTATCGGAGTATTATCAACGACATATTCAGTTGATTATAATTTAACAGAACTTATTGGATAATTGAAGGATTTAAATTGAATGGATAATTATCCTAAAACAATATTTGTATTAAATCGGAAATTGGAATTAGATTGAAAATAATTCAATTAAATAAAGAATTTAACTGAATTATTAAAAGTGAATCTAATTAAGTGAGAGTTAAGAATTAAAATGGAATTATGGGGAAGTGAACCGGTTCGTTGGTTTGGTTAGGATGGAGTCTGGTTTTACTTTAATGAAAAGAGAATTGTTTTGTGATAGATTAGGATTGTGATTTTGTGTTAGAACAGAGACAGGGTGAAGGGAGAAAACGAGAGAGATGACGCGAGAAGGGGACTTGAGCGACAGGGGAGAAGCTCTCGCAGGCGTGATTCTTCATGGCAACAGGATGGGTTCAGCGACGTACGAATGAGCTGCTAGTCTCGGCTTAAGGAGAGACGGACGTGGGGGTTAGGGCTCGGGACTAGTTCGGCTTGCAAACTTCGGGCGAGCGGGCTGCGAAATCATCGGCCAAGGTAAACGTTTTGGTTAGTCTTTGCGGTTATATTTTGATGTTCTGATTGCTTGGATGAATTGATTGGATTGTTGCTGCGAATTACTGGACACGAATTGAAATTGGCAGGAGAGCTTCTGTTCTCAGTTCTCTTTGGGAGTGACTGGCGTGAAGGACTCTCTGGAGAAAAGAGAGTGAGACAGTGGGAGTTCTATGTTTCTGGAAAGAAACACAGTATGAGACCGTGATGGAGAAGAGAAAATTTGGGAAGCAGAAAAAGGAGAAGGTATCCCCTGTGCTTCCTCTTTGTTCTATGGATTATATGTGAAAGTTGTAGAAGATGAAAGGATAAAAATATAGTCTATTGTTGTTTGATTTTAGTCCTGCACATTTCAATATTTTATGTTGGTGAATATTTGTAAGTCTAGCTCTGTGGATATAATGTTCGGATTGCCACTTTTATGGATATTGTGAGGGTGATGCTTTTGTGAAGTGGTTTCGCTTCCTACCTATTGTGTTCTGCCACTTTGATTACTTGTTAAGACCGGGATTACACTTTGATCATAGAGGTTTGATTTGTTGAGATTTATTTTGTTGTTTTGGCAAAGGAAATTCTAGTTGGATTTTGGGATTTGAATTCAGTAATTCTATATAGCCACTGTAATTGCTATATTAGAGCTTGTATAACGTTGTAGCATGATGGCCGTGAAATATTGTTACTACTGCTGTATGTTTGGGTTTTAACCATTGTTCAGTTGAATACTTTGTTAGGTTGAAATTTTGTTATGGGAAATAATGATATCGAATTAGTGAAAGATATGAACTGTAAGAATAAGGTTGCTAATCTATGATCATTGATGATTATTCTTTTAATGATATTGAAGGTATTGAAGAGAAAGAGATTAAGTGCTAAAGTGTGTTACGGGTGTCAGGTAAGTGATACGCATGTGCTTTGGTCCTTAGGGCCCTACCTTGCAAGAATAGGAGATGCATGATTTGGTGTTTACAGTTTTAAATAGCATGTTTCGATGTTTATAGTTTTAAATAGCATGTTTCATTGTTTACTATTTTTATAAGCATGTCTACAATTTATAAGCATGATCTGTAAATTGTATGTTGGTTGTTTTATTAAATTCCTCTAATAGAGAATGTATGCATTCACGAGCATCATGCATCATAGTTTTCAAAAGATACGAAAATGGTTTCCATGCATACTTTTAAAAAGGAAACAAAGAAGAAACAAAACGATTACAAAATGACAAGAAGGAAACAAAGAAGAAACAAAACGATTACAAAATGACAAGAAGAAAACAAAGAAGAAACGAGACGGTTGTGAAACGTAAAGAAATGAACGTAAATGGGTATGATGAGATGTGAGGTTGGGTTAGCCCCCCCTCTTCCTTAAGTTTAGACATCTCTAACACTTTCAAGATAAAGATAAACTTAAATGGGGTCGTCTGGAGATGTGAGGTTGAGTTAGTCGCTCCTCCTCGTCAAGTTTAAACATCTCCAACGCCTTTCAAGATTAAGACAACAAAAAACATAAATAGGGTCGTCTGGGAATATGAGGTTGAGTTGACTGCTCCTCCTTGTCAAGTTTAGACATCTCCAACGCCTTTCAAGATTAAGATAACCAGAAACATAAACGGGGTCATCTGGGGATGTGAGGTTGAGTTGGCTGCTCCTCCTCGTCAAGTTTAGACATCTCCAACGCCTTTCAAGATAAAGTAAAGATAAAGATAAACGGGGTTATCTGGGGATGTGAGGTTCTCCTCGTCAAGTTTAGACATCTCCAATGCCTTTCAAGATAAAGTAAAGTAACGATCAAGTAAAGAAATGAACAATAAAGTAAAGTCAAGATAAAGCAAAGTTAAGATCAAGAAAACGATAAAAGAAAAGAAATAGAAATAGAAAACAAAAAGAGATTTAAAAGTTGCATGACATGTGCATCATACATTTTATTTTATATCACTTACTGAGCCTTAGGCTCATTAGTTAAGTCTTGCGATATAGGTACATGCACAAGTGAACAGGCTAAGAGGTAATCAATAAAGGATTTGCATGAGTGGATCTTGTGGCTGGCTGGGCTAAAGAATTAAATGAAATTTATTTATAAAAGGGTTTGTAAATTATTTAGTATTCTTTAATGTTTGTTTTAATTCCGTTGCGTTTTAGAAAATGATTTTATTACTTTCGCTGCAATTGATAAATGTTTTAAGTAAAGAGTTTTAATGACCGGGTTTTATAAAGGAAAAATACTCTAACGTTTTTATAAAAAGAAAAGTTTTAAATTTTACGTATTTTTAAAGTAAATAAAAACTGGGTCGTTACAGTTTTGTCCTCTAGAGTAAAGATGGTGTAGAAACAACATTACGGACACAAACCATATCGTCTGTCTCATAGTACCGCAGACTGTAGTCTCCAACAACCATAAATCTCTTATTCTCATCAAGACCAGACAAGCAAGAGATCCCTGACGATTTCGGCTTAGAGCATCGACCACTACATTCACTTTTCCTAGATAATGCTCTAGGTTGAAATCATTGTCCTCTAGGTATTCAATCCACTTGCGCTGTCTCAAGTTCAAATCTCTCTAAGTGAAAAGCTAATTCAAACTCTTGTGATCTGAATACACTTAGAAATTTGAACTATATAAATAACTCTTCTAGATCTTTAAAGCAAAGACTATAGCAGCTAACTCTAGGTCGTGCGTTGGATAATTCTTTTCATGGGATTTGAACTGTCGGGATATGTAAGCAACCACTTTGCTCTATTGCATCAAGACACATCCAAGCCCAAATCCTGATGCATAAGTGTAAACCGCATAAGACTACTCATTGTCAGACATTGTCAGGGTAGGTGCACTCGTCAGTCTGTTCTTTAATTCCTTAAACACGCTTTGACATTGGTCATTCCATTCAAACCGTATCCCCTTTCTCGTCAACTTCGTTAATGGAACTGCCAACGAAGAAAAATTTTCTACAAACCGTCGATAGTACTCAGCAAGACCAAAAAAACTGAAAATCTCTGACTCATTTTTCAGAGGTTGCCACTGTGCAACTACCTCGATCTTCACAAGATCTATGGAGATTTCATCTCATGAAACTACATGCCTAAAAAATTTGACCTCTAACATGCAAAAGTCACACTTACTCGTCTTAGCGTACAACTCATGCTCTCTCAGAGTCTATAGCACAATCCGAAGATGTTACCAATGCCAACCTGAAGACTTTGAGTCTACCAAGATATCGTCGATAAACACCAGGACGAACCGATCTAGATAGGGTCTGAAAACCTGATTCATGAGATCCATGAAGGTAGCTGGGGCATTAGTCAAACCGAAAGGTAAGACTAGAAACTCAAAATGCCTATATCTCATCCCGAAAGCTGGTTTTAGATTATCTTCTTCCCGAATCTTCATCTGATGATACCTGGAGCTCAAATCAATATTAGAGAAGTACCGTGAACCTCCAAGATAATCAAACAACTAATCAATCCTTGTCGGGTATTATTGACGGGGAGAAAAATAGGCTCTGTTTTATGCCAAAAATGCGTTGATTTTGCTCATTTTTGCCTCCCAGCGACGAAGAACCCCACATAAACTTCAAATAAACCAATATAATGTAGTATTATCCCTCAAATCCGAGGCAAAACTTTTCCAATCTTAAACTACAAAAATCAGAGAGGAAAAACCACCTACTCACCAACCACCTTCACAAAGGTTGATGGTTTGAGCATTACGGATGCAAATCTGGGGTTGAAATTCCTCAACCCTCTGAATCGATCCCTCCCTTTTCTTCCGTGTCTCCCTTTGTAATATATAAAATATATATTCATATATTTTATATATTAAATAAACTCAAATCCAAATCCTAATTCGTTTCAAATGCTAACTGACAAAGATTCTTTAACCAAAATAAATTTTCAATTTCATTTTCTCAATTAATTTACTTCTCGATAATACCTAATTTTACTGATTTTGACTATTTTACAGAAAATTTACACATCGTCACTATGCAACAAATCAAGTCAACTTTTCAATACCTTGACCGATCATTACGTGAAAAATTTACACATTGAATTTATTATTATAAAATTCATGGGTTTTACATTTTCGCTGCAAAAAATACTCTTTCCGTAGCGGATATTTGCCTTTCATTGTGGTAAGCAAGTCCTTAGAATAGGATTTGCTTTTCACAGCGGAAGGCAAGTATTCGCATGGACACTTGCCTTCAATTGCGGAAATTGTTTCATTGACTATAAATACTTCATGTACGACTGCTGTGGAAAGACGACCTATTCGCTACAAAAAAAATTTAAGTGTTTAATAAAAAATATGACAACGATATTTGTGTCGTTCATTTCCTATAGTTTAATATTTTATTTGTTAGCAAAAATTATTTGGTATTTGCTTTGTTACTAACTTCATAGATAAACGATAGTTCAATGTTTTTTTTTGGTTAATTACCTTTTTTTAGAAACAGCGGTCATATCACACATATTTAACATAAAAAAAAATGCATTACATAGTATCAGTCAATGTCATATGACCATTCTCTTTTTTTAATATAAATAAGCAACAATCACATGATCATTAACGGTCACATGACCGTTCCCTTGCCAAACGATCATGTGACCGTTCTTCACTTCTTCTCCCTCCCAACTCTTATTCATTTCTTCCCCCTCCCCAACTCTATAAATACTATAACTTCTTCTTAATCATTTCATGAAAAATTGTTTTAATTTCTTAACTCATACTTCTAAATTTGTAGTGCTCCATCATTCATTCATTCATTTACAAATTTCTATACTCTTTCTTTTCATTCAACAAGGTATATTTTTAATTTATTTTGTATATTTTACATTATTATTAATTTTATTTATAAGAGTTAATATTTTTTGTATTAATTTTTATAGTTTTCGTATATGTGGAGGTGATCAACTTCTAAAAATATATATGTTTAAACCATTAAAAACCTTTTCCTCCTAGCAGCAGAAGACTTTTAAACATCAATTCTTCTAGTGGAAATCATAATACTCAAATAATATAATTCATCGCCAAAATCATTTCCAATAAAGTCCTTACATTGAAACACTTTCCATTAATAACTATTTTACAAAATGCATGTTATTCTCATGAAACCTTACCCATGAAACTATTCTTATGATAACAACACCAAATCATCACCATCATGGAGAATA
Source organism: Begonia loranthoides (assembly GCA_022433065.1). Lineage (NCBI taxonomy): Eukaryota > Viridiplantae > Streptophyta > Magnoliopsida > Cucurbitales > Begoniaceae > Begonia > Begonia loranthoides. Next base: position 10,840,541 of record CM039475.1, read on the forward strand.
CTCCCTCAATTGCTCCAACTTTTAACTTCATGTATCATCGTCTAGACCATTACCTACACTGCGAAACTCATCTATAAGCCTATTACTTAGGAAGTAATGAAAAAAAAATTAAACATGAACTATGATCTTTTAAAACACATGCAGTTACTTTTTTTCTTTCTTTTCTATTTCTGTTTCTTGTTTTTGCTTCGTTGCACATTTCTGTGGTTCTATCATTGGGATACACTATCAAAGCTAAATAAAATCATTAGGAATCACTCAAAGCTACATAAAAAACCCAATTTGTTGAAGATACATTGATGGCGGTATCAACAAAGCTTCTGTTTCTATTTTTGTTCTGTTCTGACATTGGAACATCATCCCAAAGTTGTTATGCATCTTTGAAAAAATTGTTCTTTATCTTTCTTACATGAAAACTGATGCATAAGAAAATATTTTTGTTCTTCTTTTAAAAACATGATTCATGAAATAAGCAATTTACATGCAACTTAGAATATCAATACCTAGCAGAGCATAACAACCATCAACTTCATCTAACAGATCAACATGTCCTCAAACAAGTATATCATCAAATAATAGAACATTAATCAAAAGACAACTTAGCATCTTATGGTATAGTCCCTGAAGGGCTGAGCACAAATAGAGTCATTACTTACCTTCGTCCTTTACCCATGCGATAACAACTTATCTTTCTTGCTTGTAAGCCTTTCTTCTTTGTTCGTTATTCTTTATGCATGAACAACTCCAACAAAACTCTCCTTGGCCTAGAAAAAGACCCCTTACCTTCTATAATCTATCGCATAAACTCGGTACTCCCTTAGCTTAAGAGATCTCACATACAATGTTAGAAAAAATCTTAAAGTATTTCCATAATGAGAAATTGCCATTTTAAATCCAAGGTTTTGGTTTCTCCATATGCATCACGACCAAATTCATTCACCATGGTTCTGTGAATCTTGCCTCATTGATCGCCACCTTTGATTCATAATGATCAAATAATCATTAGGAAACTTTTCCTCCATGTTAATAATATTTTCACAAATAAGACGGGACCTAACATCCTTTATTATCATCTGAACACCGTTGCCTAATCATTTGTGAGTTTCCTTCATCGTCCAGAATCTTCCTTAAAATGATAAATTTTTGTTGCGGAGGCCTACGCTTTTGCAGTGGCTAAGTTTACATTCGCTGATAATATTCTCAGTGAATATTCTCTCCTTACAGTGCCAGTCCACCCTCCACTAATCGCCACGAGTCTTCCACAAATGCATTAGCTTCTGTGGATACCTAACACTCTACTTTTTCAGTCTAAATAACAACATTTACTTCAACTCAACACACTGTCACAGACACGTTCCCTTCCACGGATCTAAATTCATTTAACCAAATAAATTCTTTTCCTTCTTTTCTCAGTTGCCATGGACGCATTTGCTCCCACTTCTTTCTTAGAAATTTCATCATGTCGTCCAATTACAAAGACTTTCTTTCTGTGTGGCATCAATTCCTCTCGCAATGGAATCTTTCGCTCCCACACAAGCATCTTGTCCTTAATCTAACGACTTGCGTTCTATCCTCTCATTTAAACCTAACTGTCCATCTCTCCCCCAAAATAAAATCTTTCACTCCCCTAGAAGCTTCTTTTTTTGATCCAACAACCATAACCTCTTCCATCATTTAAATATAACAGTTATCATCTCCTTCTCTTAAAAAATTTCCTTCATCGAAAATGATATCGTTTAGTTTGAGGCTTCATGTTTTTGTGGATCCATTTGCTCTTGCGGATACCTTCCCGAATCTCATTCCTTTAACATGATGTCATTAACCTTAATTTTTTGGTAGCATTTTTTTTCCACGGACGCCTAAACTTTCGCGACACCACTGTACCCTTACGTCCTTTATTAAAACGACATCATTTCCTTCTTTGAATCCATTTGTTATGGACACACATTCGCTCGCAGGCACAATCCCATCCGCAATCCTACTGTTCACAGCATCCATTGCTCCAAAGAGACGTCGTTTTACATTGTAGTGGTGCAATATCCTATAATATCAACACTAATTCCTTCACTGCGGCCATGCATGCACCCTGATTTTTCTCTTTTCCCATGGACTACTCCAATATATTTCTTTAATATTTATCCTACTTAATCATTGCCATACCTAATTTTTACTTGACCCTTGCGCACATAAAATTTCAAAATGAAAAGAAATCTCAAGATATTACATTTAGCTAGTGTGATTGATACCTGAACTAAGCCTAATATGAGAATTGATGAAATTCTAATGGTGCAAAGTTTTTTAGAAGTCTTTCTTAAGAACTTATCGAGGTTGCCTCTTGATAGAGAAGTTGAGTTTGTTATCGATGTCTATCCTAGTACCACGCCTATATCCATGAATCTTTATAGAATGACACTAGTGAAGTTAAACGAGTTAAAGTCTCAATTGGAGGAATTGGCAAGTAAGGATTGCATATGCCTTAGTTTCTCGCTATGGGGACCACCTATTTTATTTGTTAAAAAGAAGGATGGTTCATGGTAGATGTGTATCAATTATCGGGAACTAAACAAAGTGACTATAAAGAATAAATATCCTTTACTAAGAATTGACTATTTATTTGATCAACTTCAAGGTGCAAGTGTATTTTCTAAAATTGACTTGCGTTCGGGATACTATCAATTAAATGTTAGGGATGAACATGTTCTAAAAATAGGTTTTTGGACTAAATATGGCCACTATGAGTTCTTGCTTATGTCGTTTGGATTAACCAATGTGTTAGTGACATTTAGGGATTTAATGAACCACATTTTAAAGAATTATTTAGATAAGTTTATAATTGTATTTGTAACGACCCATAACTTATTTCCTTTGAATAACATGTAAAATTTTAAAACTTTTGAAAATATCTTTCTTTTATAAAATAGCAGAAGACTTTATATTACAACATTTTACAATTTGAATACTTTACAAAACCATTTTTCTCTCTTTAAAACCTTTAGCCTAGCCAGCCACAAGATTCGCGTGTGCAAATCCTTCATCCACTGCTCCTCAACCTGTTCTCTTGTGTACCTACATCAGAAGACATAATCTAATGATACTAATGCTCAGTGAGTGATATAAAATAAACTGTAAAGATGCACGTGCTATGTTGCTTTTAAAACTCAAATGCAGTTTCTGTTTTCGTTTCTCTTTTATGTTTCTGTCTTTTACTCTTATGCATCCAACCCCGACGCCCCTGGCATAGCAGCAATGGATAGTCCAAAAGCCCTTTAGCCGTGGACTGATCCCGGCAATGCATCCAACCCGACGTCGCTGGTAGTAGCAATGGCATTGTCTGAAAGCTTGCTAACCATTGACTTATCCCGCAACTAGTATAAGCAGCAATGACATAGTCCGAAAGCTTGCTACGACAATGGCATAGTCCGAAAGCCGAACTAATTGTTGTGCCCATCAAGGGCTTAAATGGCCTTGTGCATTATACCATTGCTCATATCACATATTATCTCTTTTACATTTATTTCGTTTATCATCTGTTTTGCTTTCCATGGTAAAATGGATATTCCAACAACCCAAATGATGTAGTCCGCTTCGGGTGATCAGCCCTCCATGAACACCGTACACTTAGTATGTGTGAGTATCCATTAAACCATCTTCAAAACCATGCATGTGAAACCATTTTCGTATCGTTTTAAAAAACTATGATGCATGATGCTCATGAATGCATACAGTCTAACATATCAGTAAAATTTCTAAACATGCTCATCTATTAAACATATCATTAAAAGAACCTAATTCTAATAAACACTCAGCAAACAACAACTCAATTTACGAAACATGCTTAATATCTGACTATCCGAATAAAGTAGTAAACAACATTAATATTCTATTAAAACAATAAAAAATTAGCATACAATTCCTAACTCTTGCGATGTATGGCCCCAAAGACCAAAGCACATGCGTATCACTTACCTGCAATCTTCAATGCAATTATGTCCTTCGTCTTAGTACCTTCAAAATCATCAAATAACAACCATCAACAATCATAGTTCATTATCCCCATTTCTACAGTTTATTATGCCCATATTCAATTAATCACTTAACCAGTTCTAAAATCCAAAACTGAATATCAATAGTGAAGTCCAAACCCATTTAATAAATCAAAGCCTCAACAATGGACACAAGTACTAATATTCAAACATGCAAAATTAATATATATATATATATATATCCACAGTAAATACTTCAAGGAACCAATATCCAACTAAACGATAGGGAGCATTATCTATTAACACATTCCTTTGGCTTTTATCCAACCAAAACTCACTTATCAAAACAATAGCATAATCTTACTAATATTTTCCAACAATAATCATTAATAGAGAACCACTATGCCAACAACACCGAACAACAGTAACTGAACCTCAAGCAGAACATAACTTCCACCAGCTTTATATTCCTTCTAAATCTTTCTCGTTCTCTCTCTCTCTTTCTCATTTTCACAGAAGCAAGTGTTTCATACACGCCCTTCATACAATCCCCATAAAATCACATTTAATCCCTCATAGGAGCTGCCATCTATAAAGGGAGAGAAGCGTGGAGGCATCATAACACATTAGATGCCTTGGGATCCCCATTTCCTCCTTGGCTATAATAGATTAAAATTAGGTTCACGCATTACTCAGTGGGATCGGTAGATGTACCGTGTCCAACGCAATTCAACACCTGATAGCTGCTCCCACTGCATATTGCCACTACCCTACACCCCTCTGCCATTCTTTCACTCCTGCCAAAGAAGAAATACATCAAAACTAACCCATTCACAATCCTTAGCATTGAAGGTCGAGAAGCCAAAATGCAGGGGAATTCTTACCTCAACCGGATGAGTGGAGAATTTAGTTGCCCAAAGCTGTCCCACTTTCTTGACATAACTGGAATATCAGCACTACGGTATGCGGTTCACCCATTCCTGCGGGTCGGGCGCTCACCCGATGGACCACACGGCCTAACGAACCAGGCAACGACGCCCAACTCATCCATGCTCAACCACGCCGTCCAAATGCCTACCAGTAGCACATAGTTTCCTAGCGAAGAAGGTCTCTACCAAGGAGCCTCTTCTCTTTCCCGTTCATTATACGCCTTTCGCGAAGACTCGACTGCTGGAGATGTCTTCTCCCCTACACCCGAGTCTCTCTCTCTCTCTCTCTCTCTCTCTCTCTCTAAAACCAATTGCAGTTCTTCCTAAAACAAAAAAAACCAAACCTTGAACTGGTTCACTCCTTGAATCGGTTCACTCCCCCCTTATTTTCATTTCTTTTTCTTTTATTTTAAATCCTCTTATTTTCTTCATTTTCATTTTAATCCTTCTCCTTTTTATTCCATTTATTCCAACTTTATTTTCACTCACTTAATTAATATATAAATATATATGTATCAAATATATGTATCGTATATTGATCGACCAACTCCAATTGCTAACTTATTCCGAACATCGTTGGATAATTATTGCTGATCCAATTTAAATTCTCCAATAATTACCCAAATAATCCTATTATACCTAATTAATTTTTCGATTATCCTTACTTAATTCTATTACGAAAAATTGGGGTATTATAATATTTATCGATGATATTCTGGTTTATACTCGTTCGAAAGAGCAGCATGCAGAGCATGTGAAGATTACATTATCAACTCTAAAAGCACATCAATTGTATGCAAAGTTTTCAAAATGTTAATTTTGGCTTGATAGAATTACATTCTTGGGTCATGTTATTTCTAAGGAAGGTATCTCTATTGATACAACCTAAATATAAGTTGTACTGGAGTGGCCGCAACTAAGTAATATTGGTGAAGTCCGTAGCTTTTTTAGATTGGTGGGATATTACTAAAGATTCATAGAAGGATTTTCAAAGATGGCAATGCCACTAACCTGCTTAACAAGGAAGAATGTAAAATTTTTGTTGTCAGATGAATGCAAAAGCTAGTTTTTGAGAGTTGAGACAAAGGTAGACTTCAATTCCTATTATATCACTTCCAACAGAGAATGTTAAATATACTATCTACTGTCATATATCCAAAGTTAGTTTAGGTTGTGTGTTAATGCAAGAAGGGAGGTAATTGACTAGCATCCAGACAATTGAAAAATTATGAATAGAATTACCTGACACCTGACTTAGAACTAGCTACTGGAGAAACTATATATATGGCTAACCATGTGAAATATGCACTAATCACAAGAGTTTGAAATATATCTTTATTTAGAAAACTTGAATATGAGATAGAGACGATGATTAGAGTTTGTCAAGAATTATGATTGTGAAATCAAATATCATTTGAGAAAAGTAAATGTGGTAGCTAATACTCTAAGCAGAAAAGTCATATCAATGTACTCATTACGATCTGAACTACCATCAACCTTGCAATCAAAAATTCATTAGTTTGGATTGGAGATAATTTTTACGAGTGGACATATGCACTTTTAGCTCTAACATTGAAATTGACAATATTAGGGAAGATTAAGGAGACCCATAAAGAGGATTAAAAGTGTAGAGGTCTCAAGTTGACATTACATATTTCACCCTTTCAAGTCAGGTTATAGTGAAATTTAAGGACAGATGGTATGTTCCCAAAGATAAGAAGTTACGATGAGAGATACTATGCAAAACACATTCTTTTACTTTCTTAGTACACCCTAGAAGCATGAAAATGTACAAAGATTTAAAAAACATTTTTGTGGCCTAATCTCAAAGAGGATGTTGCCAAACAAGTAGAATTACGGTTGATTTGTTAGCAAATCAAAGTAGAACACCAAAGATTAGCCAGGACCTTATAGTCTTTGCCAATATTTGAATGAAAATGGGAACAAATTATAATGGATTTCGTGACTTGTTTACCCAAAATAGTAAAAGAACATAATGTGATATGGGTAACTGTAGATAAATTAACCAAATCAGCTCATATCTTGTTAGTGAAGATGAACTATTCAATGAATCAAAATTAGTATGTTGAGTTGTATATCCAAGAAATAGTTCGACTGCACGAAATTTCTGCATCGATAGTATCGAATCGTGACCAAACATTTACTTTAGTTTTTTAAAGAGTTTGCACAAGCTACAGGTACTAAGTTAACATTCAACATGACTTTAAATCCTCAAACAGATGTACAGACTAAAAGAAAAATTCAAGTGTTAGAAGATATGTTACGGGCTTGTGCATTAGAGTTTCAAGTTGGTTGGAGTAAAGTGTTGCCATTGGTAGAATTCACATATAACAACTGTTATCAAGCCTCAATTGGGAAGGCTCCATATGAAGCATTGTATGAGAGTAAGTGTAGATCCCTGTTATACTAGGATGAAATTGGAGAGGTTAAGTTACTTGGTCAAGAAATTATACATCAAATAGTTGCTACTATAATAGTCATATGGTAGAATATGTTAACCATCCAGAGTCGACAAAAGAGTTATGTAGATCATAGGCGGAGAGAGTTATAATTTAAAAAAGGAGATCAAGTATTTTCAAAAGTTTTGTCATTCAAAGGAATAATGAGAATTGGTGAAAAGGGTAAGCTAGAGTCCAAGATATAGAGAAGACAATTTATATGTTTGAGTTACCATTTTCAATAGAGGGAATTCACAATGTTTTCCATGTGTATATGCTAAGAAAATGTGTTCATGATCCGTCTCAAGTAATAGTATAGGATGATGTTGAAGTTCGACCAACATGAAGTTATGAAGAAAGGCTTGTTCAAATTTTATATTTCAAGACTAAAGAGCTAAGGAGAGGACAAATTTCATTAGCAAAGGTTTTATGGCGTAACCACATTAAGGAGGACGAAGCAACATGGGAAAGGCAGATATCATGACTAGATAGCCAAAATTATTCAGTAACCATATTTTGAAGACAAAATTTAAATAACAAGGGTAGAGTGTAATATCCAGAAAAAATTTAACTTAAAATTAGCATGAGTTAAATACTACTTTATGTCTGAAATGTTATTGAATCTGTTGTCGATTGAGTTATGGATTGTACTAATGTGCAGTTTGTCATTTGAATGTTGAAAGAATTTATAAAGTTTTAAGAATTATGTGTTTGGTGTGGAAAGTTGAAGTTTTGACGTTGTTGTGGACATCTGGAATTAAGTGAAGACATCCGGGTTCTGAACTCCTCGCGGGAGTGGATGTCTGCAATTAAGTGTGGATGTCTAGATTTTGAACTTCTCTCAGAAGTGGATAATTGGACTTTAAATCCCTATTAGGAGTGGGCGACTAAACAATTAAGTTGGTTGAAAAATGAAAGGTGTAACAACCCATAACTTCTTTTCTTTGAAAAATGTATAAAATTTGAAACTTTTGAAAACATCTTTCTTTTATAAAACAACGAAAGACTTTAAAGACAATATCTTAAATCATTTCTTAAAACACTTTATAAAACACAGTGGAAGAATGTATAATACAACATTTTACAATTCAAATACTTTACAAAACAATATTTCTCTCTTTAAAACCTTTAGCCTAGCCAGCCACAAGATCCGTACATGCAAATCCTTCATCAACTGCTCCTTGACCTGTTCTCTTGTGTATCTACATAAACAAGACCTAAACTGATGAGCCTAATGCTCAACAAGTGATATAAAATAAAACTTGAAATGCACATGTCATGCCACTTTAAAATATGTTTTCCTTTTTCCTTTATCTTTTATGTTTTAGTCATTTTTCTGTTTTCGTTTTCCTGTTATTGTGTACATCAATGCACCCGGTTCTGACATCAATCGGCAACCCAATAACTATGCATATCAATGCACCTGGTACCAACATCAATCAACAATCCATTAACTGTGCACATCAATGCACCTGCTCCCGACATCAATCGGCGAACCGCTATGTGATAAATGCTCGGCATCGACCGAACTGCCTGATAGCTACTGTGTACATCAATACACAGCAACCCCACACATCTGGTATAGTAGCTTCGGCATCAACCGAAAGCTCTGCTATTGATTGTGTTCATCAGCGCACAACAATCGGGTACGAATCAATCATAGCGCACTAGCGGCCTGCGCATCATCGCATAAACGACCTCACATATACCATTGCGTCGGCCAACCTCGACATCAATCAAGGACCAACTAGCAGTTCACATCTCATATCATCTCTTTTACATTTATTCCATTTAACTCATTTACGTTGTGTTTCTGTTTCCTTTTCAAAACCATGCAAAAACACCATTTCCGTATTCTTTTGAAAACCATGATGCATGATGCTCGTGAATGCATATTGTAATGACCCAGATTTTCATATATTTAAAAATGTGTAAAATTTTGACAAAAACATATCAGAGTGCAAGCTGGGCCATTAGGAACACTTAAAACATTTCGAAAGTAAATCGTTACGGAAATAAAAACATTTGCGGAAACGTAAATAATTTAAAGGAAATAAACTAACCATTTAAATTACAATTTATGAAAGAGAAAACTGAATTTAATTACAAATCAATTGTCTCTCACTTTACATAGCCTAGCCAATCACAAGCTCACGCATGCAAAACCCTCATCAACTGCTTCTTCACTTGCGTGAGGACTCCGTGCATACGTGTACCTACACCGCAAGTAAGACGTGAGTCTAAAGGCCTAGTAAGAGAATGAGTTTATGCATATGAGATGCCGCTCTTTAATTCTTCGGAATGGGTCTGCCCCAAACCAATTTTTTAATTACATATATTAGGCATAGCTTGTACATGGAGCATGAGTTCGGGAAATCCTATGGTTTCTAATTAATTATGTTAATTGATCATGGGATCCTGATATGGGAAGGATTAATTCTTTTCCTCACTCACGGCATGTGGCCACCCAGTGGTGGTGTTCCTAATTATTTCTAATTGTCAAGATGCATGAAGCTACCCTAAAAGCACATACAAGAAAATAGATCAAACCATACAATACAACAATCACAATAAGACATTAAAGAACGAATAGCCAGTTTGAGAGGTTCATAACCTATGTTCATTCACATGCTTATATTAAACAACTGGGTTACCTAAGTTAACTAAGTCGATAGGTGGATGTATTTAACATGCTGAATTCATTTACATGCTTGACTTACCATTCCCTCTAGTTGTATTAGTTACAGAACATTTTTAGTTAATTGTAGAGCATTAACATTTAATTAAAATCTTTAGAACCTATAATAATATTTTGACCTTAATTTTCATTGCATTATACAGTTACAGAACATATTTTTCTTTTATCTAAATATTTATCCCATAAAATAATTTACATAAGGCACAGGGGTTTTATCCGGGTATTATACTCTTCCACCCACCCCTTCCCAAAACAAAATTTTGCCCTCAAAATTTGGCTAACTAAATGGTTCAGGATATTTGGCCTCTATGTCTTCCTTTCTTTCCCACGTACCTTCTTCTGCTAAGTGAATTTGTCATAAAACTTTGACGAGTGGGATCTGTTTATGTCGAAGCTTTTTTACTCTTCAATCCAGGATTTGAATAGGTCTTTCTTCATAGCTCAAGTTCAATTGAACTTCCACGTCAGTAAGAAGTACCATCTGATTTGGCTCTCTGAGGCATTTCTTTAACATTGATACATTAAATACATTGTGTACACTTTCCATGGAAGCTTGTAGTTGCATCTGGTATGCCACCTTCTCGATACTTTTCATGATTGTAAAGGGACCAATATATCGCGAACTCAGTTTCCCTTTTCTTCCAAATCACATAACACCCTTGAAAGGTGATATCTTTAGAAACATTAAATCTCCCTCGTTGAATTCCAAGTTCCGACGACGGTGATCGGCATAGCTTTTCTGGTGACTTTGAGCAGCCAACATTCTCGATTGGATGATTGCAACTGACTTGGTAGTTTGCTAAATAATGTTCGGGCCATGAAACTCAGCTTCACCAATTTCACTCCAATATAATACGGATTTGCATTTCTTGCCATACAGTGCTTCGTAAGAGGTCTTTCCAATAGTTGCTTGAAAACTATTATTGTTGGCAAATTCAACCAACGTTAGCATCTTTCCCCATCCGATTTGGAATTCTACTAAGTAGGCATGTAACATATCCTCTAGTATATGGATTGTCTGCTCACTCTAACAGTCAGTCTGTGGATGAAAGGCGATGCTGAACTTTAATGTAACGACCCATTTTTTGTAAATCCTTTAAAATGCATGAAAATTTGAAACTTTTATAAAACTGTTGAAATCTCTTTTTAAAACATATCAGAGTTGCGACGCTAAATTGGACCGCTACCAACCCTTCTTTAATCTCATTATGAAAACCAATTAATAAAATGTGGAAGCGTTATAAAATCATTTATTTCAAATGTTGCGGAAGCGTAAATACTTAAATGAAGAAACTAAGCAATGGAATTCAAAACAGTAAAACTTAATGTAATTACAACCGTTCCTTATTTTTCTCTTTTAGCCTGGCCAGCCCCAACTCTTGCACGTGCAAATCTTTCATCCTTGCTTTATTATATGTTCATCGTTATCGCAATTGCTCCTAAGTCCGTGCATTTATTTTCACATACGCGTACCTATACCAACACCACAAGTAACTGTAAGCCCAAAGGCTTAGTAAGGAAAAAGGGTTAATGCAATATGATATGCCTTTCTTTAGTCCTTTTGGAATGGGGCCACCCAAACCAATCCTTTCATTAAGCCATTTACTCGTTTATTACTTTACTGTAATCCATTCGTTCACTACTCATACTTCGAGCTAGAGATTTGAGGATTTCCTTTGTGATAAAATAGTGATCGGATCTAATCTTTTACTTATAACTAGAACTCCTGTACCCTAAGAGGGAGGGGCTTCAGCTAGTTGTAAACTAGATCCGCTACACATCCATCCCCGAACTCCCTTTTCTTCTTTTTCCTTTTCTTAACACTTTACCTCACTTATGCATGTGCGAGTACCACCACCAAGGTGGCAGTCCCTATTAGTTTCTATTAACATGATGCATGACCATACATTCTCAACCTAACATGATGCACGATGCTTTATAACGTAACATTAACAGAAATTGAAGTGCGCATATAAAGAATGTAAAGTAATAGCAGGAATTAAAAGCACATATTAGAGAACAACTGAAATATGGGATTGTAAACAATGAAACACATAATGAAATCAAGCAACGAATGCACTCAATAAGGGAATACAGGAATTAAACACCAATATCAAAACAATCTACAATGAATTGAAACAAGGAAAACATGCTCGAATTAATAGAACACAACAATAATCGAAAGAGAAATCAAACATACTATTAATTAACATGCTAATTATCGTAGTAAATTTCCTAGTCCATTTACATGCTTCCTACATTTATTATTCTAGAAGATTATTCTAATTAGTTATCCTAGGTGATTTACATGCTCAAGAGTATTTACATTTATTCTCTAGATAGGTATTCTAATTGATTGACATGTTCAGATTGAGCAACAGGCTTAGGTTTAGTTTATTAAGTTTGCTGACCCAGTTAACTGATCATGCTCAGGTTTAGTAGACGATAACATGCTAAGGACAAGTAATTATAAGTAGGATTGTAAGCAATACCAAGAAGACAATAACAAAAGAAAGATAAAACATATAATCACATAATCAAGGAAACCCTTAATTCGTTCATGTTTAACTCGTTCCTCTTTCATTTTCTCTATCATTCTCCACTAAAGTAAAGCATCAATTATGGAAGTTACAAAAAAAGAAATTACGGAAACGAGAAATGCACAAAATATTAACAAGGAAGAATAACATGTTAACATTAATCTAGTTAGTGATCCTAATTCATTACATGCTCAAGAAAAGATGATGATTAAAGATGCTAATTAAAATTTCATAGCATAACTTAGGTAATTAACAAACATGCTAGTTAGTTAATTGCACATGCTAGTAAATTGAAGATACTTTAATAGTTTAAAGGATTAAACATGCATAGCTAGTTGATTAAACCTACTTGGCTAGTCGTGTTCAAGTCTAGTTAATTAAGATGCTTGTCTGATTAATTATTTAATTATTCTAGTCAATCAACATACTGCTAATTGATTTAAACATGCTAATTAAACATGCTAGTTAGCCAATTGGATATGCTAGTTAGTTAACCTAAACATGTTAGTTAATCAATTTAAACATGCTAGTAAACTGATTAAACATGCTAGTAGTTACTTATTAGTCAATTTACATGCTCAAGAAATAACAATACTTTCTTAAGCCTATTCTAATTCATTATAGTTATTTAGTTAATTCAATAAGTTAGTTAGTTCACATGTTTAGACTAAACAAATTGTTTACATGCTTAGATTGACTAAATAGGTTATGATTGCTAATTAATTTAGCATGCTAATTGGGTTAAATAATACGTTGAACGAAGGCACAGTTGGACAATGTTAAATAAAGGTACGGCAAGTAAACTACAACAACCAAAACAACCATATATGTATTTCTAGAAAAGGGTCATAGTCTTAATTTCTCATTCTTCACTATCTCAGCCTTACGGTCCATCATTCTACATTTCACAACAACTTTATTAACAACTATCAATATCACTCAGCAGTAAGGGTAATCACACAATTAACAAGGAATTATCAACAACGAAGGGGCCGAGATAACAATTCAAGGAAATAATGACAGAATATCATCCAAGGAATTATAGTAGTAACAGAGGAAACATCTACAGAGTATTACACATAGAGCTAGCAACACAAGAACATAATTAAAAACCAAGGAATGCCACAGAGCATCAATAAGTCTACCGCTATCATCAACATAGGAAACATTTATAGCAAGGGAGTCAACAAAGGGAGTAATAATAGCAATTCATTCCAAGGAATTATCACCTAATACCAACTAACAGCAACTAACAGTAAGCATTTCAGGAATCTAACGTAAAACTCACGCACTCTACTTGTATTGCAGGACCTCCACAGGCCAAGACACCCCTATTTTCCTACCTAAATTGAGGAAAACTAACACTCAGGGACAGCAATTCCTGTAGCTCACGGATGCAGGGAGCAGCACACAGCAGCTCCAATGTTACTTCACTCACGTCTCACACTTGACTCACAATGGCTAACTCACAATTTTTACCCAACTCACACTCACTCTCGGACCGTCACTCTCACGGTCACTCTCTTTCTCTCTTTCTCTCTCGAACTTGCTTCACACGCAGGAAAGGGTAAAAGGAAAGTTAAAGACTGAAGAATAGTAAAATAGGAGGAAGATATTACCTAGGTGGAGGGAACAAACTGTACACACCAAGGGGGGAGGGAGAGGTCGCCTACAGCAGGGGGAGGAGGTCGGCTCCCATAGGGCTACACGATGAGGGTGGGGGAGAGGCGCTTATGCCGAGGGAGTTAATGGCAACATGAAAAATTCCATTATTTTGACTCTAATTTTGCGTAGGTCTGGGCTATTTCGAATGAGTGCGGACGCACTGGTCTCGTCAACATTCGTCCGCAAGACCAAAACTCCTAAGGCAAAAATCGTGCCTTCAGATGAGAAATGGCATCCCCGCCATTTCCATACCGACCAAAGGAGACATTCGGACGCAAAATGGCATCCGCATTGTAACATCTCGTTTATTCTTTCAATTTAAAACTCATGACTTTTGAAAAAATTTTCTTTTAAAATCACAGCAAAAGACTTTTCATTTGAAAACTAGCTTAAATAAGAATTGCATAAATAAATTCCTTTTTGTTAAACCATTTATCACTTAAAACATTTTGTACTATAAAACCTTAAAACATTGCAACAGCGGAAGACTTGCATTTCGAATACTTAAATAATTTAACATCATTTGAAAATCTACTTATTATAACATAACACCATAACAAAGTCATTCTTTCAAACATTTCTTTTCTTCTTTAAACCATTTAGCCTAACCAGCTACCAAGCCCGCAATGCACAAATGTCTCATCAACTGCTACTATCCTTGATCTCTTACACACCTACATCATGGGAGGGATAATCAGCCTATTGACCAATAAGGAATAAAATGTAATGCAACCTTAAACTCTATGACAATTCTCCATGCTTTAGTTTCATATACTTGTAAGTTGGGTGAGAGCAACCTCTTCAGTCTCCGAACTCACCACTTGGATTTGTTTTTACATGAGTGCAACTTCTTCAATCTCTAAACCCAATAAAAACATATCCACCTACATTTACATTCATTACCATTTATCGTTTTACCGTTAGGTGAGAGCAACCTCTTCAGTTTCTGAACTCACCACTCGTTGAGTAAGAGCAACCTCTTCAGTTTCCAAACTTACTCAAACGAGCTGTTTCTACGTGTGAGCAACCTCTTCAGTTTTCGAACTCACGTATAAACACCGTTACTATCTTCATTATTAGCCCATGAAATACATGACGTACATTCTATTAACATATCTACATGAGTGTCACACACAACAGTTCATATATTGCAAACAATACTATAAACAATAAACAACAATATTATGCTTCAACTATAACATTAATATAAGCATGTTCCTATTACACTATAACGTTATACTTCTAATCTTCTATCATTGACATATTATTTCTAACTTAGTCTTAAAAAATATAGGCACTATCCTATGGTATCCACCACTTGAATATGATTTGGGGTCCTATACTAATTAACTATATTATATTTAATCTAACTTTCTTATATCATAGACTCTTATCTTAGAAAACCATTTTCATCACAACGGTTAGTAATCTAACGTAGGAATACAACCTAACCAGATAACCATCAATAAAGACTAACATAACAATTTACACAAAAACCCTACTCCTGCGATGTAGGTTCTTTCGTACAAAACACAAGCATTATTTCTTACCTGAAATCCATAGCTTTAATGGATTACCACTGAAAGTCTCTCCTTCACTGACTCACGTGCTTCACAGAATTATCGCATTACGTCCATGGTCATAACTTTGTCATCACAACAGAACATCACCCTGACCTATTCTTCACTGCCACCATGAATAATTAGTTCTTCCAAACCTTCTCAATTTTCACTTGAACACAACAGCAACCCGTAATTTCCAACCTTCTCTCACAGTTTTCTCATTTTCACGGTTTCTCTTCACAAACCCCAATAGTTTAACAACCATAGAAGCACTAAACCATCATCCTCCACTACTTCACACTCTAACTCACGGTACATCTTCCTCCACAATCTACTCCTTCACAAAGTCCTTCCTTCATTTCCATAAACACTAGAATAAGTAAGACCCTTGCCAACCCTCGCTCTCTAATTCTCTAGAATCTCTCGTCAATATTCCTTTGTCTCTCACTCTCAAACCATTTTGGCAGAGGTTCCCCATCATTTTCCCCCAATCTTTTTAACTCTCATCCATTGCTCTTCTATTTATAGGCCAGTAATATCTACTCCTCAGTGACTGCATGAAGATGGAAAGCTATGCGATGCATCCATTAACATCGAAATGTTCAGAAAAATCAAATGTTTCATCTCTAGACTTTGATTACCGTTAATAGAAGATCCTCATAAATGGCCACTCATCAATGCCCCTTTAGCAGCCTTCTAAAGATGAAGAGGTGACATCAATAATATTCCATGCATCAGTGAAGCATTGACGATGAAGACTCTCCAATTCCAGTGGCAGTTTACATCTTCATATGACGTTTAAAACTGGCGGCTGATCGATTTTTATGAAGAACGATCGACCACTCTTTTGCCAAATACCCGCAAATTCATTAAGAAAATTTTCAATTTTACTGCCAGTCGATCGACACTTCGTCGATCGACCACCCCGATCGGCCGCAGTTTCCAAATAGATGCCACATGCACTTTTTTCCAGATTATTCCTTATTTACGTTATTTCCTTATGTGATATATGCATGTCATGCATGTCTTCCCATATATATATATATCCCTCAATATATATTTTTATATTTTGTAACCATAATTTAAGGTCATAATTGTAATTGTAGCATTCTTCATACCACTTCATCTTCTCCAACCCTTATGAACCAAAACCATATATATAAACATTTATATCATCAACCTCCACATTTCCATGCCCAATTATATCCAAACTTCCATTCCTTACAGTATCCTTACAATATCCAAATGCGTCTAATTACGTTCAAATATATTTTCTCTTTGGCCAACACTTCTATTGTCCAACTATCCAACTGTCCATTAATTTATTCCTTAATACTCAAAGCATATATTCTATAACTCCTCTTTCATCTTATTCCTTTATTAAATCCAATATACTCCAAAATATTATAAATCTTGTAACTTCAATCTTATTCTATCCAAGTGCATTTTCTCTTACAAATCCACTAACTGCCAATCACTTACTCAGTCTTGATATCATCCTTTCTAATTCCAAACATCACCAACCCATTCACAAATAACCTTAATCCTTCCTTTAAACTAATTATGAACATATTGGTGATATCATAATTCACTCATTCAAAATACGTTTCTCTTGACCAATATCTTCAAATTGTCCAATTCAGCTCCTATCATCCCAAAATCATCACATAAGACTTGTACTTAGCTCTACGAAAATTCGAGATATTTCATCCCTCCCCCCTTATATAAATTTTGTCCTCAAAATTTGTCTAATGTAGATAACTTCACGAATATACAAAATACTAATTATAAGTATTTGCAACACGGAAAACCCAAAACATAACTTATTTATCTTTAATATTTCATAACTCTTCATAGGATACAACGTTCCCACTTCTCCGAAGTATAAATATTTGACTAAACATAATTTATATCAAATTTCTTCATCTTTATTCTTTACTACTGCAAGAGAAAAAGCCTTTACCAATTTCTCTTTCCTTTCATCTTACAATGTATGACAATTTATGCAATATGTCCAACTTTATTGCATCAAAAGCTTTGCCCAGATCCAGTCATATATTCCTCTTTATGACTTTTCTTACACTTCAGCATAGAATGACTTGTGAATTCCTAGCATTTTCTTAAATACGTATCTCATTCCTTGTAATTCACTTCAAATAAGGGTTCTCTTTGATCCTTTTATCGCTAGTTGTTCTCCTTTCATTTGTTGAGATTACGTTTCTATCCTCAATTTCTACTGCGCATTAAATCTCACTACTTGAAACTCTACATCCTCAACTTTGAGGGCTTTTGTTATAATGTCCTTGTAAGGTATCTTTTGAGTACCCGAAATCTTCATACTTCGAATAATTTCCAACTTGAGTCCTAGAACAATTTGGTGAACCTTGTGTTCATTATTGCTTTCTAAATGTACGTAAATCGCAACAATGTTTCATACATGCACACACAATCCAAAGTTGTTCATTCCTGACGAAGCTTAGTAAGTTCTATCAACTTACTCGTCCTTATAGTGCGATTACAGTACTTGTCCTAGAAGGTTTCCTTAATTCTTTCCTACTCTTGAAATACTATCCAATACCAATACTACATTCACTATAAAGCTTCTTATTACACCATGGTTACAGTCCAATATGAAAATTTTCAATCAGAACTGCAATAAGTTCATTCTAAGCATGTTTATCATTACAAACCTATTTTTATTGTCAAAATATCTGCTTCACTCCTTTTTTCAATTCTATGCCCATCCACTTATGGTTGAGTTTGATTATTCATTTTCTGCTTCTAATCCATTTCCTTCTATCTAATGACTAGCATCTCCTTCTCGATCTCTAAAGCTTTTGTTAGTATGGCACATCCTCAGTACCATATATCTTAACTCCTTGATCTATCTTGGTTTTAAACCTTTAAACGAACTTGATATTTCTTAAGACTATTGGTAGTTACTAAGTTTCTAGCAAATAGGGATAGTGCCTCAAACTTCACTAACCCACCTAACATCTAAGTCCAAGCTATTTTGTTGAGATACACATCAAAGAAAATATCCTAAATTGTGTACAAGTTATTTCTCTTATGTCCTGAGTTGTCTTAATAGTATCTCACCAAAATCAAGCATCCATCTTCAGCGTGAACATAACTAACTTTCTCTTGTTCTTAAATCTTGGCATGTTCAAATGTACTCCCCACCATGCGAAACCATTCCTCTGCTCCCACTGGATCAGAGATATCATCTTCAAGTATGGCGGCTTCAAACTTCAAAACCTCTCACATCTTAATCCTCTAAGAGTCATCAGTTGTTGGTTTCTTAGTTCTTCCAATTTCCTACATTGTTCCTAAAACAACTGAATATGGCGCTCCAATGCTTCTTCGACTTTACAAATCGTTGCATCTCTTGGATCTACATTCAGAATTGCTTTCCCATCCATTTTGTAAGGTGGCGATTACTTTCACTATGGTATACCTATCCAACTACCCTATTCTTAAAATTTAAAATTTTATTTTATCTATTTGTCTTTTCTTCCTAATTTCCCTTATCATTCTATCTTACTACAACAATGTTGTACTAGTTGCTTCAAAGCCTTAGACTAGTTGTCCTATGGGAATTATATCGGAAAGCACCTAGACTTATCACATTTTTTATTCTAGTCTATATTCAGGACAACCTATAATTTATGCATAACACAAAACCACTAATCTATATATAATATAAGTAATAGAATCTATCAACTTATAAAGTTAAGCAATATACTTACAGCCAATGAAGTATTTCCACATTGTGACTTGTGCTGGTAGGCAGTATACTGAACTGATTTTAAAACATTGGGCTTTGATACCATTTGTAACATCTCGTTTATTCATTCAATTTAAAACTCATGATTTTTGAAAACTTTTTCTTTTAAAATCACAGCAGAAGACATTTCATTTGAAAACTAGCTTAAATAAGAATTGCATAAATAAATTCCTTTTTGTTAAACCATTTATCACTTAAAACATTTCGTACTATAAAACCTTAAAACATTGCAACAACGGAAGACTTGTATTTCGAATACTTAAATAATTTAACATCGTTTGAAAATCTACTTAATGTAACATAACACCATAACAAAGTCATTCTTTCAAACATTTCATTTTTTCTTTAAACCTTTTAGCATAACCAGCCACCAAGCCTGCAACGCACAAATGTCTCATCAACTGCTGCTATCATTGATCTCTTACACACCTACATCACAAGAGGAATAATGAGCCTATTGCCCATTAAGGAATAAAATGTAATGCAACCTTAAACTGTATGACAATTCTCCATGCTTTAGTTTCATATACTTGTAATTGGGTGAGAGCAACCTCTTCAGTCTCCGAACTAACCACTTGGATTTTTTTTTACATGAGAGCAAGCTCTTTAGTCTCTGAACCCAGTAAAAATAGATCCACCTACATTTACATTCATTACCGTTTATCGTTTTACCGTTAGGTGATAGCAACATCTTCAGTTTCCAAACTTACTGAAATGAGCTATTTCTATGTGTGAGCAACCTCTTCAATTTCCAAACACATGTAGAAACACTGTGATTATCTTCATTATTACCCCATGAAATGCATGACGTACATTCTATTAACATATCTACATGAGTGTCACACACAACAGTTCATATATTGCAAACAATACTATAAACATTTAACAACAATACTATACTTCAACCATAACATTAACATTAAGCATGTTCCTATTACACTATAACGTTATTCTTCTAATCTTCTATCCTTGACATATTATTTCTAACTTAGTCTTAAACAATATAGGCACTATCCTATGGTATCCACCAATTGAATATGATTTGAGGTCCTATACTAATTAACTATGTTATATTTAATCTAACTTTCTTATATCATAGACTATCATTTTAGAAAACCATTTTCATCACAACTGTTAGTAATCTAACATAGGAAAACAACCTAACCAGATAACCATAAAAAAGACTAACACATCAATTTACACAAAAACCCTACTCCTACGATGTAAGTCCTTTCAAAAAAATACAAGCATTATTCCTTACCTGAAATCCATAGCTTTAATGGATTACCACTGAAAGTTTCTCCTCACCGACTCACATGCTTCACAGAATTATCGCAGTACGTCCATGGTCATAACTTCATCATCATAGCAGAACATCACCCTGACCTATTCTTCACTGCCACCATGCATAATTAGTTCTTCCAAACCTTCTCAGTTTTCTCTTGAACACGACAGCAACCAGCGATTTTCAACCTTCTCTCACAGTTTTCTCACTTTCACGGTTACTCTTCACAAAACCCAACAGTTTAACAACCACAGAAGCACTAAACCATCATCCTCCGTTGCTTCACACTCTAACTCACGGTACATCTTCCTCCATAATCTACTCCTTCACAAGGCCCTTCCTTCATTTCCATAAACACCAGAAGAAGTAAGACCCCTACCAACCCTCTCTCTCTAATTCTCTAGAATCTCTCGTCAATATTCCTTTGTCTCTCACTCTAAAACAATTTTGGCGGAGGTTCCCCATCATTTCCCCCATCATTTCCCCCAATCTTTTCAACTCTCGTCCATTGCTCTTCTATTTATAGGCCAATAATATACGCTGCTCAATGACCACGTGAAGATGGAAGGCCATGAGATGCATCCATTAACATCCAGACGTTCAGAAAAATCACACGTTTCATCTCTAGACTTTGATTACCATGAACAAACGATCCTCATAAATTGCCACTCATCAATGGCCCTTCATCCTAGGGCTAAGGGGCGAAGTGCAATGCACTTGTGGATGACACATCTCGTCCGCAAGTCATCCGCATGCGTCCGCAAGTCAACATTCAGATGCATTAGGACGTAATTTCTCATCCTGGTGCATCCCAAGCATTGGTGACGCCATGCAATGCACTTGCGGACGATATAACTCGTCAGCATGTCGTTCGCAAGCGTCTGAAATCGCCTTGGACAGCCTTTGACGATATAACTTTTAACCCCTAATATTTTCTCCATAAATACACATCATAAAATGACACATATAAATATACAACATAGTGTCCTAACTACCCCATCCTTTAGTTACATCACGTATACAGGAAAAATGTAACGGAAATACCTCTAGACTTAACGCTCTGAACACATCTTTGGTAATACCCTGATAATTATCCTACTTAAAAAGTCAGGGTGTTACATTTAATCCCATGCCCATGGCCTTATTTAAGCTCTTCCAGAATGTAGAACTAAATCACAAATCCCAATTAGATACAATTTAGACTGAAACCCCATGAAATCTTATGATCTATTTAACATACAGTTTTTTGAACTGATTCATATTGTACGTCATCTTTATTGGTCAGAAGTGGGCAACTTTAGTTAGCCTATCAACAATTACTGAGATCGCTTCATGCCTTCTTGCAGTCCTGGGTAAGCCAGTAACAAAATCCATGGTGATGTGCTCTCACTTCCACTCTGGAATTGGCATCGATTGAAGCATTCTACCTGCTCTTTGATGTTCAGCTTTACTTGCTAACATACATGGCACAACACTACATACAAAGCAATATCGTATTTCATCACCAACCCATAATAGTGCACTTTAAGGTCTTTGTACATTTTGTTGCACCTGGGATGGATGGAAAAACTTGAAGAATGAGCTTCTCTCAATATCCAACCGCAACAGTTAGTTAGCAGGCATATACCATCTGTTTTTAAATTTCACAATTTCATCCATAGATATAGAATAGTCCTGAAACTCTACCAAAGTCGGATTCAGCTTGAAGTCTTTACATTGGCCACCTACCTGTTGGGCTTCTTTAATTCTTTCAAGTATGGAAGGCTTTATGGTTAGTGATGACAAAAGAGCAGTTAACTGCATAGAAACCATCTGTACATCCAACTCTTTAATGTCTTTTTGAATGCCCACTAGCGTTTCTTCGCATGTTATACTCATTATTGCAACCTTGCTGCTTAGAGCTTCAGCTATAACATTCACCTTCCTGGGATGGTGTTTGATCTCACCGTCATAGTCTTTTACAAATTTCAACCATTGTCACTACCTCCTGTTCAATTCTTTCTGCGTAAAAACAAATTTCAAGCTTTTGTAGTCCGTGTAGATTTCATACCGCTGCCCATATAAATAATGCTTCCAGATCTTGAGCGTAAATACCACTACAGCAGGCTCCAGATCGTGAGTGGGATAATTAGCTTCATGCGGTTTAAGCTATCTTCAAGCATAGACAATCACTTTTCCATTCTGCATGAGTACTCCACCAAATCCGCTCTTGGATGCATCATAATAAATATAAAAATTACCTTCTTCTTCAGGCATGGCCAATACAGGTGCTGAGGAAAACCGGTGTTTCAACTCTTTAAAGCTCTTTTCACATTTACCGGACCACTAGATTCTTATGTTCTTCTTCGTTAGACTAGTAAAGGCAGAGCAATTTTTGAAAATCCACTTATAAACCATTTATAGTACCCCACTAGTCTGGGAAAACTTCTCACATCCCCCACACTCTTTATCTAATCCCAATAGACAATTGCTTGAATTTTCGCAAGGTTTACTACAATATTGCTTTTAGAAATTACGTGGCCAAGGAAGCTGACTTCACTTCACCATAATTCACGCTTTGAGAATTTTGCATAAAGTTGATGCCGCTCTAGAATAGCCAGGGCAATCTTTAAGTGTTCGTAGTGTTCTTCTTCTGACTGAGAATATACAAGAATGTCGTCGATGTAGACGATAATGAACTTGTCTAGATAATCTTTGAAGATTTGGTTCATCAAATCCATGAAAACTACAGGGGTATTGGTCAGCCCGAAGGACATCACAAGAAACTTGGAATGCCCATACCTGGTTCGAAACGTTGTCTTAGGTATATCGTCCAGCTTAACTTTCAGCTGATAATACCTCGAATGAAGGTCAATTTTTTAAAACACACTGGCATCGTGCAGCTGATCAAATAAATCATCAATCCGTGGCAAAGGATATTTTTTATCGTTACTTTGTTCAATTCCCAGTAGTCTATGTACATTCTTAATGATCCATCCTTCTTTTTCACAAACAAAACTGGCGCTCCCCATGATGAGAAGCTCGGACAGATGAACCCTTTCCTGATCAATTCTTGAGCTTAGGCTTTCAACTCACGCAATTCTGCTGACACCATTTTGTACGGCTTCTTCAAAATGGGTTCCGTGTCGGGATGCAAGTCTATTACGAACTCAATTTCCCTTTTAGGTGGTAGCTCAGGGAGATCATCTAGGAAAACACCCGGAAAGTCTCGAGCCACCACAACATCTTCTATCTTCACCTTTGATACTATTGTGGTATTCATTACATTTACCAAAAATCCTTCACATCTGCTTTTCAATAGTCGATAAGCCTTGAGTGTAGAAATAACCGCCATTTTTCCGCTTTCCTTAACCCCTTGGAAGATATGTTGTTCACCACTAAGAGGGTGAAAGCGGATTTCTCTTCTCCTACAGTTGATAACTGCCTAGTTCTGGGATAATCAGTCCATGCCCAGAATAATGTCATACCCCTTCATGTCCATAGCAATTAGGTCGGCATGGAATACGCAGTCTTTTATGTTAACTGCATATGCTTATAGAATGCTACTAGTAGTCAAATAATCTCCTGAAGGTAAAAGCAACATATACCCACTCTTCATAAGACCAGGAAGACAATTTGCTTTAGCACAAAATTCGGTGGAATTGAACGAGAGAGTAGCTCCAGTTTCAAATAAGGCATACCTAACAATATTATTATCATAAATAGTACCTAAGATAATCAGAAAATTTATTTATTTTAGATGCAAAAATTTCTAATACTACATAACGATACCCAAATATCGTATAAATATATATGATTACTTCATAATATCATGTGTACCTGATACAACCACTAATAGATCCTCCTCTTCGTCTTTCCCATATAATGAGAAAACTCATGGAGCCACGCCGCTTGATCCTACCGCCAAAGTTTGACAATGTCTCGCCACATGCCAAGGCTTCCCACACTTAAAACATCCTCATGAGCCTACTCTGCACTGCCCATAATGATTCCTCTCACATTTTGGGCATTGGCTGGGTGGAGTTGCAGTTGCTTCAACCATAGGACGCTTGTCTCTTCGCTGTTGCATTTCATTCCCCAATGGCCTTTCCATCCCATGGTTCGCAGGCGGAGCACCTCGTTCCTGCTGGTTCTGGTCGTTCCGCTAGACCCTCTAGTTTATCTCCAGTTATTTTGCTGCCACTAACTCTACATCTTCAACATCTAGCATCTTAGCCACAACCTATGCATATGAAATACCTCGAGTGCCAAACAGTCTAACTCCCCTCAAGATCTCCATTTTGAGCCCTTACATGAAATGATAAACCCTGTGCTCATTTCTGGCTATCAGATGTGAAGCAAACCTAGCCAGTGCTTCAAATTTCTAAATATACTCCGACATTGTACCAGTCTGGCGTATTCGCACAAACTCCTCCAGTTTTTGAGTCTAAGCCATATAATTAAAATACTTCTCATAGAACAACTCCTTGAAGTTCTCCCATGTAAGACTTTAGACATCCTATGTCACCTCAACTGAATCCCACCAAAATTGGGTATCTTGAACTAGCAAATAAGCAGCACAAGTCACTTTCTTGGCTTCCTATATTCTTACATAGTCGAACATGTCTTCGAGGGATTGAATCCATTCTTTGGCTCCCGTGACGTCGAAATCGTCAAAGCTGGGAGCCTTGAGTCGTCTGAACTTTTCCCAGCTGGCTTCCTCTAAGACCATCACTGCACGATGGTTACCATTTACATTGTCCCTCTCAATAAGCCGCTCCACTATAGTGGTTAATTGGTGGATAGTGTCATCCCTTTCATCCAGATTTCTCACATTCTCTTGGCCAGCAGCATATTCTTGGCTGCCAACCGTCTTGTTTCTCTCGTCAATATTTCGCATATTAACCCTTGCTTCCCTCCTCATTCTATAATCCTATACATTTTCATATTAGGAAATAATAAGTTAAAGAAAACAATTTAAAAATTAAAACTAAACTTACAGTCAAGGAGTATTCCATGATGAGTCTTGCGTTACCAACAGTCTACAGAACTGCGTTTGACCCAGTTATGCTCTGATACAAACTGTGACACCCCGCATTATTAAAAAAATTTTCTTTACTTTCATTTTTAGCCATATCAAAATTTTTCTTTAATTTATTTAAAACTTATGTGAAGAAAACAAATCAGAGTAGTTTGAGCGGAAATTGATAATAATTTTCAAAACATGGTTTCAACACTTCTACAAAAGTCCATGGTTTACAAAACATTTACCAAACTTAAAATCATAATTAACTGTTCAAAATAACCGGTATTGCTTTTCGTGAGCCATAACCCTCAGGTCAAACCCAGCTGATAACCCAAGAGCTCATCTTGTAATTTCTCCTCCTCCACTGGCATATCACAGGTCTCATAGCAATCACCTACATCATAGGATAAAACAATGAGTCTAACATTCAGCAAGAAATAGAAAGAAATGCAATACTCATACTCATGAGTGCTTATGTAGTTTGTCTTAGAAAAGAACCTATCTTTTCTGTCATTTCGTTACCAGAGAGAAATGATACATCCTATGGTCAAGTGGCTTAATCGTCACTTTGATGAGGAGATACATCTATCAGGAGTGTCACTGCAGACCATCACCAATCTCTTTTTATTTCAAGAATTGGGGATTTATTGTACAAGAGAATAGGATACATCATATAGTCCATGTGACTTAACCTTCACTCCGCTCCCTACGTGGGAGGAGATACATCCATTAGGGGTATCACCACCAATGGACCATCATCAAATCTCCCGAACCCCCACACACCTATTTACGTTTATTATCTATGAAGTGCATATGTCAGCATTTTCATAAGTCCTATACATGATGCATGCATGTCGTGCCATATTCAGTTCACAATAATATATAATGCACTAGGAGGGAACATAGCATTTTATCAATGAATCATGAAAATTAATTTAGAGATATATATTAAATAAATCATGCACTTATTGTGTAATGTCCCGCATTATTAAACCTTTTTATTTCTTTCATTTTTAGCCATAAAAAATTTCTTTAATTTATTAAAAACGTGTATTAAAAAAGCAAATCAGAGTATTAAGCAGAATAATTTCCAAACCCAGTCTTAATACTTTAAACAATAGTCCATAGTTCACAAAACATTTACCAAAATTAAAACCATAATTAATTATGAAAAAAATCGGTACTAATTTCCATGAACCATAACCCTCAAGTCAAACCCGATTGATAATCCAAGAACTCAACAGGCAATGCCTCCTCCTGCACATCAATAAAATTGATATCATTACAATCACCTGCATCACAGGTAAAACAATGAGTCTAAAGCTCAGCAAGAAATAGAATGAAATGCAATGCCTATGCTCATGCTTATGCAGTCTGTCTCAGAAAAGAACCTATCTTATCTGCCTTTACATTTCGTTACTAGAGAAAGGATACATTTGTTGGTCCATGTGGCTTAACTATCCCTACATGGGATTAGCTATCCATCAGGAGTGTCACCCCATCCATCCCCAATCTCTGCATTTCAAGGCTTGGGGATTTCTAGAACAAGAGAAAGGATACATATGTTGGTCTTGTGGCTTAACGGACACTCAGTCCCTACTTGGGGCGAGCTTTCCATCAGGGGTGTCACCACAAAGAACCGTCATCCATCTCCCAAACCCCACACGCCTCTTTACGTTTATTCATTCATTTCATAAAACATGTTGTGCATATGCCACATTTTCATAAGTCTTATCATGATGCATGAATGTCATGTCAAATCCAATCCACAACAGTATACAAAATGTATCAAAGAAATATTAAAGTAGTGATATAATAATTCAGGCTTAGCCAAAATAATCTATTTTTATTTTCTAGCATATTATCAACAATTTAAAAAGAATAATTCATATATTAATTAGCAAGGAATAATGCATACTTTAATTTCACAGTGAGCAATTTATAGTTTATATATATGCTAATTAACAAAAGGTAATTTATACGCTAATTAACAGAGGTCAATTTATATGAAAATTAAAAAGGACAATTTTTATACTATTTAATAGATGCCAATTTATATGCTAATTAATAAGGGCAATTTATATGCTTATTTATCAAAGCCTTAATCAAGGTATTATTCCATTAGAGACAGCAATCCAAAAATCACCTATTAATACTTCTAATAAGTCCTCCTTGCTCGACACCTCACGGTTATCAACATTCACAGGGAAATTCCAATTTCTTCATCATCTATCATTGACAATCAGATTAGCAATTCACAAAATCATAGTACAATGATCATAGAATAATATCCATTCTTCCATTCAACCATAAATGGCAGTAAACAATTTATCAACGTGTGAGCACAATCATTCAAAAATCACAGCAATTATTGAGGTTGAAATCAATAAATTATTCACAGTAGATTATCCGTGATAATCTTAAATTTCTTTTGTTCTCAAGCAGATCAATATTTGCAGCAAGAAATCAAGGCAGAAATCAAAACCAAACAAATCAAACAATTTTCTCATGACGCAGAGCCTCCACTGGCCACCGCATCCCATTTCTTACTTCCAATTATCATGATAGTATTTGCTTTCTTTCATTCACAGTATACTAACAATTTGTAGAGAATAACCAAGGCAGTAATCAATCATCAAGTGAGGTAGTAATCAACAACAAACAAAGTCCCGTGATGCAGGGTCTCCACTAGATAACTGACATCAAATTTCTTACCTGCAGATCTTCCCACTACCGAAGTCCCCCTTCCTTAGTAGCAGCAATTTATGCTCTCTCAAATCTCTAGAAGGCACTCACTCTCTCTCTCTCTTTGTAATCAACCACCCTCAACTTCTCTCTTCTGTTATCGATTTATAGACAGAATGCTCCTCACTTCAAGCCCTCCTCTCTCTCTCTCTCTCTCTCTCTCTCTTCTCTCTTCTTTTCTGCTGAAGACAAAAAGCCCTCAGCTTTTTCGAAAGGAGTTCCTTTCTCCCTTAAATTCTGCGGCTGTCTTTGTTTCATTCGACAAAGGAGCTGTGGTGGTCATAAAGTGTGGATTGATTGCCAAAAATAATTGCGGAAACGCCAAAATTGTTTGCTGGAAAACACATTTTTTGCTGAATTGCTTAGGACTGGTCGATATGCATAGTCGATCGGTCGGAGCATATCGGTCGCTCCCACTACTTCGGCTGTCGACCGGTCTCACTTTACCGACTCCTCTCCAAAATGTCACCACTTCATCCATCAATTAATTCTTTATTTAACTCATTTCCAATTCTAATTTATTTCATCAATTCCAATTTTAAGAATTTTCATCAAATAAATTTCTAATAAATATCCAAATAATCCCTTATCTAAATCTACACCCAATTAATTTTCTAATTATCTTTATTTAATTCCGTTAAGAGAAATCGGGGTATTACATCTGATGCACCTCAAAGTACAAGGATCTCGAAATGAAGATAACCATAAAAACAGCTAGGTCAATTTCCTCAGACAAAAATTCAACCAGGTATAATTTCCAATGCAGGCTTCCAATTGCTTTCAAATTTGCAAGAGGTCTCAAACTCTCAATGAAGTAAGCTCACACCAAATTTCAATGTCAAATTGACAACGCAACGAAAGGTACCTACTAACAACACACTACCCAGAAATAGAATCAAAAGTCAGTTTTGGCCAACCAGACTATAGGACCAATAATTTTCGTTTTTGAAGGCCTATTGAAGTCAAATTTGGAGCGAAACTAGTATTCACAAAAGTAAGTGTCGTGTTCAAAAATCATGCTTAAATTCATCAAATAAATAGAGTTATGCTTTCTGCAAGTCGCTGCCCAAAAAATAGAATTACATAACATAATTGGGAACGAAATTTGAAAATGCTCTATCTTTGAATCCTTAAGACCAAAGGTCACTAAATTTTGAGGGCATATAGTACTAACAAGGAAAAATTTTTACACCAAAATTCAGGACTAAAGACGCATGGACACGAGAGTTATTCTCGCTACAATTTACTGACCTGATATTGAGTTACAAAAACAGATTCAACGGTCTCCCACAAAGAGTTGCACAAAACACAATATTTCGATTCCAATAACCTCCAAATGAATACCAGTTCAGCACAACCCAAAGAAGAAGATTAATCACAAATTTCCAGAATCAACTCTATTTGAAAAACAACCAAATACCGAAAACAAAAACATACAAGTCGGTCCGCTAATCTCCCAAGCTCGGAAATAGCGACTTCCACGGACCTCAAACTAAGCCCACTCCAACTTGATTTTCACTAATCTTCTGGGTCTTCTCCCTAGAATAATACTTCTAAGGAAGTATTGGAAGACACCAGCATAAGACTCCTCCCAAGAATGGTAGAAACGTGAAGAGGAAAACTGGTGGAGTCGAGTCTTCATTTTTAGCCTTAACAAGAACTCCGATTAGGGTTTCGGGAGAGAACTCCATAGAACAAGTTTGTAGATGCAAATTAGGTCTTCAAAACTAATGCAAAACAGCCCTAATGGTGGTTTAAAAGCTCCACACAAAATTAGGGTTGCCTAATGTCAAATTGCAAAAATAACCGTAACAATAAAACACATAAAGAAAAAGGTCTATGACTGGATTTTTGGTCTCTTTAAAAGTAGCATTTGACGTAGCAAAGAAAGTACCAATTTACCACAAAATCACATTCTGGAAATCTTAGACTGTTGGCAACAATCTTTATGAAGAACGTATTTTTATTTAAAATCTTCCAGAATGCTAAAAGTGCCCATAAATGTCTGGAGGTCAGATTCTAGGTGGATTTGTAAAGTTCACCATTTCTTCTATACTTTTGCTTGACTTCCACTTATCCAAATGCATGGATTTCTCTTTGTGTAATTAACTAATATTCTCCTCCAAGCTAGCTAGGAAAGAGACACCTACAGAATAAATAAAGACGTTAGAAATTCCTTCGCACAAGCCTGAGTGATCGGGCTTTGGAGGGCATCAACATCCCATAATTAAAATCATCCCCAAAATCTCCAAAATTCATAAATACTATTATTTTTAGTCCCAGCTTTATTCCAGGTATTACATTCCTTCCTCCTTATAAAAATTTTGTCCTCAAAATTTAGGTAACTAAATAGCTCAGGATACTTGGACTCCATATCCTCCTTTTATAATACTTTGACTAGAGGGATCTACTTATGTCGAAGTTCCTTTACTCTTGAATCTAGAATCTGAATGGGTCTTTCTTCGTAACTTAAGTTGGTTTGAACTTCCACATTAGTAGGAGGTACAATCTAATTTGAATCTCTGAGGCATTTCTTCAGCATCGATACATGGAATATGTTGTGTACACCTTCCATGGAGGCTGGTAGTTGCAACTGATATGCCACTTTCCTGATCCTTTTTGTAATTGCAAAGGGACCAATATATCGCTGACTCACTTTCCCTTTTCTTCCAAATCACATAAATCCTTTAAAAGGCAATATTTTAGAAACACCAAGTCCCTTTCGTTGAATTCTAAGTCCCATCGATGATGATCGACATAACTTTTTTGGCGACTTTGAGCAACCAGCATTCTTGGTCGGATTATTGTGACTGATTCGGCAGTTTGTTGTACCATATCTAGGCCATAAAACTCAGCTTCACTAGTCTCGCTCTAATATAATGGAGATCTGCACTTTCTGCCATACAATGTTTCGTAAAGTGTCATTCTAATAGTTGCCTGGAATCTTTCGTTCTTCTTTGTCAAAGTGGTAAGAGACAGAGCTATCTTTAAAAA
The DNA here is from genome assembly GCA_022433065.1 of Begonia loranthoides. NCBI lineage: Eukaryota > Viridiplantae > Streptophyta > Magnoliopsida > Cucurbitales > Begoniaceae > Begonia > Begonia loranthoides. The sequence continues at coordinate 10,872,193 of CM039475.1, forward strand.
TCCACTTATTAATTGTCTATAGTACTCTGCCAGTTCGAGGAAACTTCTCACATCACCCACGCTCTTAGGTTGTGCCCAGTCTACAATCGCCTGAATTTTTGTTGAGTCGACTGCAATGCCACTTTTAGAAATCACATGGCTAACGAAGCTGACTTCACTTAGCTAGAATTCACACTTAGAAAATTAAGCATATAGTTGGTGTTGTTCCAAAACAGATAGGGCAATCTTTAGGTGCTCACAATGTTCTTCCTCTGACTGTGAATAGACCAGGATGTCGTAAATGAAGACGATGATGAACTTGTCCAGGTAATCTCTATATACTCGATTCATCAAGTCCATAAACCCTGTTGGGCCATTGGTCGCCCGAATGACATCACCAAGGATTCATAGTGCCCATACCTCATTCAAAATGTCATCTTAGATATATCATCTGGCTTAACCTTCAACTGAAAATATCCTAAACAAATATCAATCTTTGAAAACACGCAAGCACCATGTAGCTGGTCAAATAAATCATCGATCTGAGGCAAAGGATATTTGTTCTTGATTGCCACTTTGTTCAGCTCCCAATAGTCTATGCACATCCTTAACAATCCATCCTTTTTCTTCACAAACAAAATTGGAGCTTCCCAAGGTGAGAAGCTTGGACGAATAAACCCTTTGTTAACCAACTCTTCAAGTTGGACTTTTAACTCATACAACTCTGCTGGTGCCATTTGGTACGGATTCTTTGAAATGGGTTTCGTGTTGGGATGTAGCTCAATCGCAAATTTAATCTCTCGGTTAGGCGATAATCTAAGAAGATCTTCTAGAAAAACTCTCGGATAGTCTCGAACCACTGTAACTTCTTCTATCTTCATCTTGGGTATCATTGTGGTGTTCATTACATTTACTAGAAATCCTTCGCATCCATTTTGTAGTAGTTAATCTGCCTTGAGTGTAGAAATAACTGCCATCTTGCCTCATTCATTGACCCCCTAGAAGGTGTGTTGCTCACCACCAATATGGTGAACGTGGACTTCTCTTCTTCTACAGTTGATAACCGCCTGGTGATGGGACATCTAGTCCATACCCAGAATAATCATGTAGCCTTTCATTTCCATGGCAATTAGATCAACATGGAATACATGGTCATTTATATTAACTATATATGCTTCTAGAATGCTACTAGCTATTAGATAATCTCTAGAAGGTAAAATCACCCTATACCCACTCTTCATAAAACTAGGGAGACAATTTGCTTTCATACAAAATTCAGTTGAAATGAACGAGTGAGAAACTCTAGTATCAAATAAGGCATGTGCAGCAATACTATTAACATAAATAGTACCTGATACCACTACCGGTAGATCCTCCTCGCCATCGTTCAAGTATAATGAGAAAACTCATGGAGCCACCCAACCTGATCCTCCCACCAAAGTTGGACAGTTTCTCGCCACTTGCCCCGATTTTCCACACTTGAAACACAACCCTGAGCCTGCGATGCACTACCCGTAGTGAGTGTCACGACCCGAAGGGGGGCCGGACAGAAACGCTGAGCCAAACGACCCAGTCTTTGTAGAAAATCCGGTTGCCTAGCCCAAGGATTGTTAACATTTAACAGAAGACTTAAAATAATATTTCCCAGCCGCAACCCACATGTGATGGGTCACGATCCAAGTAGTGATTGCAAGAATTAAATTGCAGAAATATAAACTTAAATGTCCAAACAAACTGTGCATCCATGTCCATACATCCACAATTCTAAATCATAGACTATTAAAGAAACCATTTGTTCTTACTAGCGAAAAATGTAATTAAACCAAAGGAAGCAAAACAAGTCAACTGCAATCTAAAGTTAGAACTTCACAGGTCTAATGCATCCATGCTTTAGATATTCCTATCTTTACCTGGAAAAAATATAGTCGAAGGGGTGAGTGACTAGCTCAGTAGGAAACTTATACTCACCGCCAAGTGCGTGAGAAAACTTGTCTTACCATTTCTTTATCAAAACCTTTATTCTTTTTAGGGGGCTATGCATTTTATCAAAACGTTTTCAAAATCATTCACATCCTTTTTAAGGAAAACTAGCCTCAAAGGGCCCCGACGAGATATCGAAGAAAACACCACTGCATACATAGACAGCTATACTCAAAATTACCCTCGTCGGTTTCACACTGAAAATCATCACCAGTGAAAAGGGAGGTCGCTCATGGACTCCTCCAGTCAATCGTATAGAGTAAAGCAACGACGGTCCGTAGACTTGGCTCGTGACCCCAGGTTTTGCCGACGAGCCAAAGATCAGCGCCGACCCAACCCGTATCGTCACCCAAGTCCTGCCGACGAGCCAAAGCTCAGCGCCGACACAACTCAAATCACGTCCCGAGTTTGCCGATGAGCCAAAGTTCAGCTCCGACAACTCGTATTGAGATAAACCCTAGTCCTGCCGACGAGCCAAAGCTCAGTGCCGACACAACTCGAATCACCTCTCGAGTTTGCTAACAAGCATAGCTCAGCGCTAACAAACTCGTATTGAGATAAACCCTAGTCCTACCGACGAGCCAAAGCTCAGTGTCGACACAACTCGAATCACCTCGTTGAGTTTACCGACGAGCCAAAGCTCAGCGCCGATAACTCAATCTCAAGTTTGCCGACGAGCATAGCTCAGCGCCGACAACTTGAATAAAAGTACACCCTAGCCAGGTTTAGGGATTCGAACCCAAGGAAGCGTCATCACCTTCCCAATTCAATTATTATCAGATATTGCATATAAGCATTCCTCTCTCCAGAGCACAAGACGTACCGAGGATGCCTCATGATGCTCTGACGCCGCGGTCGTCCAGAGTGCCAAGAGGATTCATCGCCCCAAAACAGATATCATGTACCATCAAAACTATGCACGGGATTTAAACATGTAAAACTTGCGTACATAGATATAATAAAATCAGACGTGTTGTCGAACAGTCCCCGTCGGTTTTTATGTATATGTGGGAATCCACAAATTAGTAGTTTTCTTTTAAAAAAAAATGATGGTATAAGAGGGCAAAGCAAGTAGGTATAAAACCCCTACCTCGACGACGGTCTCTCCTCATATCAGGAGCAGCAATTGCGAGTGCTGGCTCGACGTCCTCAAACTCGTCCGAACCTAAAACATGTCAAAGGATAAACACTCTCATCAATGACTCTCGATAAATAGGTGAAGAGGTCCTACACCAATCTAGGAACCCAACTGTCATATACATGTCTCATCTAAAATCCTAACAAAATCCTCAAACTTTATCACTTCGTAAATATCCAACAAACAATGCTTTAACAAAGTCTAACAATTCCAGTAATATCCGACAAAAATGACTTAAGCAATTTCTACATCCCAATAGTGTCTAGCATAATAGATCTAAACCCACTTATTTAACAAGTCCTCAAAATGTTCCAAACTTCCAACCAACAGAACAACACCACTCCACGATTGTTAACCATATCATAAAAATAACAGAACTCTTTTATGAATCCATCTCTTAAAATAGAAACCCAAAGAGGAATTTCTCTCTGATCCAAAGCAAAGCTGAGCTATGCAGCAAACAGTAGCAAGCAATATTCTTAAAAAATCAACGGGCTAGAAAATAGAAACAACAACATTCAACTCAGAAAATCCAAACAGATACCTAATATATCTCAGTGAAGGCAGTAGCAAACTTAGAGAATAGATTCATTTTCAATAGGGTCTTATCTTTCACATTGACTCTCGACAAAACCAACACAAAGTTGAACTCTAAATCAAAAAGGCACAACAAGGCAGGGACAAAACCATCGAGTATCACAACCCCATTATCCAAAACAGAACATAAAACAACCATCAAGGAACCCATTGTAGGCCGAGAGATCCAACAGAACCGTAACAAAACATGACAGATTACTGACATTTTCAATCCAACAGAATGTTTACAGATCTACGGCTGACATTATCAAAAAAGGGATCCAAATTTAAATGTTAAAACCCTAGTAAAAATGGAGCATATCCTCGGCCTTTTCTCCTCCAAAGCAGAACAGTTAACGACCAAAATAAAACATGAATCCAGTAACTCAAAATCGGGAACCCATCATCGAAATCAAACTAGTAGTCCAAAAAAAAAAATACGGAATTCCATAACCCATAGAGAAATCTCACCTTGATTGAAAAATGGCAGAATGCAGCTCAGGAATGCTCGAAAAAATGTCGTCGCCGAGCTCCCGCCTTCGCATCACCGTCGGTCGGAGCGTTCGTTTGCTCGGAATGCTCGGAATGCTGGGAATGTTGAGCTCCTTCTCGGCCTCCCTCTCTTAAACCTCTGTTGACTGAAGATGAAATGGGGAGAAAATGGTGTATGCCCTTGCCTTCCTCTTCCTTCTATTTCTTTCTCCTCCTCTGGCGGCTGTTAATGGGAATGGAGAGAAGCCCTAATTCTTCTCTCTATGTTCACCTTAATCCTTTTCTCTATTTTAAAACTCTTTTCCTCTTTTGTTTTTTATTTCAGCCGCTGCCCCTTGATTCCTCTAATCCACGTAATTTCTCTTCTTCCCATTTCTTTCCTTGATTTTAATCTAAATCCTTCTATTCCTTGGAGCATTCATTTTCTTTCCTTTTAATATTCTTTTAACTCTTACTTTTCATCTCCAAATTTGTGGCAGCGTATCTCCTTTCCTTTCTCAAAATTTAAATATCTTTTCTTTATCTAAATTAATTAATTCATTTCTTTAATATACCAAATTCACATAAGATACATTATGCAACTTTCTCAAATTTCTAATTTATTCCCAACATCACCCTATGATGCTTATAGCTCCAATTCCATTTCTTATTTTAACTTTCCGTCCGGGAATTTCCAACTCTACCAATTTGATTAATTGGCCAAAATTTCGAACATGGTTGCTATGCAACAATTTGCATCAATTATTCAACGTCATGACCAATCTTTTAAGTGAAAAATTTATACGTGAAATTTTCATCTTGAAAAAAAATTCTCGGGTTTCACAGTGAGTCTTCTAGCATTTTGGGCATTGATTAGTCAGATTTAGCAGTTGCCCCTATCACAAGGCGCTTGTCCCTTCTCTGTTGCGTCCCACTCCCTGTTGGCCTTTTCGCTCCACGGTTCGTAGGCGTAGCACCTCATTGTTGCTGGTTCTGGTTATTCCGCCAAACTCTCTGGTTTATCTCCTATTTCTTGGCCGCCATTGACTCCACATCCTCAACATCAAGCGCCTTAGCCACAACCTGCGAGTAGGGAATACTGTGAGTGTCGGATATCCTAAGTCCTTTCAAGATTTCCATTTTAAGTGCTTGCACGAAGTGATCGAACTTGTGCTCATTTGTGGCTATCAGATGTGGAGCCAACCTAGACAATGCTTCAAATTTTCAAATATACTCAGACATGGTTCCAATTAACACAGTTGCAGGAACTCCTATAGTTTATGTGTCTCAGCCGTATAATTAAAATACTTCTCATAAAACAACTCCTTAAAATTCTCCCAAGTAAGATTTCAGATGTCTTTATATCATTTTGACTAAATCCCACCAAAACCGGGCATCTTGAACTAGCAAATAGGCAGCACAAGTCACTTTCAATGCCTCTTGTATTCTCGAATATTCTAACATGTCTTCAAGGGACCAAATCCACTCTTCAACTTCCGTAATATCATAAATATTGTCGTCGATGTTGGGAGGCTTGAGTCGTCTTAACTTTTCCCAGCTGGCTTTCTCATGAATCACCATTGCATGATGATTTCTATTTTTGTTATCCCTTTCAGTAAGCCGCTCTACTATAGCGGTCAAGTGACTGATGATGACGTCCTTTTCATCTCGATTTCTTACATTTCCTTGACCAGTCGTATTTTCTTGGCCAACAACATTTTTTAGGCCAACAACATTCCCTTAGCCAACCACGTTTTCTTGGCCGCCGCTAGCTTCATTCCTTTCATCATTGTTTTGCACATTTGCTCTTACTCTCGTCCTCATTTTCTATTCCTACACATTTCGGTATAAAAGAGTATTAAGAAATTGATTTAGTACGTAATTCCTTTTGTAATTTATTTAGTACGATGGAGTATTAGGAAATTTATTTCAATTTATTTTTATTCCATTTATTATTTTTTTTTATAGCAAAGTAAACTAGTAAAACAATTTAATGAATTAAATCATACTTACAGTCAGAGGAGCATTACATGACAAGTCTTGCATTATCAATAGTCTACATAACTGAGTCTGACTTGGTTAGGCTCTGATACCAACTGTAACACCCCGCGTTATTAAACCTTTTTATTTCTTTCACTTTTAGCCATAGAAAAATTTCTTTAATTTATTAAAAACGTGTATTAAGAAAGCAAATCAGAGTATTAAGAGAAATAATTTCCAAACATAGTTTTAATACTTTAAACAACAGTCCATAGTTCACAAAAGATTTACCGAAATTAAAACCATAATTAATTTTTGAAAACAACTAGTGTTAATTTCCATGAGCCATAACCCTCAGGTCAAACGAGGCTCATAACCCAATAGCTCAACAGGCAATACCTCCTCCTCCACATTGATAACACTGATATCATTACAATCACCTGCATCACGGGTAAAACAATGAGTCTAAAGCTCAGCAAGAAATAGAATGAAATGTAATGCCCATGCTCATGCTTATGCAGTCTATCTTAGAAAAGAACCTACTTTTCTGCCTTTATATTTCTTTACCAAGAAAGGATACATCTGTTGGTCCATGTGGCTTAACCGTAACTCCATCCCTACATGGGATGAGCTATCCATTAGGGGTGTCACCATGACCTTCACTAATCTCTACATTTCAAGCGTTGGGGATTTTTGGAACAAGAGAATGGATACATCTGTTGGTCTTATGGCTTAACCGACAGTCAGTCCCTACTTGGGGCGAGCTTTCCATCAAAGGTGTTACCACAAAGAACCTTCACCCATCTCCCACACCCCCACTGCCCTTTTACGTTTAGTCATTCATTTCATAAAACATGTCGTGCATATGCCACATTTTCATAAGTCATATCATGATGCATGAATGTCATGCCATTTCCAATCTACAACAATATACAGAATATATCAAAGAAATATTAAAGTAGTGATAATCCATTTTTATTTTCTAGCATATTATCAATAATTGAAAAGGAACAATTTGTATATTAATTAGCGAGGAATAATTCATAATTTAATTTCACATAGAGCAATTTATAGTTTATATATATGCTAATTAACAAGGACAATTTATATGCTTACTTATCATAAACTTAAATAGGGTATTATTCCATTAGAGACAGCAATCCAAAAATCACAAATTAATACTTCTAATAATTCCTCCTTCCTCAAAACCTCACGATTATCAACATTCACAAGGAAATTCCAATTTCTTCATCATCTATCACTGACAGTCAGATTAGCAATTCAAAAAATCGCAGTACAATGATCATAGAATAATATCCCTTCTTTCATTCAACCATAAATAAGAGTAATCAATTTATCAGCATGTTAGAATAATCATTCAAAAATCACAGCAATTATCCAGGCTAAAATCAACAAATTATTCACAGCAAATTATCCGTGATAGTCTTGAATTTCTTTTGTTCTCAAGCAGATCAACAATTTGCAACAAGAAATCAAGGCAGTAATCAAAACCAAACAAATCGTACAATTTTTTCGTGACGCGGGGCCTCCACTGGCCACCACATCTCATTTCTTACTTCAATTACCATGACAATATTTGATTTCTTTCATTCACAGCATACTAACAATTTGTAGGGAGTAACCAAGGCAGTAATCAATCATCAAACGATGTAGTAATCAACAACAAACAAAGTCCCGTGATGCAGGGCCTCCACGGGCAAACTGACATCCAATTTCTTACCTGCAGATCTTCCCACTTCTGAAGTCCACTCCCCCTTTCTTAGTAGTAGCAGCTTCTGCTCTCTCAAATCT
>CM039475.1:10880142-10941788 GCA_022433065.1 Begonia loranthoides
CTGTCATCAATTTATAGATAGAGGGCTCCTCACTTCAAGCCCTCCTCTCTCTCTCTCTCTCTCTCTCTCTCTCTCTCTCTCTCTCTCTCTCTTTCTCTCTCTCTCTCTCTCTCTCTTCTTTTCTGCCAAAGATAAAAAGCCCTCAGCTTTTTCAAAAGGAGTTCCTTTCTTCCCTAAATTCCACAATTGTCTTTGTTTCATTCGAGAAAGGAGTTGTGGCAGTCATAAAGTGTGGAACGATTGCGAGAAATAATTGGGAAAACGCCAAAATCGTTCACTGGAAAACAATTTTTTGCCAAATTGATTAGGACCGATCAACATGCACAGTCGACCAATCGGAGCATATCGACCGCTCCCACTACTTCGACTATCGACCAAGAAAATCCAAAACAGAAGCTTCCTTTCTCCCTCTTTTCCTCACTCAACACACTGAAGAAACAAAACTCTCTTCCTGCGCTTCAGAAAATGGGAACCCAAAATAATAGAGTGCAGCTTCCTTCTTCTCTGTAATAAAAAAAATGACTGAATGCCTCACCTGCTGCGCTTTGATTTATAGACAAGGAGCTTTACGGGAAGTGAGGGTTGATAGACAATCACTCATTTCAAAGGAGGAGATCCAATTTGACCCAGCCACGTGTAAAGCTTTTTTATCACTTTAAGAGAGGAGGAAAAATATCGAGAGAAACAAAAGAAATAGCTGTGACAGAAATAGTTTTTTTGTTAGAACTGGACTTTTTGATCGATGATAGTCAACCTCTCACACGATCGCACCATCGACCGCCACTCATATTTTTGCCTTTGACCTATATTTTGGTCGAGCTACCCGACCGCTCCATCGACCGATTCCTCGGCCAAAAATCAAAAATACTTTATGTAATACATTTCGGTTAAACTTCACCATCGCTCCATCGACCGATAACTCGACAAAAAATCAAAATACAATTTGTAATGCATTTCAGTCTAGCTTCTCGATCACGTCCTCGAGCTCCTTGTCAACCAAAAGTTCTGGGTGTAATTTGTAATACATTTTGATCGACCTTCTCAACCGCGTCCTCGACCACTTTGTCGACCGAAACGCCAATTACACTTCCCTTGACAATTTATACTTTAATTAATCCAATAATATTTCTACCTTAATTTTCATTGTATTATACAATAACAGAACATATTTTTCTTTTATCAAAATATTTATCCCATAAAATCCTTTACATATGGCACAGGAGTTTTAACTGGGTATTTCATTGGGGCCCTACATCGCAAGAGTTAGGGTTTGTATGCTGCTTGTAATTACTAGATTATTAGGTTGTGAGCATATTGAGGATGTATTACTGCATGATGCTGTGTTTATTAGAATTAAGTTCTTTTAATGATATGTTTATATATTTAAGTTCTTTAAGTAAGGATTTGATATGGATCATGCTTGAGGATTATAGGACTTTGATACTTATCATGTTTTGAGGATTTAGGATATAGAACTGTATGTATTCAGGAGCATTGCATGCATCATGGTTTTCAAAACAATACGAAAATGGTTTTAAACATCGTTTTGAAAAGGGAATGGAAACAAATAATAAATGGTAAAGTAAAGTAAAGAGAAAGATAAAGAAAATTAAGAACCTAAAGTATATATTGAGGCATTGGTACATAACTCATGAACAGAGGCTTGGTGGATATGTTCCCCCAATGGTTGAGTTGCGTTCTAATTGTAATCAATTGAGGCTTTGGTATGTAACTCATGAACAGAGGCATGGTGGACGTGGTCCCAATGCATAGAGGCTTTTGGTGGATTGGTCCCCCCAATGGTTCAGTTGCATTTCAATGTTAGACAGTTATCGCTTTAGTATTGAACTCAAACTCATAAATAAAGAATTGGTCGATGAGGTTCCCATGGTTAGAGACTTTAGGTGGATTGGTCCCCCAATGGTTGAGGCTTAAGTTGAATACCAAAGGCAGAACAGTAAAGTCAAGTCAAGATAAAGGAAAATAGAAAACAGAAACAGAAAATAGAAACAAAAAACAAAAACAGAAAAAGAAAATAGAAAACTGCATATGGATTTTATAAAAGTTTCATGGCACGGGCATTCATATTTTATGTCGCTTATTGAGCCTTTGACTTATAGTTAAGTCTTGTGATGTAGGTACATGTGATAACAAGTTAAGGAGCAATTGATAAAGGATTTGCATGTGCGCATCTTGTGGCTGCCGAGGCTGAAGGATTAAAGAAATAAAAATGGTTTGTAAAGAGTAATTTTGTAAAGTATTTCAAGGGTAAAGAAAAAGAATTTTATTTATCTCATTTTCAACTGTTTTGTTTTACTAAGGAAAAGTCTTCCGTTGTTTCTATAAAAGAAGTTTTAAATTTTACACATTTTCAAAATGACACGTTTTAAGAAGGAAAAACTGGATCGTTACAATAAGTATCACTTGCGATAGGACAAATGGAAAATTATGGCTATCGCAAGAGAAATATATCAATAAAATTCTTAGCTGATTCTATATGGATAAGACTAAGCAGGTTAGTACTCCACTTGCTAAACATTTCAAGCTTACTTCTAAAAAAAGTCCTTCTACTAAAGAAGAAAAAACATAAATGCAGAGAATTCCATATGCCTCAGCAATCAGTAGTTTAATGTATGCTATGGTTTGTATGTGACATGATATTTTACATTTTGTTGGCTTAGTTAGCCACTTTCTATCAAATCAAGGTAGAGAGCATTGGAATGTAGTGAAGTGAATTCTTACATATCTTAGAGAAACTTCTTAATTAAATTTGTGTTTTGGGAATAAAGAGCTTTTGTTAGTAGGCTACATTGATGCAGACATGGCGTGAGACATTGACTCTAAAATATCAACATCAGAGTATCTTGTTACATTTGGAGGGGGAACGGTATCATGACAATCTAAGTGGCAAAATTCGTTGCATTATTGACAACAGAAGCTGAGTTTATAGCAGCTGCAGAGGTTTGTAAAAAAGTTATTGGATACAAAAATTTCTAATAGAGTTGGGTCATAAACAAGACAAATACATCTTGTATTGTGACAGTCAAAGTGTTATTCATTTGAGCAAGAATTTGAGCTACCATTTGAAGTCAAAACACATAGATATCAAGTATCATTGGATATGAGATGTGTTAGACTTCAAGTAAGTATATCTTGAGAAGATTCATACAAATGAAAATAGCTTAGACATGATGACAAAGATTTTGCCTAAAAGTAAACACTAATTCTGTAGAAGCTCTACAAGACTATGACCTATCTTATCATAAGTAAAGAGAGCAGTTTCATAGGGTCCCTCCTTAATGATGAAGAACCCATGTGTCTAAATAAACAAAAATGTAATAAATTGAGACTTTGTAAAAGTTTCCATTTGATGTGAAAGGAAAAATTTTTCCTTCACTTTTGGCACCTCTCTTCCTTAAATTAATGAATATATTTTATGTGAAAACCACTATAAATAGAGGCTTGGAGAGAGTTTCTTTATATCTAGAGAAGGAAAAAATAAAATAAGCGAGAAATAATGAATATTATTTTTTAGGGAGAGAAAAGAAAGACTATGGGGGAAAAATAAGTGAGATCTTTTTGTACACATCATGAAATCTAAGGGTGGTATTTTTTCATAGTGAATATTTTCTAAAATCTTCAGTTTCTAAAAGAATATTGTAAATTCTATTTTTCATAGTGAGATCTTTCTAGACTTGGTCTCATGATTTTTCCTGATTTGGCTTTTCATTTAAAATTTTTTATGTCTATTATTGCTATTAATTCTTATGTAATACCCTGGATTTTCATAATGCTACCTCGGATTTTTATAGTGCTAAGCATACTACCTAAGTGAGGATATTAGGAGTTGAATTGGATTATTAAGGTGTTGGTCAAAGGAAATGTATTTAGATATAGTGAATCCGAGTTGTTTACATCATTGTGGATAATAAGGTTGTTAATGTTTAGAGGAATATTGGATTTATATGGTGTAAGTTTTGTTTAGAAGGTAAGTGTAACCTATTAAGTAAGAGAATTATCAATTAAATAAGGAGTAAAATGAAAATTGGATGGCGATCGATCGAAGGAGGAAGAGCCGGTCGATCGTCAATGTTACAAAATATTACAATGGCGTGCAATATTTGGAGCGGTTGATCAGTTGAAGTATGGTGATCGACCGACTCCAAAGCGAAAATATTACATTGAACAACGATTTTGGCGGCGGTTGATGAATTGTGAAAATCAAGAATTTGTGGTCGATCAAGATGGGATTTGCAGACTATTGTGGTCATGACTGTAAGAATTGCGGCCAATCACAAGAAGGAGTTGATTGACCGGAATGTCAAGGATAGTTGAGAAATTTGTTAACTGACGTCTAGAAAATTGAAGAAGTGTCTAGAATATGGAATGTTACAACTCTTCGACTCTCTCTGAACATTATTTAACATGTTAGAGGAGAGAATTTGACAGAAGGAAACAAATGAACTCTCTAGTTTTCTCTCAAAATAGTCTGCGTTTTCTTTGTTTTCTAGTGTAACTGTGGTGTTTCTGTGCGAGTTTAAGGGAAGAGCTCCGACAGAAAGAAGAAGAGGAGAATTAAGAAAGGACAGAATGGAAGGGTGTATATGTGAGTAGAGCCGAGAGAGAAAGAAAGGCAAGGAGAAGAACTTCTAGAAGAAAGAGAAGTTATGCAGGGAAAGAAGTCTTCTTCATTTCAACATTCTTCAAGAATCAAGGTAAGAAGTGTGCATGTGTTTTCCCTTTGAGGCTACATCACAAGAAGTAGGAGGTTTGTTTGGATTGTTTACTGCTTTAATAATCTGCAAAGAATGGTGCTTGGTTGATTTGAAGAAATATGCTTTCCATGTCCTACTATGCTGTGATTTGTTAAATGTTAAAGTAAGTTGTTGATAAAGGTTAAGCCATGGAGGTATTCTTGATATGGTTGCTCTGTTGTTTTTGGTTCTATTATTTGGTTTGTTGTTGTCGGATAACTATTGATGAAATGTTATGTTGTTGTGATTTAGAAGTATCTTGTTGGAGTATATTTGATCAACCATTGTTGCTGATAAGGTTTCATTGTTGTTGATAGTAGTTAGGTATTATTATGTTGTTCATAAAATATTAAGTTCTGATTATATTAAAGTGATGTTCATATTAAGTTAGGGAGATTTGGTAGTGTCAACGTGTTGGATGTTGCGGTGCTAATATATTAAAGACTTGTTCTTAAATGTAAAGTTCTAGAGATGTCTCTTTGACAATGATGCTCTGCTGTTTAAGGTTTTCTTATTGGTTTGTTCTCCCTTTGATAGTCACTGTTGAGTAAACTGTTGGATCTCTGTTATTGCTTGGATAAACTATTGAACACTTGGTGTTATAATTCTCTTTAGTTGCCTTGATGGTTGAGTGTTATAGCATGATTTGAGGAATGTTGAGATGTTGTTAGATGAGGTTGTTATACTGGAAAGGTAATATTGTCGATGTGTGGTTGTGATATATGTTTGGTTGTGATCATGCTTTTCTTGGAGATGTATTGTTTTCCTATTATTGATGATTGCTTGTTTGATAATTGGTTTGTTAGATCTAAGTTGTGATTCTATTGCCGATCGAGGATGTAGTGCTTGTGTGCATTCATGCATCATTGTTTTCAAAAATGTAAATGGATTTATCATGCATAAGTGTTTTTACAACTAAATGCAACATGATAAAGGATACGAAAAGATAAGCTTGAGTTTGTTAGTTTGTTCTCAATTGATGTCGAGACAGATCAGCTAATGGTTAGTGAAACCATTTAAGTGTTGATGTGCATGGCTGCTAGTGCGTTTCGATTGATGTTGGGACTGATTGTTGTGCATGGATATGTACAACCGCTAGCAAAGCGTTCGGTCGATGCCGGATCTGCTTACCAGAGATGATGGGTCGTTGTGCATGGAAGTCCGTAGCAACTAACAGAGAGTTTGATTGATGTCGAGCCTTTATCAAGAGACGTTATACATTGATGTGCATAGCGGTTAATGAGTTTTCGATTGATGTCGAGGCAAAGTGCATTGATATGCACAGATAATAAAGAAAGGAAACTAAAATGAGAAAAGGGTTTTATGAAAGGGATTTGAGAAAAATGCTTTGCATGTTTAATGTTTTATTTCACTTATTACTGAGCGTTAGGCTCATAGTTTAAGTCTTGTGATGTAGGTATGCATTGTGTCCAAAAAAGGAGTAGTTGATGAAGCATTTGTACGTTGTGGACTTGGTGGCTAGCTAGACTATAGGTTTAAAAGGAAAATGTAACGGTTTTGTAAATGTTTTGAAGTTATAAATCTTCTTTGCTTTAAGTTATGACATGATTTTAAGTTATAAATGATTTAACGAAAAGAAATGTATTTACGCACTTCCTTATTTCAATAAGTTTTCAAATGCAAAGTCTTCCGCTGTATTTTATAAAGGATAAATGTTTTTTGAATTAAAAGTTTTAAATTGTATGAAAAATCTGGATGTTACATCTTTTAATTCTTAACTGTTGTATCTTTATTTTTATAATATTTTAGAGAATATTTTGTAATGATCAAATAATCCATTTATTTTGACAATAAAATTATAGTATAAAGAAATAGAGGAAGAAAGGTTATTATCTCAGTGATATATATGATTCCCATAATTGCGTCGTTGTGGATGGGCTTTCAGATTTAGGACCATTTGCCAATTTGCAAAGAAGGAAAATGAAAGTACCAATGAACTTACTAAAGGTTTTGGAAGTTTATGCAATAATTCATGTAAACAGTACAGTTTGTCATATTTTGTGAGTCATGTTTTATATTCTGCTGTTTTTGTTTTTACGTTTAAGATCTTTAAATAAAGCAATATCTCGAGTGTCTCCTTTGAAAGGTCAAGATTGTTGAATTGATTTTGAACGATATTGATTTGCCAGAAAGAAAACATTAATAATTTAGGCATCTATCTTAAGTTGATTATATGTAGTGTTTGTGGCGAATTTGCCGACACAAAGTAAACCCGAGGATCTTCATAGTTACATAAACATTGAAATATTTACTTCAAACATAAATAAAAATTAGTTCAAATCAAGTTCTATCACAAATATTGTTGAGAACATAAAGAAATTTTTTGAAATTTGTAATATGATAAGTAGGCTGAGAGCAGATGAAACTAAAATAATCAATTAATTACATGAAAGTAAATGATCGAGACTTATAGAATGACACCATATGACAAGACATATGGAAGATCTAGACTTATCAAACAACAAAAAAACAAATAAAAAGAAAACTCGATATTGTTTTAATGTTAGACATTATTGCTAGGGTTGCATGGGGGGATATGAATAAAGATTTCAAACAAGAATAATGTGTCTATTAGATGACGAAATGCAAAAGTAACATGCGTGAAATGGGACAAAAAATACTCGTCTCTTTTTGAGCTGCATCTATCAACTCTGATGGCAATTGTTTTCCACATTATTTCAACTTCTATTCTCCATAGTTGCCATGACAGACCAATAAGTATTTGCATTGTGGCCTCAACTTTTTAATCCAATAATGGAAGAAGTTCAATATATGTGTTTTTTTAGGATAAAATTTGTTGTGGTAACACATTCACTCTAACTATTTAATCGAAGTGTATAATTTTGTGTCTAGAGTTAGTGAAATAATTAAGCATGATATGAAAAAGAAACTACCAAGATTTTATGTAGAAAGCCCAAACAGGTAAAAATCATTGTTCCAAAAAAAAATTACTATAAAAAATAGGGTAATTATCAAAATGACCCTTGAAGTATGATGGTATTTTTAATTGATACCTTGAACTTTTAATTTTATTATCTAACATTTCATTATTTGAGACGTTATCAATTGACACTCTCATCGTTAGAGGGTCCGTTAAATGCTTTACGTGTTTTGCATGCTTGTCTAAAGTAATTGATGTACGTCTGTAGTAGATTCAAGCTCGAAACTTGAGAAACGAATTTTGACTTCACCAGGAAACGAACTTCGACGACAATGTAGTGCCTATATTTCTTTGCTAAATCGGCAGTTGTGAGGAAGAGGAGTTCCACGACTATTAGAGAGTTCATTGGTAGTTTGAGGCATCTATTGCTGAGGCAAGAGATAGAATGCAAAAGTATGTAGAAATTTTGGGGATTTTTGAATTTGAAAAAATTGCAATTTTATTTAGTTTGAGAATATTAATTTAGTCATTGACGTATATTTAAAAAAAAATTACTTTCTAAATTGCCGAAACAAATATTTGATCCATCAAAAGTTAAAGGTAATAGATTGAGAGTATTTTAATCATTTGTAAATATCTTGTTCATTGGGGGTATGCCTATATGTGAATTTACTAAGATTTGTTAGTTTTACTAGATTATGTGCTTGTGGAATTTATTTTCAGCAAGTTTGTCTAAAGGGTTTTAGATTTATTTATGGTCTAAACATACCTGAAAACTTGGTTTTGTCTTTGAAGGATGGATTCTTCTTGTTCGCATAGGTGAACTAAGCAAGATGTTTAGTCCACAAGTCAAAAGGTTTATTCTGTTTGTGATTTGGATCTTGGACAAATATTTCTCTAGATATGTGATGGTTTTGATGTTCTACTTTAAAGCATCGTAGGTCAATTATTAAGTCAATTATTATATTTTGCAATGTCATTTACTCTCTAAATTTCTTTTATGGCAGGTGCTTGTATTTGATTTGAAGATGGAAAATTTTTTGATAGAATACAATTATGGAATGACTTTTGTGAGGCACCGAACAATAAAATATGTGGGTGGACAACCAAAAAATTATTGATAACTGTGATATCGATTAGATGTCAATACTGAAAATCCATGACATGCTAGAACAAATAGGTTTTACAAAGTGGAAGACTCTACAGTATTATGACCAACATTTTCTACTAAATGAGGGGTTGAAGAGATTGAATTATGATGCAATGTGCTTGTCATTGTCAGTGGTTTCTAATGAATAAAATGTATGTAAAGGTTGACGTTGAGTCAAAAGATGAATATCAAAATATGAATGAGAAAGGAAGCTTTCACAATGATGGTAGTGGAGTTGGAGATGAGGGAGATGAGGATGGTAGTGAGGGGGCATCCTTTTGATAGTATACAAAGTATTTTGCATGAGACTCTTGGTAATGAAGATGACAATGCAAAAATTGAAGTAAAATCAGTTTCTGCAAGCCTCAATGAAGACCTTTACTCGCTAAATAGATCATATGAAGAGGTAGGGGAAGAGATGCATGATAAATGGACAGACATAACATCTATGTACACAGATGTAGTGTTGGGAATGACTTTCAGTTCACTTGCAACAATAAAGGAGTTGGTGGTGGAAAATGCTATGAAGAATTGTCATAAAGTGAGATTTGTTAAAAACAAAAGTGAAACTACTAACAACAATATGTGAAGATGGGTGTTAGTGGAGATTGCATGCCTCCCAGATACATAATACAGCTACATACCAGATAAAGACATATAACAATGTTTACACATGTGAAGGAAGTATGGAAAATAGGCATCCTTTGTCAAGATGGTGGGCACAAAGCATGTTAAAAGGTTTAAAATCCAGTCTAATTGGAAAATTCCCTCTATTATTGACACAGTAAGATAAGATTACAATGTAAATATTACACCAACACTTGCATATAAGGCCAAAACCATGATGGTTGTGATAAGAAATAATATAAACAATTTAGGTCTTATGCAGAAGAGATTCGAATGGCCAATTCTAGAAGCACGTTTGTTGTTAGTGTTAATAGGATAGATTTATCATTGACTCCTACCTTCAAGAGAGCTTATATGTGTTTTAATGCATGCAAGAGAGGATTACTAGTTGGGAGTAGACAAGCGCTTTGTTTAGATGTGTGTCACCTAAAACGCAAGTGGATAGGGGAGCTATTGACAGCTGTGGGGATTGATGAAAAGGATGGAATCTATCTTGTTGTTGTTACGATTGTAGAAAGTGAATGTAAAGCTCCATACTTCATTTGAATATAGTGGTTGGTTCTGACACTTGAAGATCTTGTGCCTCATGCTGAGGTCAAATTTTGTCTCCATCATATGTATGCTAACTTCAAGACCATCATTTGTATGCCAACTTTAAGACCAAGTTTCATTGAAATTTGTACAAGGATGCAATGATGAATGCTTCAAGAGCAAAAACTACATATGCTTTTGAGCAAGAGTTGAAAAAGCTCGCTTTTGTCGATCACATAGTATAGAAGCATTTGAAGGGAATAAACTCCAGCTTCTGAGCAAAGCATGCATTCAATCATGTGTCAAAGTGTGACATTTCTCTCAATAATCTAAGCGAGTCTTTCAATGCCTTAATTATACTTGCTCAGGATAAACCTATAAACCCATCAAATTTTTAATAATCAATTCCACGTGTAAATTTTTCATGTTAAAATTGGTCAAAGTGTTGAAAGGTTGACTCAATTTTTCGCGTAGCGGCCATGTGAGAATTCTCGGTCAAATAGTTGAAATTGGTAAAACTCGATATTACCGAGCGGTAGATTAATGGAAGAAGTGAAAGGGGTAAATTGATTTGATTAAAAACTCATTGTCTGCTAGCGTTTGGAATGAATCGGAATCTGAATCCGAATCGAAAATTGGATGAGATTTATTTAATAAATAATATATATGTAAAACCCGTGAAATTTTTTTTAAATAAGAAATTCAACGTGTAAATTTTTCGCATTGAAAATCAGTCATGGCGTTGAAAAAGTTGACTGAATTGTCGTGTAATGGCCACGTACGCAAATTTGGTCACTTGGTTAAAGTCGATGAAATTGAAATTTTTCCAAACAAAGAATTCAAGGAACGAAATCTGAGAGTCAAATTGGAGATATAACATCGTTAGATGATGTTATGATTAAATTGAAGATTTGGGTAGACTATATAAAAGATGATATATGGAAAAGGATTAAAGAATTTATTTGGATAAAAAAAAAGGGGTAAGTTGGGTTAGAAAGAAATAAAAGAGAGTTGAAGGATTAAGAATGGAAAATGAAGCCAGTGAGAAATGGAGGGAAGATTTTAATTGATTGAATAGAAGAAAAAGAAAAAGAAAAAGATTAAAATAAGTTGGAATTAAATAGAAAGAAGAGGATTAAAAGAGGAGATGGACGTTGAGGTGGAAGTGGAAGACATGCGTATTGAAGGCAGAGATGCATTGAAAATGAGTAAAGTGAAGAGAGAAGAAATAAAATAAGGAAATAAAATAAATAAAGGAAAGTAAATTAAAAGAGATTGAGACTAGGGGGCGAAATCCCGCTAAGGGCATTTGGGGATGGAAAGTTTGGGGTTTAATCTGAAAAAAAATAAAAATAAAAACAATTGAAGAAAACATGGGAGAAGAGATTAGGGTTTCTCTTCCTCCCCCATTTCTTCCCCCAAATCTCGCCTCTTGCCAATGGAGAGAAACCGAAGGAGGGAGAGAGAGCTCGATCCCGATCAACGAGCGCGAGAGACGACGTCCGGATGAGGCGAGGCGGCTACCGGCGAACGACGAGCAGGCGGGAGCTCCGTGAGCTAGCGACGCCGACCGAGACAGGGAGCTCGGTTTCCGGCGATCCTTCCAGCTGCGAACCACGACGCACGCGACGTTGGCCGAGAGCTAACGGTCGATTTTTCGAGCAGGTGAAGGACGAACTTCCGATCCCGCGAGAGGCTGGCGATAGAACAACCCCGATTCCGGCGAGCGACGATCTCGGATCCGTGACGGGGGCCTCGAAATCGAACCCATTTCCCGACTCCGGTGAGCGGGGGATTTCAAATCTGTGATGGGAGCTCCAAGGCCGAATCTATTTTTCGATTCCGACTACGAACAGACTCCGATCTGTTCGGTGGGTGAGATTTTTCGATCCGAGTTCTATTCCGATATTAAGTTCGTTTTTGAGAGGTTGTTGTTTGATCTGTGTTGTGGGCTTACAGCGATTGATCTGAAGGATTCCGATCGGACAATCTCCGACGACGGCAACTTCGGATCTGAACACATTTCTGATTTTTTCGGCGAGTTGAAACCGAACATCCAATTCGGTTCTGTTGGGTGAGCAGTTTTCTTTGAGCTTTGGATTAAATAATGGATTTCAGAATTTGATGTTCTTTTTGGTTGTTGGAAATTTTGGATGAATAACCATGGATATAAAGATTGATGCTTGGATAAGTAGGGCAGGGTAATTTTGGTATGTTGTTAGGTGTCGTGGGATATTGTCTGGTTGTTCGAGGTTAATATGACGGTTGCTCATTCCTTGGAAGTAATTTATAAATTTCTACATTGGTACCTTTGTCAAGCTTGGATGATTTCGATGATTGTGATTCGATTCCCGAATAAACGGTTGCTTCGGTAAACAAGACAACCCGTCAAAAAGGTTGGGATTTCTATACCTCTTGCGTTACATTGCATCCCCACCCATTTTCAAAATAATTATTTTGTGGAATACCACACTTAAAAAATGACGGGGACTGTTTGACAGCACGTCAGTTTTTATTAGTAGTATATTTTCTCAAGTTTAAATTCCGTACATGGTTTGAAATTTATTGTGCATAGATTGAGGGATGGAATTAGATATCCCCTTGAACACCTTCTTCTGCATGAAGGTTGATTGTTTGGCGTACAAAAATATCGGTAGGGCATTGTGACGTGTCCTCAGGTTGAAACTCCTGAAAGTCGTAAATTAATATGGGAGAGTGATGACGTCTTCTTGGGTCGCAAGCCCCTATCAGACGGTTGTCATTCGCCGAGACTTATTTATATCGAGTCCATATATGGCGAGAAATCGTATCTGTTCTATTTTATCGTACGGATTGTCATCGTGGAGTTCTCGTCATTTGACCCCTAGATTAGGACGCAGAGTTTTCCCCATTGTTTGAAACCCCTAGATTAGTTCTACCGACCCAGAGTTCTCGCAGGTAATCCGGGTGACGTGTTGGATCTACGGACCACCGTCATTTATACTTCCTCCTGCCTCATAAGGTGTTGACGCCGACGAGTGTCCACCTATTCTCTGCTGTGTGGCGGGTGAGTCCATGAGTGACCACACCTTTTCACTGATGACGTTTTCAATTTGGAAAATGATGATGGCCTATTTTATAAGGTATAGTTGTCTATGTATACAGCGGGTTTTGATAAAAGCCTCATTGATGGCCTTGGGCCGGTTTGATAAAATGACAAAGGGTTTTGAAGCGATTTAAAAATTCATGTACGGTAAAATGAGAAATATAACCTTGTTTTTGAAAATATAGAAAAAACCAGTTTTGCACGAGGTGCATTTAGTATAGCTATACCATACTGAGTTAGTCACTCACCCCAAACGACTCCTCCCCCAAAACTTCAGGTAAAGGCAAAGAGTAGCTAAGGATCAGGAGCTGAAGCGTTTTATTATTTTTACTTGAGTGATTTATCGTTATTTGGTGAGGACATTTATGTTTCTATTTGGGTTATAAACATTAAACATTGTTGGTTTGGATTTGTCACAGTACTTGGATTTCATTTTAATTTATGCACCGTTATTTTCTCGTGATCCCTACTCGGACCTAGGCCCATATCATCTTGGGCCGAATTAAATATTTATAAGTCTTCCGCTAAAACACACGCCTTGGGCTGGGTGATCGGGTTCTCTATGAGGATCGGGTAGCCTGACCCGGCGGTTCTTTTAGGCCCGTCTTCGAGTCGTGACAATATATATATATATATATATTATGTTATTACTAAATAAATAAATAAAACAATAAGGGAAAAAGGGCATGCAACAATTTAGAAGGATGAGGGCGATGGCCACCATGAGATAGGAGGGCGGATGGCATGTGGGCCGTTGGATGGTGACCACAAAAGGGATAGTGGCCGCAGAAATGTTTTGATTATGGGGAGGAAAATGCTAACCATTGGATGGAGAAGTGAGATTTAACGTGAACCATTGGATGAAGGGAAAGATGCTCTCGCGGCATGAAAAGATTCTATGGCGAGAGGAAGCCTGACCGTCAGATGGACTAGCTTTGTAAACACAAACCATTGGATGACAGGTCAGATGCTCCTGCAACACAGACTTATTCCACACTGGTGGAAAAATGTGGTCGCGCGAGTCGAACATCATCGTTCAACTAATGTAAAACACGCAGACAAGTTGAATGTCATTGTTTCGGCTTGCGAATTTAAAGGGAACGATGCCGTTTAGACTCAGAATGCAGGGAAAACCCGGGTCATGCAGAAACGTATCTGTCCGTGAAAGGAAACGCTTCCGTGAACGAGAAGTTCTATCCCCTAACTCGTGAGTATAAAATTGGAATTTTGGTAGAGATCGGGAACTGTTGATTTTGGGAGGTTGTGTAGTTTTGTCTGAGGAGTTTTTTTGAAGAGGCAGAGTAATTTGAACAACAGAGGGCCTAGCTAAGGGAGAGACTTTCTTCCACCACTTCGATGTATGTAAGTAACACCGAGGACTTATCACTGTTTTGATACTGTCTTTATGAAATGATGCTAGAGGATGTGTGGCTAGTGATTGTGTTTATTTATGCCATGGAAATTGAGGATGTGATGCTTTGTTTGTTGTGTCTACTTCGCGTTTGATGAACTGTGAAGTGAATGTCCTGTTGGTTCTGATCTGTTAGCTACGATACATGATGTTTAATTATAGGATTTATAGAAGCATGAAGATGGGCTCAATTCACTAATAGATATTGACCGATGTTCTGTTCACCAATATTCATGAGGTTAAGGTTTAGTTTATAGTTGATGGGTGATGTTCTGTTCATAAGGACTTGTTGTTGTATATATTTTATGTCTTAGACTGATGATATAAGGATATGCTCTCCGTGGTTATGTTATGCTAGTTTAACTAAGATGAGTGCTTTGTTTAAGGTGATGAAAAATGTTGAGCTTGTTTCCAGCTACTGTTGATTTTGAGGATGTGATGGTAGAAGTAAGGTTATTCATAGCTTATACATATATATATGGTTATTCACAGCATGTGTATATATACACGTTGAGAGTTTGGTGTTAGTGGTTGAGTTACTGCTTACGCTTACTATGAATGTGAAGGTTTGTAAATTTGGTTATAGTTGTTATTTCGTGAGGAAAATGTCATTGTTATATTGGTAAGAGCATGTTAAGGATTATTTTATTTTGACACGCTGGATAGGTTGGAACGAGTTTGAGTATTACGAACCGATACCTGAGGTTGGTGCTCCTCCAGATAAGAGGAGAGACCGCTGTAAAAGTAGGGATTTTATACCTTTTGCTTTGCATTTGCATACCCTGGCTTTACAATTTAATATTTTGTGGATTACCACATATGTAAAATCGACGAGGACTGTTCGACAATACGTCTGATTTAATTATACTTATTTATGAGAGTTTTACTTGTTTTCTTCCGTGCATATAGTTTTTATGGTGTGTTTGATATCTGATTTGGGGGCAGTGAAATCTCTTGATACTTTAGATGGTTTCGGTACATAAGTATCACAAGGCTATCCCCAGCATATCTTTTACTGCGTGGAGATGTTTGTTTGCACCCTGTGTGAAATGATGGGTATAGGGCAGTGATGATGCATCCTTTTGGTTCCGACTCCCAGAACCTGATCAGGGTGTTCTATGTTACAAGTTTGTCGGAGTTGAGCTTAGTTCATCGTCAAACTCGGTGATGATACGGGTTTTGTCAATGTTGAGCATAGCTCGATAGCAAACCTGTGGTGACGAGCTGGGTCTACGGACTATCATTGCTTTCTTTTGAACTCATGAGGTGTTGCCTGAGATGGTGGTCGCCTTTCTATGCGTTTTACCGGAGGAGTCCTTGAGTGACCCCCTTTTCCACTGGTGATGGTTTTCAATGTAAAGTTAACAAGAGTATTTTTTAGTATAATTGTTTATGTATACAGCCACATTTTCTACGATATATTGTCGGGGCCCTTCGAGGCCGATTTTTCCTTAAATAATGGAAACGGTTTTTGAAATGATTTGACAAACATACATAAAACCCTAATTCATGGATTTCGATAAAAAGAGATAAAACAAGTTTTACATGCGCATTGCGTTTAGTATAAGTTTCCTACTAAATTAGTCACTCACTTCAATAACCCCTCCCCTCTAGGTTGAAACAGGAGTACTTAGGACATGGACATTCAACTCGAGGAATTTCATTTGACTATTTCCTTTTCATGTAGTTATATTTTCTACTAGTAAGAACTATTGGCTTCTGTAATATTACTTTGGTTAAACTTCTTGATGTGCTATGAAATCCCTCCATTCACAATCAAGCTATTTTCTAACTTTGTTTCTATTGTTCTTTTTGTAGGTGATCAAATGGAGGAGTATGCTCAAATCATCATTTTTTTCCATCTAACATCCATGTTCCACATTGTCTTGTTCAAAGTGATGCATAAGTGGAAGTTCAAGCTCCAATTTGGGAGATAGATGAAACATTCCAAAAATTTCCAACAATCTGACCCTCGAGAAGTATTTGGCATATTCGGTAGCCTATACAATTTTATATAGAAAGGTGCTCTTCATAAAAAATGTAGTAGATATTCCAAGCTTTCTAGAAAGGGAAATTTTGTTAAATTTGAATATTATGTGCTATGTCAAACGAGCCCTAAACAGAGAGCTTCAATTTTGCCAAAGAAGGTCAAACATCCTTAGTCATAGTTGAAGCCAAATTCACTTGGAAAATAAATGTGAAGATAATTTCCATGGACTCGTTGCTGCATTCAAGATTTGGGGGATTGTTTAAAATTTATTTTTATTTATTTTATTCTAATTTTTATTAGTTCAAAAGGTCATGTGTTTGTGTCACTCGGTTGGAGCATGTTCTAGTCTAGTGTGAGAGTTTTGTGAGAGTTTTTTGGTTTTAGGACATTAACCCTAATTTTGAGAGAGTATTTAAGCTCTCTCTAAGGGCTACTCTAGTCAGTTTTGAATAAAAAAAGAAACCCTTTTGAAAACTTGGAGCTCTCTCCAAATCGTACATCTCCCTTGGTGGTGTTATCCAAGTGGATTTTGTGTCAAAGAATTGAATCATCATTGTTCATTGCAAGCTTTACAATGATTTTTCTTATACTAATCCTTACTTCACTTCCCTCAAGAGGTGGAAATCCTTAGTGAAGTTTTAGAAGGTTTGCTAAGACCCAAGTTTGAGTGTCTTCCTCGGCGGTGACCAATTGAAGTCTATAGATATAATTTTAGCACCCATTCGGACCAACTTGTTCCTTTCCACAAATAGTTCTTGTTCCAGACCAATTCTGCCTCTAATTTTTATTGGGGAACATCTTCACTTATAGAATGAATTGTGGTCCAAATTTGACATCATTTGAATGTTATTTGGTAAAGTTACCTTACTATATTTGGGCTCTGATTCTGCCTGTTTATGCCTCTTCAGGCTAATAGCACTCTTCTGTGCTTAACTTCCATTCCCAAATGAGTTTTCATCTGATTTTTGGAGGGCTATTTGTTGATTTATAGAGAAGGACGTAGTCCAAATTTCATGTCATTGGGACGAGTTTTGAGTGAGTTACACATCTACCAATTTTGGAACAGATTCTTTCCATATATAATAGCTTGCATCAATGGATTTCCATCTTCCCCTCCTCTGTGGTGCAACATTTTGTATCAAAGCCACTTCCCTTGCTTTTACTCTGTCATGTGGTGAATTTTACCTTAGATTATGATGACAAGAGGCTGTAGTTATACTATGAATTATAGTGAAGAAGAAAATGAGTTTTTCGCTTCTATTTCTATTTTTAATAGTTCAGAATGGACCGAAGATTATTTAGATTGGGAAGATAAAGTTGAAGAAATTTTTCAGAGTTGTTATTATTCGGAAAAGACTCTAGTAAAACTTATTTCTTTAAGACTTAGAGGAAGAGCTTCATTGTGGTGGAGAAATTTGATTAATAACCGAAGAATAGATGGAGAAGAAGTAATCAACACATGGAGTTTGATGAAGAGATTTAGAAGAAGGTACGCTCTGAGACTTAACAAGTTGGTCCAATCTTTGCCATCATGCTCCAAGTTTAAGAAGTCTTCCCAAGAGTCAACAATCCCAATTATGTGACAAACAATCCTTACTGCAACAAATAGCTCAAAAACTTCACTATTGATCAATGAATCTAGAGTTTGCATGTGTTCGACCTGTCCAGGCACAAGACATGGTTCTGGATGTAGGGGAAACCCTAAAGGGAGAAGAACAATTGGAAGAAGAATTTATCTATGCTCACGAGGGGTCATTATTCATGATGGAGTCCCCAATGGATGAGAAAAATTGTTCAAAAGAAGAAATATCCAAGGTTACATGTATAACAAGTCACAATACTTCCTTGGCACTTACTCATGAAGGAGAAGAATTGAATGCTGACCTTATCTATCCACATGTTGGTCCACTAATTGAAATGAATTTGGGAATAGAAATAAGCATTGAGAAAGAAAGGGAATAGGAGGAGGAATTCGATACTCAAGAAGGTTTCCTTGTAACCCTACCAACCTAAGAAGAAGAAAGTGCATGGGAACAAACTTTTCATAGCATATGCTCAATCCAGGAAAGAGTTTGTTCATTCATCTTTAATAAAGGGAGTTGTTACATTATGAGTTCCAAAATCATGGATGAAAATATAGGTGTGGAAATTTTCTTACATTCTAATCTTTATATCCAAAAATGCTAAAATGGAGAATCAAGAATAAGAACTAAAGCTATTCCAAAGAGGTACATGCTATTAAATACGTTAATTGCTTGGCTTTTTAAAATTGGTTGGATAAAAAAATCTTGGTGACTTTGAATCTATTATACCACTTCAGATTGGAAATGTTGATATTTTTGTTAATGTTGTTCACTCTATATGTACTGAAATTTCAATTGGGGTTGACAACTTTAGCATGCCTAGTGGTATAATTATAGAAAGGTTGTTGCTCAAGGAATATCATGGCATTGAATTTCATAGTCATGTTATTGATAAAGGAACTAATTACAGCTAGAGTAAATTTCTGAATTTTGTGGATAATGATGCTGACTTGGATTTTGGAAAAGTTGATTTTAATGTTATAATTAAAGATTATTTTGACTCCATTTGGCTTCCACTATTGGTTTTTATTGTTGTCCTGTGTGAGTCTCCCCTTGCTATCCAACCTATTCCAAGAAGGTATGGCCACTCTAATATGTAAGAAATAACTCATGGTGTCAACAAATTTTTTCCATTTGATCCGAGTGAACAATATTTGGGTGAAGCTATGAAGGAATTATTCTTTTGGCCACATATGTTTAAAGATGATCACAAGATTGTTCAAAAGTGCAACATTTGTAAAAATGCCAAGAAAGTGACGTTTATGCATGAGAAGAAGTGGTATGAAAAGAGCCATTGCAAAATGAATGAGAATGAGTTTTTGGAAAACTTAAGAGTGTCGGCCTACTTCAACAAGCAAGACTTATCTTCTTATTTCACTCATGAATATTTTGAAGCCATTTCAATTTTCATGGTCCATGACTTATCTCCTTATTTTGGTGAAGAAGGCTATAGAGGAGAAAAGGTAGATTTGAGATCAAATCCTTTCCAATCTTGGGAGGATGATATGTCACGGATTCCCTCCATTCACAATCAAGCATGAAGATTTTCTAACTTTATTCCTAGTGTTGTTTTTGTAGGTGATCAAATGGAGGAGTACGCTCAAATCATCATTTTTGTCCATCAGACATGCATGTCCCACATTGTCTTGTTTAAAGGGAAGCATAAGTGGAAGTTCTAGCTCCAATTTGGGAGATAGATGAAACATTCCAAAAACTGCCAACAATCTGACCCTCAAGGAGTATTTGGCATATTCGGTAGCCTATACAATTTTATATCGAAACGTTATCTTCATGAAAATTGTAGCTGATATTTTAAGATTTCTAGAAATAAAACTTTTGTTAAATTTAAAGATCATTTGCTATATCAAAATAGCCTTGAATAGAGAGCTTAAATTCTGCCAAGGAAGCCTGAACATCCTTTGTCGAAGTTGAAGCCAAATCCACTTGGAGAATGAACATAAAGATAATTTCCATGGACTCGTTGCTACATTCAAGATTTGGGGGATTGTTTGAAAATTATTTTTAGTTATTTTATTTTAATTTATTTTAGTTCAAAAGGTCATGTGTTTGTGTGACTCGGCCAGAGCATGTTCTAGCCTAGTGAGAGTGTTTTGGTAATCTTTTTTTTAGGACATTATCCCTAATTTTGAGAGAGTATTTCAGCTCTCTCTAAGGGCTACCATAGTAAGTTTTGAATCAGAAAAGAAACTATTTTGAAAAGTTAGAGCTCTCTCCAAATCGGCCATCTCCCTTGGTGGTGTTATCCAAGTGGATTTTGTGTCAAAGAATTGAATCATCATTGTTCCTTGCAAGCCTTGCAGTGATTTCACTTATAATAATCCTTTCTCTACTTCCCTCAAGAGGTGGACATTCTTAGTGAAGGTTTAGAAGGTATGCTAAGACCCAAGTTGGAGTGTCTTCGGTGGACACAATTGAAGTTGATAGATGTAATTTTGGCACCCATTCGAACCAGCTTGTCCCTTACCACAAATAGTTCTTGTTCCAGACCAATTCTGCCTCTGATTTTTAGAGGAGAACATCTTCACTTATAGAATGGATTGTGGTCCAAATTTCACATCATTTGGATGTTATATGGTAAAGTTACAAGATACTCCATTTGGGCTCCAATTCTGCTCGTTTGTACCTCTTCAGTTTATTAGTACTCTTCTGCTCCCAAACGAGTTTTCATCTAATTTTTGGAGGCCATCTATCGATTCATAAAGAAAGACGTGGTATAATTTCACATCACTTGGACGAGTTTTGAGTGAGTTACACTTCTGCCAATTTCGGAACAGATTATTTCCATAAATAATAGTTTCCATCTTCCCCTCCTCCTTGGTGCATCACTTCTGGTTGTATGGACATGGATGCACAGTGTAGTTTTGATTTGATTTACATTACTGTATTATTAACTCTTACGATCACTATGTAGACAGTGGCCCATCACAAGTGAGTTACGGTTGGGAATTCTATATAAGTTTTCCTCAAATCTTCAACTAGTCTTGGGCTAGGCGATCGGGTTCTCTCCTAGAATCTGGTTGTTTGGCCCAGCTTTTCTATTACGCCTACCTCCTGGTCGTGACAGAACCAATTGTCACTATTTGGGAAATGATAAGGAAGATAATCATGGCACACATAGCCAAGAAGCATAAGACAATGCAAGAGTGTACAAGATTACTATGTTCAAGAATAAAGAAAAAGCTTGGTAAGTTAATAAATGATGCTCAAAATTGGTTCCTAATACCTGCAGGAGAGGAGCGTTTTGAGGTAAGTGTTCCTAACGAGCGATATATTGTTGTCTCAAACATGCGCTTGTGTTTATATTTCAATAAGAATTATAATCTAAAGATCTAATAAACCATACAACTATCATAACTAACCATGTACTAAGTCCAACATGATTAGTCCTCATATCCATAACTTCCAACGTTCAACTTTTGATCAACTATAATGACCCAATTTTCGAATACTTGAAAACATTATAATTTAAAACACATTTACTTGACTAAAACATTACACAGTGGAAGACTTTTCATTTTAAGACCAAAAGAAATAAAATAGAATGCCATAGATAAAAATTCTTTTCGTTTTACAAATCAAACATTGTTACAAAACCTTTTACATTTTTCTTTCATCTTTTTGCCTAGTCAACCACAAGGTCCACAATACGCAAATCCTCAACTAACTACTCCTTTTCTCATTACCGTGCACACCTACATCACAAGACTTAAACTATGATTCTAACGCTCAGTAAGAGATAGAAAATATGCAATGCTCATGCTATGCAACTTTTATAAAAACATATAAAGTTTTTGTTTTCAAAAAAGAACCTATCATTTCTGTCATTCAGTTTATGTTTCACTTGTTAGTTCAAACGTTTGGGATTTCTGGTACAGAAGGAAAGATGCACCCTATAGTCCATGTTGGGCTTAACCATCACTCAATCCCCACGTGGGATGAGTTGTATCAATCAGGGGTGTTACCACCAAATTGTCACCAATCTCCCGAACCCCCACACGCCCTTTTACATTTATTATGTTTAAGTCATTTACATTTAATGATACAATGGATAATCATACAGCCCAAATGAATGTTGTCCACTTTGGTTGATCGGCCCTCACAGACTTGTTCTTAGGCTAGCGTCCCATATCACTAACTCAGAACACATCCACTTGATATGTATGAGCATCATTTACCATTTTTAAAACAATGCATAAAACCATTTTCGTAACATTTTCAAAACCATGATGCATGAGCATGAATGCACACAACTTAGCATATTCTAGCATGTCATCAATACCACCTCAAAGCATCATCATAATCCTTAATTTAAAGTCTATGAAACATGAATTATCAAGGCATCAAACAGCAAACCAAACAACATATCAAAGCAATACATCCTCAACGGTCAATATGATCAAGAACCTACTCTCTACCAACTAAACTCATCCACCCTCATCTGCAATAAAATCCTCAAATGAATTAACAATAACATAACCACAATGTCGTGAACAACTATCTAGAACATAAGTCCTCAATAATGTCTAACTATACATTCAGCAAACTAGAGAATGGAACTTAATTAACATAGCATGAATCCTTAAGCAACGAGGTGATCAGTTTCAATTAATCTATCAAGCACCATATCAAACAATATTTCAACTTGTAATTAAACATCAAACACAACAACACATCCTCCAAAACAGGTATTCGTTCTATAGATATCCGAAAGTACACTTGATAGGGCAACATTTGCTAATAACAGAACCTCAATACCAACAACAGAATCTCAACAAATTCTTACCAGAACAAATAATGAACACCTAGTAAATTCTCGTCAACACAACAATATTCTCTATAATTTAGCAAAGCAGTAAACTACAATGGCTAATTCAAGGCAACAAAACATTTCCTCAACCAATTATTTCCAACAGAGAACAACCAACCAAACCTTATTCTCACCAAACTTCAACAATAATACAACGATAGAGAGCAACTTCAACACTACAGGTTTCATCAACCAGAAACTGAAGGAAATAACTTAATAGAGTATAATTCTCATTTATATCCATCAATGAACAACAAAACAAAACAAGACAAAACATCCTTACTCTTGAGATATAGGCCTCCACTGGCAAAACACCAGCAAAATCTCTTACCTTTCTTCGCAAAACCCTCTCCTGCTGAAGCTCCTCTTTGCACCAGTAGCACAGCAACACCCTCTAGAAGACCAAGAAACATAGAGTTGCCTTGAGAGAACATTAAAAGGCTTTCATGTTTTCCTACCTAATATCCCATCTGATATGTTAATAGGCATTACAGAGAGAGGTGGCAAGTCACGACAGTTCATTTTCCAGGCATCTGTTAGCCATTTTCCAAGTGATTCTTGATATTCTAGTCGATCACCCTCTTCACGTGATCAACTATAATTCTCCAAGTCACCGTCTGCCATGACCACGATTGACTGCAATTATTGACGGTAAATTCGAGAGCTTGGAGAACCCGGTTGATCACCAATGCACTCACACGATCGACCACAAAATCCTTATTTGGCCTCTGTAATATTTTGTAACGTTGATGATCAACCGCACATCCTACTTGATCGACCGCCAATCCCATTTCTTCGCAAAACTACTTCAAACCCAGTTGATCACTAACTCACATACATGATCAACCGCTCAACACCCTCTTTTGAATCTGTAATAGTTTTCCATAACCGTTATTGACCGTACCTCACCCCATGATCTACCAAAACACTACAAAGAACGCCAATTTCTTCAATATAAACACTTAGTGGTTGGTCAATTTCTTCTCTTCATCAACCACACACACCTGCTTATTCTTCTAAAACATGGAAAATCCTTCATTTCCCAAAACTACAAATTACAACCTAATAAACAAATATCATCAAACATTCTTATCATTGGCTTAATATGACAAAAATTTGGGATATTACATCAACTCTAATAATCACACAACACAGGTTCTATATTTTATCTAGATCTTTAGATATTCTAATTAATATCTCAATTATGTGATGCATTTTTTTATATAAGAAATATTTAGTGCATATATAAAAATACTTAGGCTTATAATTTAGATAACCATAGTCTATTTTTTTCAATATTCTCATGTGCAATTATTCTTCATGCATAATCTAATCCTCATACATATTTAATTATTAATCACTTTCAACACAAACCTCATATGCTATTCCAAATAAGCACAACTAAATTCTATAAATGACTTATTATATAATTTCTTTCTACCTTCTAACGTGATTTCTCGTATTATAGATCACATTCTATTTTGGTCCATCTATCAACATCACCATTTAGAAATTTTCAATTAAAGTGTAATTCCCAAACCATCTCTCATTTTTTTTATGGTTTATTTAATATCAATAATAGACACCTCTGGTATGTATCTAATCTCGAGTTATCCAGACATTTACTAAGTATGTTTATCATAACTTAAACCTACCTGAGCTACAACATATGCACAAACAGCCGTAGTGGATGTTCGAAACAACCCATTTGACCAATGAACAATTGCCACGTCAGCACTAAAACTTACATTCATTGTCGCCAAAGCAACAGCGGACACCTGCCCTTCTGCGAAAGCCAACACTCCCACGAAAACTCCAATCCATAAGCTCTTAATCTACCATATGTACTAATCTATCGTTAAAACCCCATCTGCAGACGTTAGCGCTTACTAAACCCAACGACGACATCTCACTTCATCTAAAACATGTTTGTGGACAACAACCTATCTGAGGAAGCGAAGGCTTCCGCTCTAACACTATTGACAGAGACTTACTAATCCAAATGACTTTGTTCCCATCACTTAAGACACTATAGCAAACACAAATGCAGCCGTAGAAACACACAATAATCTAAAACGATGATGTTTCTAACTTACTTAACTCTCTCAAATGGCATCTTTCCCTTCCACAGAAGAATCTTTTCCTAATCAAACGGTTCATAATCCTTCTGCTAAACCAAATCCAATGGCCTAACATTCTTCCGCACCCAAGATGCATCAAATGTTCCCGTGGAAGAATCTTTCTTAAATCCTTCATCTACTAATCTAATCCTACGGTCTAGCAACCTCTCATACTCAAACACATCAAACACTCTCACGGAAACATTTTTTTCTTAAGCCCAACAATCCACGTTCATTCTCCTCAACAGATCCAACAGTCCAACATCCTTTCACATCAAACACTCTCGTGAAACTTCTTTCTTCATCCTAAAAGATCTCAGTCGTTCCTAAACCTCATCCAACGGCTCCTATTGCATCTGTTTTTCCTTAATTTTCATAATATAAAATATTAAACTATCAATTAAATATTTTCCTTAGCCGTGGATTATTACATATTATTTCTTTTCTTATTCTATCATATTTGGATTTCATAATTATATAATTTCTATTTCATTTTATTACCTATAAAATAAAATTTTTTATTTTAACTTTTCTAATTCCAATAATAATTTAATAATTTCAAATCCTTCGTTAAAATTTTTCAATTAATCTATTAAATTCTAAATTATTTATGTAATTAAAATATTCGTGAAAATTCAAGGTATTACATTCCTTCCCTTTTAAAAAAAAATTTGTCCACAAAGTTTTTCCTACATAAAGTTTTAGATATCTTCTCATTTTTAGAAAGGTAAAACCTAAAAATACTATACTTTTCTCTCTAAATTTCTACTTTATTCATCTAGAGTCGATCATATTAAATCCTCAAATACTTATTATTATTTTTATTACGTATAAAACCTCCTCTTCTAATAAGTCTAAGGAGTGTATCTCATTCATAACTTTTTCTATGGGTATCTAAGAATGTAACATATAAGATTAATGAAATTATTCTCCTAAATCATAGTGTGGTTTGCTAAGAATTCATAGTCTTCCAAACAATTTCTAAAGATCAATCTCAAATGCTTCCACCTTAATGGTGTTGTTTAATTTATCCCACAAAATTTCTAGACTTCTAACCACTATCTTTATCCTAACGTTTCATTCCTTAGAGAATACTAACATAAACAAAACAAAATCAATAATCAAAAGCAACTATTATTTAAATTAAACATACTTATAGTTGAAGAAGCATTCTCATGCATGTGACTTGTGTTGTCAAGCAGTTTGCATAAGCGATTTTAACTCAGGTGCTCTGATAACATTTTGTAATGCTTTGAAACTTTAAAACCATTTTCTTGCTTTTCAAAAAAAAAATACATCATGCATAAGAATCGTGCCTTTAAAATCATACATAGCGAGAGTCTTTGAAATAAATCTCATTTAAAATCCAACGTAACAAAATCCATTGTAAACTAAGTATAACTAATAATAAAATATTTCAAACTAAGATCCAACTAATTAAAAACATAATTAAATATAAAGTCTTTCTTGTTCTTTTTTTTTCCTTCAAATCCTCACCCACGGGTCAACTTCACTTCGACAACGCTTTGACTTCGCCCATAAGAATTTCTCTTCAACCATGCAAGCAATTGTTTCTATCTTCATGTTCATCTATAACTCTATCATTAACTACATCACAAAGTTCAAACTATGAGTCTTACGCTCAGTAAGAGATGCACAATATAATATGAGTATGCAATGCAATTTCGTTAAAACATGTCTTTTTTTTCTTTTCTTTTTTTTTTCTTTTAACTACCTCGCAACCTTTGTCGAAATTCTTATGAGAAGAGTAGGCACGACTATGGGAAACACACTACTGAGTCTCATAAACTTTGGTGAGACAGTCCCTCTTACTAGGACCTCCGCTAGTGTTGTTCACTCAATGCACAACCACTTAGTGAACTTTGACCACACCGTAATCTAACCGAGCTAACAAGCTTATCCCTCATAGGACAACCTTTGGGACTGTTTTTCCTCAACCTTTTGTATTCTTTCATATGTATCTTAAATTCGGTTTCTGTCTTTCTTATGTGAAAACATATGCATGAAAACCATTTTCGTTCTTTTATTGAAAAACATTATGCATGGAACATACATAATACATGATAACAATCTAACATGCATGAACAGAACAGAAAACATATCATCGATCAACGTCTCAATATGAATAGTAAACAAGCAATAAACATATTTTTGATCAAAGTCTCAATATAAACAGTAACAAGCAATAATCATATCCTCGATCAACAATCCATAGGCATAACATATTATCATCAACAATCAATAGAAATCGTATCCTAAAATATCACAACATGAATAGTAAACAAAACAATCATCACATCCTCAAACAATAGCACATGGGCATCAATAAAATAACTTCATAATTTTATCTTACCCTTGCACTTTGTGATGCAAACAAAGGCCAAACACATACAAACATCCCTTACTTGGATTTCTTATGAAGGTCTGACTGTTTACTATCTTAAACACATGGATTTCCTTAAAACAAACCAAGACCTAACTAACAAAAGAATAACTTTAACACTATGAAGTCTAAGAAACAGTATTGAGCTCTTACAATAGTAACCTACCTTCAAAAACTGGGAGAAGAACTTCACTTGAGAGCTAGAGAGAAACTCCTATGTCTTGGGGTTCTTAGATGACTAAGGTTCCAACCTAACCCTATTATTTATAGAGCTAATACCAAAAAATTCGTGGGATAAAATCCCACAAAATTGCCTCCAAACTTTATCTTTTCCTAAATTATCTAAACGTCGAAATGTAGCTCTCAAGTTTCTAGAAAAAAAAAACTCCCTTACCCCTTAACTTAAACCTACCAGAGTTACAACGAATGCGCGAACAGCCACAACTGACATCTGCAACAACCCACTCAACCATTGGCCAGTAGCCACGTCAGCCTTAAAACCCACATTTGCAATTGTTAAAGCAACCGCAGACGCCTACCCAATCGTAGAAGCCAATGCTCCTATGGGAGCTCTAATCTGTAGACTCTTCATCTGCCACATGTACTAATCTACTGATAAAAACCCATCCACTGGTGCTAATGCTCCCGCAGACTGCAAACTCAATAAACCCAATGATGACATTTCACTTCATCTAAAACATGTTTTCAAACACCAACCTATCCGTGGAAGCAAACACTTCCGCTCTAACACTATTGGTCAAGACTTACTAATCCAAACAATGTCATTCACATCACTTAAGACACTGACATGAACACAAATGCAGCAGCGAAAATATGTTATAACCTAAAACAATGACGTTTCTAACTTACTTAATGCTCCCAAATGGTATCTTTCCCTTCTACAGAAGAATATTTTCCTAATCCAACGGTTTCCAATCTTCTGCTAAACCAAATCCAACAACCTAACATTCTTCCACACCTGAGTGGCATCAAACGCTCCCACTGAAGAATCTTTCTTAAATCTAATGTTCTCTTCTCCATCTGCTATTCTAATCTTACAGTTCAACAACCTCTCGCACTCAAACGCATCAAACACTCCCACAAAAGCATCTTTTCCTAAATCCAATAATCCACGTTCCTTCTGCTCAACCAATCCAACGGTCTAACATCTTTCTGCATCAAACACTCCTACAGAGCATCTTTCTGCATCAGCTGTTCTTAAACCTCATCCAATAGTTCCTACTGCATCTAGTCTTATTACAATGTTTTTCCTTAATTTCCAGAATACAAAATGGGAAATTAACAAAACCAACTCTATATTTTGGTGTCAGTAACATGGAAAACCTTAAAGAAAAATTACAGACAACTAAAATCTCAAACTATGAAAAAAGAATGACGCAAACCTCGCAGTCACGTTTTCCATAAATACAATCATCTCTCAATACTAAACGGCGTCGTTTCTCAACATCAATGGATATCCCCTACCATCCACGAATGTCCCTCAATGTTAAACAATGTCATAAGTGGAGGCCCATCTGTCTTAAGTCAAGGGATGTATGTTATGAGACAAGGGAAGTCTGTCTTAAGTCCGAGGGACGTTTGTTATGAGACAAAGGACGTTTGTTGTGGGATGAGGGACGTTCATCTTAAGTCGAGGGTCTTCCAACTATTTCATCCATGTTATTCATCTCTCGCATTAGACATCCATCTTTTGTATCGAACGTCCCTTAATCTAATCCAACAGTCAACTTCTTTTCTTCCTTTATCTTTTTCCATCTGATCATCCGTTATTCCTCCTTGTCTGCCAACCACTCTACTTCAGTCCGACCTACCTCTACTCTAATTCTTTTCTCCTTCAATCCATATTTTTCATACTTATTATCCAAGTGTTCGGCTTATCGCTGACTTTGTTGCCCACCATTTGGAATCAAAGCTATTTGGATTCATATCATTTGCTATCAGAGCTAATCTGATTCCCATCAGGCGTTCATCTCCTTGTGGATCAGCTTTGGGCGTCCCTCAAGGACATCCAAGGTTGATCCTTGGATGCTCGTTGGAGGTTCAGGTAACGTCCTTGGCATTTTCTAAGCGAAAAACGTGACCACGGCATTTGCCTCAGCATTTTTTTATACAGAAAACATGATTGCGAGGTTTGCATCGTTCTTTTTCTATAGTTCGAGGTTTTAGTTGTCTGCAATTTTTCTTCAAGGTTTGTCACATTACTAATCCCAAACTATGGGGCTTGTTTTGTTAATTTTCCATATAAAATATTAAAATATCAATTAAATCTTTTCTTTAATCGTGGATTATTACACATTATTTCTTTACTAATTCTATTATATTTGGTTTTCCTAATTTCTAAATAATTCTTATTTTATTTTGTTACACATAAAATAAATTTTTTACTTTAACTTTCCTAATTCCAATAATTATTTAATAATTCTAAATCCTTTGTTAAAATTTTCCAATTAATCTATTAAATTCTAAATTATCATATTTACGTACATAAACCATTTGTGACAATTTAGGGTATTACACTGAATTTTTGTTTTCAATGCATGGATATTTTATATTTTAAAAACCCATTAAAATTGTGATTAAAACAAGTTTGAAACAATTTGTGTGGCGGAAGACTTATTTTTAGCACAATTATCATAGTTTACTCAGTTTTCCTTCTTAAAACCTTTTAAGAATAGAGAGAAGATAACTACTTATATCATATTTTTCCTTTCAGTCATCATAAGAAATCATCAATTAAATATAATTCCATTAAGTATGAGATGAAAATATCATGAGTTATCAGTTACCAGCTGATTATTTCACCCAAATTAGTAAAGAAAATACTTAGTCATTCCATAAAATTATGTCAACTTACCCTTAAAAGTTGACAACCTTTCAACTTCCCAAGTGTCAGCACATTCGCTGCTATAAAGTACATATTTGTTGAGGATATCCGTCTCACACTCATTTTCAGATATGGCATAAGCATTCCACGTGACTATAATACCCCAAACTTTATTGTGATAAAGTATAGATTTTTTCATGGCAATGTTTTGTGAATTGAATGTGCTGGAACAATGATTTGTGGTGTAAATTTTGGGAGTTTTATGTTATAGCTTAAGGAGGAATGAAAATTTAAATGGTTATGGGACATTTGAAAGAAAAGTGGTCGACCAACTTGGAAATGGTCGACCAAAATATTGACAAAATAGAATCAGGGGCTCTCATGTTAAAAAGTGGTCAACCAATTTATAACTGGTCAACCAAAATATTGACAGATTGCAAATAGAGTG
The DNA here is from genome assembly GCA_022433065.1 of Begonia loranthoides. Lineage (NCBI taxonomy): Eukaryota > Viridiplantae > Streptophyta > Magnoliopsida > Cucurbitales > Begoniaceae > Begonia > Begonia loranthoides. Next base: position 10,910,821 of record CM039475.1, read on the forward strand.
CTCTCTGGTAGAAAAGTGGTTGACCAATTTAGAAGTGGTTGATCAGTTTTGTGGAGAAAATTATTTCTAGAAAGAAAAGTGGTCGACCAATTTAGAAGTGGTCAACCAGAATGCCAAAAGTCACCGACTTAAAGATGAAATGTCACAATTTTACTTGAGGATTGGAGTTGATGACTCTGCACTTCCTTGATGATGAAGTGTCATCTCATGCTAGGATGGCTGAAAGGAAATTAAGCTTATAAATGACAGAAGAATCGTGAGAAGAGAGGGAGAAATTGAGAGAGAATAAGGGGAAGAAGGGAGAAAGAGAAGATATTAGCTTAAAGAGGAGAAAAGTTTTCAATTTAGAAGGAAAAGCAAATTGGAGAATGAGAAACCCTAGGACCCTTGTTCTTTCTCCTCATTTCTTCGAGGAAATCAAGGTAAGTATGGAATTTAAGAGTTTGCTCTTTTGGATGCATCACAAGAATAGGGTATGTTATATATGATAGAAGTCAGATTTTAGACTATAATTAATGATAAATTGGATTGAGGATGTATTATATGTGCTATATGTTTGGCGATTGAGGATGTATTATATGTGCTATATGTTTGGCGATTTTACACTTTGTTGAACTCAATTTCTGGTGATTGAGAATCCGTAGAGGCAGGCGATGAAATTGGCAGAGGCGATGCACGGGTGTTGGAATGGTTGATACTTGGGTTTCGACCAACCTCTGGTCTGGTTCGACGCATCAGCTCCGGCCCCAATAGAATTGTCGGCCGAGTGAAGACAAATGCTTTCCAAAAAATTCTCCACTTGTTCCCTGCTATGTCTGGCACCGAGTGAAATTATTGAGCAGAGAGAAAGAGTGGTGGGGCAGGTGCTTTCTTGAGCCGTGTGAGGAGAGAAATAAAGGGACCAAAGGGGAGAGTTTTCTCTCTCTAGAAGGACTCGAGCTAGAAAAATTAGAGAATGGAAGAGTGAGTTAGTGCGTGAGGGTGATGAAGAGAAAAGGGCAGTGAGGGAGAGGAGAAACTGGGGTCTGCTTCTTGGAAGAAAAATAGGAGAGGAAGAGAGTGATTGGGTAAGTGAGAAAGGGAGAGAAAAGAACTTGTTCTTCCTCTATTCTGAAGCGGCCATGAAGTGCGAGAAGGGAAAGAGTGTTCTTCTTGCTATTGATTCAAATGAAGGATGTGGGCAGTGTAGGAGCTGCTCATCAATCGTAAGCTACCGAGGTGTTGAAGGAGAAATCAGCAAGTAAGAAATTGGATGCTAGTGGCCAGTGGAGGCCCTGCATCACGGGTTGTTTGCGATTTGTTCATTTCTGGTTTGATTACTCGTTGCCCATTTGTTGATCTGCTGGGATTTTATTGTTTGTTGAACTTGCGGTGTTGTGTTAGTATGCTCCTGTTAAGTGTTGGACAATATTTTGGAATTGTAGTTCTTGGAGTATTATTCTACTATTTTTGGAATTATTCGATTGTCTGGGACTTGCTGCTAATCGCGAGGAAATGGATAGTGAGGAAATGGGTTTAAAACATTATTTTTCTGTTGTAAGTATTAACATATGACTTGCTCTCTATGAACAAACGTCTAGCCTAAATTTAATAGTCCTCTTAATTATTTCTTAAAAATTGTCGATTAAACACTAGAAAATAAAAATGGATTCTTTTGGCTGAATATGACTTGTTGTAACTGCTTTAGTACTTTCTCTGATATATTCTGTAGACTGCTTTAATATATTTCTTTGATATATATTGTATACTGTTGTGGACTGGATACTGTTGTGGACTGCTTTAATTTTTCCTTCGATATATTATGTAAACTGTTGTGGACTGGATATGACATGACATTCATCCATCAAGATAGAACTTATGATGTGACATATGCACAGCATGATAAATGAAATGAACGAATAAATGTAAATGGTCATGTGAGGGTTCGAGAGATAGGGTGACAGTGCTTGGTGGTGACACTCCTGATAGTAACCTCCACCCACGTAGGGATGGAGTCAGTTAAGCCACAAGACCAATAGATGTATCCCTTCTCTTGTTCCAAAAATCGCAACGTCTGAAAAGATAGAGATTGGTGACGGTCGTGGTGACACCCCTGATGGAAACCTCCACCCATGTAGGGATGGAGTCGATTAAGCCACACGCACCAACAGATGTATCCTTTATCTAGTAACGAAATGTAAAGGTAGAAAAGATAGGTTCATTTTTGAGATAGACTGCATAAGCATGAGCATGAGGATGAGCATGAACATTGCATTTCATTCTCTTTCTTGCTAAGCGTTAGGCTCATTTTCTTACCCATGATGCAGATGATGGTAATGATATCAATGTGGAGGAGGAGGCATTGCCAGTTGAGATATTGGGTTATTAGCTGAATTTGACCTGATGTGTTATGGCTCAAAGAAAATAAACCAGTTGTTTTAAATAATTAATTATGGTTTTTTGAAACTATTTTGTAAATAACGGATTGTTAGAAAGGATGTTTTAAATTATTCTGCTTAATACTCTGTTTGCTTTCTTAAATATATGTTTTTAAATAAGTTAAAGAAATTTTTTTATAGCTAAAAATGAAAGAAATCAAAAGCTTTAATAACGCAGGGCGTTACAAATCTCTTCCGCTGTATGTTTCCTAAATAAAAGTATTTAAAGTATAAAACGTTTGTAAAGGAAAATAAAAAGGGATCATTGTAGTGACAAAGTAAAAGTCTGGATGTTCGCTTCTGAAAAAGACTTAAACTACTTGCGGAAAGCTACTCGTCCGATGCGGATATTCGCCTCACACTTAATATTCCACAAATAAAAAATCATGTGTGGGCACATATTCTTCCAAAATGGATATCCACCCCACACTTAATATTATATGGACAGAACTCATGCACAACCACACATCATTCCAAAACCAAATATCTGCAGACACCCACACTTCTATGGACATAAACACATTCGTGTTCACAAATACTTTCGTGGATATTCCTCATGTACAGTCAACCATCTTTTCGAAACCAAGTATATGTGAACACCCACACTTCCACAGACACAAACACATTCACAGTCACCAACACTTCTGCAGATACACCTCATGTGTAGTCACCCATCCATCTGAAACTAAGTATCTACGGAAACCCTCACTTTCGCAGACACAAACACATCTGTGGTCTCCAACACTTTTGCAAATACACTAAACTTTTATAATCTAAAAATATACATGGTAGCAATCAATTCTTTTAATACCAAATCACCTAAAATTCATCACTAATTCAGCATCACAAAAATCAAAAACAGATATTCAATATTGCCTGACATAAATTGTAAAATGATATACAAAGCTTCTGAGTGTTACAATTGGCCTGTTAACTATATACATCTAGTTTAGTGTTTGTGATGGTTTTAGAACAATTGTCATAGTAGATGAAACTTTTTCATTAATTTAATTCGATAATACATTTTTGTGTGGTTAATTTGATAAAAATATTTTCCTTTGGTTAATTTGACAATACATTGTCATCTGGTTAATTTGAGAATACACGTTTGTTTAGTTAATTTGATAATACATGTTTGTTTTGTTAACTTACACATGCAATATGCTCAACACATATGTTTCATAAAATGTAATTAATAGTACAGTTACCCCAAATTGTTGTTCAACAACCAAAAGATGCTCAAATAGTAGAATACCCACAAATTGCATAAAATGCTAGTAACCAAATGATGTTTACAATGCACAATAAATACAAATAAGTGTGATACTTTCTTGTAAAATTTTAATTAGCGGCTTCTAAATGTGCACCTGTTGATTATAGACAATTACCAATCTTCTTTCTCGCACGCCCATTGCTACATCATACCATGCAAAGAAGTCACATCCTCCAACTCCCTTCTAAAACATGGTCAATAAGAAATAGTTCAGTGAAGTATAAAAACTTGCTACATTAAATAAACAACATTTTCCTTAATTATAATTTATACCTCATAATTTTGGCAATCGAAAAATTTTTGTTCGGGATTTGCTCGTGTCCAAGACATACATATGGCAGGTTTTACGTTGCAAAAACAAGTAATAGTTGAAACCACTTTGAGAACATCGACAAAATAAAAAGTAGACAAAAAATTAGGCAAAAAATATTGACCAATGTAATCAATGCACATATAATGTGTCTAAAAATATTACTAGCCTGTAATGGAAGCAGAATCACGCGATATCAAGCCAACCACTTCAAATCTACATAAAATACAAACAAAGTAATCGAAGTTTGCCTCCTAAGGAACTCAAAGTTCATTTCTCAAGTTTCAAACTCAAAGCTGCTTCAGATGTGCATTGATTATTTCATACGTGTGTGCAAAACACGTGAGGCATTTAACAAACCCCCTAACTATAGCGACCCATTTTTTCGTTACTTAAAATGTCGAGATTTTTCTTTTATAAAACATAGCGTAGCAGAAGACTTTTCAAAATGAAAACATTTAAGAAAAATGTAATAAATACCATGAATAAAATTTCTTTCTTTAAATCTTTGAAGCATACATTTTACAAATGCATTTCACAAATTAAAAACCATTAACATTTTCTGTTTCCTTTTCCCATTTAGCCTGGCCAACCACAAGATCTACAAAGCATAAATCCTTCATTAGCTGCTCCTTTCCTCATTATCATGCTTACCTACATCACAAGACTTAAACTATAAGTCTAATGCTTAGTAAGAAATGATATGCAATATAGACCATGTAATGCACTTTTCGTAAAATAGTTTCCATATTCATTCCTTCCCTTTTCTTTTCTATGCACATAAATGCACTTTTTCCCGACATCAATCGTAGACTCTTTAACTATTATGCACATCAATGCACAACGTCTCTTGATAAAAGGCTCGACATCAATAGAACTTCCTGTTACTTGCTGTGCACATCAATGCACAACAACCCAACACCTCTGGTATAGCAACTTCAACATTGATCGAAAGCTTTGCTAGTGGTTGTACACATCAATGCATAACGAGCTATTCCGATTTTAATCGAAACTCACTAACGGTCATGCACATCAATGATTAATGACATCACCAACCGTTGGTCTGTCTGTCTCGACATCAATCGAGATCAAATTAACAAACTCAAGCTTGTTAACATTTATCATTCATTTGCATAAAACATATATGCATGAGAAATTCATTTCTTAACATTTATTGAAAACAATGATGCATGAACATGCATTAATGCATACAATTCCATGATTATTGATAATTCTCAATTCAACAAAATCCATCAAATAAAGAGAAAGAAGTCTATATTATCCTCAACTTCAACATGATTAACAACTTAACATGTAATACCCCAATAATTTCCCCTGTTTTATATAATGAATTTTGAGAAAAATAATATATTATATTCTGGGATAGTATTTTATCGAATAATACCATGTAAATATATGAAAAATATTATGGAGTGATTAAAGTACAAATTTTTAAAGAAAAAATGTGTATTTCGGGTTTTCAGTCGCACTGCGGTCGACAGCGCGATTGTGGTTCGCATCTGAAATGTGTTACGGGTGACTCCTTGCCTTTTCGGTCTTACCAAGGTCGAAGTTGGGGCCGGGGGTTTTGTGTCCGAAATGCACTTATGATTGCATTTTGAGTTCTCGGTCGCATTGCGGTCAAAGACGCGATTGTGGTTTACGTCTGAATACGTTACAGATTACGTTTTATGGTTTTTAGACGTGATGTTGTCGAGTTGCAGATGTGCAGGATTTGAATTTGCCAAATTTGCCAAATTTGACAATTTTGCGATCGAATCATCGGTCGGGACACGGTCTCATGATCCGACCAAAAACACAAAACTATAACAAAATTGGGTTTTCGATCATTGTGCGGTGGACGATTCAGTCGACTTCCTTGAGGAAAAGTCTGCTTTTAATGCGAATGCAGCTTTAGTTACCGCCATTTTTCTGAATCTCCTCCATGCTATCCTTTTCTCCAGAGGTGATTGGGTGCTTTACACGTGGTCGACTCCTAATGGACCACCCTCCCTTGATATGGGCAATTTTCCACTCACCTAGCAGTCCTCTTGGAAGCTTCGCTTCCTCAATCGATAAGTGGCAAGCTGAGCGTGTGTGGTTGCCACTTTTGCTGGTGGTGCTGCGTTTTGTGGGAGCTGAGTGCTGGTGTGTATGTGAAGGTTGGAGCGAACCGTGAGCTCATTTCTGGGTGGTGAGTCGAGTGTCTTCTTTTGGCAAAAATCTTGCTGGGGGTGCTGCTGCTGCCCTGTTTCTAGCATTATGAGTCTTCAACGATTGAGAGGTAAGAAGTTGAGTAAGTCATTGGCCAATGGAGGCCCTACACCACCAAGCTTGAGTCTGTTTTTGTTATGTGTGGAGTGATTTCATTGCAATTCTAACATGTAAACTGTAGTTCAATTCTCTGCATAATTTTGTTCCCTACTACATGATGACCATTCTGCTAGTTTAGAATTTTGTTCACTGCTTAGTTATGCCACTCACTGCTTAGCTACGTTGGATGTTATATGTTTGTTCCTGTTGAAAATATCCTCTGCCATATATTAATTACCTCATTGTTTGATAAATGAAATGTAGAAATCTCTACGTGGGTATGGTAAATCATTTTACATGGATTTGAGTTTAGCTCCTTGCATGATTCTGTTGGTTTGTTTCTCTCGATTTTGTCCATAGTATTCTATTGATTATTGATTCAAATCATGTTGCTCTGTTGTTGTAATCCTACTTTTATTAGGATTGTTGGCCGATAAACGTATGTTGTTGGCACTTGACTATGATTTCCTATTGTTAATGGTGATAGTCGATACTCTTGAATTGGCCACTGTTGCCTTAACCATTACCTTGCTGTGATTATTTCTCTGCTGCCCTAGAAGTGACATTTTCATGACAAATTCCCTGTTTGGTTTTAGGTTCTATTGAAATCTGTCATTTCCTGTACAGTCAACTATTAGATGATGCATCTGTTAAATATAATGCTCTGTTATAATTTGCACTGCTGGTTTTGCTATCGGATATTATGTTGTCTCCAATTGTTATATCCATGTTCATTTTATGCCATTAAATTGTCATCAAGCATGTCTAGTGTTCTGAGTCTATCATTGTTGTGTCCCTTTCAATTATCGAGCACGTTTAATATCCATTTTATTGCCATCTTTCTATTCAATTTTAAGCATGATAGCACGTTGTATATCGCTGTATATTCTTCATGATTTCGCTACTGTTTTCTGTCCAAATCTAAGCATGTTAGTATTTTGTCTAACATTGTATTTCTTCAAACATCGGGCATGATTTCACTATTGTTTTTTATTCAATTATAAGCATGTTAGAATGTTAAATAACGTTGAATTTCTTTCATGACATCACTATTGTTTTTCCTGTTAAATCCTAAGTATAATAGCATGTTAACTTTCGTTGTATTTCTTTTAATTGTCGAGCATGTTAACGCTATTATTTCCTCTACAATGATGATATGAATTTTGAATTTTTGACAATTGGATTGGACTGCTTGACTTGTAGGCATTTTATATTCCGTTGTATGATAGTTAAATATTGTTGTGATTGTTGTGCTGCATTGACATGCATCATATTAATAGAAACCAATGGGAATGCCACGTGCGGGTTGATATTCATTTGTAATGAAAAGTGATAAAGAAAATAAATGTAAGGGGAATTGGAGGTGAGAAGGTGGTTCAGATCATAACCAGGTAGACTCAAGATTTCACCCTTCCCTCGGCTGGATGCGAGAGCCTGTCTGCCCTAACGGGAGACTCAAGATTATACCCTTCCCTTGTCCAGTCATGAGAGCCTGTCTACTAGAGGGTTAGATACCGACTAGCGGTCACCCTCCCTATGACGGATCCTCCAATGTCTCAGCTCAATGTATGAGTTGATATATATGTATATGTAACCGTGAGTAAAGAATAGTTTGGGCAGATCTCATTATGATATAATGAGTTAGAGGCATACATCACATTGCATATCTCATTTTTTTTGTTGGGCCTTAGGCTTACAGTTTGCTTGTGGTGTAGGTGATTGTTTGGATATGGTTATTCCCGGAGTGGATGAGGAGGCATTACCAGTTAAGCGTTTGGATTACCCAACTAAATCAACCTGATCGTGTTATGGCTCGCATGAGGAGAAAACATTATTTTGAAATGGTTTGAGAACAGATAATATTTTGTAAAACTATTAACTCCCGTTTTAATTTTCAAACCGTATTTTGAACTTAATTATGTTTCCACTTTTACTCTGATTTAATTATGCACTTTACATTGTTTCGCTAATTCTAATTATTCACTCTTGTATGCTTAAATAAATAAAAAAGAAAAATTTTACACGGTTATTAAAAAGAAAAAAGGTTTGAAAAATAAACTCGAGTCGCTACATAATATCTATCAAAGACGACAACAACATCAATCTTTCAGACAACAATATAAGCAATTCAACTTAATCTATCAAGAACAAGCATCAAATAACAATAAAACTCTAACTCTTGTGATGTAGCCCAAAAGAGAAAACATAAACAATCAATTCTTACTGCTATTCCCTTGAAGAAATTAAGAAGCAATATTCTTCCTCAGAGTGCTTCTCCTCTTCTCCCTTCTTCTTCTTCTTCTTCTTCTTCTTCTTCTTCTTCTTATTATTATTCTTATTCTTCTTCTTTCTCTCTCTCAAATTCTTTTTCACGGTTCTCCTTGTATTTTTCTCAAGTCTCCCACTTAAATCTAGTTTAACTTCCTTCCTCAGCCACCTAAGCATGAAGTGTAGTGCCCTCAAACATAAAGTGATAAGTAATCACATACAATCTTCAAGTAAAATCATGACATTTCATCTTAAGTTGATGACTTTTCGCATTTTGGTCGACCACTTCTAAATTGGTCAACTACTTTTCTTTCTAGAAATTATTTTCTCCACAAAACTAGTCGACCATTTCTATATTGGTCGACCATTTTTCAACCTGAGAGCCCCCTATTCTTAATCTATCAATATTTTTGTCGACCACTTATAAACTAGTCTACCACTTTTCAACTCGAAAGCCCCTGATTGCAATATGTCAATATTTTGGTAGACCATTGTCAAGCTGGTAGACCACTTTTCCTATCAAATGTCTCATGTTCATTTGAATCTTCCCTCCTCCTCAAGTCATAACACAAAACTCTTATTTCATGAAAATTCCACTCTTCCAAACATCAATACACTTAACAATCATTCAAATGAGTACTCTAATCATCAAATGTCATCATTACCTAATCTTATACGTCACATGGTAAAATTTGGGATATTACACTAATGATGAAGATGTTCGTTGCTGACGTCTCAAACATTGAGGTGGTAGATAACAAAAATAAAAGTTTAAAGTATCAGTTAAAAACACACTCACACTTCAGGGGTCATATTGATAATTACCTAAAAAAATAAGTTTTGCGACTTACACATAATATATGTATATAGTACATTTAAATCCCAAAACAAGTTTATATTGTTGTGGGAGTTCTGTGGTGGGCTATAGTCTCGAGCCTGTTGGCCTGATTATCACACTACCACCACATACCCCTACAAAAAAATTTATATTTTTCTTTCAAAATTTTTTCACTAAAGCTCTTTGATTTGAGAAAAAAGAATTTGAGTCATCAAACTCTAACAATTCATTACTTTACGAGTTGAATAACCTTAGCTGCTTTTTGTGAAATCCTTATGAATGAATGTTTGCCAATCTTAGTAAAAGCTTTTTAAACATTTGGGTAAGCATTTAGACTACATTAATTCGTAAAGTCGAATATAATTCAACTAAAAAAAATTATAAGAAATAGAGAAATGACAATCAATTAGTGGTCGCTAAAAAGACCACAACTCATAGACATGATTTATGATCCAATGTATGAACAAAAAACTCTCTCACATCATAAAAGGTTCATTGTTGCTATCACAAGACCAATAACGTCGATTGAAACAATTAAATGAACCTCCCACTTAATTATTAATGGTAGAGTTGTCGTTGATTAGGACTGCAAAAAGCCTAATTATAGAAAGTCCCATAATAATGGAACTTTTTATTGATCACGAAACCATTATCCTTCCTCAAATGTCGTGGAGTCGTGAGATGCTTAAATGTCTCCAAGCTTAAATTTTGAACAACTACGAGTGTTGCAAAATTTAAGACTTCACCATAAACCCGAGTTAGGTGTGACGAAAAAATAAGTCGATTGTAATGAAAAATTAACGATATTTCTTTTTTAATTTACAAAATTTCATTGCCTTCAAAAGTACCATAATTAATCAAACATGCAATTTAATTTATTAAAATTATTCATTTTAATCCTCTTTCCATCACGTGTACGCAAAGGCCTTGACCAATTCAACTTCAACTCTTGAATTTGAAAAACACCAGTCAAACATCTTAAAATTCAATCCATTGCCAGCCAAAAGTCAACAACATTATCGAAAGAAATTTATAATTTCATTTACTGTAAAGAATATTATTTACTGTTTAATATAATTCATCTAATTTAGCTTTGCATAAAATTTAGTTATGATAATTAATTAATTCATCTAATATGCATTATAGAAAAATAAATCCATTCTTAGATATTTTGCTGGCTTTCCATATGGTTCGATGAAGCGTATTCTAAACACACCAAAAAAATGTTAATAATTAAAATAAAGGCTACAGTGAGTCACTTGTCACCACGTACCCTAAAAATCTATTGTAGAGCCCACAACCTAATAATTTCACAACATAAAACGTCAAACCAAAATCAAATCAAATGTGTTCTCCAACAACTGTCAATATCTTTTATTTCATTTTATATATATAGTAATATTAAATAATTTCTTATATATTATAGTTTTTTTCTTTGACTTTTCAGTGTTTTTTATTTTTAAATTTTGAGTTAATTAATTTTAAGAACTATTTTTTGTTGATTTAATTTTTATCATAAAATTTTTTACGAGAATAATTTTTAAAATTCAGGGTGATAAAGAATTGCATTTGAAAAAAAAAAAAAATTTATTTGTTTATTAGTAAAATAATTAAAATATACTCAATATAATTATTTATATCAACGAATGAATTACATTTTAATATTGTATCTCAATGTAGAATATATAATTCATTATTTTCTAATTAATTAATGAGATAGATTAATTGGAGTACACTCTTCTTTTCTTTGATTCTTTTTTATTTTGCTGTTAACTAATATGGTAAAATACTTCATGAAATAAAATATATGTTTTTTTATAACAATTAATTACATAAAATAAAGTCTATTCAAAATTTATATAACACATAACTATCTCCTAAGTTTTTTTTTTCAAGTGTCATACCTTCCTAGCAACACGAGCTCATGAGAAATATCCGTATGTTATTCCTTAAGTATCTTTCATTTGTTGAGGGATGGTCCTACTTAACGTACTAAAGTTGACTCTATTTTTAATATAAATAAGCATAGTGTCAATATAACATTATCTAGATTAATAAGAATATAATGTATATTAACAAAAAAAGGAAGCCTAGTGAGTTTTGCAAATACAAACTCAAGCGTCTTGCATTATATTATATTATATTAATATAATAAGAGCAATGTGATGATGTAGGCATCTAATCCTATCCATTAGCACAGCCCCCTCTTCTTTTGTTTATTTATTTCAACAATGGCTTTGGCAGGTCTCGTTTCTATTTGGAAGCATAGAGGATGACAAAGCTTAGCCAACTAAAAAGCTTGTTTTCATTAAACTTTTCCAATTCATAATCTAAGTTTTGGTGAAACCCTCTTTTCAATATCAACATTGCTACCCATAATTTGAAATTACACCTACTTTATTATGATTTAATCATTTTTCAAAACTTTTTAAATATTTTAATTTTAAAAAAAAAACACTATTTTGATTATGATATTCTAGTAGCTGTTCTTCACCACTTATCGTCTTCGAGGACCACTCGTTTTTTAATAAAATATCGTACTAAGAATAAAGGGAATTGTTGCGATACAATCAAACTTTATACTCTAATGTGATTTTTACATATCATTCACTCATTGATAAAATTATTATGATATAATATAATATAATCTATTATTTTAATATTGATATTCTATCATAATTATTTTATTAATATGTGAATGACACGTAAGAACCACGTCAAGTGAGATATTATAGTATGAAATTAAGTGTAAACATAATCATAGTCAAGAATAAATTATGAAGATTTCTCTAACATTATTAAAAGTAAAACAAAGTTTGTTGAATTTGGATATGAAGAAAAACAAAACATGAGTACACGCTCTTCCTTATAAATCGAAATACTAAGAATATTGATGCAGAAGTTTGAAGTTGATGGAATTATAGGATATAATTATCCGCTTTAGCTAACATATTGTATTCCACACACACATTCTTGGCACATAAAGTAGGGGTGTTCACAGTTTGGTTCGGTTTGGTTTTGATGTAAAATCAAACCAAACTAATCGGTTTCGGTTTTAAAATTACAAAACTGGAATCGGTTTTAGAAAAATCAGAACCGAGTCTGTTTCGGTTTTAAAATCTTGGTTCCGATTTCGGTTCGGTTTCAGTTTTTTCTTTATTAATTTTTTTTTTAATATTATAATAAAAATTGTATAAAAATTATAAAAACATAATTAATAACAATAAAATTATTCTTATTCTTCTCTTTTCAAAACAAAATTTTGTCCAAAAAATAGTTATTAGGTTTTTTGGAGCTAAAATCACTTCAGAGGCTGAGGCACGAATGACTGAATATGGAACTTCAAAAACAAAAAAAACACTATAAACGTATTTATGCGGTTCGGTTTTGAAAAACTAAAACCGGTAACCAAACAAAAACACTCAGTTCTTACAAAAGAGAACCTTATTCAGTTTTTTTAATAAAAAAAACTTTATTCGATTTCATTTTTTGATCGATTTCGGTTCATTTTTGAACACCCCTAACCTAAAGTATTGTTGAACGGATCATGCCATAGTTGAAATTAGTAAGATTGATTGAGCCAATCATCATCAAGCACCACTCAATTTTTTATAATATTTTCCATGTATGATTCCACAACGTGTACTTTCGAGTAATAAACATAGTCTAAATCTTGTGTGACGAGTGTAACTTTACATGCAATTATGTGGCGGTGGCCAAATAATTCCCATTTTCTCAATTAAAGTAAACCTTCTTCTGATTAGGACTTCCAATTCACATTTTGCATCATCCATTTCATTTTATAGGGAATTAATTATTATAACTAATGATAAATTTATCTTACTTTAAGAAGGAATTTTCAAGGGAATTCGGAAAATTATGCAACAGTTTCGAAGATTAGAGACATGGAAATTTTCCCATTTCATCGTGCCTTGTTTGTCTACCAAGAAAATTAAGAACCCAGTTTTATCTGCAAGCAAAAATGCAGATGAAGAACGGTCGTCGTGGGCGAGCCCTCCGTTCACATTTGTTGTTCTTTCTCAGCTTTCTCTTCAAACCCAGACCCTTCTTTCGGACTGTCTAATGCTCTCTTCTCCTGTTCTTCTTCTTCGTCCGATCCAATCTTCTCTCCCATTCCACCGTTCTTCTCTCTCTTCCGAGCTCTGGCCTTCAACTCCTCCAAAAGCTCTCTCACCGCCTTCTCTTTGTTTCTTCTGTTTTTTATCAGAACTTCGCTCACGTCCGCTGGAGTCATCTCCGCTTCGTCAATAACCTCCTCGAATTCCGACCAGACCTCGCCAGCCATATCGCCGTCTTCGTGCTGCAAGTAATTTTTCAGAAGAATCTTCAATGCCGGAAAAGAACAGAAGCTCATGAAAATATGCATATCCATTCTCCCACTTCTCAACAATGCCGGATCGAGTTTTTCGATATGATTCGTAGTGAAGACGAATATCCTCTCACTCCCACAGCAAGACCATAACCCATCAGTAAAATTCAATAAACCAGAGAGAGTTATCGAATTTCCGCCATCTTCGCCGGTTCTCATCTCTCCGGAGTCACAGTAACTCCGGGAAATCGAACTGTTTGTGGGATTCGAACTGGTTCTGTTTCTGTTTCCCAAATTAATCGAACAATCAATATCTTCGATTACAATGATTGATTTCGAGCTCGTTTTCATCAAAAGTTTCCTCAGTTCAGAATTATTATGAACTTCTGTAAGTTCCAAATCGTAAATATCGTAACCGAGAAAATTCGCCATTGCTGCAATCATACTCGATTTTCCAGTCCCGGGAGGGCCATAAAGAAGATAACCCCTCTTCCAGGCTCTACCAGTTTTCTGATAGAAGGATTCGCCATTGGCGAAATCCTCAAGATCTTCCATTATTTCCTTCTTCTTCCTTGGATCAATGGCTAGAGTTTCGAATGTGCTCGGGTGCTTTAAAGGAACAGATTCCCACGGATGACCTCTCGAATCCAGCGAACCGCCTCTCGAATTCGTGTACAAAAGCCGATCCTGATTCTTCCTCCTGATTTCATTAGCTCTCTCCATTATATAATCTAAATACGAGTTCAAAATTAGCGCTTTATCTTTCTTGTTGATTCTAAGTGTGAACCCTCTTTTCTCCTCCGGCAACGGCCGCCAAGAGAAAGTCTGTGTTTGTCTCTGGGTGACGACGTGCTCCCACTGGAGAGCAACACCGGCAAAGGTGTCAGCTATGGAATCGTTATTGGAGAGGCCGAACGTGACGGAGCTGGAATTCAAAGCTCGTGTGACGCTCAGGCGACTTCCCGTGTTCGAGACGGAGGAGCTCAGGTAGAGCTGGACGGCGTTGTAGAGCTCATTGGTGTTCACTCCGTCGATCTCGGTGATGTCAAAGTATACATAAGAGGAGAAGCAGTGGAAAATCCTGCTGAAGAGTTTGACGACGGCGAATCTGAGCTCCGGCGGTAGAACGGCCTGGAGAAGCGTTTGACAGAAGGCAAAAACACCAAGAATAGAGGCCAAAGATGTCCAATACTCCTTCATATTACTTTGATTCCAAAAAATTGGGAGTTTTATGACAAAATGAAAGAAGAAAGAGATGGGTGTTAATAAAATCAGGCCAATGGGTAATGTGTAGGAGTTAGATTTGCGAGAGGAAGAAGAAAACTTTCTGGGTCTGAGAGCGAAGAAGAAACAGAAAATTCTAATCTTTCTCCATTTTTTTGATCTGAAGCTTGAGGAAATGACAGGAGATAGATAAGTGAAAAAAACAATGAGGAAAATGAGGGGAGAGGGAGAGAAATTTAAAAGTCTGAAAGAGAAAGTTGAAGGTTGGGGTGATTTTATAGGTGTGCTGTGGAAAAGGTCTAATAATTCTGCATCTTACTTTGACCTGAAACTTGCGTTTCAGACTGGCCATGGGAGGACGAAAGTGATGGGCGTTGATGAAACAGGTCCATTAAAATTGGGTAGGTCTTTGAAGTCTTAAAAACGAATATAATTATTATAACGTCAAATTCAAAATATATAATAATACGGTTAATGGATAATTGTTTAATTAAAAAATAATTTTATTAAGGGTAATTAAAAAAAAACTTTTAAATTGGGAAAAATGACAAATTAACCATCGTAGTTTATGATCAATGACAAGTCAATTACTATCCTTTATTTTCTAACATATTAATTAGTGACGTATGAGAAAATGACAAAGCCAATATCGCTGTCACGTTTGTCGTTAACAAGCTGATGTGGAGCCGCGAATTAACAAATCGTCACGGCTCCGTGTTTTTCTAAGAAAAGAAGGTCGAATTGCAACCGTATCTTGAGACGCTGTTGAGATTAATTTTTTATCACAAATTTGAGGGTTTAAACGAATGATTTTGGGGCCAAGAAAGCAGGATCATAGGGTAAACCCATGACAAGTGATAGATCTCTGAGAGAGCTTCGATTTGATACCTTCTGCAGCCGATTCTGACATCTGTAGCCAAAGTTATGGTCTTTTGAAGTTGAAAATATCAAAAATCTAATAAAAACATTGGATTCGAAAAACATATGCATAGAGACTTTGAAGTAACTATGAAACACTATAAACCGAGTACCGCTGCAGACTTTGAAGTAGCCATGCATGAAAAACAGAGAGTTTCATAGCTACTTCAAAGTCTCTATGTATATGTTTTTCGAATCCAATGTTTTTATTAGATTTTTGACCTCTTCAACTTTAAAAGACCATAACTTTGGCTACAAGTGTCAGAATCGGCTCCAAAATGTATCGAATCGAATCTCTCTCTAAGATCTATCACTTATTATAAGGTTTACCCCATGACACCCCTTTCTCGGGCCCAAAATCATGCGTTTAAGCTGTCAAATATGCGATCAAAAATTTTTAACAAGACAAACCGCGACGGCATCCCGAGAAACTGCCTCGGCGTCCGCCTTCTTTTCTTGGAAAACCACGGAGCTGCGACATTTTGTCTACGAACCGCCGCGGCTCCAGATCAGCTTGTTAATGGCAAACGTGACAACGATGTTGTCTTTGTCATTTTCCCATATGTCAATGGTTAATTTGTTAGAAAATAAAGGATAGTGGTGGACTTGTCATTGATCGAAAACCACGTTAGTTAATTTGTTATTTTCCCTTTAAATTATGAGATTAGTGACAAGCAAACCCTTAAATTAAGTTTATTAATAATTAAAACTTTAAACTATGAAAAATGAACAACGTAAATCTTGTAATCATGTTCTCCGTTAAAAGACGTCTCCCGAACGTTCACTCCACTTCCAGACGTTCGATTATACTCCGTTACATAAAGGTGGATATCTGCTTACATTGTCCGCCAATCACAATTTGTCACATAGATCATTTTGCGGATTCCACCTCACATCTGTGAATGTCAACGCTTCCACTATAGATATTCACTTACATTGTCTACCAATCACAATTTGTCACATACCTCACTTCGCAAATTCAACCTCACATATATGAACACCAACGCTTCTGTTGCAGATATCTATCTAATCACATTGTCTGCCAATCACAATCTATCGTGTACCTCATTTCGTGGATTCCACCTCACATCTCTATTGCGGATATCCGCTCACATATCCTCAAACATGTCTCATCCTAACAATAACAAGAATAATGGACAAATCCTCAACAAAATATCAATGTAAATAGTAACAACTAGCAAATATCACATCTTCGATCCACAAGTAATCATAGACAGCAAACAACAAACAAGAAATCATATTCTCAAACAATACCTGTAGATATCACTCAACAATATCATTATAAAACTACCTTACCCTAACACTTTGTGATGCATGTTAAAAGCCAAATACAATCAACTTCACTTATCTGAGATTTTTATTGAAGTTACAATATCAAAATTTCTTTGTTCCAACCAATTACTCCATTGAAATTAAAGTGAAGAAGAATCGAGTTAAAATAAGAAAAGAAGAAATTTTTAAAATGTACACAGTTTCAGCGTCTCTTGCTGTCACTTTTCTTAAAGTCTGTAACTGTAAAAGCCTACATTCATAATGCTTGAAGAAAATTCTCCCTAGAGTAAAAAAGAATTCCTTCGTCTTTGCGGCTTTAGAGTAATTAAGGTTTCAGTTCCCAACATTCTTATTTATAGACGGTTAAACAGAGGATCCCGCAGAAGAAAATCCCACCAAAATCAAATTCAAGCTTTATAGTTTCCTAATCTGACCATATATCGAATCGCAACTTGCAGATTTTGCGAAAACCGTATTTTGAATATGTCTGCATTTACAGCGGACGTGCAGGTTGCCACTACGGATTACCATTTCATCCATTTCGTTCAATGGCAATCAGCCATGTCAACATTTTTCACTTACATTTGTGGTCACCAACGTTTTCGGGGACAACAACGCTTCCGTGAACACACCAATGTTTCCGCAAATACTTCATCTCGCGGATCCTTCGTAACCCATCCACCAATCATTATTTTCCACGTACATTTATTCCTTCACAGATATCTCTCTTGCAAACACCAATGCATCTTGGACATCAATGCTTCTGCTACGGATACAGGATAACCGCTCACATTGTCTGCCAATCACAATCTGTCACATACCTCAATTCGCAAATTCCACCTGACCTCACATCCGTGGACACCAATCTTCTTCCACTGCGGATATCCAATATCCACTTACATTATCCACCAATCACAATTCGCCACATACCTCATTTCCCAAATTCCACTTTACATCCATGGACACCAACACTTCCGCTGCGGATATTCGATCACTCCAATAAAATGATATGCATTTAGAAAAAAAATTGAAACGATCAAATAAAAAAATATATCATACAAATATCATTACAAATATTTAACAGTTGCATCATTACAAATTAGATAACAGATATATCTCAAGTAGTTTGTCACCCATATAATTGTCAACATTCATTTATTTGCAACATATTAAAAAAATTACAAGTTTGAAAAATTTACTTCAAATTACAATAGAAAGTGAAAAAAAAACAAAATCTAGTCTTTAACATCTAAATTTTTGAAGTCTTTAAGTATTTTATCTTCTCGTTGTTGATCTCTCGTCTTAGCATTGTTCCAATCTTTGATGCAAATGAATACCTCCACCAGGTCATGTGCAAGTCGTCATCTTCGTTAAACGTACGCACGTCCACTTGCACTAAAAGTAGACTCTGACACTACATTAGAGACCGAATGTGTTAGTAGATCATGTGTCATTATAGAGAGAATATGATATGTAGTAGAGTATTTTTTTTCACCAATCTAAAATATTAAAATCCTCTTCTCGAGAAATTTGATAATAAATTTCAAAATAAATATCAATTTTATTTCGCAAAGAAGTAGAATAACTTTCAGTATTTAATTCACTTAATATATTATGAATCATAAATTGTGGAGCTACAATATAACAACTACTACTAGAATGAGTTTGTGTGTGGAGGAAGACATAAACAACTAGCATTAGAATATTTTATTTTATAAGAAAAATATAAACTAACAATTCTATTTGTTACTTGATCACTAATAATTAAATAAGTAATATTTAAATTAGTAGAAATTATATTAATTATATGACACACTCATTTTAATTTATATTTAGGATATATGATGCATGCATAACAAAAAATAGGAGGAATGTCATACTAATGTTTTTTAAATTTTGTTTTTATTTTATTAAGAATACTACTAAATTCATCTATTTGTCGATATCTAGCAAAAGTACATGTTAAATTTACAAAATTTGAAAGAACAAGATGAGAATGAGGATAATAAATTCAAGAACATTCATTTGTAGCATCATAAAAAGATTTTAAAAAATCAAAAAAATATATTAACAATATCACAACTAGATTTATCAAGATTAATACTTTGTGTCTTTTCATTAATAAAAGCACCAATAACTTACCAATATGACCTAAGATTTTGCAACATTAACTAAGTAGAATTTCACCTAATATCTATGTCGGTTTTTAATTTTCTTGATTTAAGTTGGACAACTTTACAAATTTTTTTTATATTCTTGTTGTCTTGAATTAGATCATATAATGTAAGAAATTGTGGATTCCATTAATTCAATATGATGCGAAATATATGTCATATCATCTTTAACAATCAAATTCAAAATATGATACATATATCTCATATGAAAAAAAGAATTATGAGTAATATCTAATAAAAAATAATTTCTAAAATAGGAAACATCAACATCGTCAGCACTAGCATTATCAAGAATTATACTAAAACTTCTATCTCCAATAGAATATTCTTACAATATTGTCACAATATGTCTATAAGTATAGATACCAATATGAGAATATTCATAATTACGAAATCCTAAATTCTTTTATTTAATTGTCAAGATTCATCAATAAAATAGAAAGTTACAATTATATAACCTACAATATTACGTGCGCTCCATAAATCAGACGTAATACAAATAAATATTGAAGGGGCACATGACCATTGCTTTCTTTTTTTAATGTGACAAGTCAAACCTTAAACTAAGTTTCGCTGTGGATATCCCCTTCATTGTTCACGAATATCTGCTTCCTCCTTAATTAACATCAGCCGCCCACGTGTCCATCCTTCTCTCTGCGGACACGGGATGCCCCTTCTCCATTCGCTTATGCTTCCTTATTACATCGTGTGTGTCGTGTACATGATTCCTCCTATCCGCAAACGCATTCTTGTCTAATGCGGATATCCGCTAACATTGTTCACCAATCCCAATCCGCCACATATTTCATTTCGTGGATTCCACCTCACATTCACAAGTCTTCCTTTCCACTATGGATATCCACTTCATTGTTCACCCATGATATAGAGTCCAAGACTCTATGAAGTTCAACAAGTGCACTCGACTAAACTTTAACAACAATTCTGATCTCCAATTTTCAAACAAGTATAACTTCAAAAGCGTAGGGGATTAAGAGCTGAAAATTGCAGAGACTTCTATCATCATTCCAAATATAAACATATCTAAAATTCAGTTATAAACTCGATCAAATCAGGGAAATATGATTGGACAAATATGACCCTAGGATTAGGGTTTTTGGGACAGGTTCTGGCGACCTGGAATTAATCAACGATTTCTCAACGAGCATACATTCATTCAATCCCAAATTTGGAGGAGTATCACACAACAATATCAAAAGTATCTTTGTCAAAATTGAACGTTATCCAATGAATAGAAGCAGATCAAATCATAGCCACAAAACAAAACCGAATCTGCACAGCGCCGAAACAGATTCTCAGCCAAAAATAGCTCCTTCCAAAAACAACCTTTACCACTTTCAAATCACAACCAAAACACAGCAAATCCAAACTATTATAGGTAAAGATCAATAACTCCAAGAATACGAGATCCCCTTTCAAGAAATAACATAAGAAAACAAGTAAAAATCCAAAGGAGCCCGCACACCTCTAACACTAGAGGGGGCAACTAGTTCGGCCAACAACAAGGGAGGCTCTCTCCAATGGGGATGATGGTTCTTCTACCTCCACTCCACAAAAGACCACCACACGAGGAGGAGGACTTGGAAGAGGTAGCACAAATCGACTCACCAAAGATCCAGCAAGAACAAGTGAGTCGAATGGAAAGGAAGAAGTCGGCCGAGGGGAGGGGAGATCTCCATGGGTTCTTCACGCCAAGGCTTAGGAGCTAAGTTTAGGGTTCTTCAAAAGTGACCTCCATATTTCATTAGGAGGGACTAAATATTCCCAAGGGTCTTACAAAAGAATAAAAGACAAAATTGCCCTTAGAAGTACAAATATTAGACATGAGCGCTCGATTTACATGCAAACCGAGCACCTCCTAAAACAAACCAAGAACAATCTAGAAAATGCAAAAAATAAGAATCCCAAACATAATTCAGTATCTTAATCATAAAAATTGACGTAACAAATCCACGAATTACCTTTAAATCTTCAAGTTATTGTGGCTCCTCTAAGGCGGGAAATTAATGAGTCAATTGCTTGACGTTGCATGGTTCCATGTGAGAACGTGAAATGGAACTCCTTTGTCATCATGTGATATCTCCTGCGAAAAATTCCATAATTTGTTGTGACCTGCAAAATAATAGCGAGTTAGAAAAGAGATGAGCTTCTTAGCTCGAGAGCGTGTGATCGGTCCACGGGGCACATCATCCTCCCAGGGTGGTTGAGGATTTGACCTCAAATCCATTGTTTGTTCCATACTATCCTCCACGGAATGTTCATCCTCCCCAAGGTATGGTGATAAATCTTGCACGTTGAAAGTAGATGAAACCCCATAGTCTTCAGGTAGTTCAATACGGTAGGCATTATTGTTGATGCGTTCCAGAACTTTGAAAGGTCCATCGGCTCTTGGTAACAGCTTACACTTCCTTTGTAGTGAGAATCTTTCTTTCCATAAATGTAACCATACAAGGTCACCCACTTCGAATATAACTTCTTTTCATCCCCGATTAGCAAGTCTGGCATATTCCATATTCTTTTTCTCAATGCACTTCCGTACTTCCTCGTGTAGAGACTTAACTCTTGTAGCTTTAGCAGCTCCATCTTCACTAACATAATTGGTTACCAAAAGGGGGAGGAGATCCATTGGTGTAAGGGGATTAAATCCATATACAATTTCAAATGGTGTGTGTTGTGTGGATCCATGCACACTCCGATTATACGTAAACTCGACATAAGGCAATTGCAAGTCCCAATCGGTCAACCTCTTGCTAAGGATAGTTCGGAGTAATGCTCCCAGAGTTCGATTTACCACCTCTGTTTGTCCATCCGCCTAAGGGTGGAAAGAAGTACTGAAAAGCAACTTAGTACCCAATTTCCACCATAAGGTCTTCCAAAAAGCACTTAAGAACTTTGTATCACGATCCGAAACTGTAGAACGGGGCACACCATGTAAATGGATGACTTCCTTAAAGAATAATTCGGCCACATGGTGCACATCATCTGTTTTATTGCAAGCTATGAAATGAGCCATTTTAGAGAACCGATCTACCACCACCATGATAGAATCTTTGCATCTCGGTGTCCGGGGAATGCCTAAAACAAAGTAGACGCTGATTTTCACCCAAGGATGCAAGGCTACGGGGAGAGGCATGTACAAGCCTTGTGAAAGGACGCAACTTTTAGCTTTCTTGCACACAATGCAACGTTCTACAATCTTTTGAACGTCTCGGCGCAAATGAGGCCAATG
Organism: Begonia loranthoides; assembly: GCA_022433065.1. NCBI lineage: Eukaryota > Viridiplantae > Streptophyta > Magnoliopsida > Cucurbitales > Begoniaceae > Begonia > Begonia loranthoides. Next base: position 10,933,426 of record CM039475.1, read on the forward strand.
GAAATGCTCTTGGACAGCCTCTAACGTCTTCTTACAATCGAAATGACTAGCTAATCCTAAACAATGAGCCTCCAAAACAAGAGTCTCTCGAAGGCTACAAATAGGGACGCAAACTTTACCTCCCTTGAAAATAAATCCGCTCTCCAAATAGAAAGACAATTCGGACCTATTCATACAATTCTGATAAATACTTCAAAAGTCTGAATCACTAGCATATAACTCCTTTTTCCAGTTAAATCCAAAGAGTCATGCATTAAGTTCCATCATTAATACAAACCATCTAGAAAGGGCATCGGCGACTTGATTGGTTTCCCCTTTCTTATACTTGATGATATATGGATAGCGCTCCAAGAATTCCACCCATTTTCCATGACGACGGTTTAACTTTCCCTGACCACGAATGTGCTTCAAAGCTTGATGGTTGGAATGTATAATAAACTCTTTTGACAACAAATAGTGTTGCCACACTTCAAGTGCTCGAATAACCGCAAAGAACTCTTTATCGTAAGTTGAATAATTTAGGGTAGCCCCCTTTAATTTCTCACTTAAATATGTAATTGATTTGCCTTCTTGCATGAGTACTGCACTTATACCCAAACCTGAGGCATCACATTCAACTTCAAACACTTTAGCAAAGTCCGGAAGTACTAATAGAGGAGTGTTACACAACTTTTCTTTGATTGAGTCAAAACTGGATTAGCAAGATGAAGTCCATATAAACTCTTTTCCCTTCTTTGTACAGTCAGTGATAGAGGCCATGATGGAACTGAATCCTTTAATAAAACGCCAGTAAAAAGAAGTCAGGCTGTGAAAGCTACGCACCTCCGAGACATTCTTTGGAATAGGCTAATCCTTAATCGCTTCAATCTTAGCTTCATCCACTTCCATACCTTCTTTAGTAATAATGAATCCCAAGAAATATACTAGTCTTGGGCAAAAGAATATTTCTTTCGGTTGCCATATAGTTGAGCCTTCCGGAAGGCCTCGAATAATAACCGTAAGTGATTAAGGTGAGTTGAAAGATCAGAACTGTAAATAAGTATATCATCGAAATAAACAACGATAAACTTCCCCATGAAGTCCCAAAGAAGATGGTGCATCACTCGCATGAAGGTGCTTGGGGCATTGGATAATCCGAAAGGCATAACCATCCATTCATAGAGACCATACTTTGTTTTGAACGATGTTTTCCATTCATCACCCTCTCGCATATGTATCTGGTGATAGCCACTTTTAAGGTCAACCTTAGAGAATATAGTGGCACCACTGAGCTCATCAAGCATATCTTCAAGTCGGGGAATAGGAAATCGGTACTTGATGGTGATTTGATTAATAGCTCTACTATCAACACACATGCGCATAGAACCATCTTTCTTGGGAACTAGTAACGAGGGAATCGCACATGGGCTGAGCGACTCCCTAATAAATCCCTATTCAAGTAATTCAGTCACCTGTTTGTTTCTTTTGATTCTTCTTGATTTAGTATGTCTGAAGACCGATTAGGTAAGATGGCTCCTGGAACAAGATCAATATGATGTTCGATACCTCTCAAAGGTGGTAACCCTTGAGGTAACTTTTCAGGAAAAATATCTTCAAATTCTTTAAGTACCTCCAAAACCGATTCAGGAATGGATCCCAATTCTTCCATTCTTTCTCGGAATAACAACAAAATGATTGAACCAGCTTGCAGCAAGGACCTCTTAAGATCCTTTTTAGATATTATGAGGGAAGTCTTGGCCCTTCCCTTGTTCATGCTCTCGTGATCCTTGGCGATTTGTTCTGGACTAAGAGGCGCCAAATTTATCGTCTTTCCTTTGAACTTGAGGGAATAGAAGTTTGTAAAACCATCATGGATCATTTTTCTATCATATTGCCATGGTTTTCCCAGTAGTAAGTGGCTTTCATTAATTGGAACTACATCAAATAGTGCTTCATCTTCGTAGCCTCTGATTTTAAAGGTCAACCGAACTTGCTTGGTTACCTTGATCGGATCCTTGTCGTTTAACCAATTTAGCTTGTAGGGGTTGGGATGGATGGTGGTTTCAAACCCCAATTTCTCAATAACGTCCGCTGATGCAACATTGGTACAACTCCCACCATCAATAATCAATGAACAAAGCTTTCCTTTAACTTGGCAACGAGTATGGCAGATGGTTTCCCTTTGCAACTCCTCATCACGATTTTGAATGGCCATGGACCGTTCCATCACAGCAAGTAACAGACCCTCTTGTGCATAAAAAGTTTCTTCCTCGGATTCTTCATTAAGAGAAGTGGTTCCTTCTTCCTCATCTTCACTAACCAATTCATTAGTTTCCCCTCTTAAAATCATTACTCTTTTATTCAGACATTGAGAAACAATATGACCAAACCCCAAACATTTGAAACATTTCACATCTCTCAATCTAGGCTTGGTAGTGTCATTAAACGGTTTTTTTTTTCATCACTAGGCTTCACGGCATTAGTCTTATCTTCAAATTTTGGAACCGGCTTTTGTGGAGTGTTGGATTTTTGAAATGGCTGATTGGCACTCTCTTTTATTCTCCTCTTCTTTTGTCATTCAATCTTTAACACAAGTTGTACTACATCATCCATAGAGTCATAAGGTTGAAGGTCTACTAGGTCCCTAATATCTCGTTGTAAGCCTCTAATAAATCTCGAGATGCCTTGCTCCTTCGGCTCGTCGTTTGAACACCGAATCTTAAGACTATCAAATTCGGTCAAATAGTCTTCTACCGAGGATGACCCTTGCCTCAAATTTTGTAATTGAATGAAAAGCTCTTGTTTGTAGTGGGGAGGTACAAAACATTTTTGCATTACTTCCTTCATGGTGGACCATCTTCTAATTTCATCATAACCATCTCTTCTTTGTTGAGCTTTTGTATCTGCCCACCATAGTTTAGCATAACCCGTTAGTTCTAATGTGACCATTTGAAGCTTGGTTTTCTCAGAAAAATCATGACATTCAAAGATCCGATCCACTTTCTCCACCCACTCAAGGAATTCACTACCATTGCTAGAACCTTTAAATGGAGGAATGGTAGCCTTTACATGTCTCATTTCATTACGATAAAAAGGTCTTATCCTCTGACTATAAGAGAAATTCGCATCGGATGCATAATGTCCTCTTCGTCAAAACTATACGGTCTCGGGATTCTCTTGACGTGTTCAACCTTCTTCTAGGGCCCGGGGTCATTGGCTTCCTAACATGCTCATAATTGGTCTCTTCACGGTCTTGTTGCAATCTTTGAAAAACCTCTTTCATCTCTTCATATTGAGCTTGTAACTTTCTTTCAAATCGGGTGAGCTCCCTCTCGGGTAATGTTGAATCTTTCGACTCCGCTCTCCTACCCTGTTGGTAATTCACACCACTTCTCGTGCTCATGATAGAAAACTAAATAAGCACAATACAACAGCAAAAATGTGAGCCTAGCTCTAATACCAAATGATATAGAGTCCAAGACTCTAGGGAGTTCAACAAGTGCACTCGGCTAAACTTTAACAACAATTCTGTTCTCCAATTTTCAAACAAGTATAACTTCAAAATCGTAGGGGATTAAGAGCTGAAATTTGCAAAGACTTCTATCAACATTCCAAAGATAAACATATCCAAAATTCGAGTTTAAACTCGATCAGATCACGGAAATATGATTGGACAAATATGACCCTCGGATTAGGGTTTTTGGGATAGGTTCTGGCGACCTGGAATTAATCAATGATTTCTCAACGAGCATACATTCATTCAATCCCAAATTTGGAGGAGTATAACACAACAATATCAAAAGTATCTCTGCCAAAATTGAGCATTATCCAACAAATAGAAGCAGATCAAATCATAGCCAAAAAACATAACCGAATCTGCACAGTGCCCAAATAGATTCTCGGCTAAAAATAGCTCCTTCCAAAAACAATCTTTACCACTTTCAAATCACAAACAAAACACACCAAATCCAGAATATTATTGGTAAGGATCAAGAACTCCAAGAATACGAGATCCCCTTTCAAGAAATAATATAAGAAAACAAGTAAAAATCCAAAGGAGTCTGCACACCTCCAACACTAGAAGGGGCAACTAGTTCGGCCAACAACAAGGGAGGCTCTCTCCAATGGGATGCTGGTTCTTCTACCTCCACGCCACAAAAGACCACCACACGAGGAGGAGGACTTGGAAGAGGTAGCACAAATCGACTCACCAAAGATCCAGCAAGAACAAGTGAGTCGAATGGAAAGGAAGAAGTCGGCCGAGGGGAGGGGTGATCTCTAAGGGTTCTTCACGCCAAGGCTTGGGAGCTACGTTTAGGGTTCTTCAAAAGTGACCTCCATCTTTCATTAGGAGGGACTAAATATTCTCAAGGGTCTTACATAAGAAAAAAGATAAAATTGCCCTTAGAAGTACAAAAATTGGATATGAGGGCTCGATTTACATGCAAACCGAGCACCTCCTAAAACAAACCAACACCAATCTAAAAAATGCAAAAAAATAAGAATCCCTAACATAATTCAGAATCTTAATCATAAAAATTTGACGTAACAAATCCATGAATTACCTTTAAATCTTCAAGTTATTGTGGCTCCTCCAAGGCGGGAAATTAATGAGTCAATCGCTTGGCGTTGCATGGTCCCATGTGAGAACGTGAAATGGAACTCCTTTGTCATCGTGTGATATCTCCTCCGAAAAATCCCATAATTTTTTGTGACTTGCAAAATAATAGCGAGTTAGAAAAGAGATGAGCTTCTTAGCTCGAGAGCGTGTGATCGGTCCACAGGGCACATCAACCCATATCTGCTTCCTCCCTAATTAACGTGAGCTACCCATTCTCCTTTCGTTTCTACTACCTCATAAAATCGCATGTATCTTGCACGTGATTATACCTATCCGCAAGCGCATTCCTGTCCATTATGGATAGCTGCTTACATTGTCCACCAATCCCAATTTGCCATGCACCTCATTTCACAGATTCCATTTCACACTGCAGACACTAATGCTTTCGCTACGGATATCCGCTCACATTGTTTGACAATCACAATCTGCCATGTCATGTCAGAGATGTTAAACAAGTCAGTCGAGCCAAGCCGAGCTTGTGAAGGCACGGCCTGCCGAGCCTAATGAGACGAGCCCAAAAAATTTACAACCCGAGCTGGCTCTTGAGCCACGATCCTAACGAGCCGAGTAGAGCTTCCCAATGAGCCTAACAAGTTGAGCTTAACAAACCTAGCATACATAAATAAAATTATTTTATATAAATATATTATATATTTTTTAAAATTTTAGTTGTTAAAATTATAATAAATATTTATATTGTAATGTTAAAATATGATAGATGATAAGGTGTGTAAACCGAATCGGAACCGATGAACCAAACCAGAACCAATCAATTTGGTTTGGTTCGGATCGGTTTTGCACATTGTAGAACCGAGTTTTGGTTTAATTTGGTAAGAACTAAAAATGTTGGTTCGGTTTTCAGTTTATATTTTGCAAAATCAACAAAATCGAATAAAACCGAATTGGTCGGATGTCCGTCATAGATTAAGGGACGTCCCTCAACTTATAATGGACATCCTTCGCTTAACACGGACATCCCTCAACCTATGGCCTCAGAATTAAATCCATTTGAGTCGGCTAAAGAAACGCTTCAAAACTCAAAACCAGTGGAACCGGTTGATCACTTGATCAACGGGTCCAATAGACCACAAATTCCCACAAAAAAACTGCTTCTGTCATTTTCTACCTTGTTGGACCAGTTGATCTTATGCTCGACCGATCCAATGCAAAATTGAAGGGTCGATCAGTTGATCGATCACTCCCACTTTGCCAATCCTTCATTGCCAGCAATTGATTTACCTCTGTAATTTTCGTGGTTGACCTTGAGATCAACCATTTCCTTCACGGCCAAACTTTGTTTCGCAACTGTGAGTTTTGCGGTCAACCTTGGGGTCGATCGTTTCCTTCTGCCATTGTTAGGTTCGATCATTTGATCAACCGTTTTCTTCTTCCAAGCCTACACAGCTTTCCCTTAACAATTTATACTTAAATCCTTAACAAAATTCTCACTTAACCAATTCCAATACCATTCCAATTAACTCTAAAAATCATCACTACTTATACCAAACTTACTTCGTTTACTAAACATATTTTTGGGGTATTACACGATAGTTAGTTGTATAAATAATAAAATTTTTTAATTAATAAAAAAATGACATGTAATAAGTAATTACAAAAAAATTATTTGAGACAAATATATAAAAAAAAATATCATTCATCATCAATTTGATACTTGCATCACCACAAATTAGATACATCCCAACTAGGTTGGCACCCATCTAATTGTCAATCATGTGCAAAATGTCAAAAAAATTACAAATTAAAAAAAATACTTCAAAATTCAAATTACAATACATCCAAATTTAAATGAAAATCTAATCTTCAACGTCCAAAATTTTAAATTCTTGTAGTATTTTGTCCTCTCGTTGTTAATTTCTCGTAATGGCGTTGTTCTAATCCTTCATGCAAATGAGAGCCTCCACGAGGTCGGGTGCAAATCTTCCTCGATGTTCATCATACACACGTCCACCTTCACTAAAAGTAAACTTTGATGCTACGATAGAGACCAGAGGTGTTAGTAGATCACGTGTCATTATAGAAAGAATAAGATATGTAGTGAAAAACTTTTTCCACCAATCTAAAATATCAAAGTTCTCATTGCAAGAAAATTGATATCGAATGTCAAAATAAATATCTAGTTTATTTTGCATAGAACTAGAATAAACATATGTATCTAATTCATTCTAAATATTATGAATACTAAATTGTGGAGCTATTGTAGCTCTACCACCAATACTAGAATTAGCATATGAAGAAGAACTTGAATAATAACATTAGAATATTTAATTGCATAAGAAGAATATAAACTAGCAATTTCATGTATTATTTAATCACTAGAAAGTAAAGGAGTAGTACATAAATTAGTAAAAATTCTATTAATCATGAGACTCACTCTTCTTAATTTATACTTAGGATATATTATGCATGCATAACAAAAAATAGGAAGAATGTCAAACCAATATTTTCTAAATTCATCTATCTGCAGATATTGTGCAAAATTACCCGCTAAATTTGCAAAAATTGGGAGAACAAAATGAGAAGTGGGATAATAAATTTCCGAACATTCATTTGTAACATCATAAAATGGTTTTAAAAAATAAATAAATGTATTAGTTACATCATAACTAAATTTATCAAGATTAATACTTTGTGATGTAACTAATATATGTCATACATCTTTAACAACTAAATTCAAAATATGACATACACATCTCATATGGAAAAAAGAATCGTGAGGAGTATGTAATTGGAAATAATTTTTAAAATGAGAAATAACAACATCCTTAGCACTAACATTATCAAGAGTTATTCTAAATACTCTATCTTTAATAGAATATTCTTGTAATATTGCTACAATACATTTATAAATAGTAATACTAGTGTGAATATATTCAAAATTACGAAATCCTAAAATTCTTTTATTTAATTGCCAAGTTTCATCAATAAAATGAAAAGTTACAACAACATACCTATAGCATTACGTGCACACCATAAATAAGAAGTAATACAAATAGACATTGAAGGAGCGTTTGAAAAAAAATGAAATTAGTTCATTTTCATATCATTAAACATTTTAACAATATCATTTCTAGTTGTACTTCTAAGAACACGTTTAAAATTAGAAGTAACATACTTTTTTATTAATTTTTCAAATTCATCACCATTAGTGAACAATAAAGGCAACTCACATTGTGCAACAAGTTTTGCTATTCATTCATTCATTTTATTTTGTGAATATAAAAAAATTGTTACTACCACTAGTATTCAATAATCTTTGTGAATGGTCTCTTACTTGCTCATTTAAGTGACATTTTTTATAATGCTTACCAAGTGTGCTAGTTGAACTACCAGTAACATATGCATAATTTTTAGTATAATATTTGCATTGAGCTCTAAATTCTACTTTTCCACCAATTTTAATTTCTTTCATTTCAAAATATTTTTATACCTCAAACATTTTGTTTCTTTTTTTAGGTAAAGAAGTGGATGCTTTGTGCAGATAATTGTCCTATTGAAAAGGCAAGATTTAACTCCCTATTTTTCATAATAATCACAATATTATAATTATGTGGATCCATTAAAAATAAAATTGTAGGTGGTGTGAATTTCGTGATCACCTCCTCCATGCGTACAAAACCTACAAAAATTCACACAAAAACTGTTAAATCATACACGTAAAATTAACAACAGTATGAAAATATATAAAATTATAAATTGTAATATATACCTTGTTGAATGAATGGAAAGAGATTGAAAGAAAATT